>VDFB02000003.1:206087404-206413405 GCA_007258455.2 Sequoia sempervirens | reverse complement strand
CTCTAATTCAATCAAGACCACTACCATCTTTATTATCAATGCTTTTCCTTTCTTTGTAATATGCTTAGAGGCATCATTTCCAGAGGAAACCATTTGGAAACTTTCTCAATCATTCTTTGTAATATGCTTGGAGAATAGCAGACCTCTGTCCCTTGTGTTATGGCATAGCAATTGTATTTTGATCACATCATATGAGGGTTCCATTGCTGTCATGACCTCTTTTAATGCCATATTCATGATAGGCATATATCTGTGTCAACTAGAGTTGATGTTTCTTGAATGTCTTTTCCTTTTATGCCTTTCCTTAAAACATCATGCATTGAATTTTATATGACAACTTGTTTGTCTAATGTTTGGTTGAGAAGGCCTTGAATTCAGCCTTGAGCAACTTCAGATTTTATTTTTTGTTGCTGTCCACATTGACATGCTTTGAATGCTTTCAATCTTATCATGTTCTTAATCTAAAGGACAACATATAACTTTCATTATCTAACTTATGAGGGCAGCAAATTAGATGACCATGTTTATTTGTCATGAAAACACTTATGCTCTGTTTTGAATACTTCCCCATGCTTGTCAACCTTGTAATTTATTTCAAAGGTGCTTCCCTTGTACTTGTATCATGACCTTGATTCAACCATTTCTCTTGCTTTTATTATGTCTAATAAATACACACAGTCTCCTTATTCTAACTTTATTGGACAACCACCTGTCACATATGTGGGTGACCTAACAACTCACCTTCCTATGTGATGTGTGACTGCCCAATAGGGTTATGGTGAGAGGTGCTTGACAACAACTTAAAATGCTTCCTCATTGTTTAAAAGGTGCATAATTGAACTTGGTGCATCTATGAAGTCACTTCATTTATAAACAGATCATGGATCTGCTTAAGAAGAGTTGAGGACATATCAACAAAATATGTTGCATCTTTTGAATCTGATAATGAAAGTTGATCAATTGGTGTGATTCCATATTGATTTAATGTATTGATAATAGATAAATCTTTGATCAAGTTGCTCAATTTCCTTTTTTCTTTCAAAGTATGCTAGCTCTACTCTTGTGGGAGCCACATTTAACCCACATGTTGTATTTAATTTGAATCAGAATAGTAACCAAACTTGTCCTAAATTTGCACATAAAGCAAATAGTTAGAAAATAAAGGCATATATGTTGGATGTGTTTGATGAATTATTTTTTTTCAAAGACATCCAAGGTTTGCATCCTTATTTTATGCACTTATGGATCAGTTTATGCATGCATAGGTAGGTGTGTATTTAAGGATTGGATATTTCATTGCTTAGAGCCTCACTCTAATATCATTGCTTTTTCAGATGCAGGGGCTAGGAGCACTACGGAGCTGGGGAAGACACAAGAAGCTTGGGGCAGTAGCAATAGAGCAGTAGGGAAATTCATAACCAGTCTTTCTTAGGTAATGAATGGTTCCTTTCTTATGTGCACATTATTTATTTCCTTTACTTATTCATGTATGAATTACTTCATATGTTCATTGAATAAGAGAGTTAGTCCCTTGGCTTGTGAGGGACATGTACATTTCAAGATTATCAATAGAAGACTAAATTTGTATATCTATGATTCTCTTTCTCACTTGCTGTAATTGCAACATTGAAATGAAAAAATGTAACCTACTTCATTTTACAATCACTCTTTCATGCATATTGAAAGTAGCAGTTTAATGGTTTATCTTTTAAATGTTTAAACAACATGAAAAGAACAAACACTAAGTTACCTGATTTCAACTGAAAGCTAAAAGTCAAGTAACATTTTTGGTGACATATGTTATATGTTTTCCTACTAAACATGGGACCAACTGCCTAAGCTTATCTATTGGGCACGAAGTCACTCAGAAAACCAACACTAGTTGAAAATAGCATTGCAAATTGTTGTAACTCATTAAACCAGCAAGAGCACCTTGAAAACTAAGAAAATCTAACAATGAAAAATGAAAATCTATCTAACTATTATGAAAATCACTTAGGGAAAATCGGAAATGCATCTGAAATGAAACTACACTAACCTATTCTAACTAGCAAAGAAGTTTGTCAAAAAAAACCATTGACAGGTTTTGCAAAATAACACCCCTTTTTAATCAGCAACCGATGCATTACATGATTATGCATTGCTCAAAGAACACGAAACAAATGCACATATTCAATAGACTATCACAGTGTTTCATAAAGAATGCAAATGAACTTACTTGCACCTTGAAAATGATGATGCATAATGCTGTCCTAAACTGGACAGGTGAGCTGAATTGGACCACCTTCAGTTGCAACTCCAAAATCAGCCTCTTCATCAATTGCATCCTCATAATTGGGTGCAAGCATGATCTTTGGTACTTTAGTGGCCTCTGAACTAGCTAGATATCTAATGGGGCTGCCTCTTGAATGAACAAAGCTTGAGCTTTCCTTGGTGATCTACTATTTTCCAGACAAACAAGGCACCTAATCACCCACTTGCTTTACATACTGTTGTTCCAAATGATCACCCATTTGTTCAATGGAGAACAATGAGATGGATTCCTCCAACACACTTTTAATCAATACACCAGCCTCTAGCTCTTTTATACACCAAAAAGGAAGTTGTTTATAATTATCATTAATACTCAAAGAAAGATGCTCCAAATCAATCTTGTCTTCTTCTATGGAGGCAGGAAAGTGTTCAAACAGTGAAGTAGCTTCCTGAAATAGACCTTCACTTGGTATACCAGCTTCCAGCTCTTCTGTACAACAAAAAGGAAGCTCATCTGACCAGACAAGGCATTGCACATCAGGTTCATGAGAAGTTTCTTGTTCAACCTTGTGAACCTGCTGTTGAATTTTTGTATGGGTGTCAAACTCTTCCAACAGGTTTGATTCCTTGTCATCTAATCTTGAAAAAAAATGGTCAATTATACCAGTGCACACCTCTTCATAAAGCTCAATATTAGCCTTTTCATCCATAGCATGCTCAAAAATATCCAATCTAGTTGTACACTGCTCCTCTTCAACCTCATGTTGCTGACTTATGACCAGATTTATACCTTTCTCATCATGCTCAATAAAACATGGAAGATCATCAAATGAGGATATAAAATCATGACCCACATCACCCTTTTCAGCCTCTTCATGATGTTGTCTTGATTCTTGAACCTACAACTCACCATATTTCTTGATGTCTTCTTGCTGCTTTGAAACTGCATTTGGAGTGGGAACACTCACACCTTCTTCATTCCAAATTGTACATTTCTCTTCATGGTCAACCTTTTCTACCATTTCACTTGCTGTCCTATTGGAACATTTTCACCATCTTGGAGAACAACAGGAGGATTATCAGCTAAAACTTTGCAAGAAGCATTTTGAGAAATTTTCTCCCATTCAACCTTTTGCAGCTACAACCTGTAATCCTCTATAGATAAATGCAATAAGTTCACACTCCTAGTCTCCTCTATGTTGCATCAGTTGTGTGGGCCAAGGGTTTCCTCTTCATCTACAACCTTGTTTTCCTCCATTATCACATTTGATTTATCATTCCCAAGCTCTCGTTCGAACATAACAAAAACTAAAAGATTTGTTTCTTCCTCTACAAGCATCTCTTCTTTAGGTTGCTTTGGAACATAAGGGGTTGATTGAGCCTCCCTAATGGGCTCTTCACAAGGATGTCTTTTTTCAATAAAGGGCTCTTGAACAGAAGGATAGCTCCTAAAACTTGGGAAAGTAAATTCCATAGGCTTCTCTACAAGTTGAGCTTGCTTAAGGACATGTTCCTAAATTGGAACAAGATTTCTAAAACTTGGGGACTCAAATCTAGCAGGCTGAAGAGGTTCACATTGTTTGAAGCTTGGGAAATTGGACTTGGGAACTCCTTTATTAACAGGATTATTCAATATTACAGGAAGAGCTGAGTTGAAACTAGGAATGGAAGTTTCATACCTTATTTGGCATTGATAATCAAAATAAGCTTGACTACTTTGCACCTGAGTAGACAAAGACTTGGTTTTCTCCTATTTAGCAACTATCTCTCCTTCTAGACTTTCCTCAAATTGCCTTCTTTTTGTCACCCGCTCTTGATAACATACAAAGGAGTGATCAACCAACTCTTGCTATTGTGAGATAATCCTTTTCTACTTCTTGATGTCAACCAACATCCAATACATATGTGAGAACACCTTACTAGCATCACTAATCTTCATATGTTCAAGCTTTTGGCTCAAATCCCACAACACATGGTCAAGATTTTGGATCAGATCCAATACATTCTGGTAAGGGTGCTCTTGAGGCTGATTATGTAGATAATCATGTTGGTTGGAATCAAAGACCTTTTCATGGGGTTGATTTTGATCATAGATTGGCTGATATTGAGATTGAGTAGGGATCAGAAGTTGGAAAACATGATAGGACTACTGGTAGTCTACTATTATAGGGACATTTGGTATAAGAACAACAAGTTGCTCTGAGTGAGATGGATGGTAAGAGGGTATACATGCATGGTCTTAATGGAATGGTGGGTAATATGACATATTTCCATGAAATGTAGACATATTTGTTCATTCAGAAGCTGGAACATGAGATAAAATCAAATTTACTTGAATCTAACTAGCACTTGATCATATTGAAACTAGTAAAACTTCTCGGAGTCACCAGGTATGTAAAGAAAATGCCTCTAAAATGCTGAAACTACTGTTGTACACACCAAACAGTAACAAAATGCATAAAATGAACTGAGAAGTAGTTCACTTGTCCCACCCGGTGTGCCAAAATTGTTAGTTCCCCAAATCTGCACCCTATTTGCTAAGCTTTAAATGAACTTAGCAAATTAGGACTAACATGGGACTGCTTTCAAGTTGTGGGTAACTTGTTCAAAAGAAGACCTCAGGATTATGGGCCGGCTTCCCCGTTTGATGTCACCTAACTATTAATCTTTGAAGGTAAAGGGTAGGGATTGCATGAAAATAAACCTAATGCTAAAAAAAAACCCCTAAGGTAATACACCAAAACAACCTAGACCTGCTAATAGCCTTACACATTCAAATTAATATCTCAAAGATAACTCACACAACTCCCTATCCAATGTACTTCACATTAATAATTTATAAAGAGGTCTCTAACAGTGTTTTCAAAAGGAAAAATAGATTTCAAAATCAATAACACCACTAAACAACACAATTTATAACCTGTAAACATACATTTTCTATCAAATGGATGCATGAAACATTGGACAAGTTTGTAAGGAAAGATGAATTTTCACAAAATTGACTGATCAACCATTAATGACATACCATAAAACATGAAGAGAGAAGATAAAAATGCTCCAATCTATTAATTCAAAGTGCTTACTGTATAATAGGTTTGTTTGAGTTACAATAGAGCTGCATGAAAATACTCCAAGAAAGTAAGCTATCCTCCTACTGGAAAAGAAAGAACTCCAAAAAATCAAAATCAACATACTTAAGCCAAAACCCTCAAAAACCTCCACACAAGTGTTTCTAGAAGATTCTGGTTGGATAAAATAGAAAATCCCCCAAAAGAACCTTCTAGAACTCTCCAAAGTGACCTCCACATGAAGAAAAAATAGGCCAAGTCAATAGTCACCCAAAAAATGTGACAAAAAATGCCTCCAACTAGCCTCCCCTTCACAAAAATTAGTCATAACAGCATCCCACACATCTCACACTTGTGCAAGTCATCATTGGTCCTCTTACAATACTTGACCACATTCCCCATCATACAATATGTGTGTTTTTGAAAACACATGGCTTTAAAAAGCATTAAAGATAATGACCTTGTTAAGTGATTCATAAAACATCACTTAACAAGTCACTTTACAATTAAGCACAAATCAAAGGGCCCCACCATTAAAATGCATTACATTAGCATTTGAAGCAACTAAAAGTGATTTTCAAATCACTTATATGATATTTCAAAAATGGAAAACAATTACAACATATAATATCATATCATAAAGCCCTCAAAAGTTTCCAAGGCATTGACCACCAACTCACCATATTCTGCATTTTACTCACACATGTTATACACATTGTTTTGCAAAGGCATATAGTCATCAACAACACTTGGCCAATATGGCCGACCTCCAAGTCCCTTGGAAAACATATTCCAAGTTGTACGATGTTGGGTAAACACAAGGCATCAAACAAAGGTCACATGACATACTCCATTGTATTGCACACTTAGCATAAGTCAAAATAAGGGAAGAAATCCCTAAGACATAAAATTCCTAAGTGAAATCATATGTTTTAAAATGAAGACTTAGAAAAGTTTAAAAGTGGTAATTTTTTTAAGGCATAAAATGCCTAATGCAGAACACATGTTTTGGCCCCATCACAATTATCATGTGTTTGATTTTTCAAACAAGGGATAAAAAATCCCATCGAAATGCCAAAAGAGGTCAAACCCTAATCACAAAATACTAAAATGATGAAAAAACATCATCATTTGGTCTTCGAAGAATCTAGAGAATGTTGCTTTGCCGTCATGAGGGTTTGGAAAATATACGAAAATGGTGTTGAAACTAGCTTTCAGTCAATTTTTTGACATTTTCTGCATGAAATCATAGGTAAATGTGTTTACTTGGCATAAATCTGCATTTCATCACACTTTGAGGCTGTTTTTGGACCTATAGGTCGTGACCTGTAGCTCTTTAATGAACTTTTGCTTCATTTCTTGTTTTTTTGTTGCTCTCCTATTTGATAGCTGCCATGAGAAGGTTGTATGAAGCTTAACAGGAAGTTTTTAGTGGCAAAACTCTTTACATTTCAATGCTCAAGCTCATATAAGCTCCTAGTCGGTCCCTTGCATTGACATTTTCCTTCTTGTATGAGCAAGAAGAGCTCAAATGAAAGCTTTAAAATGTACTTCATTTGTTTTCAACTCTTGTAATAACATTCAAAATACTTCATTATTGCAGTTTTGAATAAATTTGGTGCATTTTCTATTGTTTCATGGAAATAATGGCTCACTGGCCGCACTCATGAACATAAAAGGTGTGTCTTTATGTTCATTTCTAAAAACCATCATGTATTCTTTTAATTTCCTCGTATTTCACAAATACGAACAACCCAAATGGGTTTCTTAGAGTGTAGAAAATAAAGAACCAGCTATGGATTGACCTCCATTATGCAAACTGGGTCTTCTTGTATTCATGAATTTCTACTTCATTTTGCATTGTTTTGAAAAACTCTTGTTTGGATTTCCTATAGCATGCATTTTGATGAATTTGTAAACTATTTGTGAAAAACCCAAGTGGGTTACATGATTTCTTTATAGAGCTTAGATTTGTTGCAAAATATAGATGATTTTTGCAGCCTTATTTCATTTTCTGTAGAAATAGACATGTTGGCTCCATTTATTGAAACCCCAAGTGGGTTTTTCATATTTGCATGAAAAAGGACAATCTTCACCACAACCTATCATAATACATAAATGGATTTTCATTTTTTTTATTCCTGTTCCTTTTGTGCAAGAAAGGCCTTTTAGTTCTTTTTATAATGAAATACCTGCCAACATCAAATGAGCAAACACCTTCTTTAAGTAGTTCTTTACCAATTAGACTGCTCAAGTAGTAAATATTTGACTTCACCATGATAGGAATTCAGCCAATTAACACTATTTTCTATTCCTCACTAATAACTTTCACATTCTTTGCATCTTTCATTAGTGAACCTGAACTACCCTTGTTAGACTATGCAAAATATCATGAAATGACTCTTGTGTTGGGAATGTCTACTTACCTCATTCCCATGCTTATCCCATCTACAAGTTGTAATCTTGTACTTCAATGATTGACAGAGGTTGAAGGTTGAAGCTTCTTTTCCTTACTTGAAATGCACAATACAGTGGAACTTATTTCATGATCATGCAATTTCTCACTTTTCCTTTAGACAAGATTGGCCTACACTTGCATTGAATATTGATGTGTTGTAGCATGAGGTCAACATGCATTGTTGCTGTTCTTATTATCCCCTTGTCTTGCATGCTCTGTTTTTTATAGTAGCACTGCTTTGAACTCTTAGAAATATTTATCTAGCATTTCTCTACTCCATTTTTCCCTGGTATGTCACCACTACACACATGGCTTTGAATTCCTTTATTTTATCCTTCCATATGTTTGAGTTGGTCAACACTAGCCTTGAATGATTCTATAATGTTGTCTCTATGGACTGATCTTAATCTATATCTTTCACCCATCTGTAATGAAATTGCATGGTGACATGCTACTTCCTCACTGTGACAAAACCCTTTCTTGCTTGATTCAAGGCAGACAACTGCTTGTAGTCATGACACAATTCTCCACATTTTTGGCAATGAGATCCTTGAAGTGGATAGGCTACTAGTGATCTGGTGTATATTAGGGATTAGATGCTCTCTTACTGGAACTCGACTCTTATCACCTTCCTGCCTTACCGTTCATTGATTGAATCTGGGACTGCTCCTTACTTATGCTCTAAACTTGTCATGAATGGACTGTATTTCATGTCCTCTAATGATCATGCTTATGCCTTGTAGAAACACTATCACAATAGAATCTTTTCTTAGGAGTTCCATAAGTATTTTCTTTATGTAATGACTGCACCTTGCATTCACTATTGATTTGTTTTTCCAAGTTCATAGATAATCATGAAGATGAAACTATAACCCTCAATGGCATTGTTCTTATTTGTGACTATGCTCAGTTCACTAAAGCATCATGATTCTTGATGATTTCAACAATTGAATTTCATGAGCTCCTCTAATTTAATCAAGACCACTACCATCTTTATTATCAGTGCTTTTCCTTTCTTTGTAATATTCTTAGAGGCATCATTTCCAGAGGAAACCATTTGGAAACTTGCTCAATCATTCTTTGTAATATTCTTGGAGAATAGAAGACCTCTGTCCCTTGTGTTATGGCATAGCAATTGTATCTTGATCACATCATATGAGGGTTCCATTGCTGTCATGACCTCTTTTAATGACATATTCAGGATAGGCATATATCTGTGTCAGCTAGAGTTGATGTTTCTTGAATGTCTTTTCCTTTTATTCCTTTCCTTAAAACATCATGCATTGAATGTTATATGACAACTTGTTTGTCTAATGTTTGGTTGAGAAAGCCTTGAATTCAGCCTTGTGCAACTTCAGATTTTATTTTTTGTTGCTGTCCAATTTGACATGCTTTGAATGCTTTCAAGCTTATCATGTTCTCAATCTAAAGGACAACATATAACTTTCATCATCTAACTTATGAGGGCAGAAAATTAGATGACCATGTTTATTTGTCATGAAAACACTTATGCTCTGTTTTGAATACTTCCCCATGCTTGTTAACCTTGTAAGTTATTTCAAAGGTGTTGTCCTTGTACTTGTATCATGACCTTGATTGAACCATTGCTCTTGCTTCTATTATGTTTAATAATTACACACAGTCTCCCCATTCTAAATTTATTGGAAAGCCACCTATCACATATTTGGGTGACCTAACAGCTCACCTTCCTATGTGATGTGTGACTACCCAATAGGGTTACGGTGAGAGGGGCTTGACAACAACTTAAAATGCTTCCTCATTGTTTAAAAGATGCATAATTGAACTTGATGCATCTATGAAGCCAATTCCTTTATAAAAAAATCATGGATCTTGTTAAGAAGATTGAAGGACATATCAACAGAATATGTTGCATCTTTTGAATCTGATAATGAAAGTTGATCAATTGGTGTGATTTCATATTGATTTAATGTATTGATAATAGATAAATCTTTGATCAAGTTGCTCAATTTCCTTTTTTCTTTCAAAGCATGCTGAGCTCTACCCTTGTGGGAGCCACATTTAACCCACATGTTATATTTAATCTAAATTAGAATAGTAACTAGACTTGTCCTAAATCTGCACATGAAGCAAACAGTTAGAAAATAAATGCATTTATGTTTGATGTGTTTGATGACTTCTTTTTTTTCAAAGACATCCAAGGTTTGCATGCTTATTTTATGCACTTATGGATCAATTTATACATGCATAGGTAGGTGTGTATGTAAGGATTGAATCTTTCATTTCTTAGAGCCTCGCTCTAATATCATTTCTTTTTTAGATGCTGGGGCTAGGAGCACTACAGAGCTGGGGAGGACACAAGCAGCTCGGGGCAGCAACAACAGAGCAGTAGGGAAACCATTAACCAATCATTCTCGAGAAATGACCGGTTCCATTCTTATATGCACATTATTTATTTCCTTTACTTATTCATGTATGAATTACTTCATATGTTCATTGAATAAGAGAGTTAGTCCCTTGGATTGTGAGGGACATGTACATTTCAAGATTATCAATAAATGACTACATTTGTATATCTATGATTCTCTTTCTCACTTGCTGTAATTGCAACATTGAAATGAAAAAATGTATCCTACTTCATTTGACAATCACTCGTTCATGCATATTGAAACTAGTAGTTTAATGGTTTATCTTTTAAATGTTTAAACAACATGAAAATAACAAACACTAAGTTACCTGATTTTAGTTGAAAGCTAAAAGTTAGGTAACAGTGTCAACATCTTGTGTGATGAGACAAAGTGATCTAATATTAGCTCTATACCTGACATAAAAAAGCATTAAATTAACTAATAAAGAAAACCTAAATTTAGCTTAAGTGCATGAGAATTAGAATAATAATTAATTAATGTAATTATTTATTCTCTAATACATGATAACTCTAATACCCCCCCTTAAGTGTAACTTAGGAAGTAGCTAAACAACTCTAAAAACCAATGTATAAAAATCAAAGAAAGCGTGAATGGGTCCTGAAAACTAGGCTTGATGAGGTAACTAGTACAACTAAAAGATCTCTAATAAATGGAGAAATGGAGAAAACCTCATGGGAAAAATCCACTCCAAAAGGAGATGGAAACATGTAAAAAAGAACATGAAGGAAGGAAGGCCTGGTGAAGACCCTCAAAGGACAACATCCTTCACCCCAAGCATAAATCACAACTGAAGATAATGAGGCAATGCCAAAGGATTCATGAAGATGGCTACAACCCACTCCTCTGTAGGCATGCACTCCAAGGTGAGAAAACTATCCTGAATCAACTACTGTATGAAGTGCATGTGGATCTCTATGTGCTTAGTACGCTGATGCTCCACTGAATTGTGAGAAATGTGAATGGAACTCTAATTGTCACACATTAGAATAGTGGGACTATTAGGAGGAAAACCAAACTCAATCAAAGACCGTCAAACCTGTAAAACCTCCTGGTTGGCCAAAACCATTGCACAATACTCAACCTATATGGATGATAATGCAATAGAAAATTTCTTCTTGAAAGACCATGTAATAGGGCTAGAACCAAGGAAAAAAAAAAGCTAGAAGTGGACTTCCTATCATTGAAATCACCAGCCCAATTTGAGTCAGTGAAGCCAATAATCCGAGGATCTCCTGATGCATAATGAATACCATAATGTGAGGTGCCTTGAACATATCTCAATTTTTTTTGGAAGCTTTCCAATGACTCTCATGTGGATCATGTGAGAATTAAGAGGCAAGACCAATGACAAACGAAAGATCAAAATGAGAATATGTCAGGTACAAAAGAATGCCAACCAACTTCCTGTATAATGTAGCATCTACTGAAGGAGTAGTACAAGTGGAAGATAATAAAACACCTAACTAGAATGGTGTGGGGGAAGGCTTGCAATCAAGCATGCTGAATATCCGAAGCATGTCAAGAGAATACTTTTTTTGAAATATGGAAATCCCATCTGAAGAATGAATAACCTATAAAATAAGAAAGTAGTGCAAAAGACCAAGATCTATCATCTCAAATTGCTCTATCAAAGCTTTTTGAACATTATAGATGATGGAGGATGAACTCCCTATAAGGATCAAATCATCCACATATAACACAAGGATCAAAAGATCACCCTCATGTCTCTGAATGTACACTATGGGATTAGAATGACATCGTATGAAGCCAGAAGAAAGTAGAAAAGTCTCCATCTTCTCATACCAAGCCCAAGGAGCCTATTTGAGACCATATAGTGAACAACGAAGTGTGCAAACCAATGAAGAGTCCTCAATAAAACAATGTGGATGCTCCATATAAATCTCCTCATGAAGATCACCATGAAGGAAGGAACTCTTCACATCCATTTGAAATATTGACCATCCCTATGAAGCTGCAAGGGAAAGTAGAAGGTGAATAGAATTCATCTTGGCAACAAGGGAAAATGTCTCAGAATAATCAATACCTTTGACTTGAGAGAAACCCTTTGCAACAAGACGAGCCTTATACTTATCAATAGAACCATCTGTAACATATTTGGTATGGTAGACCCACTTGCACCAAACCAAATTTATTCCCTTAGGAATAGGAACTAAATCCCAAGTATGATTCTTCAACATAGAAGAATACTCATCTGCCATAGCACTATCCCACTCATGAATACCAACCGCCCTTGAAATTTTTTGAGGATCATCCAAAATGGTATGACTCAAAAGACCAACACCTAATGTTTGTGCACGAGTACGATGGGATTATAAAGGATCACTTGCCAAAGGTCCAATTGCATCAATAGTATTGCGGGCCTAATTGGGTAAAGGATGAATATCTGGAGGTTGTGGAATAGATGGAACATCATCCTCATCCTCAAAGGATGAGTACTCCTCAAGATATGCAGTGAGTAGTAGGAGATGAGGGATAAGTTGCAGATGGAGAATCCATCAGCGGAAAGTGCTCATCAAACTTGACATCTCATCGAAATAAGACCTCTCTTGAATTAGGATCAAACAACCTGTATACCTTAACATCCTCACAGTAACCAAAAAATATGAGTGGTCAACTCTTCCTCTCCATGGCTTTCTATTGGGCTTCAAGAATGAATGCCCAAGCCTCACTACCAAAGACTCTGAATGAAGATACACTAGGCTTCACATGGGACCAAGCCTTGTCAGGAGTTAGATGTCGCAATGCCTTGTGATGTATATGATTTTGAATATAATTGGCACAATTAACTACCTCAACCCAAAAATAAGAATGCATATCTCATGACTAGATCATGTAGTTGGCCATCTCTCGTAAAGTTTTGTTCTTTTGCTTAGCAAAACCATTATGTAGAGGGGTGTATGGAGCTACAAGTTGATGCTGCAAACCATGCTTAGTGCAAAAGTCCCTGAATGTCTAATAACATACTCCCCCCATTATCTATGCATATCTGTCTGATAGAAAGACTAGATTGATTCTCCACAAATACCTTAAAGATTTTGAAAGAATCAAAGCATCACTCTTGTACTTAAGAAAGTACACCCATGTACACCTGGAGAAGTCATCAATAAATTTGAGCACATATTTGGCCCCTAAAATTGAAGGAGTTAGAAATGACTTGAGGCCACTATGTACCAACTCTAAGTGTACCTTAGCACATGGGGCTCTACCTGAACTTGGGTGATCCCACAATAATGGTTTACAATTTTTGGCCAAACTCGACATTGAAATAATTTTTTTAACTAAATATTCACTTTCAGACACCTATAGTGGCTAAACCATGAGGAATTTGAAGATGACGCAAACTAGAGTTTCATGACATTTTTTCTATAGATTCTAAATATATTTTTTTCAATTTTTTTGGAATTAGATTGCACTTCTTTTTCCATGTCCCTCAAAATTTTTTTTTTTTTTTTTTAGAAAACAACATTTTCAAAAAGTGATGCTCACCGTATAACGCATAACTTTTTTCCATGAAGGATAAAATTCTAATTATTTCAAATTTAGATTTGTAACTTTGATATCTAGTGCTTCCACTTGGTTAGATAGTTTTTATTGAATATTTTTCTTTAATCAAGTTTCCAATTCAAACCAATTACATTTAAACATAGTGCTACTGTGTAATCTGCTGTAATTTTTGACCACCACTTTATTGACATCCCACACACTGACTGAAAAGATAATAAATTCTAATTTAATTTAAAATTATTCTTTTTGGAAGCTTATAATAAGGACTACATAATTACAAAAAAATAAATTTTAAATGAATTCATTTGATCCCCCAAAGGTAAATCAAAAGTGGTTTTTTATCAGCATTTTGATAGGTGTAAATTAGACTCTGTTATAGGTATGGTTTAAAACTAGCGAGGTTCTATCCAAGGGGGCTTGGTATAAGGTGGTTTGATCAAACCCTATTCAATTGGAATACTTAAAATGGAAATTTTAAAGGCTTAAATAATTATATTTTCTAAAAATATGTGATTTCAACAAAAATCAGGATCTCCTAGAAAGTGTAAACCACTATTGTGGTAGCACCCTGTTGGAAAAGAATCTCGATGATGTTTTCCAATAACATATTGTCAAAAAACACTTTCAGTACAAGAAATCTTAGGGAGCCTTGACAATAATGCGTATGTACTCATCTATTGGAGATATATGTAATTGACATGACTAAAATGTTCATGCCACAACATGCTCTTAGTGTTTGCATGTGCTATGAAGGATGAACCTGAACCAACTAAACTCTCAAAACCATCAAATTGGTATAAATGAGAAGAAGAATCAACACTCCGAGTCACCACAATAATATCAAGATCATGAAGGTCTCAAATAACTACATCATGTGGGGTAAACTCAACTATCTTACCACTTCCAGATTGACAAATATGGTACACTAAAAAAAGGTTGGTGGAGATATCAGGAACTACAAGTACGTCCTGAAAAAAACCACCCTCAAGTGTGACAGTGCCTGAGCCCAAAACTGAAAGCTATGTAGAATCCCCATCTGCAATATGATTAGTTCTACAATTTGAAGGGGATGCGACCAAATCTTGAGAAGGTGTCATGTGATGTGTTGTGCCAAAATCAAGTGTCCATGGAGTTGCAGAAGGTAAGGCCTTTGCAGAAAGAGCATGACCTTTACCTGTAGATGAGGAAGAAGATTTAGGGGTGGAGATGTTATGCTACTGCATGGATTCCTCCAAAGCCTCTAATCTCTTCCAACATCTAGTGATTGGATGTCCCTCTTTACCACAAAAACTACAAGGTTCACCTGATTTCTTCTTCGTCTTAGAGGAAGGTTCACTAGACTTAGAAGATTTATCATACCGAGGAGTGGTTTGAGGTTTCTTTTCTAACTTCTGAGTTGATTTGGAGGAATTCTCACTACCTGATGAAGAATCTATCTTGGTATTTTGTTTCTTCTTATCTTTCTCCTTAGATTTATGTGCTAGCAATGCCTAGGTTTTGAACCAGAAAGAGATTCAAACTAAACCAACTTTGCATGCTCATGAGTGAAATGATTATAGAAAACCTCAAAAGTAAACATGGTAAATGCATCACCCAATGCATCCATAGTAGAATAGAAAGTAGAAGAGAAGACCTGAAATGACCCTCAAAGCTTAGACATAATCAGGAAAATACATTCTTTGTCAATTTTATTCTTCCCATAACCCTGCAAAAGGGATATGAGTGACTTAAACCTTTGCAAGAAGTCCTCAATGGAGGGTTAAGAATTAAGTACAAGTGATTTTAATTTTTCCTCAATCTAGAGAGCTTTATACTCATTGATGGTTCCAAAAAGATCACTAAATCTCATCCACATAGCCCTAGGAGTGTTGCAAGACTCCAAATGAAACAAGAGACTATTTGAAACATGCAATGAAATCAAACCCATAGCCTCATTTGTCTTGTTCCTATGCTGAAATATCTCAAATTAACAAGTCAATGCTAGTTGTACTTCATCCAAAGTGGACAATAAACCCTTAGACATGAGCAATCTGGTCATATGAGCTTTCTAGGTATGATAGTTGTGTGGCATAAGATGTTCAAATGAAGAGGTGTCCCCCATGATAGTCGTGGTTTTCAAAAAAATGTGTGGTATAGTATTTCTGATCTCAAATGTATATAGATACTGAAAGCAAGAAATATACCCCCCAAACAGGAAAAACCAAACCCAAATACAACTTTGAGATGCTTAAAAAGAAAAAATCACTTTAGGGATATCCTTGTGTACCTTATGAATATTATGGACTAAATGCAGAGCTATTCGTTTATATGGCCCTGAAAGTTGTTGTCTTCAACAAACTTCTAGAAAAAAGTAAAAAGAAAATACTTGCAGATCTGGAATGGACTCAAAACCAGCTTTTTGATGATATAAAGTTTTTGAAAAATGGAGTTCGTATGCCCAAGATATACCCAATTTTGTAAAACTGCTCAATTTTCCTTCTAAAACCAAACAGGGGGCTTAAAATTTTGGCCCTTAGACATATGGGCGCCCAGTTTCTGGGTTTGAGAGCTAAAGTAGGGAATATTCTTCAAAATATTCTAAAGAATATTCTTATGTCACATCACCAAAAAATGCAGCAACTTTTGGAATAAAAAAAATTCTTTCTTTCTAAAAAATCAAACCCCATGAATATTTTTTTAAAAATGTGCACATAATGTTTTTTTAAAACCCACAGATTTTTTTGCTACAAATTAATGGCCTGCATAGTACGGTGTATAGATCTTGGCATGGATTCCATACTGATGTACAAATTTTTTTCCTCGTAAGTCGTGCCAACATTTTTTTCTTCATATTTTCACAAAAAACAATCGATCTTTAGGCTTTTGGCCGTTCGAGAGGCAATGGTGAGGTCCATTTTGACCCAAAATTCTCCAAAAATTCACCCACCTCCAAAAATTGCAAAAAGAAGCACTGAAAATTCCAGATTTGACCGTATAACAAGAATGGGAAAAAGACTCATAAATGGAGAAGGGGTTCGTTGAATCCTCGCTCTGATACCATGATAGATTTGTGAATAACATGAGCCATAGGATGAAACAATGAACAAAACACCTTCTACCTAAGAGCTCTGCAAAAGAAAGATTTGCTATTTCTCAGAAAGAAAATACTTACAGAATGAATAATTACAAGAGAGAATGAATGCTTTAAAAGAGAAAAATGAAAAGGGATTAGATCATGACAAGTGTCAATATCTTTTGTGATGAGAAAAATTCATCTAATATTAGCTCTATATTTAACATAAATAAAACATCAAATTAACTAATAAAGCAAACCTAAGTTCAATTTAAGTGCATGAGAATTAAAATAATAATTAATTAAAGTAATTAATTATTCTATAATGCATGATAACTCTAACAAAAACCAATGCTAACCTAGTTCCTAAAACTTTATCCTTCATAGGTAGGACTACCCCTGTGATCTTGTCTCTTGAACTTTATTGCAAGCATGATCTAGTCCCTCAATTTCAAAATTCCAAGGAAAATAATCCAAAGATATGACTATTACCAATTGTCATGTATGCCAAAGGTTTCAAATATGTGTATACAATTGTGCATTTAAGGACATCATCATAGGACACTTTTATCATCAATTAAGAGCATCTTACATTCATAGATTCAATACACTCATAATTGGATCAATTGAAATCAATTTTAATTTATATCAAGAGCAATTAGTCATCTTCAACTATTCTTTGTTTCTCTATTTCAACCTTGTTAAATCAACCTTGGGAATCAATTGTCACCAATGAAGTTAATTTATTCTTCTTCTATAAATAAATAGCTCACAAAGGTGCTTCTTAGCACAATCCTTTTTCAGAAACAAGTACATTTAGTGGTGAGTAGGTTTTGAAAGCACCAAATCCAAATTTCTGTAATGAACTAGATCACATCAAGAAAAAAACATTCGAAGGACCATATCACAAATGTGTTCTATTCCTAACACTCTAAAAGTTAAGATTATTTGTACCTCAAATCTTTTATCAATAATCCAATTCAATATTTCAATCTCTAGATTTCTATCATAATATCTCAATAATCAAAATTATCGTTTACGAACTCTAATTCTTACCACTTTCATTCATCACTTCTATCTAAATTATCATAATATCTCAAGACCCAACTCATAAGCTCAACTCATAAATTAAATGAATGTCTACCTTCAATTATTACCTACCATCCATCTAAACTTAGATCATTTTATTTCCCTTCACTAAGAAATTGATTTTATTTATAGAGGATGTAGTGGGCATTCTCTCTCTTTATATTCCTTACAAACATTAAAATCAAAGAAATTGATATATATCTATATCTATCTATATATATAAAGAAAGATAGAGAGGAATGCATATGCATGTGGGTAGCATGATTAGGAAAATCCGGAGCATGCAAACATGGCTATATTGGGCCTAATAATCTTTATTTTAAGAGTCAAATTATCATTATAGTTCATCCTTTGTCTTACCTGAACTATCATTCATAAGTCATACAAAAACAATGACTTAACAATGGAAAAAATGCAAGTAACAAGTCTGTATCAGGCACGGGATTTTTTATCAAAAGCCCAAAAAGACAATATGAATGATTAAACGGTCAAACATTGGAAACTGATAAAATGGACAGGAGTGGCAGAAAATCTGTATAGATTACTCAGTCTGAGATTGACGGCCATGAAAGAAACCCAATACACAATACAATACAAAGACACAGACCCAAAGAGCGTTTGGTAGTCTGTTATTGTTTCATAAAGTTGTCATGATTAAATGGGTCCAGCAAGTTTTCATGAATCCCATATTTGCCTCCGTGATCTCTTCACAATTGACATATACCAGAGCCTCTATACTTGTTTTATATCAACTTCCCATATACCACTCTCTTTATCATTCTGAATATGACAAGACAATGGAGTTTGCTTTTATATTCCACAACAAAAACTGAGATCCCCACATTGGTAGCAACTTGTGAGCATATCTTTTATCTTTTTGCTGTGAATGATTAATGGGCCAAGACATTTGCCTTTGAATTGGGCCCCTTCATTTGGCTTTCTCATTTTATCTTATCATTATTGTGACTGTAAATGATTATGAGAAAGCAGTGTTTGGAGAAAAAAAGAAAAGGTGGGTGTAATTCAATTTAGATCCATTACAGATCTCCGAATGGAAAGCAGGAAAAAATGGATGGTACAAGTTGAAAGAAAGGATTTTTCTCACGTTTGTGATTGGTAAAACTGTTTGCTTTTGTATTTGCTTTGCTTGCATTTAAAGGAGTGAGGACTTTCACCATTTCTTTTTAAGATGTGGGTCCAAAAAGGAATACTTCTTCAATATGAATCATTTTTAGTGGGTATAATAGATAAGAATTAATCATATGCATGTGTTGAAATCTTTTGTTTAAGCATTTCAATTGAAAACAATATAGACTTAAAAATCAATAAACACATTTTCTTCTTTTAAATATAGACTTAAAAATAACATTATTTAAATATGTGTCATTTTTAGTTTATATAATGATAAGAATGTGGGTCTCAAAGGATATATTACATAATGTACATAATTTTTAGTTTATATAATAATAAAAATCATTCATAGGTCTTTTGCATGTTGTACATTAGGAAATTTTATTTTTATTAACTCTTTTATTTAAAAGGTTAAAGATTTTGGATTAGTTATTTGCAAAGTTAATTAATTAAAAGTGTTTAAAGTGTTGCGTCATTGTAAGGTTAGTAAGAAAATTTCTTCATCACTTTTTTAATGTGGGTCTAAGAAGAATTATATCTTGATATGCATTGTATTTAGTCCAGAAAATGACAAGAAGTAATTATATGTCCTTTGCATGCTACGCGTGAGACATCTCTAACTCAAGCATTCATAATTATTTGACTTGTGTAAAACTTGAATAAATTGTCTTCATTAGTTGTTTCATTGAAAAGTTCAAATACATTGTATTATTTATTTATAATCTCAATTATTGAAGTGCAAGTAATTTGAATGTTTAAAGTGCCATTGCAATATAAAGTTGACAATTTTTTTTAATTTTTTTTTTTATCAAATTATTAATGCAAGACCCAAAAATACTAAAATATGCATGCCATATACATAATCTAAAATATTTTTTTTTTTCTTTTTTTTGCAAGTGGTGTGTATCAAGAATATTTCTAATTTAAGCATCCATTTTTATTTAATTTATAATTAAAACCAAAGGTTCCTATCTTTAGTAACTATTTCATAAAATGGGTGGTAAAGGTTAGTAGCTTATCCTAAGAAAAATGCACAAGCTCAAGTGCAACCATTGGAATCTCCTAGAAAAAATAACAATACAAAAGTTCAAATACATTGTATTACTTATTTATAATCTCAATTAATGAAGTGCAAGTAATTTGAATGTTTAAAGTGTCATTGCAATATAAAGTTTGACAAAAAAACATTTTATCATTATTAATACAAGACCCAAAAATACTAAAATATGCATGCCATATACATAATCTAAAATAATAAACTTTTTTTTCCCTTTTGTTGCAAGTGGTGTGTATCAAGAATATTTCTAATTTAAGCATCCATTTTCATTTAATTTCTAAGTAAAACCCAAAAGTTCCTATCTTTAGTAACTATTTCATAAAATGGGTGGTAAAGGTTAGTAGCTTATCCTAAGAAGAATGCACAAGCTCAAGTGCAACCATTGGAATCTCCTAGAAAAAATAACAATATGAAAGTAGTTATCACAATGCAATAGGATAGGATTTCCATTCTAAAAAAGGACATTCAAGAAGTCAAAAATAATTTAAAATAGTGTCAAGAGTATTAAAATAGTGTATAAAAAAATTAGATCTTGCTTAAATTAAGAAATCACATTTGGCCGAAATTTTAGAACTAGGAGCTAGAAGGCTAGAGAGAATGAAATTATAGAGTAGGATGATAAAGTTTGTTGAAAAAACTTTATTTCCTCTAGGAGGAATGGAAAATATCTATAATTCTCAATCAACTCCAATCTTTGCAAAACTTGTATCTTGTTTGTTGTCAGAATTTTTGGTGCTAGTCCTTTGTTAGCCTCTTAATTTATGGTGGTGTTGTCTCCCTTATATTTGGTGTTTCTAATTTTTTAATATAATTTAACTATTGATTGAATGATTTCTTTATATTTCTATTTGGTTAACTTGTAAGAGGATGAAAGCCCTTTCAAAATATTCTTATTTTTTTTTATCTTTGATAAAAATTGTTTCATTTAAAATCCCAAACTTCATGAACTAGTTCTAATAATCTCAAATAATTTAAGTCAATCTTTTAAATCTTTTAAGATGTATATATCATTGAAAGGCTAAATATTGTTGTGCATGTTTTGCACACACGCCCCACCGAAGGTAGGGACCCCCTCTTTTTCTCTCTCGATGGGCTACTTTGCTCTTGTCTCATTTTGTGCACCCTCGTTTCCTAGCCTAAGTTGGCCCTAAGCCTAAAAATGATCAATTTCATGTTGGCCCAATTCACCAACCTAAGTTTTGCTAAGTCATTTGCTAGTGCAGGTTGGACCTTGTGGGTTTACCCTTGTCATTCGCTGTTGCACTATGTTGTACACCTACAGCCGGATCCCTGCATCTACCTCGCTCCATTGACCCCGCACCCGTTTTCATCATTGTGTCCTTCATGCTCCGTAGACCCATAGTTGTAGGTCACCTCATGTGGGTTTCCATCCCCGTTTCACCATTCTCATGACGGTCGACCCTTAACCACTGCCTGCATAGTGGACTCTACATTTGGCCCCACTGCCCCATCTTTGCCATTGCCGAAGCAAACTTGACTCAACACACTTCAAAATCGCTTAAGTCTGAAACAATCGTGGGACTTTGCATGGCTTGCCTTGATACGAGTGTCATTCTCTAAACAACTTATCTCTCATGTCACCCCACAACTCGGATCTTGCTTGTACCATTTCATCAAAGCCAACCTTAAGATCTGTGGGTAGGCTTTTGAGAAAAAACCTGTCGGTGGGCTTGCCCCTGCGAGTCATCACCTATAGGAGTCTGTCACCCCAATGCCTTTTCTAAATAGCGAAGCTCCACTGACTCCTCACTCCGCGAACCCATGATCCACTAGCATCATCATCCTTTTACAGGCTCCATTATGGTGTCTACCATCCATCACCCCGACATTGCAAAATGGAATCTCGTTCACGACACTCCCACATGTCTTGCCCGCATATACTAACTTGGCCACTTTTGAGTGATATTCTTGATAGCATCCTCAAGTCGCTTCGTCTAAAGCATAATGAAATCCTAAGTTAACAATGGTTATTGGGGGAAGGTTGGCACCGAGGCTTTACACTCTACGAATGATGTTATTTAAACTACCTCTAGTGATCGTCATTCATGTGGGGCCCGCATTATGGGTCTCTCCCTACCTCTCGCTATCTTGTGGTAGTGTTTCTCAAGCGTCATCCCACCTTTCTTGACCTGACGATGACTCTCCATGTGGGACCTAAAGCCCACATGGCCCTCCACACAACTCTCTTTACTATGGGATCCACACCTCTTGCAACCACTTTTACATGTGATGAACATCATAGTTGTGAAACTCAAGGAAAAGTGGGGTTCCTTTTGCCTCACACCGTTTTCCTCACGAATTTCATTGTTAGCTTCCCACACCCCTCCACTCACACACTTCATGGTAGAATTACTATCTACGGGTGCCACAACTATTCTTGCCATTATCCCTAAATGAAACTTACATGCATCATCCCCACAAATGGCGCACGCCTCATGAAAAGTCATTCAATGAAATATCACAAATAGGCATAAAGGAATCAAGTCTTTGGCAAGTAGAGCATAAAACACAAAATTCCTCTCAAGTCTGCTTCTTGAGAACATGATACCGAGGGTGGCGGGAAAGTAGCAGTAGCTCACAAATAATACTGTTCCATCATCCGCGCTTGTACTGTCAAGATATGTGAGCTAACTAAAATCTATGAGTCAAGGGGGGCAGTTGTCGCGCTGAAGAGGTAGGAATATAATATGGGCAACCATTCAAAGTGAAAATGAAGAAGGGTGAGAGTTTCTAGCTGGGTAGTGGAATTCCATTCACCCACCACCTTTTTTTCTTTCCCACCCTCCTCAATGAAATCACCACTCGTGGATTTTGATTATGAGATTGCCCTGGGTGAAAGTCGTTGCTTGAGTTGCATTCTTATTATCGCCACCCACACTCACTCATCCACTAGATTTGCGGGGTTTGCATTCCCCATATCCATCCACCCTTGACCATTCCAAATGACCTTCCTAAGGATGCAACCCACACTTTCCCACTCGATGGCTTCTTCTTTTGTGAGATTTGCATTCTCCCCTAACACTTGTTCAAAAGGGTCCCTCCATACGTTATAAGCCGAAGACCACCCCTGATGAGTATGAGGACGGACACACAACCTGCCAGGGTGATCAAACAAACACACAGTTGGATTGCCTCTAAAAGGCACAACTGAATATAGCCTGAAGGAGATTGATAGAAAAGGTTAGTGGTAGAAGGATTGATGGTTCATGAGTAAAGAAGAATGGATTTGAACTCTGGAAGCAAAGCAACATCAGACTTGGAGAAGAAATGGGTTGCTCCTCGATATAGGTATATGGAAAACTTAGGGAAGGCTTGACTCAAAGTGTCATACTAGGCTTTATTCGAATAATGAGTATAGAAGGATTCCATACCCAGTTGGAAGATTGAATGCTTTAAGTGCATTAGATACAATTACTGAGAATAAACTAAAGTTTACAACATATGAGGCAGAGGTTGAGTGGTCTCCCACATGTGTCATTCCACAAAAAAATTGCTCGCGGAGTCCACTTTCTGTATTGCCATCCGCCACTACCATAGTTGTGGTGGCTTTTCCCCAACAACTTCCCACCCTTTTTTACCTACATAGCTTGCCTCACATTTTCCCTTTGTGGATGCCATCTCCACTGCCGACCACAACGACTGTTCTTCATGATATATTTGCATGTGGTCATTATTCAGGGAATTCAAAGGGATGCTTAAATGGACACTGAAAGAGAAAACTTTAAAGGAAGATATGCTAAGAGGAAGAAGCAATCGTTGGTGGCACGAGAAGGGAGAATCATTAAAAACTAGGAAAACTCTTCAAAATTCTTACTATAAGGAGGGATGGGGAGGTTTACTTCATCACCATTAAGAAAATCTGTGAGTGCGAGTGTGGGTGGTGTTGTATACATCTTGAAGATTGATATTGGACCTTGACTATGGCTCACGTCTTAGGAGCCCACTAGGAGGCAATATGACTTCAGGGCAGATGTCATCTCGTAGGGGTTCATGATTCCTTGACAAGTGAACACAAAGATTTTAAATATGGAATGTTGATGATCCAAGTTGCGGGTTGTTGTCCCCAATTCTTATGCGAGAGGCCCACATTAAGGTGGAGGGAGGAAATTGCAACAAAGCGAAACATGGGAGTCACCCACAGAGCGGTTGCTACTAATGGTATTGCCAAATGGCCAACTCACACTATCTCTCTGCACGACAGTACTTGATGCGAGACCCACATCTTTTGTTTCCTGGTGTCTTCCTTTACTATAGGATCCACTATTTTATCCATCCTACACCTTCATCTAATAGATGACATAGAATTGTTTCATGCTCACAACTCCGTGTTAGAGTAAAGTAATTAATTAACTTTACTCTCCTCTTAAGATTTCACTTTATGCACACATATTAGTCATTTAATAATTAATATTTAATTATTAAATGCACTCACCTTAGGGTTAGGTTTTCCTTTTGGTGTTGATCTCCTTTATAAGGATTGATCTCTTGTATTGTATTCTCTTCTTGATTCATTTTTTTCTCTTATAATACATCTTGCACTTTGTCAGAGCCAAAACCCTTGTTTTGTTCTCTCTCTTTCTCTGTGACAGGTTTCTTGCATGCAGGTGTTCTTTGGGTTCTGTGGATTTGTATTTCTCAAATCCTACATGGTATCAGAGCCAGATCTATTGCAGCTTGTTCAGTTTTTTGAAAGATTTAGAAATCTAGGTTTTGGTTGCATCAGATCTGTGTTTGTCTTTTTTTTAATTTGGAATAGGGGGTTCTTTTTTTTGGAGCACTTTGAGCCCAAACGGACCTTACTGTTGAGCTCGCAACGTCCAAAAGCCCCTATTTTCATATAATATACGTCCGATTCAAACATAGTTGCACCAGTAGAGGCATCGGATGGCCACCTCCAGCCACTGGGTCGCCACCTCCGCCAGCGGGCCGCCCAGCCGCTGCCGGCTCTCTGCCCGACGACCACCTACCGAGCTCCGTCGATGGGCCGCCACCGCGCAGCCAGAGTGCCACCCACGTGCCACCGTGAGCCACCCTCCACCAGCACGCCAACCGTGCCCAGCCCCTGGTCGCCTAGCGGACCAGGGGTCTATTTTTTTAGCCCCTGAGGGCCAGAAGGGTCAAATTGGACATTTTGGAGCTACTTTATGAAATCGGGTGTAAAATGAACGTTTTAGCTCCATTTTTTTGCAAAAAAATAGTCATTGGAAAGCTGCTTCTAGTGCTGATCTGATGGTGTAGGTGTGGTTTCTTCATTTTTTTGTTTTGATGCTGTTTTACTCAGTCAAAGTCAGAACAAGATTTTTGCACTCCCGGAGCCATATCTTTTGCATACGGACTCCATTTTTTGAAAGTGAATAGGTGTTGGAAAGGTGGTTCTGTTCTCTTTCTAGATCTGCAGTCTATTTCATCAGTAAATTCTTCAGGTACATGAAGATTTGTCTCAACCAGTTACTACTTTCTATTGCTTTCTAGCTTTCAGTTTGTACCGGGGATTGGATTTTTGCATTGTGGGGGGGTGTTTACTCTTGCTTTCTGTCATTTACATCAGAAAATAAAAATCTACAAACACCAAAATAAAATAAACAAACCCATTCTGCATCTTCTGTCTAGTTCTGAAAGACCACTAAATAATAATTAAGAAAATTCAGAGCAGTTGAGGCATAGTTCACAGGATGGCCGACAGATCTATTGAACCTCTCACACCGCATAATTATCACACTTGGAAAGGTCGCATGATGACTCTTCTCTAGTCTCGAGGGTTATGGTCCTATTTGGATGAGGTTCAGCCTTAGTTGACTCACGCCTTTGAGGTTATGCAACACAGGAACAATATCGATCAGGCTATGGGATTGATGGCTTTACACATTTATGACAATCTCTTGTTTCATCTTGATGGTTTTCTCACTCCTCGAGCCATTTGGACCAAGTTTGATGGAATTTTTGGTACTGTCAATCAGTTCAGAGCTTTGCAGCTTGAGGCCGAGTTAACTTCTTTGGTACCTAATTCGTTTCCCTCCATTGAGGACTTTCTGATGAAGTTCAAACAGCAAAGATATATCTTGCAGGGTTGTGAAAAAGTTAAGACTGATACAGAGTGCATCTTCCTAATTCTCTCCAAGCTTCGGGGTCCATTTTAGATATTCTCTTCAACCTTCTATTCCACCATGGATGCCTTGGGTGCTCAACATGTCATGCTTTATTTTGAGGTCTTTTGTGATCATCTGACTCATGAGCAAGCTAAGCTGAAGCAGTTGGATTCACTTTCAGGTTCACAGAACCAAGCATTGATAGCCCAGTCCTCCAAAGGAAAACAAAAGTAGAAATCGAAGCCTAAGAAAGATTCAAGGGCTAGTGAGAATCCCTGCAAGCCACCACCTAAATCTGATTCAAAACCACAGTTCAATTCTAAACAAGGCAAATCTTCAAAGTCTGGTGAGTCTTCCTCCAAGACTAAGAAGAAATCTGATGATCCTTGCAATTTTTTTTGGCAAGGAAGGACATCTAGTTTCCAGGTGTTGGAAATGTTTAGAGGCTTTGGAGGAAGCCATGCAACAACATAATATCAGTGCACCTCAGCCTCCTTCATAGCCCACAGGGAAAGGTCATGCTCTTTCTGCACGAGCATTGTCCTCAGAATCTACTTGGATTATAGATTCTGGTGCCTCTCACCATATGACACACACAGAGGATTTGGTCACCGCTCTTGCCCCTACAGGCACTAGACATATTGCAGTTGGTGACTCAGCATAACTTTCAGTTCAGGGTTTAGGTACTATTTCATTAGATGGTGGTTGTCTACAGGATGTGCTTCTAGCTCCTGACATTTTAACAAACCTTCTATCTGTTTATCAGATTTGCCACTTTGGCTCTAGTAAGACAGTTGAGTTCTCACCACATGATGTGGTTATTCGAGACATTCATGATCCTGACTTGGTTGTGGCTACTAGGAGTGTGGATTCTGTGTCACTCTTATACAAATTTGATGGCTTTGAGAGTTCAGACACTGTTGGTTCCTCTCTTGTAGCACATGCAGATTCAATGAGCAGGCTTTGGCATGAGCGTTTTGGCCATGTCAATTATAGATATCTATAGCAGATGAGTACTCAGGCACTTGTGATTGGGCTCCCATAGATTTCTTGTATTGATGGTGTATGTCGAGGTTGTGTTCTTGGAAAACATCATTGAGATCATTTTCCTAAGGGTCGAGCCACTCATGCTAGGGCACCCTTAGAGTTGGTACACAGTGATCTTATATCCTTTCCAACTCCTTCCTTTTTAGGGGCCCACTATGTGCTCACTTTTATTGATGACTTCTCCAGATGTACATGGGTGTACTTTCTTAAGTACAAGTTTGATGTCTTTGACTCATTCAAGATTTTTAAGACATTTGTGGAGAAGCAATCTGGACTTTCTATCAGGAGAATACGCACAGATAATGGGGGGAATATGTTAATCAGGATTTTATAGATTTTTGCAATGAGCATGGTTTACAGCATCATTTTACAGTCCCTTACACCCCTCAGCAGAATGGTGTCGCTAAGAGAAAGAACAAAACCTTACGAGAGATGGAAAATTGTATGATATAGTCTCGAGCTATGAGTTCTTCATTCTGGGCTGAGGAAGTCAATTGTGCCAATTATATTTAGAATCAGATGCCTCATAAGGCATTGCGACATATGACTCCTGAGGAGGCTTGGACCCATGTCAAGCCTAATGTTTCTACATTCTAAGTTTTTGGTAGTGAGGCTTGGGCATTTATTCCTGATGCTTAGCAGAAAGCCATGGAGAGGAAGAGCCGACCACTCATATTTGTTGGCTACTATGAGGATGTTAAGGCATATAGGTTGTTTGATCCTACTTCCAGAGAGGTCTTGTTTCAGCGGGATGTCCAGTTTGATGAGCGCTATCCTCAGATGGATTCTCCATCACCAGCTTCTCCCTCATTGCCTACTCCTCCCTCTTCATCTCTTGAGGATTACTTATCTCTTGAGGATGATGTAGATGATGATCCACCATCTCCACCACCACCAGTTGCTCCATCTTTTACTAGGTGGGCCCGTGTCACTGTTGATGCAATTGGTTCTTTGGCAAGTGATCCTTTCGATACCCGTTTTACTCGTACTCAGACATCTGGTTCTAGTCTTTTGAGTCATGCCATTTCAGATGTTCCTCAAAATTTTTTAGAGGCGACAGGTCACCTTGAGTGGGATAGGGCCATGGATGAGGAGTATTCTTCTTTGATGAAGAATCATACTTAGGATCTTTGTCCTCTTCCTAAGGGAAGAAAGTTGGTTCAATGCAGGTGGGTGTACCATACCAAGTATGTTGCAGATGGTTCTATTGATAAGTATAAGGCACGTCTTGTTGTGAAGGGGTTTTCTTAGGTAGAGGGTATTGACTACTCCGAGACCTTTGCTCCTGTTGCCAAGATGAATTCTATACACATGGTACTTTCACTTGCAACTTCACAGGGATGGACAGTGTTTCAGATGGATGTGAAGAGTGCCTTCTTGCATGGAGACCTACATGAGGAGATCTATATGGAGCAGCCTCAGGGATTTGTGCAGGACACTGCTTTGGTTTGTAGACTTTGGTGTTCATTGTATGGTCTCAAACAAGCCCCTCGGGCTTGGTATGAGAAGATAGACTCTTTCTTGCTTTCCTCTCACTTCACATGCTGTCATTCTGATCACACAGTATATATTCAACGTCAAGAGGGTGATATTTTGATTCTTGTGCTATATGTAGATGATCTCATCCTTACAGGTAGCTCATCCTCTATGATTCAGAGTGTTCAGAGAGCTTTGATGGAGCAGTTTGAGATGAAAGATCTTGGTCTCTTGCACTTCTTTCTGGGTCTTTAGGTTATTCAGTCTTCGGATGGGATTTCCATATTTCAGGAGAAGTATGCTCTTGATATGCTTCAACGATTTGGCATGCTTGATTGCAAGTCAGCCCCCATTCCATTTTAGTCAGGTGTTGTTTTGTCTTCCACTTGCTCTACTCCTTCAGTAGACCCCACTTTATATAGGCAGTTGGTTGGTAGTTTGTTGTACTTGACACATTCTCGTCCTGATCTTTCCTTTGCGGTTGGCCTTGTCTCTTGGTTTTCCCATGATCCTCATGAGAGCCATTAGCAAGCCGCCAAACATATTTTGAGGTACATTCGGGGCACCACTTATTATGGCATTCACTACACTTCAAGATCTCCTCACATCATTGGCTTCACTGACTATGATTGGGCTGGTGATGTCAATGATCGGAAGTCTACTTCTGGCTTTGTTTTTTGCCTTGGTTCTGGTCCTATCACATGGTCTTGTAAGAAGCAATCTACTATTGCATTATCATCTACAGAGGCTGAGTACTGTGCAGCAGTGTTAGCCAGTCAGGAGGTTTTATGGCTTCGACAGTTGATGAAAAAGTTTGGGTTTCCTCCAGATAGTCCCACTATTCTTTGGTGTGACAATTAGAGTGCCATTCACATTTCTTGCAACCCAGTGGAGCATCAACGGGCAAAGCACATTGAAATCCACATGCATTTCATTAGGCAGTTGATTCAGGATGGTTCTCTCATCTTGGAGTACATTCCTACAGAGGAGTAGGTTGCAGACATCTTCACTAAACCTTTGGCATCTCTGCGCTATCTTTAGTTGCGCTCCATGCTTGGGGTGAAGGAAGTTGTCCTTGGGGGGTCTCAGTGAGGCCTTCCTTCCTTCATGTTTTTTTTCAGCATGTTTCTTTATCTCTTTTTGGAGAGTTTTTTCCCACTGGGTTTTCTCCTTTACTCCGCTTTAAAGAGATTTTGTTGTATTCGGGTACCTGATCAGGCCATGTTGTCGAGACCCTCTGTTGCATTGTAGTTCCTTTGCTTTCTTTTGCATTGTTTGTAGCTGCATTGTAGCTCATCTTAAGGGGGGGTGTTAGAGTAAAGTAATTAATTAACTTTACTCTCCTCTTAAGATTTCACTTTATGCACACATATTAGTCATTTAATAATTAATATTTAATTATTAAATGCACTCACCTTAGGGTTAGGTTTTCCTTTCGGTGTTGATCTCCTTTATAAGGATTGATCTCTTGTATTGTATTCTCTTCTTGATTCATTTTTTTCTCTGATAATACATCTTGCACTTTGTCAGAGCCAAAACCCTTGTTTTGTTCTCTCTCTTTCTCTATGACAGGTTTCTTGCATGCAGGTGTTCTTTGGGTTCAGTGGATTTGTATTTCTCAAATCCTACACGTAATATTGAGCATTTGAAAGTATACAATACCATCTAATTTGAGGAGTATGTTATTGAGACTATTTAAAAATGATTTGGAATTCAAAAGGGGTATTTGGTAGTAATGCTATTTTATCTCTATGGTTGGCTTTAGGCATTTTGCTAGGGTACCCACTTATGCATATAAACTATTTAATGATACTTTGATTGAAACATTGTAAATATCGCGTGTAGGTATTATTGTAGGAGGAGGGACTCTTATAAACATCCAAAGATGCCTGCTAGGGAAGTGCCTATACTCATGGAGTTTGAATATGGGGTGCAATCAGGAGAGGGAATACTTCCATTTTGATGACACATAAAACTCGTTGTGGAGGTGGAGCTTTAATTCAAGTTTACCAAGATGACCAGCATTTGAATGTTCATCATGGAAGACCTCTTAGATGGGATGAGGGTAGAGGATGCAATGTCATAAAGGCTTTAGTACAAATAATGTAAATGAGGGGCTAATGATATTGAAATGGGGAATTTGCTCGCGTTTAAAAAGATTGCAAGTAGAAGAATGCTTACATAAATAATGATTAACTCTCCCAATGGGCTGATAAACCAATGGCATGCCCATTAGAAGGAAATTGGTGCAAAGATCAGAAGGCTATCCACCACAATGTGAAATAGGGGAGTTATTTTACCCTTTCCAAATAATTATGATCTATTTGATGTTGTCTCATCAAAGCTAAGATGACTTATCTCTTTCATGGTGATACGAATCTGGGTATGTGCAGGATCATCATGGAAAAAATAGGCCCTTAAATGGCAAAAATTTTAGAAAAATCAGAGTTAGACAACTTGACATAAAAATTTGAATAAGTTATCTATATTATTTCAAAAATATGTAAGAATATAATCTGTAGCAAATTGAATGCAGTTTTTAAACTACTAGTTTAGTTTTTTTTTTTAAGCTATTTGGTGAAAATTTGAAATTTCAATGCAGGGTACTTAAATTTAAGGGAAAAAATAAGAAGTAGGTGTCTGTCTGACCACCCTAACCACAATAAAATGATAATATTTTTTTATAATATTTTAGATATAAGTAGAGGACTCATGCCCCAATGTGATGGATATTTTTTTGTAATTTTTTTCCAAGTAAATAATTAATTATGATTTTTTTTATTACAAATTTTAAGAAAATATAAAAAATTGTATGTCTGACCACCTTAACTTGGTCAAAACTTCATTAAATTCAATTTTTCTTTTTTTAATTGTATAGTATGCAGAGCATAGAATGTGATGCATATTTTGGATTTAAAAAATGTGATACCGTTTGAAAGCTATAGATGTTTTTCAATCAACCTATCAATTAGGACATTAGTCGTAATTTGAATATAAAATGAATAATAATTACTTATTAAATTCAAAGTAAAGCATAATTTATATTGGTGGAAAGCTGAGAATATCCTTTAAAAACCCTTTTCATTTCATCAATTTTGGGTAAAAAAATAGTTGTCAGCCATATACCCATCATATTACCACTTTTTGGCCCATCGTGATCTTGCACATACCCATCTACAAAAAAAAACCCATTTGATTGGCTGCAAGAATGTTGTGAACACATCAAGCAAAGGCAACCTTCAAACAATTTCAACTACAACAAAAAGGCAATCAGCTTGGAGAGAAAATTTCTACAACACCTGGGCACTACAGGACAACATAGGAATGAGACAAAGATGTATTTTAAATTCATTTATAATGTGGGGTAGGTGAAACCCTAATGTAAGAAAATCTAAGCCGCTCATTGTAAATTAATCCTAGCCATTCATTTGGGATTTGGAAAATTATAAATAGGGGCTTGACCCTTATTTGTAAAGGGTTGGAGAGCTAGTGTAAAGGCATTATGCACTAATAGAAAGCAACATTGCATGATTTATGGGTGTTTCTCTTGAGTTTGTTCATTATGCATGAATGGTTCTATTTCCATGTTAGTTTTAGTTGTTACTTTCTTGAGTGGAAGTGATAATGGTGTTTGTTGTTACAGTATTTGATGAATTTATAGAGCTCATGTCACTTTGTAGAACTAGTCTGAGCTTCCTTACTTCATTACTACAACTTAGTTCAATTGCATGTTCATGATGTTTGTGTGTAATCTAAAAATCTACAGTCCTTAGAAGATTGCACTGGTTTTGTGTAACTGTAGGTTCCTCTTAGCTAAGAAAAACCTAGTTTAGGAAGTTTTTCTACTGTAGTAGCCTCCATGACCACTGTTCATTCATAGTTTCAGGTCTAGGAACTTCTTCTCCTCCCTACCCTTTTGAATTTTATTTTAATAGTGACCTTAGGCAAGGTTCATTGCACATTGTAAAGCCAAACCTGATGATGGAATAGGAATTCTAGACTACTGTTTTGAACCTACAACAATTGTACATCAATTTATACACCTTGGAACTCCATTTGTAGACCCAAATTCCCACGCTTTGTAACTCATTTGTAAGTCTGCCTTGTGATTCTAGGAAATTTCATGAATACTCTAAGGTATTCCAAGCACTATGAAGACCTAACATTAGAGACCTTGGGATAGTGTTTTACAATTTGATTGAGGAATATTGTCTTTCAATAGAGGTGATGCATCTATGCATTACCTGTGTTGAGAAGTGCATTAAAAAAATATCAACTGAATTTTCCCTAGAAGGAGGGCATGGCATGTTGAGGCTACAAAGCTGAAAGTTGGAAGTTGAAAAGAGAAGCTTCAAGAAGAAATATGAGATAGGAAGATCTCTTTATATACTGGAATTTCAAAATCATAAAATTATGAAGGAAAACAAAGTTGAGATGAGATGGAGTAGCATGTGCAAATCAACATCACTTAGCTACATGCAGATTTGAATAGGATATTGAGGAGACCATTGCAACAATTTGAATTGGCGGATAAGTGTAGGATCCATTGCACTCGCAAACATAAGGAATTGGGATGTCTAACATTCTTGGATAGAATCAAGAGATTCTTGTAAGGAGAAATTCCCTTTTTGGAAATATATCAGCCATTTTCTCTTATAGATCCATAAGAGGAACTTGCTAACATGGAAGCCAAGGAATACAAGGAGCTGATCCAAGAAAACTTGAGCAACATGGATGGATTAAAATTAGAGGAGATATTAATGTCAAATTGGTGCAAATTTCACAATGCACCTCATTTAGAAGTTACTTATCCATCATGTGCCAATGTCATCACTCAAGTTAAAGGATATTTAGACAAGCTGGAGCAGCCACCTCCTAATGAAGAGAAGCCATCCCATGAGGTGGGAGAGCTGTCAACACTTAGAGGACAACATAAGGAAGATGAAAAAAGTAGCCCCAAAGGAGTTAGTGCTGGGACAATAGACACTAAGGCTGAAAGTCAAAAGGAAGAAACTAATTTATGTAGGAAAACAAAAAGCTTTGATGAAATTTCAGTTGGAAGGGAGTTGGAAAGCATTTCCTCTATTAGCAGAGATAAATCCTCAAATCCAAAAGAAAAGCAGTTGGGAGCTGAAGATGAATTAACAAAGTTTGCAACAATATATGCTAAGGTAGCTGACAGAACTACCGAAAAATAGGAGCAAGAAGAGGCTAACAACCTTGGGGTAGTAAAAAATGATGACAAAGGCGTAAGTGAACTCAGATTAGAAGACCTATCCTTCATGAATGATAGTGATCAAGCATCTAAAAATGAAGATTTAGAGGAGTGGGAACAATCATATGCCGCAACTGTTCACTTTCAAACTTCCTTCCCAAGTGATAATGAAGACCTAATAGTGGAAAGATGTAACAAGCTCATCTCAAGACTTTCAAGGGACTGGTCAAAACTAAGATGCCAAGTTGATTTGGAAGTGTTTCTGCTCTCGAATTTGTGTAGACTTCATGATTCATCACTTGGAGTTCATGTGTGAGCTATGCCAAGAGGTCATTGAGAAAGTCAAAGAACAGGTGGGGCAGCCAAGCGCACCACCTCCTGCAACTACTTCCAGGATTGAACTAAAAGCCTAAGAGCTAGAACCAAATAACAACTTAGCTAGAAGTAGTCATCAAGAAGGTGTTAGGACAACAAAAAAGGAAGGAAACCATAGTCCTGAGCTTCTGAACGATGAAGTGGATCAAATGGTAATGCTGTCCATAGATCATCAAGAGTCTTTCCCTCTTGTAGAACACTTGTATGTGATGGATGATAGGATTTGTGGAGGACTTACAGGGGGAAGATCACTTGACATACATTGATCCCCTTGATGGACTAGTGTCTCTTCCTATTTTCCTCCCACTTCGAACCATGCCACAAACGTATAGTGACACTACGGAAGAGCACATTGCGGAAGCAGTTAGTGATGAGGATATACTACCCGAACTCCTAGGTAGTGAAATGTTGGAACCTCTAGAATGGGAGAGGGGTTCCTTCTCCATTTATAGTGATAATGAACAAGAATAAATGATTAAACATCTTGGTGAGATGCATGTAATGCAAAAAGAAGAAGATAAAGGCAGAGGTGTTTTGATGGTTGCCAACAAACATGACATGCTTGGTTAACTACAAGATTTAACTAGGGGTTCTTCTATCTTGACCATTGTTGATCCTCTCACATGTTTAGAGGGCTGCATTAGGGAAGATTCATCCATTTCATCATCCTATGACATTAAACATTATAAAATTAATGTCAACACTCGGGAAAGGAGAGGGGATGGCATGCTGCCACTTGAAGGAAACAATCAAGTAGAGGTATGGACTACGAAAGATCAAGAAGATGAAGTATATATCCTTGAAGAACAATTGCTAGAGGCCCCACTAGTGGCTTGTAAGAGGTGTTTGCTGCCTCATTCTCCTAGCCCTATGTAAGCCTAAGATCAGGGATGCTGCATCATCCAGTGCCTCCACCTGAAGCTGCAAATTCAACAACCAGGTATGTGCAAGATCATGATGGGCCAAGAAGTGGTGATATGATGGGTATGTGTAGGGTATGTGGTTGATGACTTTTTTTTTACCCAAAATTGATGAAACAAAAGGGGATTTTAAAGGAAATTCTCAGCTTTCCACCAATATCAATTATGCTATACTTTGAATTTAATAAATAATTATTATTCATTTTCTATTATAATTACCACTAAAGTCCTAATTGATAGGCTGATTGAAAAACATCTATAGCTTTCAAATGGTATCACATTTTTTGAATTTGAAACATGCATCACATTCTATGCTTTGCCTGCTATAGGATTGTTGGAAAATATGCCTCAATCTCATAGCCTGAAACCTCTTGTGAGCAATTTTGTTGAGACTGGTGAGATGTCTGGCCGATCTGCTAGTTGATCTTGAATTGTCACTGTGACCTCCTGAATGTCTTGGTGATCGACATCTGAAACCTTCGGCATACCCTTGGACAGTCAAGATGATGTCTCGGCGATGATAGGAAGTCTTGCCAATATTGGCATGACCTTTGGTCTGTCTGGCCAATGTGGTAATCAGCTTGAATTGCTCCTATCAGTATGAACTCCTAGCGATTGGGAGATGTCTGGCCAACAGGATAGTCTTTTGGTGTGACTTGGTGTGTTTAGTGTAACCCTCTACCAAGTGGGTTGGTCTCACCGACGGTTATACACCAGGAGTCTTTAGAGTGACATAAGGGTTCACTATGAACTCTTGGCGATGGGTGTTTGTCTCATTGATGCTATGGGATGGCCGGTATGAATCATGGAAAAAGGTAACTTCAGAGTAACACTTTTGTTTCGGTATGATGTCCCATCGATCGATGAAGGTCTCGATGATAAAGGATATACTTGGTGATTTCATGGTGACAAAAGACTTCAGTGTGAAGTCTTAGCGACTTGGAGAGTCTTGCCGATAGTCCTCAGTATGACATGTTCGCTTGGTCTAAGGTCTTGGCGAAAGTCAAATGTCTTGCTGACTCAGTATGACATGTTTTCTTGGTGTGAGGTCTTGGTGAAAGACGAATGTCTTGCTAACTATCGGGTGCTTTGGTGAAACTTGAGGAGACTTGTATAACCTCTTGGCGATAGTTGGATGTCTTAGAGATAGCATTGGTGGATGAGTTCAAATGGAGGTTGGTGAGAGGTCTCACCGATCATGCGGATGAGGAGACTCTTTCCGATAGATGAATGCCGATACAATGGGTTTTGGTATGACTTGAAGGCTCGATGTGATTTCCTGGCGATAGCGATAGTCTCACCGATGTGCATGCTGAGGTCGATGCAACTTGTAAGCTCAGTGGAACCTCTTGCCGATGGATACAACTCTTGGCGACAATGTGTAAATGAGTCTTGTGGCATCAGGGAGACACATCTTGTGTCTCACCAACATGCGACACAAGTTGATCGCTATTGACCGAGTGAAGATTTTCCGACGTGGTGCGATGTGGACCAATCCGAGAAAGCAGGATGTGAATTGTTTGCTGTGAAACTGTTGTGACCGTTTCTATGTGGAAAGGGAAAACTCTACATGAGGAAGTGGAAACATCTTCGTTATGATGATGATGCTGAGTTGGAGATTTCTTTCTGACTATTGAGAACGAATGCATATATGTATGCATTGGACGTTCTAGAAGTGAGGGAGTTGATAATCCAAGAAAGCTAAAGAGCCGACGAGATGTGAAGGTCGAGAGGCTGGTCAGATGGCTGAGGGCCTTGAGGCCTAAACAGAGGATAAGAGAGAGCTCCTGACCATGAAGCATGTTTTGATTTCTATTATGTTGATCTGCACTATATATGTGATGGTATTGTAACAGTGCAAAGATAGTTTAGTTTGAGAGGTTGATCAGAAACTGTACAGGGAAATCTGTTGCTACCAGATTGTATCCAGAATGAACAAGATGTAATCTTTGAAAAGGCTAAGAGCTTGAAACTGTATTGTAACTTTTTGTTGCTGAATAATACAATGGCTCAAAGTTTGGAGAGTGGGGTTTTTTACCCGAAAGGGTTTTCCCCACGTAAAATCTTTGTGTTATGTTTTCTATAGTATCTTTCATCTGTGTTGTTGCTTGCTGTTGAATTCACATGTGTTTTTCTTAGAAGGATTAATGTGGGAAATAACTATCTATTTCTGCTTTAGGACATAGTAGTACGTGTCTTTGAGGCAACCTAATCGAAATGAAAGTTACCGAACACACTACTATTTGGAGTTAGTATAAGATGTCCTCCATTTTTTTTCCTTACAAGTGGTATCTGAGTCTTCTTCTGGTTGTTGGTTCTAGGTATTTCTCCTATGAAGATTTCTTAGCTTGATAGGTTGAAAGAAATTTGGAGGAATGGATTGATGTATTGATCCTTTGATGAGTGGAAGCCTTGTGGTATTCTGAGACAACATGCAGCTTGAAGGATGGTCAAGATGGAAAAGGGAGTTGATCATGTTGTGATCTGTGTCTCCTAGCTGGTGGCAGTATAACCTTGGATTATGAGGTGGATTTTCTTACTCTGTGGCTATGTAGCAGTAAAGCTTTCATAGTAGGGTGTCTATGTGACAAGCTCCTGGGTGATATGGAGAAGCCTAGGTTGTTTCTCAACTATGGAAGAGAGTGCTTATGCTAGGTGGTGGTTCCTAGTGTTGGAAGGCATTGTTTCCTATTCACCTTGATTGCTTGAAGGCTATGGAGTTAATTCTTAAGATGATTTGCAAGCTTCTAAATAGCCTTTCTCTCTTTCTTAGATGCATGTACATGTTGGTGGTTCAGATTTGGCCTATAAGGGGCCTGGATTTCTTGAACTATTTTTTCCTTTTTAAGGATGATTTGTACTTGCATGGCTCTGTGGTTTTGTAGGTTTTACACAGTTAAGTAAAACTTGTGGTTTTTTGGAGTTGTTGTTAAGCTATTTTCTGGACCCTGGCTTTTGGGTAGTGCTGGATGAGATAGTTGCAGTTCTGTATGCATGCTTGGTGCATGGTTTTGAGGAAGTGTGTTTTCTTCTCTGCATGGGAGTGTTGGTACATGATTTGTCACTCAACATTCCTGTGGTGGTGCTTGTGGGTTCCTTGATTATGGTGCTCATTGTGGACATGATTGGAAAATCCGATTTGGCATGATCTGGTGTTTGAGTCATGTTGTCTACGTGGTTATTATCTTTGAGATCTCAGTTTTGCATTTCCAATGCGATGATGGGTTTGCATGTTTCTGTTGAATGGATCTACAGATTGTGCAATGTTGCGGGCTATCTTTACCTACATAGTTGTTGTGAGACAACTCAGAAGTGGACTGTCTATATCCACGAGGTTGATTCATTATTTGTGCAAACTTGTTAGTCGGCCTTGTCTGTGGTCACTTGTGCATTGGTGTGGTGTTTTGAGATGAGAGGATGGATACTATTGAGTACCTGAATAGTCAGTTATGGGAACCTGTAGCAGGTGGTCATGATGCTTGGAGAGCTTGGGTGTCACATTTTAGTGGGAGCTTTAGTAGTGACTGTGGATTCATCACGTGGTGGTGAATGGTCTTCTTTAGTGTTGTAGATGTTTCTTGGGAGAGCTCTTAAATCTTGTTGTTGTAGAAGGTTATTTCGCATTTGCATGGAAATTACTTGAATATGTGTAACATCTTGGAACCATGGAAGACGCTTGGATTCTTTGGCTAAGGTGTTGGTGGTGCTTGATAGGTGATGTTTGTTTTTGAGTCTATTTGTTGTATGCCATGGTATACTCTTGTTTGCACATTGGATTTTTGGAATTGTGCATTGTACTTGAGACAATGGTGAGGTCACTTGAAGCATGGAATCTCCTATGGGGATGTGTAGATCATGGTGTCATGATAAGTTCCTGATTCAAATGATTGGAGCTTTGACAATGGTCTTGTAATTCTTTGTGTATTGGGTGCTTTGATTATTTGCTTGGTACTTCATGATAGTGCAGTAATGCAGTTGAAGTTTAGCATGAGATGATCGGTTGCTAGTACTCATGGATACATGAAGAATAAGGTGAGCTTGTCTTTCTCTTATGAGAGAAGTATTGCTTCTTGTTATTCTTGGTGAAGTTTTTAGTAGAAAGTTCGAGAAGCCTACACCTTGGTTGAATGTGAGTTCAATAAGAGACCTATGAGGAGATTGCTCTTGGATTAGTCATGATGACTTGTTTATCTTGAAGGAGTATTCTTGTTCCCACTCTTGGTCTACTCGACAGTTTATCTGAAAGGTATTTGGCCCATTATATTTTTCAGATTTGTTTTATGATATGGATCTTGAATTACTGTTTAATGATTCTGGAGGATTCATAGTGGAAGTTGTACAATTTCTTTTATCTCCTTGTTACTAATGAGAATTGGTAGGAGATGATGTATGGGTTGATTTCCTGAAATGGGAAATGAACTAGTTTGATCTTCTTTGAAAGGCTTACATCCATGTTTGTTAAAGATGGTTTGATCTTGGTGATTGAATGGATGGATGTTAAGGTTTTTCTTTTAGGATGTGAAGAAGATCATTCTTGACACAACTGGTTGTTAGAAGTGTATGTAGGAGGATGTTCTATAGGAAGACGATGTGCAAAGTTTCTCTCTATGGCCGTGATGGTTTGTGGTGAGAGAAATGTGTCTTGTAGCATTTTTTTCAGGTTGTGCATATCATTGTGGATATTTCCTTGGTACTACATGGTTACATTTTCTATGTGCTGAAATTGGAAGACTTGTGATGCCTTTGATCTTTCAGATCTGCATTACTCAGGCAGTGGGAGTTCTTGAATGTGTCTTGTATTCTTTGACTGGTTGGCACTTGGAGCTTGTATTTTTTGTTAATGAGTTGTTTATTGTTTGGCATAAGTTTACTAATGTTGATACCTGTGAGGTATGTGAGATTGGATGGCATAGCACAAGCTATGGGTGCTATTTCCAATCGCATGGGTTTATCAGTTGGATAGAAGCAATCAGTCTGATTGTTGTTCTAGATGATGTTCTATATCTTGTTTCTGGATAATGACTTCACTGTTGTGTTCTAATTGAAGCTTTGAAGTTGAAATTTCTTCTGTATAGCATTTGAGCATAGTGAAGTGGTAGCAGTATCTTGTTGGTAATATCACTAGGATCTTTTGCTTGTGTTCGTTGGAATGGTGCTTATACACCTTGGCTTTGTATTCTTCTTCCATAGGTGGCATGTTGGAAGATGACAGGATTGTTGCCTGAAGGTGAACATCTTGGATGTTGGAGTAGAATTCTTGATGGAGCATGAGAGCATGTTCGAGATCTATGTGGTTTCCTAGAAGGCTGTGATCAGTTTTCTTTGTTGGTCATTGAGTTGCAATTGGATGCCTAGTCTTTGTTGCAGATTGTTGGGTCGACTGTTATCTATGGAATCATGTTGATTAGGTGTTTTGAGTGTTGCAGGGGTCTAACTAGTGGAGCTAGTGTGATCTTAGTTTCTGGTTGCTTTGGAGGTTCCTATGTGATCTTCGTCAAGTGGGAGATTGTTGGAAAATGTGGCTCAATCTCATAGCCTAAAACCTCTTGTGAGCAATTTCGCTAAGACTGGTGAGATGTCTGGCCAATCTGCTAGTTGATCCTGAACTGTCATTGTGACCTCCTAAATGTCTTGGCGATCGGCATCTGAAACCTTCGATGTACCCTTGGACAGTCAGGATGATGTCTCGGCGATGATAGGAAGTCTTGTTGATATCGGCGTGACCTTTGTTCTGTCTAGTTGATGTGGTAATCAGATTGACTTGCTCCTATCGGTATGAACTCCTAGCGACTAGGAGATGTCTGGCTGATAAGATAGTCTTTCGGTGTGACTTGGTGTGTTCAGTGTAACCCTCTTCTGAGTGGGTTGGTCTCACCGACGGTTATACACCAGGAGTCTTTGGAGTGACATAAGGGTTCGCTATGAACTCTTGGCGATGGGCGTTTGTCTCATCGATGCTATGGGATGGTTGGTATGACTCATGGAAAAAGGTGACTTCAGAGTAACACTTTTGTTTCGGTATGATGTCCTAGCGATCGATGAAGGTCTCGCCGACAAAGGATATACTTGGTGATTTTGTGGTGACAAAAGACTTTGGTGTGAAGTCTTGGTAACTTGGAAAGTCTTGCCGATAGTCCTCAGTATGACATGTTCACTTGGTGTAAGGTCTTGGCGAAAGTCAAATGTCTTGCCAACTTGGTATGACATGTTCACCTGGTGTGAGGTCTTGGCAAAAGACGAATGTCTTGCTGACTGTCGGGTGCTTCGGTGAAACTTGAGGAGAATTGGTATAACCTCTTGGCATCGACAGTTGGATGTCTTAGGAATAGCGTTGGCAGATGAGTTCAACTAGAGGTTAGTGAGAGGTCTCACCGATCATGCTGATGAGAAGATTCTTGCTGATAGATGAATGCTGATACAATGGGTTTCGGTATGACTTCAAGGCTCGATGTGATCTCTTGGTGATAGTGATAGTCTCATCAATGTGCATGCTCAGGTCGATGCAACTTGTAAGCTTGGTGGAACCTCTTGCCAATGGAGATGACTCTTGGTGACAACGTGTAAACGGGTCTTGTGGCATCAGGGAGACACTTCTTCTGTCTCACATACATGTGACACAAGTTGATCACTATTGACCGAGTGAAGATTGTCCGACATGGTGCGATGTGGACCAATCCGAGAAAGTAGGATGTGAACCATTTTCTGTGAAACCGTTGTGACCATTTCTATGTGGAAAGGGAAAAATATACACAAGGAAGTGGAAACATCTTCATTATGATGATGATGTTGAGTTGGAGATTACTTTCTGACTTTTGAGAATGAATGCATATATGTATGCATTGGACGTTATGGAAGTGAGGGGGCTGATAAGCCAAGAAAGCTAAAGAGCCAATGAGATGTGAAGGTCGAGAGGCTGGCTGGATGGCCGAGGGATTTGAGGCCTAAATAGAGGAGAAGAGAGAGCTCTTGATCATGAAGCATGTTTTGATTTCTATTATGTTGATTTGCAATGTATATGTGATGGTATTGTAACAGTGCGAAGATCCTTTAGTTTGAGAGGTTGATCAAAAACTGTATAGGGAAATCTGTTGCTACCAGATTGTATCTAGAATGAACAAGATGTAATCTCTGAAAAGGCTAAGAGCCTAAAACTGTATTGTAACTTTCTATTGCTGAATAATACAATGGCTCAAACTTTGGAGAGTGGGGTTTTTTACCCGAAAGGGTTTTCCCCACATAAAATCTTTGTGTTCTATTTTTTGTAGTATCTTTCATCTGTGTTGTTGCTTGCTGTTGAATTCACATGTGTTTTTCTCAGAAGGATTAATTTGGGAAATAACTGTGTTTATTTCCACTTTAAGACATAGTAGTACGTGTCTTTGAGGCAACCTAATTGAAATGAAAGTTACCGAAGGCACTATTGTTTGGAGTTAGTATAAGATGTCCTCCATTTTTTTCCTTACAAGGACTAAAATAATAAAAATTGAATTTCATGAAGTTTTGACCAAGTTAAGGTGGTTAGACATATGATTTTTTATATTTTTTAAAAGTTGTAATAAAAAATTCATAATTAATTATTTACTTGGAAAAAATTACAAAAAAATATGCATCACATCCGGACATGAGTCCTATACTTATATATAAAATCTTATAAAAAAATATTATCATTTTATTGTGGTTAGGGTGGTAGACATCACCTACTTCTTTTTTCCCTAAAATTTAAGTACTACTGCATTGAAATTTCAATTTTTCACCAAATAGATTTTTTCTTTTTTTAATAAACCTAGTAGTTTGGAAACTACATTCTATTTTCTATAGATTCTATTCTTACATATTTTTTAAATAATACAGATAACTTATTCAAATTTTTACGTTAAGTTACCTAACTCTGATTTTTCTAATTTTTTTGCCACTTAAGGGCCTATTTTTCCATGATGATCCTGCACATACCCAAGTTCTGATGATGTAGTGCTCGCTCTCGACTGTCAGACACTACCACCTTCACATGATGACATCTAGGTTCTATCTTTCCTTTCTCCTATGAATTCTTATAGCTACGTTTATTATTTTGATTACGAGAACGAGGGGAGATGTATGTGCTTATGGATTAACCATGGGTTTAATGAATAGCCTCCTTGAAATTGCTTATTTTTCATGATGACATGATTGAATTTGAATGCTGCTATGTTAAACTTTATTTTTCTGAATATAAGGATAAATCTATGTGGTTTATAATTGTAGCCATTTCCCATCTTCTTGTGCATGCCTTACCAATTCCAACAGGGGTGAATATCGATTTTCCTTGCCTAAATATCATGCTTTGTAAATATCTTTGTACATAGCCCATTTTGAATAATGTAAGTTTCATGTATATACCTTGGGTTCATGTATATAGTCTCACTTTCTTGCTTTCATTAGAGTAGTTGGTTTTCTATAGATTAGTTTTCTTTAGGGTAGTTTCTTTGTTGTTTGCTTTCGCTTTCCCGCTTTGGTTGGTGTAGGTGTTTCCTTCCATTCGCCTCCCATTCACTTTCCGTTTGCTTTTTTTGGGGGTCCCTCTGCTTTTAGCTAGGCACATCTATGCACACAAAAACCATACTTATCGCTTGGGGTTGTTCTATGCATTTCTTCGTTAAACTCTAATGAAGTATTCAGAGTGGATGGTGAAGGTCTTATGTTAGTGTCAAGTGATCTAGACATTTGATTCAAAGAGGAAAGGTTTTTGGTTGGTTTGATTCTAAGGTATTCTGAAATCTTATATCTCTCACATACTTTAAGAATCCCAAGGTCACTGTAGATCCTTTGTGAAGTCCAGTTAAGTGAAAAATATGAAATTCTGCTTCAACACCACTATTATTCTTAGCCTTGAGTGCGAGCTTCACTGCTCGAGGGTTGAAATGAAAGGAATTAAAAAGAGAAAAATCAAAAGAAAAGAAACAAAAGGAAAGGAAGAAAAGAAAAGCATTGAAAATCTAAAGAAACAAATTCAACCTTTTTGGGGGATCCAAGCAACTCTATCAGGGCTATGGATGTTTGGCTGGTAGTAGAGAAATGTTCAGGAGAGTCATTGGGACAACCTCGTCGAGGCTATGGATGGTTGACTAGCAGCAAGGAAATGTCCCAGATACTTTTGGAGTTAGAATAAACTATGTAGCTTAACCTAACAAAGCTTAGGTTCCTATAGTAACTCAAGGATGGGAATTAACACAATTGCACTCACTTGGATTTTTAGCATATTGAAGGTTGGGTTGACTAGTTGTTTTGGTCCTTTGGTTAGGTGTTTAGTTTGAAATGAAGATCAGAACCGAAGATTTTGGGTTTGTGATTCTAGTTTTTCATTGAAATGCTCTGGAGCATTTCCACAGCGAGTTGCCATTTGTTGTGCATTTTTTGCACACACGCCCCACCAAAGGCAGGGACCCTCTCTTTTTCACTCCTAATAGGTTTCTTTTCTCTTGTATCATTTTGTGCACCCTCGTTTCCTAGCCTAAGTTGGCCCTTAGCCTGGAAATGATCATTTTCATGTTGGCCCAATTCACCAACCTAAGTTTTGCTAAGTAATTTGCTAGTGCAGGCTGGACCCTGCGGTTTCCCCTTGTCATTCGTTGTTTCACTCCATTGTTTGCCTATGGCCAGGTCCCTATGTCTACCCTGCTCCGTGGACCCCACACTCATTTTTTCCGCTGCGTCCTTCATGCTTCACAAACTCGTAGTTGCGGGTTGCCCCGTGTGGGTTTCCATCCCTGTTTCACTGTTCTCACGATGACTGACCCTTAACTACTACCCGCATATCATATTTCACATTTGGCCCTGCCATCCCATCTTTGTCATTGCCGAAGCAAACTTGACTCGACACATTGCACTTCAAAATCACTTAAGTTCGAAACAATCATGGGACTTTGCATGAATTTCCTTCATAAGAGCTTTGTTCTCTAAACGACTTAGCTCTCACATCGGCCCGCAGCTCGGATCCCACTTGTATAATTTTTTCAAAGAAAATATTAAGATTAGTGAGTAGGCTTTTGAGTCACCGCCGGTGGGACTGCCCCTGTAGGATGTCACTTGTGGGAGTCTGTCACCCTAATGCCGTTTCTGAATGATGAAGCTCCACTAACTCCCCACTCTGCGGACCCACAATCCACTAGCATCATCATCCTCTTGTGAGCTCCATTATGGAATCTATCATCCATCACCCTGACATTGGAAAATGGAATTTCGGTCACGACACCCCCACATGTCTTTCCCACATATACTAACTTGGCTGCTTTTGAGTGATATTCTTGATAGCATCCTCAAGTCACCCCATCTAAAGCATAATGAAATCCTATGTTAACCATGGTTAATGGGGGAAGGTTGGTGTCAAGGATTTACACTCTACGAATGATGCTATTTAAACTACCTTTGATAGCCATCATTCATGTGGGGCCCACATTATGGATCTCTCACCACCTCTCGTTGTCTTGTGGTAGCATTTCTGAAATGTTGTCCCACGTTTCTTGACTCGACAATGGTTCTCCACGCGGGACCCGAAGCCCACATGGCCTTCCAAATGACAAATCTCTTTACTACAGAATCTGAACCTCCTGTGACCACTTTTACATGTGACAGACATCACAACTGTGAAACCTACAAAGTGGGGCCCCTTCTACCTCACGCCATTTTTCTCATAGATTTTCCCTACTGGCTTCCTGTGCACCTCCACCCACACTCTTCATGGTGGAATTACTATCTTTAGGTGCCACAACTATTCTTGCCATTGTCCTTGAATGGAACTTACACACATCATCCCCACAAACGACGTATGCCTCATGAAAAGTCATTCAATGAAATATCACAAATAGGCATAGAGGAATTGAGTCTTTGGAAATTAGAGCATAAATCATGAAATTCCCATCAAGTATGCTTCTTGAGAACAAGATACCAAGGGTGGTGGGAAAGTAGTAGTAGCTCACGAAGAACATTGTCCCATAGTCCACACTTGTATTGTCAAGATATGTGAGCCGACTGAAATCTATGAGGCAAGAGGGGCAGACGTCACACCAAAGAGGTAGAAATATAGTATGGGCAACCATTAAAAGTGAAAATGAGGAAGGGCGAGAGTTTTTGGCTAGTTATTAGAGTTCCATTCACCCACCACCATTTTTTCTTCGCCACCCTCTTCAACCAAATGACCGCTTCTGGATTCTGAATGCGAGATTTCCCTAGGTGAAAGTTGCTACTCTTGTGGTATTCTTATTACTACCACCCTCACTCTCTCATCTACTAGCTTTGTGGGGTCCGCAGTACTTGTAGCCATCCACCCTCGACCGTTCTGAATGGCCTTCCTAAGGCCGCAACCCACACTTTCCCACCTGACAACTTCTTCTTCTACTAGATATGCATTCTCCCTTGACGTTTCTTCTCAAGGATCCCTCCATACGTTATAAGCTGAAGACCACCCCCAACAAGTATGGGGACGAATGCATGACCTTCCAGGTTGATCAAAAATATCCACAGATGGATTGCCTCTGAAAGGCACAATCGAATATAGCCTGAAGGAGATTGATATAAAAGGTTAGTAGTAAAAGGATTGATGGCTCATGAGTAAAGAAGAATGATTTGAATTCTAGAAGAAAAGCAATGCCAAACATGTAGAAGAAATGGTCTGCTCCTTGATATAGGTATATGGAAAACTCAGGGAAGGCTTGACTCATGGTGTCATATTGGGCTTTATTCAAACAATGAGTATAGAAGGATGCCACACCAAGTTGGAAGTTTGAATTCTTTAAGTGAATTAGATACAGTTATTGAGAATAAACTAAATTTTACAACATATGGGGCAGAGGCTGAGCAGTCTCCTACACATTTCATTCCATAGAAAAACAACTTGCAGAGTCCACTGCTCATATTTTTGTCCGCCACTTCCACTCATGGAAGCTTTTCCCCAATGGCTTCCCACCCTCTTTCACCCATGAAAATTTCCTCACATTTTCCCTTTGTGGATGTCGTCTCCAATACCGATCACAATAGTCATTCTTCATGATATATCTATGTGTGGTCATTATCTGGGGAATTCAAAGGGATGCTTAAATGGACACTGAAAGAAAAAAATTTAAAGGAAGATATGCTAAGAGGAAGAAGTAATCGTTGGTGGAACAAGGAGGGATGATGCAGAGCTATGAGGATTCACAACACATCTCACAAACCTTCAATAATAATCCAAAACAATATTTGTATAACACATGCTATTAGGCATTGTATATCACATTGAAAACATAGCTATGACAGCCCACAATTTATTCTCATGAACAGTCATTAATAACTTCTAAAAAATGAATAATGAAGCCAATCCCTCTAGTGAGATTAAATAAAACATAGTTATAGTCTTTTCCTCCAATTCTTATGAAGATCCAATGGTTGAAATGAAAGTTATTGTATTTTTCCCAAAACTGCAAACCCTAGGTAGGGTTCAGACCTGCCCTCACAAAAATGGTCATAACTCATTCAATTCTTAATGAAATTTGATAAGAGTTGAAGCAAATAAAAGTAGATTCACATGGAAACAAAATAAAATTGGTTTTAGATCTAAAATATATAATTTAAATTCCGTACCATCACACTTCTTTAGACTGTAAATTCTGCACAATATTGTTAGAAAAGGCAGTCTCACCAAAATAATCATATCTTCCACAAAACTTGATAAAATTCACTGAGATAAAAAGAATTGGAAACTAGAAATAGAGATATTTCCATAAATATATGATACTCTATCATTTGAGTCCATACCAGGCCGTACAAATCACAACTTCAATCTGGTAACAATGTAAAAATCAGAAAATGCATACCAAACTTGAGGTTGCCATTCATTTAACTTCAAAAATAATGTCTCCAACCCCCAATTCGAGTTTTGGAGGGTTTATTTATACATTTTCAACCCAAACCAACTATTTTCAACCATCTTTTGATTAGTGTGTTGACAAAACACCTTAATGACATTCATCTACCTAGTTTTGCACTTTTGATAATTTTTACAATATATGAGAAATGAACAACATCCTATGACCTATAACACCACAAAGGTGGCCTCTTGGGCTTATTAAAATCTCAAAACATAAAAATGGAACAAATAACTCAATATGGATTCATGGAGGCATGTGATCAAATAGGTGCTCCTGCACCAAACTCCCGAGGGCAAAAGAATTCAAGCCCCTTTGAATTGTCTTCTTCCTAGTCTTCCAGTTAGGTTGCACCTTGTCCTTTTTCTTTTCAATCAGATTTTGTCCTTTATTCCTTTTTTTATTCTTATGCCTTCTCCTTTCAAGTATCCCTGCAACTTGGAAGTCCCAAAACTCTATCATATCATCAAACACTTCACTTTGTCCTTCATAATCTGCACATACATAATCCAAAGAAAAATTAGAAACAAAATATAGAGACCTTGAGGTCTCCTCCTTGTCTTCTTGTACTTCAAATTCCTCTTCACCCATAACCAACTTATCCAATCTGGAAACCAATTCACTTGAAACCTCAATGTCCTTGTTTTCTTCTACCTTGATGAGTTCCTCTTCCTCTTGTGTGACTTTTCCAACACCAACCTTACTATTCCATTCTTCTTCAATGGCTAAATATTGTGCCCATAAATCTTCTTCTTCATCTTTGACTGAATTTGCTGCCTTCTTTTGTTTTCTTTGTTTCTTCATAATCTTCTTTATAGGACAAACCATCTTCCTTTTCAATGTCAAATGCCAACTTGTATCTTGTTTCATCATTTTTTCCATCTTCATCATGGATTCTTGGAACTCTTCTTCAAGTCTTTTCAATTCTCCCTTCAACTCAGCAATCTCTTTGTCCATCTTCTCCTGCCTTATCCTTTTCTTTCTTTCCTTCTTTCTCAACTCTTTTCCTCTCTTTCCTTCTTTCTTGAATCCTCAGCCTGCAAATATCTTTCCAATCTTCTCAACAAATCCATCTGCACAAGCAAGTCTCTCCTTGCTTCCACTTCACTTTGCCACACCTAGGCAATCAGGTTCCTTCCTCAACCTGTACAACACACAACCACAAACACCAACACAAAACCAAAAAACTTCACCAGCCCATATCTTTTCTAGGCTCTGATACCAATTTGATGTAGAGCTATGAGGATTCACAATACATCTCACAAACCTTCAATAATAATCCAAAACAATATTTGTATAACACATGCTATTAGGCATTGTATATCACATTGAAAACATAGCTATGACAACCCACAATTTATTCTCATGAACAGTCATTAATAACTTCTAAAAAATGAATAATGAAGCCAATCCCTCTGGTGAGATTAAATAAAACATAGTTATAGTCGTTTCCTCCAATTATTATGAAGATCCAACGGTTGAAATGAAAGTTATTGTATTTTTTCCAAAACTGCAAACCCTAGGTAGGGTTCAGACCTGCCCTCACAAAAATGGTCATAACTCATTCAATTCTTAATGAAATTTGATGAGAGTTGAAGAAAATGAAAGTAGATTCATATAGAAAAAAAATCCAATTGGTTTTAGATCTAAAATATAGACTTTAAATTCCGTACCATCACACTTCTTTAGACTTCAAATTCTGCACAATATTGTTAGAAAAGGCAGTCTCACCAAAATAATCATATCTTCCACAAAACTTGATAAAATTCACTGAGACAAAAAGAATTGGAAACTAGAAATAGAGATATTTCCATCAATATATGATACTCTATCATTTGAGTCCATACCAGGCCGTACAAATCACAACTTCAATCTGGTAACAATGTAAAAATCAGAAAATGCATACCAAACTTGAGGTTGCCATTCATTTAACTTCAAAAATAATGTCTCCAACCCCCAATTCGAGTTTTGGAGGGTTTATTTATACATTTTCAACCCAAACCAACTATTTTCAACCACCTTTTGATTAGTGTGTTGACAAAACACCTTAATGACATTTCATCTACCTAGTTTTGCACTTTTGACAATTTTTACAATAATGAGAAATGAACAACATCCTATGACCTATAACACCACAAAGGTGGCCTCTTGGGCTTATTAAAATTAAAACATAAAAATGGAACAAATAACTCAATATGGATTCATGGAGGTATGTGATCAAATAGGTGCTCCTGCACCAAACTCCTGAGGGCAAAAGAATTCAAGCCCCTTTGAATTGTCTTCTTCCTAGTCTTCCAGTTAGGTTGCACCTTGTCCTTTTTCTTTTCAATCATATTTTGTCCTTTATTCCTTTTTTTATTCTTATGCCTTCTCCTTTCAAGTATCCCTACAACTTGGAAGTCCCAAAACTCTATCATATCATCAAACACTTCACTTTGTCCTTCATAATCTGCATACATAATCCAAAGAAAAATTAGAAACAAAATATAGAGACCTTGAGGTCTCCTCCTTGTCTTCTTGTACTTCAAATTCCTCTTCACCCATAACCAACTTATCCAATCTGGAAACCAATTCACTTGAAACCTCAATGTCCTTGTTTTCTTCTACCTTGATGAGTTCCTCTTCCTCTTGTGTGACTTTTCCAACACCAACCTTACTATTCCATTCTTCTTCAATGGCTAAATATTGTGCCCATAAATCTTCTTCTTCATCTTTGACTGAATTTGCTGCCTTCTTTTGTTTTCTTTGTTTCTTCATAATCTTCTTTATAGGCCAAACCATCTTCCTTTTCAATGTCAAATGCCAACTTGTATCTTGTTTCATCATTTGTTCCATCTTCATCATGGATTCTTGGAACTCTTCTTCAAGTCTTTTCAATTCTCCCTTCAACTCAGCAATCTCTTTGTCCATCTTCTCCTGCCTTATCCTTTTCTTTCTTTCCTTCTTTCTCAACATCAAAGCAGCCAAATGAAGATCAAGGAGCAAACAAAGGTAAAGATCACAATGATTCTAGAGGTGGTTTTGGTTTAAGAGGTAGAGGAAGGTTTGGTATTGGTAGAGGTTTTAATGATTTTGCAGGAAGATGCTACACATGCAATGAGTTTGGCCATCCTTCATGGAAGTGTCCTGAGAGGGTTGGTAATTTCTTCTAGTGGAGACAAGAAGATTGATAGAAGAGCACAATTGGTACAAGAAGAGGAGTGTGAAAGTAATTGTTCTCCAAGTAGGAATGCAGATCCTGAGGTTGGGGAAATGTTGATTTGAGAAAAACAATCTTGAAGGCAGCAAAAGAGGAAGCACCTTTGCAAAGGAAAAGTCTCTTCAAGACAAATTGTAAGTGCAAGGACAAGGTATGTAGAGTGGTCATTGATTCTGGCTCAACTGAAAACATGGTGTCATGTGAAATGGTCAATACAAGCTTATTGAAAAAGATTCCTCATCTCTTGTCCCTATAAAATCTCATGGTTAACCGATGATCAATCTTTGTTGATGAATGAAAAGGCTAAGTGGATTTTCAAAGAAGTGGTTATCATGATAGTGTTGTGTGGTGATGTTGAGTAATGGACTGTTGTCAATAGTATTAGGTAGACCTTGGCAATATGGAAAGAGGGCATTGCTGATTGTAGGGGGGATACTTGGCCATAGTTCAAGACTAGATCTATTTTTGTTAACTCCATTTTAGAAGGGCTATTTAATGAAGCAAAGGTCATTTAAAATGGCAAGTTGGAGGTGATAAGTCATAAGGAAACCAATTTAAGATTGTTGTTCACTGTTTAAGAAATAAAATGTAGGTATAAGGTTTGATGCAGGGGTAAATAAGTACCTTTCATTTAAGTGAATAGGTTGAATGTTGATTTGAGGGAGCATTGGGCACTTAAAGGCCTGTGAAACAACTATTTTAAGTCTGATTGATAGTGAATGATGTTTGGCCATTAGTGAGTGCAAGACAAGTGTTTTTGGTGGAATAATTGTTTCATGGTTGTTTACATTACCAATAAGTTGGGAATAGGAAATGCAACTTTTATGGTTTTAGGGTGATAAAATTAGGGTGTTTTCATGCTTTCCTTGAAAAGGATAGAACTAAAGTAAGTTTTGGAAAAATGTGGAGTTAACTATATATGTGATAGTGTTTTAAGATTCAGGTTTATTTTAGAATGTTTGTTTGCCTACAGGTCTAATTTGAGAACAACAAATTTTCCAAAATTTTGCTGTCCAGGAACTCTAAAGAGATTAGAATATCAGGTCTAGAAGATGGTGGTTGGAGATCGCAGCAATGAGAAGGCCAGTTCATGATTCCTTGACAAGTTTTTGATGATCCTCTTGAGAGGGGCATTAAGGTGGAGGGAGGACATTGTAACAAAGTGGAATGCTTTTTTACCAACGAAGTAGTCACTAGGAATAGCATTGTCAAACAGCCTACTCACACTATCTCTCCACACAACAGTACCTGATGCAGGACCCACATCTTTTGTTTCCAAGTGTCTTCTTTTACTATGGGATCCACTATGTTATCAATCCCATGATTCATCTAACAAATGGTATAGAATTGTTTCATTTTCAAGCTGTATTAATATTAGAGAAATTGAAAGAATATTGATATCACCCAATGTGAGGAGTCTAGTGTCGAACTAAAAAAAATGATTTGGAATTCAAAAGGGGTATTTCGTAGTAATGTTATTTTATTTTATGGTTGGTATTGGAATTTTTCTAGGGTACCCACTTATGCGTATAAATGATTTAATGATATTTAATTGAGTTTCTGTAAATATCATGTTTTTTATTTTGCAGGAGGATGGAGCCTTATAAACCCAAAGATGTCTTCCAAGGAAGTGCCTACACTTGTGGAGTTTGAATATGGGGTGCAATATTCAGAGGGAATGCTTCATTTTTGACAACACATGGAACTCGTTGTGGAGGCTTTTTTAATTCAAATTACCAAGGTGACCAACATGTGAATGTTTATCATGGAAACCTCTCAGATGGAACAAGGGTAGAGGATGATATGTCATAAAGGCTTGAGTACAAAGAATGTAAATGATGGGCTAAGGATAATGGAAATTTTCTCAGGTTTACAAAGATTGCAAGTAGAATCATAGTAAATAAGGAGGAACTCACCCAATGGGTTGATAAACTAATGACAAGCCCATTAGAAGGAAATCAATGGAAAGATCTGGGAGGCTATCCACGACAATGTGAAATAGAGGAGCTATTTTACCCTTGAGGAATAATTATGATCCATTTGAGGCTGTCTCATGGAAGCTAAGATGACTTATCTCTTTCATGGTGATACAAATTTGCAAATAAGAACACAATTGATTAGAGCAATAACATTGCAAAAACATCAAGCGAAGGAAACCTTCAAACAATTTCAGCTACAACAAAAAGGCAATAGCTAGGAGACAAAAATTCTACAACACTTGGGCACTATAGGACAAAATAGGAATGAAACAAAGATGTATTTTAAATTCCTTTGGAATGGGGATAGGTGAAACCCTAATGTAAGCAAATTTGAGTCACTCTATTGTAAATTAATCCTAGCCATTCATTTGGGCTTTAGAAAACTATAAATAGGGGTTTTCCCCTCATTTCTAAAGGGTTGGAGAACTGGTGTAAAGGCATATGCAACAATAAAAAGCAACATGAATGATTTATGGGTGTTTCTCTTGAGTTTGTTCATTATGCATGCATGGTTCTACTTCCATGTAGTTTCTTAGTTGAAGTGATAATGGTGTTTTCTGATCAATTATATTTGATGAAATTCCAGCTCATGCTTTTTGCTTTTTTAATGATTTTCACTTTGTACAGCTAGTATGAGCTTCCTTATTCAATGAATTAGTTCAATTGCATGTTCATGATGTGTGTGTGCAATCTGAAAATTGCAGTCCTTAGAAGATTGCACTAGTTTTGTGCAACTATAGGTTGTTCTTGGCCAAGAAAAACCTAGTTTAGGAAGTTTGTCTACTGTAGCAACCTCCATGACCACTGTTCATTCATAGTTTCAGGTCTAGGAACTTCTTCTCCTGCCTACCCTTTTGTTTTTTCTTTTAATAGTGACCTTAGGCAAGGTTCATTGCACATTGTAAAGCCAAAACTGATGATGGAATAGGAGTTCTAGACTGTTGTTTTGAACCTACAACAATTGCACATAAATTTCTACACCTTGGAACTCCATTTAAAAACCCAACTTCCCACACTTTGTAACTCATCTGTAAGTCTGCCTTGTGATTCCAACAAATCACATGAATCAACTAAGGTATTCCAAGCACTATCAAGACTTGACATTAGAGGCCTTGGGATAGTGTTCTACAATTTAATTATGGAAGATTGTCTTTCAAGAGAGGTGATGCACCTATGCAGTGTGTTGAGAAGTGCATAAAAAAAATCAATAAATACAATATACATAGCATGTTCTAATTTATGGTATTAATATGTTCAATAGCTTGTATTTAAGTGCATTTAAAAAAATCTTGGACTTTACAATAGTAAATGAAACTAATTATTTTAAGTGATATAAGAGTGTGTTATGATATTTTTAAACAATAAAATAAGTAAATGATAGTTCTTGTGAACAAGATTAGCATAAATCAATGATTTTTCCTTAAAAAAATAAATTATACATGTTTAATTGTGTCTTTATAAGTGGTTTTTTGATTAAGGTTGCCAAAAAAGGAATATGAAGTGACTAACAAATTTGTTTTTATTATGTTTTGGAAATATTTGACTTATTTACTTATCACTATTTTAAAGATTTGGTTTAGTAAATTGTATTTATGCTCTTTCTTGTTAAAGATATATCTATTTAGAATTTAAACATAATGTACATATAATTTTGTGACACTTTAAACAAATACTTACAACTCTAAGAGAAAATTATAAACTTGTGTCATTTATATTTAGTTTGTAATTATTTAGAAAAAATTCATTGATGTAATTATGTATCATCAAGTAGCATAATGTTGCATGAGGTTGGGCTCATTTTCCCCATCTTAAATATGATTCATTTTTATTCCATTTCTTTTTTAAACGTTGGTCCAAATAAGAATACTACTTAAATATGAATCATTTTTATTCCATATAAGAATAATAATTAATCATATGCACATGTGATGAAATATTTTATTCAAGCATTTATTTTATACAATTAAAAAAACCATCAATAATTATTTCATTTAAAATTTGAAAGGCTTTGCATTAATTCTTTAGAATAATAATTAAGATTGATTTTTTTTGTGTGTTAACATGTAGGCAATAATATATAGAATTATTATGAAAATTTTCTCTTTTTAAATTACAAGTTCAAAAGAATATTATTTAAATATGCATAATTTTAGTCTATGCAATGATAACAATGTGGGCTTAAAAATAAATATTACCTAATATACACAATTTATAGTTTTGATACAAATGAATCATGTGCTTATTGTATGTTGTATGTGATGGATTTTTATTTTTATGAAATATTTCATTTAAAAGCTTAAAGATTTTGAATTTCTTATTTGCAATGCCAAATAATTAAAAGAATATTTATGGTGTTTAAAGTGTCACATTATTGTGAGGTTAATAATTATTTTTCTTTTGTAAAATTTTAATGTGGGTTTAAAAGGAATTGTATCTTAGGTATGCATCATATTTAGTCCAGAAAATGATAAGTAATCATATGTTCGTTGCATGCTATGTATGAGGATATCTCTAACTTAAGCATCCATAATTATTTTGAGTTGTGTAAAACACAATAAAATAATTTCCACTAGCTATTTTATTTAAAAGTTCAAATGTCTTGTATCAATAATTTATAATCTCAATTAATTGCCTTGAAATAATTTGAATGTTTAAAATTACTTGCTATATAAATATATACAAATTCCTTGTATCTAGACCCAAAAATACTACTTAAATATGCATTTTTTTTTAGTGTACATTAAATAATACAAAATATTTTTCTTTTCTTTTTACAAGTTGCATGTGTTAACAACATTTCTAACTTAAGGATACATTTTTATTTAATTTATAAGTAAAGCCAAAAAATTACATCTTTATTAACTATTTCATAAAATTGGTGATCGAGGTGAGTAGCTCATCTTAACATAAATGTACAAGCTTAAGTGCAACCAATGCAATCTCTTGGAGAAAGCAACAATTTGAAAGTAGTTCTCACCATGTAAGATGATGAGATTTCCATTCCAATAAAAGACATTCAAGAAGTCAAAAATAATTTAAAATATGTGGTGAAGGTGAGTAGATCCACTATCTAAAATAGTGCTACGAGTATTCAAATGGTGTTGGAAAAAAATAGAAGCTACTTGAATTAGGGGAGTGTTGGCCTTAGTTTTAGAACTAGATCTATCCTTTGAGATTTCCATTCCAATAAGGGACATTTAAGAAGTAAAAACTAATTTAAAATACATGGTTGAGGTGAGTAGAGTCACTATTTAAAATAGTGCTAAGATTATTAAAATGGTGTAGGAAAAAATAAAAGCTACTTGAATTAGGGGAGTGTTGGCCTTATATTTAGAACTAGGATCTAGAAGGCTAGAGAGAATGTAACTATACAATAGGATGTTGAGTTTGTTAAACACTTGGATTTCGTCTATAGGAGGAATGTGAAACAACTATAGTTCTCAATCAACTATATTCCAATGTTGTTTGTGGATGATATAATTTTTGGTGTTGGTCTTTTGATAGCCTCTTAATTATTGCTGGGGTTGTCTCCCTTATGCTTAATGTTGCTAATTTTTAAATATATTTTAGCTATTTCTTGGATTTTTTCTTATTCCTTCTATTTTCTTAGCTTGTAAAAGGTTAGAAACCTTTTCAAGATCCTCTTTTTCATGTTTAATAAAAATATTTCATTTAAAATTCTAAAATTCATGAACTAGTTCTAGCAATCACATCAAAAGGCTAAAATAAAATGTAGAAAACATGTACAAATATCTTATATTAATATATTTAACATATTTTATTTATTTACAAGAAAGAAGCATGTGCTCTAGTGTTTAATTTATTATCATTTCTAAGTACTTTGGTCCATGATCCTATCTAGTGGGGGTCCCAACAACCTCCCCATTGAATATTGTTGTTTCTGGTGGTAGAATTTTGAAGGAATCTTCCAATTTCTCCTCTGATCGGGGTTTGTAGTCATATCCCTCTTCTCCAACCTATGGCCTAGATTCAATTTTCATAGAGGAGGACCCAAGCTCGTGGGTGGTTATTCCCCTACTATGGCTAAGGTGAAGTTTGTAGCTATTTCACATGTTTCCTATTTGGTGGCAGGGCTAGAAGTTTTTGTGCTAGATGATCTTATGGAGGATGCCATTTCAGACTTGTAGCTCTCTCTAGTGGATAATTTTCTTTCTTTCTGACCAAATATAGACCAAGTTAGGAAGTTGGTTGAGTTGAAATGGAAGCTAAAGGGTAGTGTGAGTATAAGTGCTATGATTGGTGGGCTTTTTATTTTCAACTTTGTGGTGTAGGAAGATATGCTCATGGTTTTAACGGGGGGTCTCTAGTCTTATGATAGTGGATTCAAAAAATTTCTTTCATTGTGTATGTGGAAGATGGGGTTTGACCCTTATCTAGATATGTGTATTGATTCTTTGACCTAGATTTTCCTTCTTGATCTCCCTCTAGAGTTTTGGAACTATATGATCTTTTAGAAATTGCTAATTGTTTTGTATCCTTGTTGGCAGTTGGTAAAGTCACCAAGAAAAAATATTGGCTGGTATTTGCTAGGATTTGTGTGAATGTAGCTGTAAACTCAGTTTTACCAACTAGTATTGCACTAAAATCCAAATATGGTAGATGGGTGCAGCCTATCAAATATGAGAATTCCAATGTTTTCTATGAAAAATGTTGATTTTTTGGTTACCTATGTAATGCATGCAAGAATAATCCTTTTTGCAATATGAAGGCCACTTTGGATAAACAAAAAATCCTCTAGCTATTAAAGCTAGTTCAGATGTCGTTTTCATTTCTACTACTAGTGCTACCTAAAGCACAATTCCTTTGTTGGGAATGGAATAGAACAAACAACCTTCCAGTGAGGGGAATAAAACTAAAACAAAGGTCCTCTAAATTTGGTTCTAGGGATAGGATGAAAAAGGATAATATTGAGAAAAATACAATGCATTTATATCAAATGAGATAGATGCTCCTCCTAAGGAGGATAAAATCATTGATAATGAGAATGCTCAAACTAAGCTCTTTGGAGAAAAAAATGAGGCTAAAAGGGAGTCTAATCCTATAAAAAATAGTTCAAGTTTGAGGTCAAAGGGGAAATAGGGAGAACAATGTAGTAGGCCTAAAGTGCTTTTAGAAGGAAAGGAAGAAGGAAAAGTTAATATAAAGGTGCTAGTGGAAGAGATTACAACTCCTACTAAAAGAAATTGAAGCACTAGTAAAGGGAATGAAAGGAAAAAATGGTTAGAATCAATGGAACTACTGGGATTTGGAAATCCTACTTATTGATCTAATCCTAAGCTAGTATTGGAGGAGTCACCAAAATAAGATTGGACACAAGTTAATGGAAAATAGAAAGGGAAGAAAAAAGTGGATGTTGGAATGAAAAAAAAACATGGTCGACCTTCATCAAGAGATACTAGGGCTCAAGAAACAAGAAGGGATGTTGTTGTTGGGAAATAAAAGACTGTAGATAGCCTTTTAGGGGACAAGAATAAGAAGAAATAGCTAGAGGATTTGTTTCTCCTAACTGGTATTATTTTTTTTGAACAAATATTTTTTCATGGAATATTAGAGGGCTAAATAGTCCTTTCAAACAACATTTTCTTAAGATTTTCCTGATGGAAATTAAAGTGGACATTGTGTTAATTCAAGAAACTAAGATGAAAGAAGAAACCTTTGATAAGATAGTTCAAAATGTTTGGCCTATTGTAAATTAATTTAGATGTGATGCTAATGGTGTCTTTGGAGGTATCACTACCTTGTGGAATCCTTCTAGATTTAAAGGGACTAAATTATTTTCCTATAAGAATAGTCTCATAGTGGTTATGGAAGATTTTATTACTCATGTTAAATGGAACCTAATAAATGTTTATGCACCTAACTCTCATGGTGCTAGAGATAGGTTGTGGGATTCTTTGGCCTTGATGATGTTGTTGGGGATGAATGAATTATAGATGATTGGAGGGGACTTTAATTCCCCATTGTTTACTTTTGATAAAATTGGGGGTCTGGATGATTATAATGACAATATGTCAAATTGTTTCGATTTCATCTCCTCTATTGCTCTAATTGATATTGAATTGGTGGGGTGTAGTTTCACTTGGTCAAATAGAAGACAAGGGGTTCACTTAGTTCAGGTTAAGTTGGACTAGTTTTTGATTTCAAGAAATTGGGACATTTAGGCTAAGCTCTCTTTATTAGCCCTCCCTAGGTTAGGTTATGATAGCAATGCTCTTTTGCTATATTGGGATGACTCTATTATCAAAGGCCCATTTCCTTTTAGATATGATATCATGTGGACTTTTCATCCTACATTTCATGGCTTAATTGAAAATTTTTCGAACATCGCTTGCAATGGTACTCCTATGTATTACCTATCTCAAAAGATAAAAAGGGTAAAATACAAGATCAAGTGTTGGAATAAATTTTCTATTGGTAATTTATTTAACAAAAAAAAGACCATCTCTAACTATCTTAAAGAAATTTAGGACATTATAGAAGGAGATGATAAAGATGTTCATATTTATTAAGAAGAAAGGGACTTGCACTTACAATGGTTGAAACTAAATAAAGAAGAGGAGGTTTTTTAGAAATAGAAGTATAGAGTATTGTGGTTAATGAAAGAAGATTGAAACTCTAAGTTTCTCATTAGTATACCATGAAACACAAGGGGAGAAATAAAATAAGGAGCTTAATGAAAGATGAAACTATTGTTAAGGAGGATAAAGAGATAGATGATGTGGTTGTTTGCTTCTTCTCTAATTTTCAAAAATAAAATTGTTCTCAACCTTCTAAGCTGGAGGAGTTGCTTGATGTCATCCTTGAAGTTATCACTAACCATGACATCACTGAGTTGTTGAAACTTGTTTCTCTCTAGGAAGTTAAGAGTGCCATTTTTTCCTTTGTATTTTGTAAAGCTCCTAGATCAAATAATTTCCCCTGAGATTTTTTCAAGACTTTGAGGACATTGTGCCAACTAACCTCCTCAATGTTGCTAGGGACTTCTTTAGATCTGGTAGGTTGCTAAAAATCATCAATTCTACATTTATAGATCTCATTCCTAAAAAAGAAAATGTTTCCACCATGTAGCATTTTTTCCCTATAAGCTTATGCAATAATGTGTATAAGACCCTCTCTAAGCTTATAGTCAATAGGCTATTTTTTTTAAATAAATGATTGCTAACAATCAAAAAGGTTTATTTTTCCATAATATCATAATTTAATTATGTTGATTGGAGTGACTTGCTATAAAATGCATTTGGTTGTTCATAACCCTCATCATTTTTCTGTAATACCACAACAGTAATGTTATGTGTTGTAACCTATACATTTAATGAATTTATAGTGCTTTGTGTTATCCTCTAATGATTCCCATTGATTATAACCAATCTAAAAAATATCAATTGTGTATCATGCTCAAGTCGCTTTGGTAGTTGCTTTTCCCCTTTTCTAGGCTAGAGTCAAAAGCCAATTTGGAAAAAAACCAAAAATGGCTAGAAGTATTGAAATTTCTGCTCTTCCATACTTTTAGTTGTCTTCCTACTTGTATACCATTTCTATCACTCCTGACCTCCAACCCCCTTTCCCCTTCTAATCCATCACTTTCCTAAATGTTTCTATTCTCAATCATCGACCTTAACTCTTAACCCTTATCACTTTCCTTTCATAAGCCATAAGTCCTCCCCTTGATCACTAAAGTTCTAATAAATCCTTTGAAAAATGATTAAGTGTCGATGTTTCAAACTTTGGGTATCATCCTTCCTCCCTAAACCTTATCATCTTTTCATCATAAGGCATGAGCCTTAGGCCCAACTCCTGATGTTTGATGTCTTTCCTTTAGCCTTCAGAAATTAGGTCACTCACTTGCCTTCTGTCTTATCTCCACAATAAGATGTAAGTTCAAGTTGAAATGCACAAGAAAACTAAGAGGGGGGGTGAATTAGTTGTCACCAATCACAAAAATCTCAAACAATTATTAGCTCCACATCCACTTTAATCTGTTAAAGCAATATCAACACAAGAAACACCAAATTTATGTGTAAAACCCAATAAGGGAAAAACCACGGTGAGGATTAACTCACAATATAGAGTAATTACAAAACTATTTACAAAGAGGCTCACTTCCAAAGGGCTCATTGCCCAAGATAGGACTCATTGTCTAGATAGGAGGCTCACTGCCTAAAAATAGGAATCACTATCCAAAAAGGAGGCTTACTGTCTACAGATACATAAAGATAGAAAGAAGAATGTTACATAGAGTACATTATCTCAGTGCAATAGAAGATCCACCACAACAACTTCCACACATCCGCAACCTTGATCAAAGAATTGTAGACACCTTCGGCTCACTGCAATCAGGAGTCTAACACATTAAAGTTCTCGCTACCTCAATTTATTTTCACACAATTTCTCACATCTATCTTGCTTCTCAAACTTATGGCTTATAATCCTTAACATCTAGCCTTGTATTTATACCATTTTCAACCTTAGAAAATTTCTCCAAGGTTGGATACACACGCTTCATTTTACAAATTCAAATTAGGTCAGAAACTCAACATTCTCATGGTGGATAAGAATGAGAGCAGACCCAACCAACACTTAACCAAGACCCAAAACAACATCTTGGATCAATCACATGCTTTCTTAATTGATACTTATCCTTTGCATGATGTGTAAACACTAGGTAGACTAAACCTAATGAAAACACCAATGACCTTTGAAGTACACACTTATGCAACAAGAAGATAACATGAAAACCACAAAAAATACTTCACCATACACTAGAACACATCTTAGATGCCTTTATATTCATTTGTAGCTACTGCAACAACCTCATACTCAGAACACTTTCCATTAGTCTATCTGGACTGTACAGACACACACAGTAACTCTAAAAGTAGTGTTCTGGAGCAACAAACCATGAACACCTTTGATAGAGCATAGATAACATCATTAAAATCCTTCTTCGAAATCTGAAAGACTAGAAACAAACTGTTGGAGGACTACAAAGCAGATACATTTTTCCCAGTCCATAGACAAACAATTCTGCCAAACTAGTTCACACATCAGTGAACACAACATTCACTCTTCATCAAACCAAAAGCTATAATCTAGGATATATCACCCAAGGATTCCCTTAAACAACACTTTAGATCTACACAAGCATAGGATCAACACAAAAGAAATGTGGAGCACATACTAGAGAACATTTTGAACACACACACAATTTTGACTTCACTATTTATTAATTTTCTGAAAAGAACTTGGTAACTCATCATATCGGTATATTTGCAACATCATAAAGATAGCTCCATGTACTCACAACATCTCTACATCATCTCAACTATACATGCACCACCTGCAATCACTTGATTACTTTCTCTGCAACAACCTATACTATGTTGGAATCAATGACAACATTAATGACAACACCACCATACTCATTCATACTTGCAACAATCTCCCCCTTTTTCATTGATGGCAACACATGATTCTCTCTCCCCCTTTGATATCAATGGAAAAAAAACAAAAGGTTTTTTAGATAATTCTGATCACTCCCCCTTAGGAGTGCACCCATGACAACACACATCTCATACTACAACAATAATACTTCCTACTCCCCCTGAGGAGTAGACCCTAGTCATTAGTCTAGACAAATGATGAATTTTTAGATCCAATAGACTGAACCACCTCCATGTGTACCTAGTTCAAAGAAGGAGGAACAATAACCCCCAACTTCTCCCTGAGATACTCAAAAGTATCCTTCATAAGAGCCTTAGTAAATATATCAGAAATTTGATCCTTTGTAGGCACATACTCAAGCTTGAATTCATTCTCCAATACCTTATCTCTTAAGAAATGATATTTGATAGATATATGCTTTTTCCTTGAATGCATTACCATATTCTTTGAAATATTTATTACACTTGTATTATCACAGAGGATAGGGATAGGCTCATCACACATCACTCCTATATCCTTCAATGTTTGTTTCATCCATAGCACCTGTGTGCAACAAGATGCTACTACAATGTACTCGACCTTTGTAGTGGATAAAGAAACTAAATCTTGTTTCTTGCTTATAGATGAAACCAACCTGCATCCAAGAAAGAATGCACCACCACTTGTACTCTTTTGGTCATCTACACAATCAACCCAATTTGCATTAGTGTAAGCACTCAAAGTAAAATTAGTATCCTTAGGATACCACAAACCATAATCCAAAGTCCCTTTTAGATATCTAAATATCCTTTTCACAACTATAACATGTGTTTCTATTGGTTTTGCTTGAAATATGGCAACCAAACATATTACATACATGATATTTGGTCTAGTAGCAGTAAGATATAATAGTCCACCAATCATAGATTTGTACATGCCCTAATCAACTTTAGGAGATTCATCATCCTTAATTAGTTTGCATCCAGTCACCATAGGGGTATAGACCAGTTTGGAGTCATCCATTCCAAAATTCTTCAACATTTCTTTAACATACTTTGATTTTGAAATGAATATTCCCTTATTAGTTTGATTCACTTGAAGTCCAAGAAAGAAATTCACCTAACCAATCATAGAAATTTCAAACTCTTTTTTCATCTCCTCTGCAAATTTCTTGTACATACTCTCATTTCCTCTGAAGATAATATCATCAACATACACAACCACCATCAACATTTTGTTTCCTTCAACCTTGAAATAGAGATTCATGTTGGTGGAGCCTTTGCTGAGTCAAGTACCTATCCAACCTTGCATACCATGCTCTAGGAGCTTGTTTAAGTCCATACAATGCCTTTTTCAACTTACAGACCATGTTTGGTTGATCTGATAATTAAAATCCCTTTGGTTGTTCCATGTAGACCTCTTCTTCCAATTCTCCATTTAGGAATGCAGACTTAACATCCATCTAGTATACCTTGAGATCTTTGTGAGTAGAAAATGCTAAAAACATATGAATAGCCCCCATTCTTTCCACTGGGGGAAATGTCTCCTCAAAGTACATTCCTTCAACCTATGAATAACCTTTGTACACAAGCCTTGCTTTGTTTCTTACTAATTCACCATTCTGATTTAGCTTATTCCTAAATACACATTTTGTACCAATTACATTCTTGTTTATAGGTCTAGGAACCAATTCCCATGTCTATTTTTTCTCTATTTGCTGTAATTCTTCTTTCATTGCTCTAACCCAATTTTCATCTTTGCATGCTTCACACATTGTTTTAGGTTCTATCTTGGAAAGTAAACAAAAGTTTACCTCAGCTGCTACCACTTTTCTTCTTGTATTTACACCTTTTCTTTTGTCTCCAATTATCTGTTCTTCTAGATGATTTTTCTATACATATTTTGGAGTCTTGGGAGTAGGTTTTAGAGCTTCTTCTTCTTCTTCAATCTATTCTTCTTCCTTATCCTTCTCTTTTTCTTGTCCACAGATAGGCTCATCTAATTCAACTTCACTTATTTCAACTAATCTGTGCATATCTTCATCAACTTTTACATTTGCAAGTTTTCAACAATCTTTGCACCAAAATCATCTCGAAACATGATTAATCCTGCATCATAATTTTCAAGTTTAGTGACCTTACTTTTGTCTCTGGTCATATGATTTGATCAGCCACTGTCAATTACCCAATAATCTGCATCTTGTCTAGCATGAAAGGTAGTACTAGAGTACCTTCCATCTCTTCCTTCTTGTTTTCCAAACCACATTCCCTTGCACATCTTCCATGGTTAGTAGAAACTAATTTATTCTCTAAGGCTAGAAGAAAGCATTCATCATTATCACCCTCCATATTAGATTCATTATCAGAAATTCCAATATGTTCTCTAACATAATACAATTTATTGAATTTTTTGTCCTTTTTGTCTTTATTATCTCTACTCTTCTTATGTATGGATCTATTTGGAAATCTTGAAGCATAGTGACCAATATTTCCACAAATGAAACATTTAAAAGGTAATGTACCTTTGTACTTTCTGATACCTTTCTTCAACTTCCTTGTAAAATTTTCTTCCAACTCCTCTAAACTATCACCATTTGGATCATCTTCTTTCTTAGTGGCTTTAAAGGCCGTTTCAAATTTCTCCTTTTCTTTTCCAAATTTTCCTCATTTCAAATGTAGTCAAGGTGCCAAATAGTTGTTCTTTAGTGAATTTATTTGGATCATACACTTCCTCAATGACTAAGACCTTATCACTATAACTCTCTGATAGGGTCATCAAAATATTCTCCATTACATCTTCATCTGTCAGAGTACTACCTTGATTTTTGACTTCATTTACTACAATTCTAACCCTCTAAAAGTAGCTTGCAATGTCTTCACCTTATTCCATTTTCAAGTTTTCATATTTGTGCTTAGTTGTTAACTTCTTTGAAAATTTGACTTTTTTATTTCCTTCATAGATATCTTTCAAATTTTCCCAAACTTCATAAGAAGTGCCCAATAAAATAACTTTTGTTAGCTCAGTCTTAGATAAAGCACTATAGATTACATACCTTAATTTTTCATTTTCTTCATAGGTAGAAATCTCATCTACACAAGAAGGAACACTTGATGGCTTAAAATATTTTGTCTCAATAGCTTTCCAATTCTTGTAACCAAGAGAGATCAGCTAACCTCTCATATACATTTTCCAAAAACTATAGTTAGATCCATCAAACATAGGGATTGTCAATTTGTGCACCATCAGATCTACCTCAAGTGGTTTATCTCTTCTCCGGGGAGCCATAGCTTTGATACCAATTATTGAAATGCACAAGAAAAATGAGAGGGGGGTGAATCAGTTGTTACCAATCATAGAAATCTCAAACAATTATTAGATCCACATCCACTTTAACCTATTATTAAGTATGAGCATGAAGCACAAATAATAGAAAGCAATATCAACACAAGAAACACAAGATTTACATGGAAAAACCAATAAGGGAAAAACCACGGTGGGGATTAACTCATAATATAGAGTAATTGAAAAATTGTTCACAAAGAGGCTCATTACCAAAGGGCTCACTACCCAAGATAGGACTCACTATCTAGATACGAGGCTCACTGCCTACAGATAGGACTCACTATCCAAAAAGGAGGCTCACTGCCTATAGACACAAACAGATAGAAAGAAGAATGTTACACAGAGTACATTATCTCAGTGCAACAGAAGATCCACCACAACAAATTCCACACATCCACAACCTTGATCAAAGTATTCTAGAGACCTTCAGCTCATTGCTTTTAGGAGTCTAACACAATAAAGTTCTTGCTGCCTCAATTCACTTTCACACAATTTCTCACATCTATCTTTCTTCTCAAACTTGTGGCTTACAATCCTTAACATCTTTCCTTGTATTTATACCATTTTCAACCATAGAAACTTTCTCCAAGGTCAGCTACACATGCTCCATTTCAAAAATTCAAATTAGGTTGGTAACTCAAAATTCCTACAGTGGATAAGAATGAGAGTAGACCAAATGAACACTTAACTAGGACCCAAAACAACATCTTAGATCAATCAGACACTTTCTTAATTGATACTTATCCTTCGCATGACATGTAAACACCAAGTTGGCTACACCTAATGAAAACACCAATGAAATTTGAAGTACACTCTTTCACAACAAGAAGATCACATGCATACCACAAAAGATGTTTCACCATACACTAGAACATATCTTAGATTCCTTCAGATTCATCTGTAACTACTGCAACAACCTTCATACTCAGAACACTTTCCATTAGTCTATCTAAACTATATAGACACACATAGTAACTCTGAAACTAGTCTCCCAGAGCACCAAACCACAAACACCTTTGATAGATAAAAAAATAACATCATTACAAGCATTCTTATAGATATGCAAGACCAGAAACAAACCAGTGAAGCACTATGGAGTAAATACATTTCTCCCAGTCCATAGACAAACAACTCTGCCAGACCAGTTCACACATTGGTGAAAAAAATTTCACTCTTCATCAAACCATAAGCTATAATCCAAGATATGTAACCCAAGGATGCCCTTAAACAACACTTCATATCCACACAAGCATAGGATCAACACAGAAGAAATGTGGAGCACATACTATAGCACATTCTAAACACACACGCAATTCTGACTTCACTATTTATTATTTTTCTCAAAAGCACTTCGTAAATCATCGTATCAACACATCTAGAACATCATAAAGCTAGCTATATGTACTCAAAACATCTCTACATTATCTCAACTATACATGCACCAGCTGCAATCTCTTGATCTTCCTTTCTTTGTAACAACCTATACTGTGTTGGCATTAATGAGAACATTAATGACAACACCACCATACTCATTCATACTTGCAACAAAGTCTTCTTCTCAATTCTTCCTTTCCACACTCTTTTAAATATTCTCATTTTCCTTTCATCTTCCCATTCTTTGAGCACGTAGTAGACTTGAAGCCTAAAACCCACTTTTGATAGAGGATCTCTTTCGAGACTCAATGTATCATCATTCTTTATATCATTTTTTTCATCAAGAAGTATCTTGCAAAGCCTATGCCTGATGTATGATGAAGGTGATATTTTGGGCTGATGAACCATTTAATGGTTAAGATAATGGTTGTTTTGAGCCCAAAACTTTGGTGATTCTCTAGATTGACATATTTTCAACTGTGAATTCCATTAATATTGCACCTTTTTTATCAACTACCATATTTGATCTTTAAGGCTACATGGATTATCTTAAATGCATTTCTGAATAATTGCAAGTGGTATTAGGTGGTTCCCATGCTTCTTTATGGTTCACCAGCCTCCTTTCTATCAAACATTCATTCTTTTTCATGATTTTTTATAGATCTTGTGGGGTTTTGTTCCTCACTTTTGCGGTCATTAATGTGGGCATGGATTCCTAGCATGTGGTGACCATGTCGAGCTAGGTGTGATGCAAGTAAGCATGGGGGAAAGTATACTTTATGATGACTCTATTCCTTTCCAAAATTTCTTTTAATGCAATGGAGAGATATATGTCTACTAGATTCAACAAGAAACAAGGGTGGAGGGTATAACATTTCTACATAGAGAAGCAATTGCTAAGCCAACATAAGAAAGATATTCACAAGAAACCATAGGTTTTGATTTCCAATTCTAGGTTTATCTATTTTTGTATTGTAATGATCTAGGTTTTCTAACAAACCTACAATAATATTTGTATGATTTGAAGATTGATTAATTAAAGGTAGAATCAACCTTATTTTATTTTTTCTTTATGCATGGTATGCATTTCTAGATGTATGTGGAATATTTTTCAACCATAAGTTTGTAAAATACTTGCAAAGTCTTTGCATGATATATTTTCAATATAATAAAGGAAATGTGTGAGTATTCTCGAGGATGACTAAGTATACTATCTTAATATTATGTAACTATATATATTATCTTTCTAAATGAATATGGAGATAACATCTTTCCTGAGCATTTTGAAATAGTCTCTTGTGGTGACTTGATTAAGCCATCAACTTGTTTTTAGTTGTTTCTTGTTTGATCAAACCTAGAGATTATGTTACCCAATGGATAAAGGAACTAGTATATGATTGGATTTCTCTCTCATCATCCTTAACACAATCCAAATATATCAACTCAAACAAATTTTAAAGTTTTACTTTCTATGTGTTTTACTACCATGTCTAAATGAGCACAACAATAAAAGGGTGTATCATAAACTCATTGTTAGAAACTTATATGGTAGATTATATGTTAATAAGGTGCCCATACTTGTCCAAAATAGCACATAAGTATAATGTGGAACTAGTATTGGGATACACTATGTAGTTGATATAGTTTTTTGTGAAGTATTATTCAGTGTTTCAATCATCAATTTGGAATCTTAGGGAAAACCTCCCTTAGTCTTGCAAATCCAACATTGAAGGAAGTCTTACCCACCTCAACTGTTGGTACTTAACTACCAAACCTAAAAATAGGTTTGTGGTGATCCTCCTAGGTTTGACACTCCTGACACCTAGAAGATTATTAGACATTAGGGATTTGAGGCCTACAACTTTGGTCACCAACAAATTGACATCATTGCTAGGTATATCAAAGACAAAATAATATTTTGAAAAGCTTTGATAATAGGCCAAAAAAGTGTTGGGTTTTGGTTTGAAATCAGAAGTTGATTAGTTTCAAGTAATTTCTCCTTTAGGGAGTGGCAACTCTATCAAGCAAGATCAAAAAGTTTGTGTCAAAAGATAAATCATAGAAAAAGATCACCACTCAAAAGGTCAATAAATTCCTGAAGTTAGTTCTACTAGTGCAAGAAGGTGACAAGTACACTAGAAAGCTAAAAATCCAAGTAAGTCTCCTTTACATAGCTCAAGAAACACTAAAAAAGTGAGTACTTCAAGTAGAATAAATGCTTCTAAAGATTTTGATCAATACACATTAGATGATTCAACTAATAATAGGGTTAGAACTGCTAGAAGAACTTTAAAAAATTACTATAATAGATATGGAAATGAAACATATCCTAGAGAAGAAAATATAAATGTGGCTTTACCTAAAGTCACACCTTAAAGAGCCCCTATGCTTCAACCTATAAGAATTCAAATGGAAGGCAGACATGATACTCCTTAGTCTTCTAAGGAAGATGTTGAAACCCCTTTCCAATATGTTGACCCAAACATCCAGTTAGAAAATGACCACAAAGAAAGAGAATTAGATCAACACATTGATCTTATTGACCATATTAGAGAAAGAAAACATCAAATGAAGCCAAAAATTACATTATAATAGGCCTAGTTAGCTTAACAAGCCCTACTAATAAATCAATAACAAAATATTTCTCAGCCTCAAATGCGACAATGACTATTCCAATTTAGAAAATGCCTTTTGTTCAACAAAGTCATCCTAATCCCCCACAAAAAAATGTAATGCAAAATTTTAGGGTCAACCCTAGGAGGCAACTCAAAGATTTATTCTGATGAGACCACCATTGGGATTATAATGATATAGACAATTATATTTTTTTGGTATTTATAATTATCCTAATCCAATTCTAGTTGATATTAGAGGCAAGGTACCAAAATTCCAAGGTAACAATGCTATTACTAGTGAGGGACACTTAAAGAATTTCATAGATGTCATTGATGAATATGAGATTGAAGATGAAAATGTCATGCTAAATCTTTTTGTACAATCATTGGAGGAATTTAGTGAAAAATAATCGTACAAGAGTCTTCTAGAGAATAGCATAGACAAATGGGATGAGTTTATGAGGGTTTTTTAATTGCAATATGCAGAAAGGGTGGACCCAAAGTTTGCAATACATGAGCTAACTACTATTAGAAAGGGGGTAAACGAACTTGTTGATTTCAACAACAAATTCATTATGACAATGAGAAAAGTACCTCACTTGGCAAGGCCAAATGAGCTTATGTTCCTTGTTCTATATTGTGGAGCTTTTGATTCAAAGTTAGGCTATCTTTCGAGAGATAAGAACCCTCAAAACATGAGGGAATCATATGAAATAGTGGTCAAAATAGAGAGTAATTTGAAGAAATCAAACAAAGACAATAAAATATTTGATATAAAATTCATGAAACCAAATACAAAAACTTCCAATATGCCTCTCACTACTAAATAAAACCTAGAAAAATTAATAGGAGCTATTAAGGATCTTTCATACAAGGTGGAAAATAATGAAAAACATAGTACATGTCCTCTAATGTTGTTCTTATACATTTTAATGAGGTTCAAAGGTTACATAATAAGCCCTATAATTATGATTGGTCTAAAAGACCTAGAGGTAATGACAAACAAACATTGCCAAGGAACTCAAACCAAAGATACCATGAGAGACACACCCCTAATCCGTTTATGGAAGGATGACATGAATCTTTAGCAAGATTCATTTTGGTGTGGTATATGTTACTTGCCTCATGATCAATCCAAGTGTGTTGTTTCTATGACACTTGATCAAGGGAAAGAATTCCAAGAGCATGAGGGTACACTCGAGTGTTATGATGATGCCAATGTAGATTAGTTGGATACCTATGAGGATGAGGAATTTTTTCAAAATGATGATGAAAACTATCATTTTCCCTTTGATATTCCAAAAAAACAATTTAAACAACTCAAGGAACAAATGAGGAAGTATAAAAAATAAAATCCCTCTAAGTCCAGGATATCAAAAATATCGTTGAAGTTGTTATTCAAGTGCAAAGTGATTATCAACTAAGAAATAGACAAGGAGGTTCCAAGGAAAAATCTAATGGTGTTGCTACTCCAAATATATCATCCACACATTTGAATATAGTCTTGAAAGAAAAAATATGATGACGCAAAAAGAATAATAAATAGAAATGAAAGAAAGCCTCCACCAAGAAAGAAGATGCATTTTCCAAATTAACCCTATAGAAAGTATATGTCCCCAAAATGAAAGAGGTTGATATATCAACCAACCATATGGGAAATAAAAAAATATTGTAGAAGGTACCAAACATAAGGTGACAAAAGAGGTTGGAAAAGAAGTAAATACAAAGCAACTTATTGTTAATGATAAAGTAATGTATTTCATACCTAATACTATTGATGTGATAGTCCTCTCTTCTATTCATCTTCCTACATACTAATAGATTGGCATGGCTCCAACCTTCAGTCAAATAGAAGTTCAAGTGCCAATTAGAAAGTTACTAAGGATACATGAACATAGGGAAAAAAACATTGTCATACATCAATGCCCCTACCATGTTTGATAGGTTTGATAAAGTTGCAAATTTTCTCGAGGATATGGTAGACAAAGTCAATATATAAGAGACCCTTAAAATTTATCTAGAAACTGTTTCCATAGGTAATAGTCAAACCATTGATCCATCTTATACATATTTATTAATAAATGGTTGGCTAGTTCATAACTATATGCTAGATTTGGGAGCATCTAGTAATGTGATGCCATTATCTAAGTTATGAATCATTTAGGACTACAAGTATCAAAATCCTATGGTATATGATATGTCATGGATTCCTGTGAATTAAATATAATTGGGATAGTGAGTAGTGGTCCAATACAACTTGTTGCATACCCTGGTAAAACATTTTCAATGGATATTATCATATTTTATTGTCCATATAAGTAGGCTCTGGTACTATCAAGGAAGTTGGAAGCTTCAATGGGGATATTCTTCAAATGGATTTATCCTATTCTACCATTCCAATGTGCAAAAAAAGATGTCCAATTACATAGGGAAAATAAAATGATAATCATTGTGGAAAATCCTAATGAACTAAAGAATGAGATTTGTTACCTTGATGTAGATCATGATTTTTTGGTAGGTTACTATGCTGATGAATCTAATAAAGAGTCTGATTCTAATTTGGTTCCCCCACATCCTCATCCAAAAAATAATGGACTTTAGAACATGCATTTTTGTAGTGCATGTTCAAGAGAAGGCAATGGTGTAGGAATTATATTAATGTCCCCTAGCTGGAAACATTACAATTTCACTTTCATATTGAAATTTGAGTGCACAAATAATTTGGTAGAGCATGAAGCTCTACTATTTGGTTTAAATATGACAAGTCAAAATATGGAATCAAATATATTATAGTTCATGGTGATTCAAAACTTGTGGTGTCTCAAGTTAGTGGCATGTATGCTTCAAATGAAAGAAAGCTAAGAATCTATAGGAATGTTGTTTGGGATAATATTAAATTTTTTGATGCATTCAACATCACTTGGGTGGAAAGAGAATGCAATGTGGTTACTAATGTACTTGTTGTGTTAGCTTCAAATTTTTTTGCTTCTTTCATTCCCCATCACTATGAGGTTGAGATTCTTACCAAGCCTAGCATTCTAGATAACATATATAACTGACAAGTTTTTAATAGTGACCAACAAATTTATGATTTCTTGAATTTCATTAATCATTTTGAAAACCAACAAATTGATTCATGAACAATGTTGGAGGATGATGAAGAAGGTAAGGAGACTCTTTTTGGGAATGAAATCATCCGGCTCAAAACCAATACCATTCCTAGACATCTTGTTTCTTTAGAGAGAATGTTTGATAGTGCTGATTTTTATAAGACAAGAATTAATCCTCTCAAAGAAGAAGGCATAAAGGGTATAAAATTAGAAACCAAATTAGCTCCTAAAATGGTTTATATTGGTAAGAAGTTGAGACCTATAGGAAAGAAAATATTGATTGCATTATTAAGAAATTATAAAAAATTATTTGCCTCATCTAATGATGAACTAAAGGCTTATAGAGAAGACCTATTCTAGCATACCATTCCATTGGATCCTAGGAAAATCCATTCAAACAAAAGAAATGTCCTATCAACCCTACTCTTGCCCCTCAAATATAGAAGGAATTGATGAAATTGAAAGAAGGTGGTATTATTAAACCAATTAGACATACAAAATGGGTCTCTAACCTTGTTCCAGTTAGAAAAAAGAATGGGGACATTAGACTATGTGTGGACTTTAGAAATTTGAATATCAAGTCTCTCAAGGACAATTATCCATTTCCCCACATGGATCATTTTCTACAACAGGTGGTAGGGTTGGAGTTGATTTCCATGATGGATGGTTTCTCGAGTTACAATCAAGTTATGGTCGATGAATCTAAGCAACACAAGACAAATTTCACTATACCACGGGGAACTTTTATATATGTTCAAATGTTATCAGGTTGAAGAATACAAGGCCATGTTTCAAATGGCTGGGCATGTAGCTTTTAGAGGCCTTATGAATGAGATGTCTATTAGGATGACCTAACTACTTACTCCAAGGATTGAAATGATCATTGCAAACATTTGGAGTTAGTCTTACAAAGATGCCTAGATTATGGGATATCTTTGAATCCCAAGAAGTGCATCTCCGATGTCGAAGAAGGTAACCTTCTTAGGCACATTTTTTTAAGGGGTAAGGATTGATCTAAAATGTGTCAAATCCATTGACCTTATTCCATAGCCAAAAACAGTTAAGGTAGTCCAATATTTATTTGGTCAAATAAACTTTGTTTGAAGGTTTATTTCCAACTTTGTTGAGAAGACTTGAAATCCATATCCATGGTATTAAAGAAGGGGAAATCTTCTAATTGTGATAAATTTCTTATGAGTGGCCAATTCATTTCTTCAACAAATCACTGAGAGATACTAAATTGTATTATTATGTGATGGAGAAGCATGCCTATGCTCTTGTTAAAGTTATGAAAAGTATTAGACCTTACCTTATAGGGGCTAAGATCACTACTTTTGTGTCACATATAACTATTAGAGACATCATTGTGGAGCAAGAGGCATCAAGAAAAAGGTGTAGATGGATAAATAAGATCCAAGAGTATGAAATGGAGATACAAACAACCAATTTTATTAGAGGTAAAGGGATATAAAAAATAATGGCTTAGGTAAATTTAGATGTTGTTGAGGTTCACCAAGTTAACTATAAACCCCATCTTATATCATTTCAATTGAAGGTTTGTCCTTGGTATAACGATATTATATTCTGTTTTTAAAACATAATTTTTTCTCTTAGTTGAATGATAAGAAAATTAGGAATTTGAAACTTGAGGCTTAGAGGCATGTGTTTTTCAAAGGATAGTTGATATGGAGAAACCTCAATAGTTTACTCCTAACATGTTTAAATGAGGAGCAGTCAATGAGAGTTATAGAGGAATGAGACCATGGATTATGTGGTGGATATTATATGTCAATTAATACCACCACTCATAAGATTATTAGGATGGGTTATTGGTGGCCAACATTATTCATCGATGTGGCCAAGTTTGTAAAAGGATGTGATGCTTTCCAAAGGTTTTTTTGACAAGTTGAAATTTGTAGGTGCACTTCCCATCCCAATCATTTCAGTGGAGGCTCCATTTTAGTGGTAGGGTATTGATTTCATAGGGGAAATAGTAGAAAATTCCAGCAACAAATACAAGTGGATGATCACTAATTACTTTACAAAATGGGTGGTGGAAATCCCTATAAGAAATGAAACACCAAAGGTGGTGATTGTTTATTTTCTAAATAACATAATCACCAAGTTTGGGGTGCCATTAAGAATTGTTGTTGTAGACACCTAAAATCTGACCTTACCCAACCTAACCTAATTTCAGCCTATCCTAACCCATTAATTAAATAAATAATATTTATTTGATTAATTAATTTACCCATCACCTTTATCCCACTTTATCATAGCCAATTAATTAAATAATTATTCATTATTTATTTAATTAATTTATCCATTAAACCTTTAAATAAATAAATTTTATATAATTATCCCAAAATATTCCAACTAAATTAATTAAATAATTAATTAATTAATTTAGGATAATTAATACCTATTATCTTTTTTCCATTATTTAATTCACATTTATCCTCTATCCTTGTCCATTTAATCCTATCCCTTTATCTTGTTCACATGGAGAATGATCTAAATTTTTCCTCATGTGACAAGTGTCCCCTTCACATGTATAACTAACCCCTTGTCTAGATTCATTGAATCTAGACACTTTCTAAAATTAAAACTAACTTTCCATCTCATCCCTTCATTTAATATCACACCTCTTAATCCTAGCCATCCACATAAGGATGTTTCCCTAATCCTAATCCTAAACCTAGACCTTATCCCTCATGTGACACTTGTCACATGACTACAAGCTTGATCCAAGCCCTAATCCTCCATCAATTCCAGCCATCCATCTCCCAATGCATATTGTCCCTTGATTTATCTCATGCAATTTCTATAAATGAGAGGCCTTCCATCCCATTTGGATATCTCTTCACATCCAACTATTATAATATTAACTTTCTTATTGAATCATCTTGATCATATCATCATGCTATTGGTTCAATAAGAAACCACATTCCATCTATTAAGATCATATAAATAGGATTTGGGTGCATTCTATTTAGCTCAATCATGGAGTTTGAATGTGGTTTGCTAGGATAAAGATTAATGTGTTTAAATGCAAATTCATCATATTCATTTACTTCAATAATTTTTCTTATCCTCAATTTGGCATGCCCAAGGGCACTCACATATTTGTTTTGACCTCTTTTTATGAGTTTTTGGTGAGTTTTGAGTTGTTAGTTATAGTTTTGCACTCGACTCTATGATTTGACACTTCTGTTTGAAAAAATCATGCTTCTGTCACAACCTTTGACACCTTTGTTCTAAGAAATCATGCTTGGAACTTGGTTCTATGATTCGACTCTTCTATAAGATAAACTCGTGATTTTGTCATGAATTTTGGTGCCTTTGTTATGAGTAATCATGCTTGGTACTTGGTACTATGATTCAATGCTTATGCTCAATAAACTCGCACTTCCATCATAACTTTCGGTGCTTGCATTTGATAGAATTGCACTTCTGTGGTGACTTTTGACACCTCTATTCTAAGAAACTATCTTTGGTTCCTAGCTCTATAATTTGAAGCCTCTATTGTGACTATTGACAATTATGTTTGATAAAACTACAATTCCATGGTGACTTTGAGTGCTTCCATTGTGACAAACTATGCCTATGCTTTACATAAAGGGTATTTCTTAATTCTCTATAGAATCGTTCCTTTTTTTCATAAATTTGTGCTTTGATTTTATAATCTATGGATCATCCATTTCAAAAAATAGTGCCTACACTTCATAAAAAGGTGCATGCATTCAAAGTGGCACTTGTGTTCAAAATGGCACCTACATTTCTATGCAAACCATAAAGGAGAAGTTTTATGAAAATAGGCATTTAAAATTTGCCTCACATATTAGATTTTCAAAATTCAAAATGCTTTGGAAATCTAGTTTACATATCTTTTCTATGGTGAAAGTATATTTTTGAGATTATTCTCTAAAAATTAGGTGCACTTAGTCAAATTCAACCCTTCTTTCAATTCTTCAAATTCTCATAATTTCTTCATACAAAATCATTTTTAGCGATTTTTAAAAATCTATTACAAAATTATAAGATATTCACTTTTATAATAAATTTTTTATTTATATTTTTTTTTGGCATGGCTTCTTCACATTCAAAACCAGGCTTAAAATTCACCTTTCACATTTGGATTTGGGTTTTAAAATAAACAAGTGTCTTTTAATCCCCAAGACTCACTTATGTATGCTCTCATTTTACACCCTAGTGTGTGGGATTAGAAATAAGTGATATTGTTTTCTTTTTTAGGGAATTTTTTCCTATGGATTTCATCATACTAGGGGATGACCTCAATTCTCGTGTTCTGGCCAGGTATAAATATCGGGGGTGAATTGAAAGACATGCCTCTTAGAAGTGGAATATTATCAATCTAGGTTAAGCCTCTAATAACTTTATATCTTAGATAAGTGAAGGTGGAGAGTGGGAACTACCCTCTATTCTCAATTGTTTGGTAGTATTCTCTTCCATATATGGATTATGCCTCATGCACCCTTGTGGTATATAGAGGATACCCCTAGTTGAGCTTGTAAATCCTAGTTGAGATATTTTGGACATATTTTCTTGTGGTACTTTGTTCCTACAAAAATTCCCACTTGGGTTAGGCTTATTTATGTGTCTTATGTGCTTGAATGTTTAGATCACCTTCCCCACTTGGAGCTAAAAGGGTACACTTATCAAATTGAGCCATAAAATTTTCTATTTTTTCATTATTTACTTGTAGATTTTCATTTTTAATTATTAAATCCAACAAAGTTATAAAACTCAAAAAAATAAAATTTTAAAAAATAAAAAACCTAAAAACATCAAAAACTCCAAAAATAATCAAATCTAGGTGTCCTCTAAGTCATGCTATCCGCATTGTCTCCAAGTAAAACTTCCCATCTTCATTACCTCATCCTAATCATCCTAATCATACATAGCCATTCTATTTATCCCCTAATCACCCTAATAATTCATCCTAATCATTCCATTTTTATCCCAATCACTTTATCCTAATAATTTCTAATCATCTTAATCACCTTATCCTAATCACCCATAACCATTCTAATCCTAATCATCCAATACTAATCATCCACCATCTTTCTAATCATCCCCCATAATCATTCTACTCATTCCTTCTAATCTTAATCACTCTTTTCTATCCTAATTATCCCCTTCATCATAATCATCCATTGTCATCCCACTTATCCCTATTCTTCATCCTTATCATTCCTATTCACCCTAATCATCCATTATATTTGTAATCATCCCTCCTAATCATTATAATTATCCATCCCATCCTAACCATCCATAATAATTCTAATTATCTCCCTAATTTTTCTAATTATCCATCTTTCCCTAATCATCGTTGATCACCTTATATACCGTATACCAACTATCTAATCACCCCAATCTATCTCCAATCCATCATTGTTCCATCATTTAGGACCCTAATTAGGTGATTAATTTTTTTAATCCAATATATATCATAATCATTATCCTAATCATCCTCTATTCATTCATCCTCCATAATCCATATCAAAGTCCATAATTCTTAATCAAATTTTATCATTAATCTTTGTCCTAATATCCTCTATCCATCATCATCCTTAATACACATCCTTTGCTTTCATCCTTAATCTACACCCTTCATCATCATCTTAGTCCAATCCCCTTGTCAACCTAATCCTATTCAGAAAAATCTTAATATAATCCATATATCTTCATCCAAAATCTAATCATCTATTATGCATCTATCCATCTCAACCATACATCCAGTCCCTAATCCTTAATAAAAATTCATCCTTTGAACATCAAAATTTGGTTAAGGAATTAATCTCCTTCATACCACATATCCTTTCATCATAATCCAAATCCTTCACTTAAATATCCTATCCTTGATCAACTATCATCCATTTCAAATACAATCTTCCAATCAAAAATCAAGACCTTAAGTTGATTTCATCTTTAATCTAAAATTGCTTAAGAACATTAGTCTATCTTAAGTATAGTCATAAAATCCATTCAATTCCTACTTGAAATTTTCCTATATTAAGTAGAAATCAAATCCAATCAACTCTTTCTTAAGAACACAAGTATATCTTAAGTATAGAGAATCATCTACATTCAAATCAAATCATATTAAGGTCTTGGAATTTGATCCCCAAATCTAATCTAATTATCCATATTCATCCTTATGTCCCATTCTCCTAATCCCCAATATATTTTTAATTCATCACCCTAATTTCTACCCTCATCCAAAATCAATCCCAAAATTTTCTCTTTCAATCAATCCTCCACCATGTCTAACTGTCTAATCTATCCTCCATCCAACCTACTCTATTATAATATACCCTCATCCATTCCAATTCCAACAAACATCATGGACCCATATCACACCCCAACAAAACTAAACATCACACTCAAGTTCAACCCAAATTACATTGATGATGATGAGGAAGATAGCCTTGTTGACTAACCTGATTATAATCCTTGCGATGATAATGTGACTCTTGTAGACCAATATGAGCTCTCCCCATCCACCACATCCTCATATATCCAAGAATTTACCCATCCATTTTCCAATCACCAAGCCTTCACCAATTTTGCACTCACCTATCACTTCAATAATGATAAAGAGTCCATGCTTAGATACCTCCTTAGAATTGGTGTAAAAATTCCATCATCCCTAACTCCACTAAATTCTAATCCATCTCCTATTACCCATGCTACAACTTCATTTGACAAGAGAAACCAAACTCACATCTAAATTCCCCTCAAGTTCTACCCCTATCCTTACCATCTACATCATCCTTATCCACTATTACTAATTTCATCCTCACTCACCACTTCAATAATGACAAAGATGCCATGCTTGAACACTTCCTTAGTATTGGTGCTAAAATTTTCCATTTTTCCTATTAAAAGGTGGAGTTTATTACTCATATGCATTCAAGTAATTTTATGAATAATGTGGAATATAATGGTAGAAGAGCACTCCTTATACACCACAATATAATAGAATTTCTAAGAGAATGAATATAATGGGTAAGGCTTGAATCATTCTTAGCTATGTAATTCTAAATAGAAAATTCTAGTCAAAAGTAGTGACAACTAGTTGTTATCTTATCAATAGGTCACCCACCTCAACATTGTTGGATAAAATTCTATAGTAAGCATGGAATATTAAGAAACCCTAACCCAAACATTTAAGAGGTTTTAGTTATGATTCTTATGTGTATATTCTTGGAAAAGAAAGACTAATCTGGATTATAATTTGGTATTGGTATTTAAGGATATAAGATACAAAACCTAGAAACAAAAAAATATAGTCATAATTTAATTTTTAAAAAAGGAAAGAGGGCTTCAAAATAGTTAAAGAACTAGAGAAAGAACCTAAAAGAATTCATGTGGAACTATAAGAGGGTAGATCTATGTTTAAATTTGAAACATTTGCATAATATGAATCAAGGAAAGTGTTGGAAGAGGAGAATGTGTAACCAAAAAATGTAAAACTAGAAATTCCAACATTGAGGAGATCAATTAGGTAAGAAAAAAACAAAAAAAGGTATAGATCCTAATTTTCAGTATGCATCATCCACTTTATCTATTACTAATAAAGACCTAGGAACTTTAAGGAAATACGTATATTGAAAATGAAATGGAGTCTTGGAAGGGGGCCATGAAGGAAGAAATAGTGTCCTTATATAAAAATTAGACTTGGGAATTAATTAAATTACCCTGTAAGAGAAAATCAATTGATTGCAAGTGGTTATTTAAGAAAAAATAAAATGAAGAAAAAAAATTATCTATAAAGATTGTTTAGTAACAAAAGGATTTTCTCAAGTAGAGGTAATAGACTTTGACAAAAAATAAATATCCTATTACAAAACTAAATTCAATAAGATTTTTAAATATTTTACTACTACTTTTGATCTTGAAATTGAATAAATAGATGTAAAGACAACACTTCTACATGGTGAGCTAGAGGGAAAATTGTACGTCACAACCCAAATCTTATAAGGTGAAAGGTAAGTAAGAATTAGTGCCAAATAAGATAAAATGTCTATTTATATAGTTTGAACTAATCACCAAAGATGTGGAATCAAGACTTTGATAGGTTTGACTTGGGCTACATCATAGAAAAGCTAAACCATGTGTCTATTTTTTTAAAGGTGAAATTTTATTGTCATTATGCTGCATGTAGATGAGATGTTAATAATTGGTAGCAATATGACAATGATTAGTTTAATTAAATCTTAGTTATCTTCACGGTTCAACATGAAATATCTAAGTGCTATAAAATTGATTTTATGCATGTAAATTAAAACAGATTGTGCAAATAGAAAATTGTGGCTACATAAAAAAGTATGGCAATTCTATAGAGATTTAGGATGTAGGTTAGTGAACCTATGAGTACTCCATTTTCTATTAATAAAAAATTGTTGTTGAATAATTTCCTAAAATAGAAGAAAAAATAGAGGAAATGTGTCAAGTTGTTTATGCTAATGTTGTTAGTAGGATCATCTATGTAATGGTCTATATTTGACCTAACAAAGCACATGTAGTGGGAGTTGTGAATACATACATATCTAAACTAAGTAAAGAATATTGGATTATCGTGGAAAAAAAGGTAGATATCTACGTGGCACTTTAGATTATACAATTTGTTATCAAGGATGAGTGGTTGAAAATAAGCTTTGAATTTACAAGGATTTGTGGATTTCTAATTCACTCTACAAAAATTTTCAAGTAGAAAGTAAATTCTAGAGTTGAGAAAAAGATAGGTAGCAATTGCATTATCCATGATAGATGTAGAGTACATGACGACTATTCATGATTGAAGAAAATAGTGTCATTACAAAAATTGTGCTCGACAATTGGTTCAGTATAGAAATTGGTATTCATAGTGATAGTTGAAGTGTAATATATTTCACCCAAAAAAAATCTTATAATGCTTGGTCAAAGCATATTAGAATATAGTACCATTTTGTGAAATAAATGGTTGAGAATAAATAAGTGTTGGAAAAAGTCGTTATACAGAGTAATGTTGCTAATTTTTTGACAAAAGCTATAAGTAGTGAGATTTTTTATTTTGTGCACAAAGTCAATGAACATTGTTGTCCTTAGCAGCTAACACTTTAAGAATGTGGTCCTTATGGAAAGTATCTAAACAAGTGAGTATTGGATTAAGTGTTGTTTACTTTCCATGTTTAATAATATGCAGTCTATAAAACCACTTTCAATGTGCCTATCTATATTCAAATGTACTTAAAGATGAAGTAAAATAAATTGACTATTATTTTAGAGAATGGTTGAGTCTTTACAATAATAAAAAAACATACTTTATGAATTTTTTTACCAAAACATTATTTTAGATTTTACATTCCTTTCCATTTCTTTATTATTGTTTTAGATTTTCTATGGACTACTTCTATTTTACACAATATTTTTTCTTATTCATTCTCTTGGTTCTGCATATTATAGCATTTTATTAACAATATTCACTTACTTTCTACATGGGAAACCGACTAGATGACAAATCCTATTCACCCTAATGCATGTATAGAATTTTTCAAGTAGACTAACAAGTGAAGGCCTTTGGATTATCATTCATAAATCCATGTGGGTGCCATGATTAAAAGGTCAGGGAACATGCAAGTTCACATATGCTGAAAATGATGGTTTTTCATTACGTCGTCATATAAGCTATATTCACATTATCATCCTAGTTCTTCTTTTCTTTGTCTTGCCTGAGTTTTCAACAGGCAGAAAAAAAAATGATTTCATGACTTGGGAAAACGCACCGACTGTACTGTGTAAATGTTTTCTTCAGACATTGATTTTCTAATAGAAAAGGAACCAAAGGACACTTTGGATGAATAAACAGTCAAACATTTAAAAGTGATAGAATGGACTGGAGTGGTTGAAAAATAGTTTGGACTATTCAGTCTCAGTTGTAATGGCACAAAGCACAAAATGGGTATCAGTCCATGGAAGTAAGAAAGGCCAAAGATAATTAAATGAGAGCTCAGTACGATACATAGACTCAGAGCCAACAATAATGATAGAGGTAATGGTTTATGGGTGGATATTATTATTATTTTTGGATGAATAAAATAATAAAAAGATGATATACTGGTAGATAAAAAAGATGTTGTATCATTAAAGAAAAATGGATGGTAGATAGATATATTTTCAGAGATGGTGGACATTAAATTTGAAACAGAAATGTTTTAACTAAGAGATGTAATGGTGTATGGGTGGATATTATTAATTTTTGGATAAATAAGATAATAAAAAGATGATATATGATAAGTACGAGGTATTTTTCACCATCTCTGAAAAATACACGGTTGAATCCTGATAGCAATATCATAAAGATGATATATCTTTAAAAGAAAATGGATTGTATATAAAAAGGAGGATATATCATTAAAGAAAAATAGATGGTAGATAAACATATTTTCAGAGATGATGGGCATTAAATTTGAAATAGAAATGTTTTAATTAAAAGGATCTCATTCCCCTCCCTGATCTATTTGTTATTGACGGATTCAAGAACATCCACATTGCTTTACTATTGACTTTCAATACACAGTCCATTCAATGAGTTTGACCCGAAACTACACGGTTGAATCCTGATAGCAATATCATAAAGATGATATATCTTTAAAAGAAAATGGATTGTATATAAAAAGGAGGGTATATCATTAAAGAAAAATAGATGGTAGATAAACATATTTTCAGAGATGATGGGCATTAAATTTGAAATAGAAATTTTTTAATTAAAAGGAGGAACTATATATTGCTTAAAAACTCTCATTCCCCTCCCTGATCTATTTGTTATTGACGGATTCAAGAATATCCACATTGCTTTACTATTGACTTTCAATACACAGTCCATTCAATGAGTTTGACCCGAAACTACACGGTTGAATCCTGATAGCAATATCATAAAGATGATATATCTTTAAAAGAAAATGGATTGTATATAAAAAGGAGGATATATCATTAAAGAAAAATAGATGGTAGATAAACATATTTTCAGAGATGATGGGCATTGAATTTGAAATAGAAATGTTTTAATTAAAAGGAGGAACTATATATTGCTTAAAAGCTCTCATTCCCCTCCCTGATCTATTTGTTATTGATGGATTCAAGAACATCCACATTGCTTTACTATTGACTTTCAATACACAGTCCATTCAATGAGTTTGACCCGAAACTACACGGTTGAATCCTGATAGCAATATCATAAAGATGATATATCTTTAAAAGAAAATGGATTGTATATAAAAAGGAGGATATATCATTAAAGAAAAATAGATGGTAGATAAACATATTTTTAGAGATGATGGGCATTAAATTTAAAATAGAAATGTTTTAATTAAAAGGAGGAACTATATATTGCTTAAAAACTCTCATTCCCCTCCCTGATCTATTTGTTATTGACAGATTCAAGAACATCCACATTGCTTTACTATTGACTTTCAATACACAGTCCATTCAATGAGTTTGACCCAAAACTACACGGTTGAATCCTGATAGCAATATCATAAAGATGATATATCTTTAAAAGAAAATGGATAGTATATAAAAAGGAGGATATATCATTAAAGAAAAATAGATGGTAGATAAACATATTTTCAGAGATGATGGGCATTAAATTTAAAATAGAAATGTTTTAATTAAAAGGATCTCATTCCCCTCCCTAATCTATTTGTTATAGACGGATTCAAGAACATCCACATTGCTTTACTATTAACTTTCAATACACAGTCCATTCAATGAGTTTGACCCGAAACTACACGGTTGAATCTTGATAGCAATATCATAAAGATGATATATCTTTAAAAGAAAATGGATTGTATATAAAAAGGAGGATATATCATTAAAGAAAAATAGATGGTAGATAAACATATTTTCAGAGATGATGGGCATTAAATTTGAAATAGAAATGTTTTAATTAAAAGGAGGAACTATATATTGCTTAAAAACTCTCATTCCCCTCCCTGATCTATTTGTTATTGATGGATTCAAGAACATCCACATTGCTTTTCTATTGACTTTCAATACACAGTCCATTCAATGAGTTTGACCCGAAACTACACGGTTGAATCCTGATAGCAACATCATAAAGATGATATATCTTTAAAAGAAAATGGATTGTATATAAAAAGGAGGATATATCATTAAAGAAAAATAGATGGTAGATAAACATATTTTTGGAGATGATGGGCATTAAATTTAAAATAGAAATGTTTTAATTAAAAGGAGGAACTATATATTGCTTAAAAACTCTCATTCCCCTCCCTGATCTATTTGTTATTGACAGATTCAAGAACATCCACATTGCTTTACTATTGACTTTCAATACACAGTCCATTCAATGAGTTTGACCGAAACTACACGGTTGAATCCTGATAGCAATATCATAAAGATGATATATCTTTAAAAGAAAATGGATAGTATATAAAAAGGAGGATATATCATTAAAGAAAAATAGATGGTAGATAAACATATTTTCAGAGATGATGGGCATTAAATTTAAAATAGAAATGTTTTAATTAAAAGGATCTCATTCCCCTCCCTGATCTATTTGTTATAGATGGATTCAAGAACATCCACATTGCTTTACTATTGACTTTCAATACACAGTCCATTCAATGAGTTTGACCCGAAACTACACGGTTGAATCCTGATAGCAATATCATAAAGATGATATATCTTTAAAAGAAAATGGATTGTATATAAAAAGGAGGATATATCATTAAAGAAAAATAGATGGTAGATAAACATATTTTCAGAGATGATGGGCATTAAATTTGAAATAGAAATGTTTTAATTAAAAGGAGGAACTATATATTGCTTAAAAAATCTCATTCCCCTTCCTGATCTATTTGTTATTGATGGATTCAAGAACATCCACATTGCTTTACTATTGACTTTCAATGCACAGTCCATTTATTGATGGTGCATGAAAATTCAGTCTGTCCATGATAATAGTCCTTGCTTTATTTAATATGTCCTTTAAAGAATTTGATTCAAAATTTGTCATACCATATGAACATGATTCAATATTCATTGTGCGTGATCAAATTTATAAGAAAAATTTGATCTTTTGTGGGCGCCTTTATTTCAGATTTCTCAATATTTCTTTATCATATCAAGTTTGCTGACTTTATGAACCTTTTTGTTTGAACTTTCTGAGCTTGTCTCTATTTAATTTTTATTAAATTGAATAGTAACATTTTAACTAACAACTTTTTAAATGACAAAGATGTCTATATCTTTATAATTCAATTTTGTATCTATTATATCATATTTAATAGAAAATTTCCTTACGAACTTAAAAAAAAAAGAATCTCTGGACATTTTTATGAATCCCACTTCTGGATTTCATAGCTTCTTACCACCCAAATGAAAATGAATTGCCTATCATTAAAAACATTAAAATTTTAGTGCTTATTTTTTCTTAATTCACTATATTTGAGTGGTTGTAATTTGGTATAGGACCCATCACACCTTAATTTCCTTGTAGCCTTTCAAAGGTGACAGAGAAGACCTGCTGCACTTCATTGACGTGAATTGACATCATCATATCATCATTTACCTGCCGTGGGATTCTTCATTTTTTTATATATATAATAGTTGTGTTGCTTATATGTACAGAAAGGAACGGACTCCAAACATGGTCTATAACGGACAAGGGAAAAAATCAGATCAGCCATCTCTCACACGTCCCCAAACAAGACATTTTAAACTTTAACAGCCCAAACCTGGTTTTTAAGCACTCAAGAGAGACTTTTCTTTAACACTTAAAGACTCTTCTTTCATCTATAGTTCATAAAGAATCTTAGAAGATGTCACTAACAAACAATATAGTTTTAGATCCATCATTGGTGACAAACTCATAAATCGATTACTTTAATTCTTATAATAATATTATTATACTTTTGATATGAGCCATGTTTTTTCCCTTAATGGTGTATAACATATTTTAATGGTGAAATTAATATATTCATGTCTTTCCACTTAATTCAAATGTTTCTATTTTGAATATATTCTGATATTGTATATATATTGATAAAAGATACAATATTGTATGAATTTGGGTTCATTTGTATTATTATTTTTAATCTCCATATACACTCATTTCTATACAATTTGCCTCTATCTTGTCCTCATATGCATATACTTAAATACATTCACATTATCCCCACAATTATGATACATATTCAATGTACCTACCTTCATATATTCATTTCCCATCCAAATCTGACTGTTTTTCTACCTAAGATGATTTTTGTAGTCACAAAATTGATCTTGTGATCATCAACTTGATCCCTACTTTTTCTTAGATTCAAATTTTAATTTTGGTCAATTGATCACCTTTATTTTCTCACACTAAGATAACTAAGTACACATCCTATGAAATTTGATATTGTGTGCTCGTATTTAAAATCATTAATTAGAATTCATTTTAGACATCTAGAATTTACAAGTCCTCTCTAATTATTGAGCATTAAAGAACAATCAATAGTGAAACACTTGGATTTGGCCCACTTAAGAAGAGTAAAGAATGTGCATACTTCATTCTAAAACTTTTGCTCGCTATCTTCAATCTTGACATACATATTTCTAGGGGTTCGCCTAAGGAAAAATTGTCTCCTTGCAATGAAATAACAACCCTTTTAAGGTAATTTAAAAAAACACTAGTTTTTAGATTAATGAAAGAAACAAAGTGAAGGAAGTTCAATTAGGTGAGTGTTACACCCTAATTGTGTAATTACTATTTACTATTACTATGTAGGTAAAATGTGAATGTAATGTGAATTCAGTGGATGAATAAATTGTGTGTACATTTTGTTATCACTGGTTTGTGAATGAATGCAATCTCATTTAAATATGAAGGAACACACACATATGTGTACATAGGTAGACATACCTATGCACACTCATGCATGAGTTGCTTAAGTGCTTGGAACTATTCAATGGAACCAACACCATGCATATGTATATGTGTGGATATATCACTTTTAGTCTCTTATCAACACCATGGTAATTGTGTATGATTATGGTTGTGAATCAAATGTGTATATGTGTGTGTGTGTGTGTGTGTGTGTGTGTATGTGTATATATATATATATAATGTATACAAATATATTCATATGTATATGTGCATCCATACATGCATATGGTAGCAAATAGATATGCCCATACAAGTGTACTGACACATGTATACATATGCATACATGTACATAGAGGTACACACACACAATCATCATACTAATGTAACAATGTGATTGCTATATTGATATATTCTATTGTATATCGATTATATATACATACATTGTTGACGTATGATATATATCTATATATATATATATATATATATGTATGTATGTATATGTTATATATGTTTAAATGTCAATTGCTTTAATATCGACTATCTTTAGCAATGTATTACATCCGATTTTAAATGCTATATGTATGGGTTCAAAGTCGATTACCATGAACGATTGGGAGGTCAAATTTTTAAAATAGTTATGACTTAATTTTTTGGGCCACTTTTAGTGCTCTTATTGTCATCAATCTAAAGAGTAAATTGTAATTCTACAAAACACAAACATTTAAGTTGATGATCAAATATAAAAGGTCGATGCCTATTTAAGAGGAAACCTTGACTTAGTAAATAGAATTATCATGATATTTGGCAAAGATCAAATAGTTGTAAAAGTAATTTCAATGACTATGTTAAACCGATTAAATGAAGCGGTTGACTCATTCTTTGACTTGGTCAACACAAACTTAGATGTCATTCACTTATTTTTGGTTGAATCTTTCTTGAAGGAATTCATGCCATCTCTAAAACGATAGTTATGATATTGGTGCCACCTTTGAATTCTCTTAACTGTAGACATCTTGTTGGAGGTGCAAATTGAATTCAAGCATATGTAGATTTGAATTGGTCTCTGTTTACTGTCAAACTTAAAAGTTGATCTATAGCTACTTAAGCTAAGAAAGAGCTTGCAAATTCACCACCTTTTGGAAAAGTTAAATGTGTTGCTATGCATGTATTAAATTGCTATCAAGAATCATGCCTAATCTATAGGCTATGCGAGCATCCGATTGCTACATAAATAGAGGAATGAGTTCACCTATTTGGGATGCTTATTTTATACAAATTTACACACTTCTCTGTGCAATATTTCCATCCAACACTTCTAAGAAAGTTATGCATTTTAGTTATATTCTGCCTGCATTATTCTGTCAAGTATAGAGAAGAGAATCCTTAAGTATTAGGGTGAGAATATTATCTTTTGACAAGTAGAATTTATCAACTTGAGAGATAAGGACTATGATACTTTGTTGGAGGATCAATAACAAGATAGTTGTTGTTCTAGAAGTGTTGTGTATGTAGTCGGTCATTTGGAAAGCTTACCATAGGCATGAGAATATTCTACTTATGTTTATTCTATATTTTAGAAGAGTTATGTCTTGATTGTTTAAACAGATCTTTAATTGTTATTTGCATATAGGGAAACAAATAGTTTACTTGAAGGAAAAGTAGAAACTATTTACTTATAATGTGCATTGTTTTTAATTACTCCATGATAGGAGAGATTGCTTGACATAAGTATTAGTATTATGTTAATACTAGATATGTTTAAACATGGGTAGCTTAAGGGTATGTGTAGGATCATGATAGGTCAAAAAGTGGTGATATGATGGGTATGTGTAGGGTATGTGGCTGACGACTTTTTTTACCCAAAACTGATGAAACGAAAAATGTTTTTAAAAGATATTCTCTATTTTACAATAATATAAGTTATACTTTACTTTGAATTTAATAAATAATTATTATTCATTTTCTATTTGAATTACGACTAAAGTCCTGATTGATAGGCTGACTGAAAAAAGTTTATAGCTTTCAAACGGTATCACATTTTTTGAATCCAAAACATACATCACATTCTATGCTTTGCATACTATGAGATTAAAAAAATTGAATTTCATGATGTTTTTACCAAGTTAAGGTGGTCACACATACAAGTTTTTATATATTTTAAAAGTTGTAATAAAAACATCATAATTAATTATTTACTTGGAAAAAGATTACAAAAAAATATGCATCACATCAAGACATGAGTCCTCTACTTATAACTAAAATCTTATAAAAAAATTTATCATTTTATTGTGGTTAGGATGGTCAGACAGACACCTACTTATTTGTTCCTTGAAATTTAAGTAGTACTGCATTGAAAGTTCAAATTTTCACCAAATAGTTTTTTTTTTTAAATAAACCTAGTAGTTTAGAAACTACATTCAATTTTCTATAGATTATATTCTTACATATTTTTGAAATAATATAGATAGCTTATTCAAATTTTTACATCAAGTTTCCTAACTCTGATTTTTCTTAATTTCATCGCCACTTAAGGGCCTATTTTTTCCATGATGATCCTACACCTACCCTTAAGGTACACTCATGCCTAGATATTTACTTATGCTATAGGATTAGTAAGTTACTCCTAGGGTTGATATCTTGTGAAGGGAGGGAACTAGTACTTTTCTTAAAGAGTTGTGTTACCTTAGGTTGTGATAAAGAGATAGGTTATCCTGGGGAGTAGCTTTCCTGTAGAGAGGGATTGCCTAAACATAGATATATTGGCCTTAAGTCAAAATGAGCTGCTAAAGTGTAAGTGAATGGTAGACCATCACTCAAAGTATTGAGTGAGAACACTTTGGCCAAAGTAGTGTGAATGTCAAAGACTCCACTTTAGGTAGTGAGATTACCGAGACTCCATTGTCAGTTCACCGTGTCTATTTAATATATGAGGGTTACCTAGTGTAGGTTATAAATCCTAGTCATGTAGGACACTGCACTAGCTCATAATGGTTTGTCATACAAGGTTACCCAACCAATACCTTCATCAAATGGAAGGGCCATCTATCATTGATAGATGTGTGATGGACCACATATGAGTTCGTGGTTGGTGAAAAATCACTTGAGTGATACTTCTCCTCCTCAGCAGGTGATAGAAGACTAAGATTTTGAAAGGCTGATTCTTGTACCATCTATATCTTATGTTATGAAGCTTGAAGGAGCTATGTATTTAGTTTGTACTTCCTTTGATATACTTTGTAAAGTATTTTAATGGAATGGAAATCCTTTTTTCACTGTTATAGCACCTTTGTTCATATATATTTTCAATAAAATTGGAAAAAAAAAATTGTAATGGCTTGTACATAGTTTGTTTTTACTTTCACTATAAAACTTGGGAAATTTACTACAATGAGCATTTGGCATATTACATGTAGTATTAGAGCTACTAGGTTTAGTTCTAAGACCTATGAGCTCATCATTCTTTCCATTCAATGTTATCTAATGTTGTGAATTCTTGTGCTAGGATGGTGCATCTCAGATTGACAACTTGAAAGACAATAATAAAAATGAGTGCTACCTCAAGGCAAAGAAGGAAAAATAAGCCATCGTTAGAACCATAGAGGGAACCAACTATGACAATGCCATATGGTTGAGTGACACTGAGACATTTAGTCACGCACTTTCTCGGATCAATGATGTGAAGAGGAAGATGAAGATGGAGGCTATGTTCAATCATTTACCTTCCATTCTACCAAAAGAGTCTGAGTCATTATCACTCTCCAAGGATATTTCCTTGGAAGGAAGTATCAACCCAACATTCATCTTTAGGGACCCTAGAGTTCTTCCATTATCTGAAGTAATAGTAATTTCCTCAAGCAAAGAGTCTGAGGAATATGTACCTCAAGATCAACTAGATGAGAAATGGTCTGATGGACAAATGTCTACGAAAAGAGTAGACTACAATGTTGATGAACACCATATTAGCATTGAACCTCGTAACTATGTATCATATAATAAATTTGAAGGCTACTATCCATTTTTGGATAGATATGAACAAATGAGGGATGAATAGAAAGATAGAGTTGAGAAACAATCTCAGTCTTTAGGATATAACCCTTAAGTTATGTGTCTAAGAGTGAATATGAGGGATACTCTCCACTCGACTATTTGAATAGTCATTCCATGTAATCAAAGAATATTGAAATCCTTATTAAATGAATAAAATTATTTGTTTATAAAAAAAATCATGTGCTAAATCTTATGTGGAATTCTTTATGTGCATGTGAATGCCTTTTTTAATGCATTCCATAAGATAGTTGATAACATAATTTAGTTTAACATGGATAAAACATTCAGGTAAAACCCAATATTGTGAAGATGGTGAGGACATGAACCAATCCTGGTGGTAGCCAAGAAGTTGACCAAGGACCAATAGGAATTGAAGCTAGACTTGACCAAATTCTGGAAAGGTTAGATAACCTTGAGCAAGAAAAGTCACAAGCTTGGGTTGAGAAAGAGGTTCCCATTAATGAGAATGAAGAAAACTCTTCTCATGGACATGATGGAACCTGTGATCATGAAAAAGAAAGATCATCAACACCATCTAAGGAAAGAAATAAGAAGCTTATGGATTCCAAGCTTTCCAAGGATATGAAAAAGATTGTTCCACCCAAGTTTGAGGGAAGTTCCAGCGGTGATGAAGTTGAGGTGTAGCTTGTTCAAATGGAAAAGTATTTTAAAATTCAAAATTACAATGAGACCACTAAAGTTGCTTGGGGTGCATACTAGTTAGCTGGAGAAGCTTCAACTTGGTGGATGAATAAGAAGTTGGAACTTAGTATCAACTCATGGAAGTTGACATGGGGGGAATTTGTTGAGATTTTCTGCAAGCAATGGTTGCCTCAACTATACTACGACCAAAAAATATGGACTTCCAGGGTTTGAGACAAGGAAATATGTTGATCAATGAGTATTGGGAGAAGTTTACTCAACTCTTGTTTTATGTTCCTATATATTATAAGGATGAGTGCTTCCACATTAGAAAATTTATAATGGGTCTTAACAATCAATCCAAGCAGAAGTGGATATGCATGGTCCAACAACTATGGATCTAGTATATGAGAAGAATATTAAGCAAGAGAAAAAGCTTAGGGCTAACTCCAATTGATAGGAAGGTAAGGAATGTAAGAAAGTTATGGAAATTCCTAATGGGCCAACTCCTAAGAAGGTGGAGGTTGCACACAATATACCTAAGAAAGGATAGAAAGGTAACTGTAATACTGGAAAAGAGTCGAAAAGGGAGTGGAGAAGGAATGGTTCCAATCGTGGAAATACCAATAATGTTGGTGGAAACACTAGTGCATCTGGAGAACTCGCAAAGGAGAAGATACTATTTACGAGATGCTATACTTGTGGGGGAGATTATTTTTCTAGAGATTGTCCCAGTAAGCCTTCTGGTAGTTCACTACCTACTGAATGGGAAATGTTCCAATAGAGGATACATGTTGCAGTGGATGACCACCAAGTTGAGTATTAAGAAACTCCCATTGAAACTCCAAGTATTTTGTTTGGTTTACCTTATTTAGTTCTCATTGATACTGGTGCAAATGAGAATTTCATTTCACCTAGAGTAGCTAAACAATTATCTACAAAGGTTGGGCACATGGCAACATCTTACGATGTAGAGTATGCTAACTAGACAAGAGCTAAGGTGGAAAAATGTTTGTTCGAGGCTAGGATATAGCTACCTTGCTTCTCTACTGAAGTAAACCTTTATGTTGCACCATTAGGATCCTATGAAATTATCTTAGGTATGAATTGGTTGTGGAGACATAGGGTTAAAGTAGATTTTCTTGCAAAAACTGTAGAATGCCTAGATGATTTTGGAAATCAAGTTAAGTTCCAAGGAATACCTAGAGAAGTGAAATTTCATCAAATCTAGTAATGCAATTAGTAAGGGTTGAAAAGAAAGGGTGCAAACTCTTTTATGTTAAGTTAGAATAACTTGGAGAAGATCTTGATAACTTGGATTTCCAAAGTTTCTGAGAGATGGAAGATGGTGAAATAGACGACAATAGTTTTCCAAAGATGGAAACATATCCTATATTAAGAAAGTTTTCAGATGTATTTTTAGAGGAGTTACCTGGGTTACCACCAAAGAAGATATTTGATTTCTCTATAGATATAATTCCAGGGTCTAAACCAATTTCCAAAGTGCCCTATAGGATGACAACAGTTGAGCTAATAGATCTCAAGGCATAGTTGGATGAACTTTTGTCAAAAGGGTTGATAAGACCAAGTGTTTTTCCTTGGGGAGCACTAGTTATTTTCGTGACAAAGAAGGATGGTACCTTGCATTTGTGCATCAACTATCGTATTCTTAACAAAGCCATAGTGAAGAATAAGTATTGTTAGAGTAACTGGTTATTTACTTGATTAATTAAATAGTATTTGGTTAATTAATTAAGTTCCCTTTTATCTCTTTTACACTTAAGCTAACTTTAGGTGCATAATAATTAATTATTTTATTAATTATTAATGTGCAAGCCTAGGGATTTCCTTTTTAAGTTTTTTTGACCTATATGAGGTTGTAAACTTTTCTTTTGTAAATTAATTCTATTACACATTGGAAATATTGAGCTCCACATCTTTGAGCATTTTTTCTATGTTGCTTCTCTTTGCTTCTCCCTGTAACAGGTGTTTTCAACTTGCAGAGATCTTTGTGCTCCTTCATAGTATCAAAGCAAGAGGTTTGCAGCTACCTGTTCTTGTTTTCTTGAGAATTTGTTCATTGGAAGCAGATCTGGGGTTCTTAAAAAAACCAGGCGAAAATAGGTTCTTGAAAGAGTTTTTTTTTTTTTAAATAAAAAATTTGTTTGCACCCACAGTACACAGGGTACTGCGAGTGCTGCAAGTACTGCAGGCAATTTTTTCTTCGACTTGTGCCCACGGTACATAGGGTATCGCCGGCCCTGTAGGTACTGCAGGCGGTAGTACACTGCCGGTCTCCATCCAACTTCGGTGCCACCCCTGCCGAGATCCAACTCTGGCGTCACCGCCGCCACCTGCTGGTTTGTTTCCTCCGTCATCGTGTCGAGTTGTGGCCTAGTTTTCTTCCTCCACCGCCACTGTGTTGAATTGAGGCTACCGCTCTGTACTTTTCTGCCTCTGGGTTTCCTAGCCACCACCATCACCGACGCTCACCACCCGCCACTGGGTTTCCCAGCTATTGTCATTGCTGCCGCTCACCTCATATCGTTGGGTTTCCTGGCTGCTACCCTTGTCGAGCTGCTAGCGACCACCCTTGCCAAGCTCCCTGCTCATCGAGCTCCTAGTTCGCCGAGCTCGCCGAGCTCCCAGCCCACCAAGCTCCCTGCCAGCCCACACTCCTAGTGCACCGATCACATTAGTGACTAAGGGATTCGGCCCTCCTACCGCTAGCCGCCTGGTTGCTTAGTGGACTAGGGGATTATTTTTTTTAGGCCCTAGGGCTTAAAGGAGGTAAAATTGTGCTTTTTCAGGAGACTTCACAAAATCGGGTCTAAAATCGGCATACGGTCTCCTTTTTTTCAAACGAGATACCATTGGAAAGCTAATTCCGTGCCGGATGTCATGGTATTGGTAATTTTTTCTAGATTTGTAGTTTGACTATATTTTTTCCAGTCAAAGTGGGGTCTTTTTTCTTCACTTTTGGGGCCATAGAAGGTGCAAACAGACTCCGTTTTTCAAAAACGAATAGGCATTGGAAAGCTCTCAACATGCTCTATTCAGAACTGTGATCTTTTTTCTCAGAATTTTCTTCATGTACACGAGAATTTTTTTTGAAGCTTTTTTGCTTATGCATTACTTACTCTTTCTCATTTTGCACTAGGGTTTGGGTTTATCTTTTATGGGGGGTGTTTTTTCTCACTTTCTATCATTTATATTAGAAAACCAGAACACAAAAACTCTCAAAACAATCAAACCCTTCTGCATCTTCTATCTATTCTGAAAGATCACATAATAATAAAAAACACAAGCAGGTGTAGGTGCAGGGTTTCATGGAAAAATCCTCAGTTGAGTTACTCACATCACACAACTATCACACCTAGAAATATCACATGACGAGGCTTCTCAAGTCATGAGGGTTGTGGTCTTGTCTAGATGAGGTTCAGCCTCAGTTGCAACATCATTTTGAGATTCTTCAGCATAGGAGCAAGATGGATGAAGCTATGGGTTTGCTATCCTTGCACATTTTAGACAGTCTTCTATTTCACCTTGATGATTTGCTCACTCCTCAAGCCATGTGGTTGAAGTTTGAGACACTTTTTGGGACCATTAATGAGTTTCGAGCATTATAGATTGAGGCAGAGCTAACTTCACTGTTACCTGAATCATTTCCCACTATAGAGGATTTTTTGACCAAGTTCAAAATTATCTGCACTATTTTACAAGGTTGTGGCAAGAATAAGTCAGACACAGAGTGCATTTACTTGATCATTTCGAAGCTTCATGGTCCATTTCAGATATTTTCTTCTTCATTCTATTCCACCATGGATGGCCTAGGTGCTCATTTTACCATGCCTACCTTTGATGTTTTTTGTGAGCATTTGTCTCCTGAACAGTCACACCTTTCTCAGATAGATATGCTCTTAGGATCAAAGAACAAAGCATTGGTTGCTTAGTCATCTAAGGAGAAACAGAGGCATAAACCGAAGCCTAAGAAAGATTCTGCAGGTAGTGAGCATTCCTCAAAACTAGCTCCTAAGTCTACTTCCAAACCACCACTTAATCTAAAACAGGGGAAATCTTCGAAGTCTGGTTAGTCTTCCTCCAAGACTAAGAAGAAATTAGGAGGTCACACTTGCAGCTTCTGTGGCAAGGAAGGACATCCAGTTTCTAGGTGTTGGAAATGATTAGAGGCTTTAGAGGAAGCCATGCAACAACATCACATCTCCTCACCTCAATCGTCTTCTCCTTCCACAGGGAAAGGTCATGCTCTCACTGCTCGAGCATCGACCTATAGGTCCACTTGGATTTTAGATTCTGGTGCTTCTCACCATATGACTCACACTCAACAGTTGGTCACTTCTCTTGCCTCTTGTGGTACTTCACAGATTGTAGTGGGTGACTCTACACAGCTTTCAGTCTTGGGTTCAAGTTCTGTCTCTTTGGATGGGGGTACTCTACAGGATGTTCTAGTTGTTCCTGACATCTCGATGAACCTCCTATCCATTTATCAGATTTTCCATTCTGGCTCTGGTAAGACAGTTGAGTTCTCACCACATGATGTGGTTATTCGTGATCTCCATGACTCTGATTTGGTTGTGGCTACTTGGTATGTTGATACTCCATCTCGTCTTTACAGATTTGATGGATTTGAGCCTTCTAAGGGTACAGGTTCATCTCTCATTGCACATGTAGATTCAGTGAGTAAGCTTTGGCATGAGCATTTGGGCCATGTCAATTACAGATATCTTCAGTAGATGAGTACACAGGCACTTGTTCTTGGTCTTCCATAGATTTCTTGCACAAATAGTGTTTGTCATGGTTGTGTGCTTGGAAAGCATCACAGGGATCCCTTTCCGAAGGGACAAGCCACTCGTGCTTTGGCACCCTTGGAGTTGATTCATAGTGACCTCATGTCATTTACGACTCCTTTTTTTGGGGCCAAGTATGTACTCACATTTATTGATGACTTCTTCAGATGCACATGGGTGTACTTTCTTAAGTACAAGTCTGATGTCTTTGATTCCTTTTGAATCTTCAATACATTTGTTGAGAAGCAGTCTAGCCTTTCTATTCGACAGATACGTATAGATAATGGGGGGGAGTATGTGAATTAGGCTTTCAGAGATTTTTGCACTGAGCATGGTTTGCAGCATCAGTTTATTGTTCCCTACACCCCTCAGCAGAATGGTGTCACTAAGAGAAAGAACAGGACTTTACAGGAGATGGCAAATTGTATGATTCAGTCTAGGTCCATGGATCCATCCTTTTGGGCTGAGGCAGTTAATTGTGCCAATTATATTTAGAATCAGATGCCTCACAAGGTGATTCAACATATGACTCCTGAGGAGGCTTGGTCTCATGACCAGCCTGATGTTTCATCATTTCGAGTATTTGGTAGTGAGGCATGGGAATTTATTCCTTATGCTCAAAGGAGAGCCATGGAGTGGAAGAGTCAACCCCTCATTTTTGTTGGCTACTGTGAGGATATTAAGGCGTACATGTTGTTTGATCCTGATTCTAGAGAGGTCCTATTTCGACGGGATGTCCAGTTTGATGAGCACCTTCCCATAGTGGATACCTTGTCTCCAGTGTCTACTTCACTACCTACTCCTCACACTACAACTCTTTAGGATTATGTTGAGGATGATTCTGATGAGGATGCTGATGATCCCCCATTTCCACCTCCACTTGCTCCACCTCAGATGCCCAAATGGGCTCGCTTTACTGTTGAGGCAACAGGATCTATGACAGGTGATCCTTCAGACACTCATCACACCCGTTCTCATACTACGGGTTCTAGTCTTTTGAGTCATGCTCTTTCAGAGGATCCTCAAAAAAATTCAGAGCAACAGGTCACCCTGAGTGGGATAGTGCTATGGAGGAGGAGTATTCTTCTTTGATAAGGAATAGTACTTGGGATCTTTGTCCTCTTCCTAAGGGAAAAAAGATGGTTTGGTGTAGATGGTTGTATCATACCAAGTATGTTGCTGATGGTTCTATTGATAAGTACAAAGCACGTCTTGTTATGAAGGGTTTCTCATAGGTTGAGGGTATTGATTACTCTGAGACATTTTCCCCTATCACCAAAATGAATTCTATTCGCTTTGTACTATCACTTGCAGCTTCTAGGGGATGGCCCATTTTTCAGATGGATGTGAAGAGTGCGTTCTTGCATGGTGACCTACAGGAGGAGATCTATATGGATCATCCTCAGGGATTTGTGCAGGATGCTTCTTTGGTTTGCAGACTTCGGTGTTCATTATATGGTCTCAAACAGGCCCCTCGGGCTTGGTATGAGAAGATGGACTCTTTTTTGCTCTCCACTTGTTTCACACACTGTCATTCTGATCCCAAAGTCTATATTCAGAATCTTGAGGGTGAGATCCTAATTCTTGTGCTATATGTTGATGATCTCCTCATCATAGGTAGCTCATCCTCTATGATTCAGCATACTCAACGAGCTTTGATGGAGTAGTTTGAGATGACAGATCTCGGTCTTTTGTACTATTTTATTGGTCTTCAGGTGATTCAGTCTTCTGATGGGATCTCCGTTTACCAGCAAAAGTATGCTCTTGATATGCTTTAGTGCTTTGGCATGCTTGATTGCAAGCCTGCCCCCACACCTTTTTAGTCAGGGGTTGTTTTAACTACTACTTGCCCCACTCCTTTAGTAGATTCTACACTTTATAGGCAGTTGGTTGGCAGTTTGTTGTACTTGACTCACACTCATCCTGATCTTTCCTTTGCGGTTGGCCTTGTCTCTTGATTCTCCCATGATCCTCATGAGAGTCATTGGCAAGCTGCCAAACATATTTTGAGGTACATTCAGGGCACCATTTCTTATGGCATTCACTACACATCAGGGGATCCTCACATTGTTGGCTACATTGACTCCGATTGGGTTGGTGATGTCAATGATCGAAAGTCTACTTATGGCTTTGTTTTTTGTCTTAGCTCTAGTCCTATCACATGGTCTTGCAAGAAGTAGACTGCTCATGCATTATCATCTACCGAGGCTGAGTACCGAGCTGCTGTGCTCGCTAGTCAGGAGGTTTTATGGCTTCGATAGTTGATGACTTAGTTTTGTTTTCCTCCTGATAGTCCCACTATTCTTTGGTGTGACAATCAGAGTGCTATACACATTTCTCACAACCTAGTGGAGCATTAGCGGACGAAGCACATTGAGCTTCATATGCATTTCACCAGACATTTGATTTAGGATGGTTCTCTCATCTTGGAGTATATTCCCACCGCTGAGCAGGTTGCAGACATCTTCACGAAGCCTTTTGCCTCACCACACTATCTTCAGTTGTGCTCTATGCTTGGGGTGAAGGAAGTTTTCCTTGGGGGGTCTTTATGAGGACTTCCTTCCTTCATGTTTCTTTCAGCATGTTCTTCTATCTCTTTTTGGAGAGGAGTTTTTTCCCACTAGGTTTTCTCCTTTTTCTCCATTTCATAGATATTTCCTTGTACTTGGGTACTTGATCTGCCTTGTTGTCGGGACCCATTTCTTTTTTCTTTCAGTAGCTTCTTCTAGGTTTTAGCTTCTCCCTAAGTCTAGCTTAGGGGGGGTGTTAGAGTAATTGGTTATTTAATTGATTAATTAAACAATATTTGGTTAATTAATTAAGTTCCCTTTTATCTCTTTTACACTTAAGCTAACTTTAGGTGCATGATAATTAATTATTTTATTAATTATTAATGTACAAGCCTAGGGTTTTCCTTTTTAGGTTTTTTTGACCTATATGAGGTTGTAAACTTTTCTTTTGTAAATTAATTCTATTACACATTGGAAATATTGAGCTCCACATCTTTGAGCATTTTTTCTGTGTTGCTTCTCTTTGCTTCTTCCTGTAACAGATGTTTTCAGCTTGCAGAGATCTTTATGGTCCTTCAAGTATCAGGTAAGTGCACCAATCTGTGACACAATTTTGGTGCCAAACTAAAACAAATCGCAAAAAAAAACTCAAAATTGAGCATTTCCCACATGCCAAATTGGGAAAGCACCAAATATGGCGTACGCCAAATTTGGGGTACACCAAATGAAAAAGGAAGTTAAAAGTAAAAAATGCATTTGAAACCTACATTTTTATTTTGACCCATAGCTTGGCTTGGAGGATTTGAGCTATGCAACTCGCACTCGCCAAATCTCAACCATTTTTTATACTCTTAGCTTGCTATTTTTCATGAGGATGTTTCCAATACATCAGAGAGATCGAAGATTGCAAAGAGGTATGCATTTTTATTCTTTTTATTTTGAATTTGATTTAGAATGCATATTGAAATAGGTTTCTATAATAAAATTTTGTTCTAATTATCAGGGAATGAATCTCCACCTTAAAACATTGAGAATTCACAGTCACCCCTCAAGAAGAGCCTCCTATACAAGAACAACCTGAAACCTCTCCATCAATTCATAGGCATCCTCAAGGAACACAAGAAAATATTCTAAATCAAATTGAACACAATAAAAGAAATGTTGAACAATTAATTTGAAGATTAATTGAGCATGCCAAAACCCACCCTTATAGGAGAGGGATTGTTGAATCATTGAAGTCAATTATATCTCATGTAGGAGAAATGAATGCGAAAATATTTTTTTTTCAAATAAGAGGCATGAGATGAGACAATATTATGCTAGTGGTTTTTCTTATGTAGATGTTAAAAAATAAAAAAAATAGCAAAGTTGACTTGTGTGCCCTATTTATAGACCTAAAAACCAACGCACCTTTGTCTCATGCATGCAGGAGGTTCCCCATCCATTGGTGCCACCATGAGTTAATTAAAAATAAATTTTAGGAGTAGTGGTGGATGGTATTTGACCAACCTCCATGCAATAACCATGAGGTGCCACAATAATTTTTGAGGAAACTCTATTGTGAGTTTTTCCTCAATAAGATGCCAAATTATTTTGACATCTTATACTTTTAGGATAGAGGTGGGGGCTCCACACATGATAGACTTTCTGCATGACATAATCCATAGTTGGCATTGAGACCGTTGGCCAGAACCATGGTGGAGCATGTTGCCATTCCTTCCATTGTTAAGGATAATGTAGAGGTGGACACGCTGGAGTCGATTGGCTTACTCACCCAAACCATTTTGTAGTGTGCGAGGCCTCTAGTAGAGCTTGATGCGGAGGAGATGTATAGGTTTTGAGCTCCACCCCACCATTGTGGCACTTGTGGTGCAGTTTGCATGTATGATTATCAATGCTTGGGATGCAGCTACACAACCTACATTAGTTGCAGAGGCGATGGATTTCAAAAATGATTTGTTGAATGATACATTCAACATTGAAACTTAGGTAAAATTCAACAAGTTCATTTAATGTTGTTTATTAAACTATATTTTGAAATTTAAGAATAAGTAAATTAGTAGAATTTTGATATGATGAAATTTTAGGGTTGGAGTGTTAATGATATGTGCCCCATTCCTATAGACCCTTATTCATTGTTGACGTTGAGTCCACATGTATGCAACTAGTATTAAAGATATTATTATTGCATTTGAATAGTTGAATGTTATATTTGAATAACATGCTTTGAATTTCAAATAGTTTCCTGGTGGACCTTCAACCTCCACAACTCGCAATTCATTTCCTCAAACAACTTACACTTAGGTAGCCTTTATTCATTAATGGTGTTGTAAAACAATGTTAGGTATTTTTCATAATTTTGTGTATATAAATCTAAAAAATTGATGAGAAACACAAACATTGCATTTGTATTCCTTGATCATGTCACATTATCTTCTCCTAATTCACTTTTTGTTCCTTTATTCCTTCCTAATCCCATCCCATTAACATTTAATAGTTCACCCTACCATTTACTCTTTTATTTACCATTTGTAGATGTTGACATCAGATAACCTTGGTGATGCTGGTGGTGCAATGAACCAAGGAGTTGCTACATCAATAGCCAGTTTTGATCCATTGAGAGAGGTATGCAATAGATTAGTTGATTTGACATTATATTTGCTCTTTTATGGTCTATTATAGAAAATTTTCACAATAATTTTGTGTAGTTTAATTTCTATCTTTATGGTTGCTACAGGTGGTTGTCACTCCAGATCGTGGATGTGGTAATGATGTAAATGTGCATGTGATGACTATATGTATGTTGTAAGTGATTATATTTTTTTATGTCATTCCACAATTGAATTTCTATGTATTAACATCTTTACATTTTATTGTCTTAGTTGAAGGTCCAGAGTGAAGAGATGACTAGCGAGCATGTTCGAAAGACCAAAGAACCAATAGTCACTCCATCCTACCGAATTTCAAAGGTAGCACAGGAACTATTTCCTTGAACCCCTAGAGGGAAATGACTATATTAGGGTCATTTTTTGTATGCTTATGTAACATTTTGGAACATATGTTTTGTACTATCAATATATGCGTGACATTTTATGTCCATATGGCTCCTTTGTACTAAGGATGTATGGATTTTTTGGATATATTGTATATACTTTTATCAATATATATCATTGTATAGCCTTATGACTTTTTGATTAAAAGAATCTTATTTTGCTACTGCCATTCTTGAATGATGTTATCATGCGTATTGTGTAAATAATTTTCTTGAATGTTGTAGGCATGGATTTTTTTTACATCTAATGCTTAGTTAATTACTATTGATTGCTTAGTAAGCTCCATCTAAAGCGTATTGTGTAAATAAGCTCCATTCCTGGTGGTTTGTATTCTTTGGAATACTTCAATTACTTGTGCCTCACTTATTCACATGTATGTTTCACTTATTCACATGTATACTTCACTTATATTGTGTGTATTCACATGTATGCTTCATGCTTCTAATGCATAGCAGCAAAAATATTTTGGGGAAAAAATCGACAAACCAAAAGTATAAGAGTTTTTGAAAAAGTCAGGAAAAAATCATATTTAAAAAAATGTAAAAAATTGTAGAACAAGAGATAAAAACTATTTTTTTGAAATTGAAAGGCATTTCCATAGCATATAGAGATATAGAGAGCAAATAAAATAAATATTTTAACTAATGAATTGTAATTTTTTTTTTGGTAGTTTATATTCATATCGTTGATTACATTTTATTGCACATCTTTCAAAGTCAAAACATTACTTCACACTGCGTAACTAATAAGTAGATGCTAATAGATGACAAAATTTCAATTACAATATAGTTTTTACAAATTCAACCTAAGCAATTATGCAATTACTTCACATTGTGTAACTAATAAGTAGGAGCAATTGCCAATTGCATTTTCTTATCATGGCATTCTATGAGACCAAATTTCTTTGACATATTTTTTCAAATAGTTCACTACCTTGTCTATGTTACCACATTTTTCATACATGTCTACCAAAGCATTTTTTCAAACAGTTCATTACCCTGTTTCTATGGCTAAAATCCTAAAACAAGTGCTTTCAAACAAGCTATGGATGCTTGGAAAAAATCTATCAAAAGCATAATAGCAAGAAATACTATAGACAAGACAATAAACTACTTGAACAAAATGCCTCAAAGAAATGTGGTCTCATGGTGATGGACTGCCATGACATGCAAATTGCTATGGATTATCATGCCATTCCATCACCATGAGACCACATTTCTTTGAGGCATTTTTTCAAACAATTCACTGCCTTGTCTATGCTACCACATTTTTCATACATGTTTACCAAAGCATTTGATCAAACAGTTCATTTCCTTAATAGTAAGCAATAGCATAGACAAGGTGGAAAACTATTTAAAAAAATTCCTCAAAGAAATGTGGTCTCATGGTGATGGAATTCCATGACAAGAAAATTCCCTAGATTGTCATGGCATTCCATCACCATGAGACAACATTTCTTTGAGGAGTTTTTTCAAATAGTTTACTACCTTGTCTATGCTACCACATTTTTCATACATGTCTACCAAAGCATTTTATCAAACAATTCACTATCTTGCTACTATGGATAAGAGCCTACAACAAGTTCTTTTGGAAAAGCGATGGATGCTTGGAAAAAATCTATCAAAGCATAATAGTAAGTAGTAGCTTAGACAAGGTAGTGAATTGGTTGAAAAAATGTGGTGCATGAGCACCTTGTGCATTTTATGCCTCCAATAGGCAATTATGTAAAGTTTGAATCTTCACCATGGAATACATGTGAAAAGGTCACAATAAGGTCATTTTAAATGTGTTTAAGTCATCTTTAGGTTTCTAGGAGGACAAATTGCAAAAAGTCGTGTTTGTTGCAAAAGATGCAAAATTACAAAATTGCAAGAAGTTGTAAAAAATCAGGAAGTTGAAGAGTCATGAAGTTGTAAAGTCTTAGTAACTAAGGGGGTAGTCAAGAAAGCTTTTGTAAACACCTTTATAAGACCCTTGTGAAGGCATGCAAAAGATCAGAGTTTATATTTTTGAAGAAGTTTTGAATAAAAGTACTCTATTTTGTAATTACAACGTTGTTTTCTATTATTTACTAGTTTGTACAGTCAATACAACATCATCAGGCCTTAAACTCCATTTTCTTTGGTAGAATAGGGATTTTGAAACTTTGCACTACTTGCATTTGACAACTTTTTCCCCAAGTGAAAACTCGCTACCACAAGAAAATGCCTCTAAGATAGTAAAAAAAGAGAGATTTATTATAGAGGGGCCCAACATGATCCCATAGGATTAGATGAGAAGTTTCAAAGTGTCACAGTGTCTAAGTAATGGCATGCTAAAAATTTTATCCATTTTGCACTTCAAACTCTTAAGGGGTTCAGCTAGTTAAACGTAGCTCAAAGTGATTTGACGCATTTGGGTGTGAAAGAGGACCATGCCTAGTGTAAACATACCCACTTGCATGCATTGGAATAGTTAGTTTGGTCATATGAGTTGCAGAATAAAAGTTGCACCACTTTGCAACTTTGCACTACTTACATTTGACATCTTCTTCCCCAAGCGAAATCTCGCCACCATGGAAAAATTCCTCTCAGATAGAAAAAAATGAGAGAGGTTATTTTAGAGGGACCCAACGCAATCCCATAGGCTCAAACGAGAAGTTTCTTAGCATCATGGTGTCCGAGTAATGGTATGCTAAAGTTTATAGCCATTTTGCACTTCAGACTCTTGAGGGATTCAACTAGTTGAATGCAGCTTGAAGCAATTCAATGCTTTTGGGTGCAAAAGTAGACCATTCCTAGTATAAATGCATCCACTCAGATTCGTTGGAATAGTTAGTTTGGCCACACGAGTTGTAGAATGAAAGTTGCACCACTTTGCAACTTTGCACTACTTGCATTTGACAGCTATTTCCCCAAGCAAAATCTTGCCACCATGGGAAAAAATTTATGAGATAGAAAAAACTAATAGACGTTATGTAGAGGGGTGCAACGCAATCCCATAGACTTATATGAGAATTTTCTAAGAGTCACGGTGTCCAAGTAATGGTAGGCTAAAGTTTGCAAATATTTTGCACTTCAGACTCTTAAGGGATTCAACTAGTTGAATGTAGCTTAGAGTGATTTGGTGCATTTGGGTGCAAAAGAGGACCATTCCTAACATAAATGTACCCACTTAAACACATTGAAACATTTAGTTTGGTCACACGAGTTGCAAAATGAAAGTTGCACCACTTTGCAACTTTGCACTACTTGCATTTGACAACTTTTTCCCTAAGTGAAAACTTACCAGCACGGGAAAACACCTCCAAGATAGCAAGAATTGTGAGAACTTATTGTAGAGAGGCACAACATGATCCCATAGGCTTAGACAAGAAGTTTCTAAGCATAACAGTGTCCGAGTAACATGTTAAATTTTACATCCATTTTGCACTTCAGACTCTCAAGGTATTCAACGAGTTGAATGTAGCTCAAAGCAATGAACAACGTGTTTGAGTACGAAAGAGTATGATACCTAGCATAAATTTACCCACTTGAATGCATTGAAATAGTTAGTTTGGTCACACGAGTTGCAAAATGAAAGTTGCACCACTTTGCAACTTTGCACTAATTGCATTTGAGAACCTTTTCCCCAAGCGGAAACTCACCACCATAGAGAAAATCCTCTTAAATAGAAAAAATCAAGAGAGGTTATTGTAGAGGGGTACAATTCAATTCCATAGGCTCATACGAGAATTTTCTAAGCATCATGGTGTCCGAGTAATGGCATGTTGAAGTTTTGTAGCCATTTTGCACTTCAAACTCTTAAGGGATTCAATTGGTTGAATGTAGGTCAAAGTGATTCAACACATTTGGGTGTGAAATAATACCATGCCTAGTGTAAAAATACCCACTTGGATGCATTGGAATAGTTAGTTTGGTCACACGAGTTGTAGAACAAAAGTTGCACCACTTGCATTTGACAACTTTTTTTTCAAGCGAAAATTTTCCACCACAGAAAAATGCCTCTAATATAGAAAAAACTAAGATAGGTTATTGTTGAGATGCACAATATAATCCCATAGGATTAGACAAGAAGTTTGTAAGCATCATGATGTATGAATAATGACATGCTGAATTTTGTAGCCATTTTGCACTTCAGACTCTTAAGAGACTTAGCCAGTTGAACGTAGCTCAGAGTGATTCGACGCATTTTGGTGTTAAAGAAGATCATGCCTAGTGTAAATGCACCCACTCTTATTTGTTGGAACTATTAGTTTTTTCATACAAGTTGCAGAACAAAATTTGCACCACTTTACAACTTTGCACTACTTGCATTTGACAACTTTTTTCGCAAGCAAAAACTTGCCACCACGGGAAAAAGCCTCAGAGATAATGAAAATTGAGAGAGGTTAATGTAGAGGGGCCCAACACAATCCCATAGGCTTAGATGAAAAGTTTCTAAGTATCACGGTGTGCGAGTAACGACATGTTGAAGTTTGCAGCATTCTGCACTTTAGACTCTTTAGGGATTCAGCTGATTGAACGTAGCTCAGAGTGATTCGGCGTGTTTGGGTAAAAAAGAGGACCATTCCTAGTGTAAAAGTACCCACTCAGACATGTTTGAACAGTTAGTTTGGTCACATGAGCTTCAAAATGAAAGTTGAACCACTTTGCAACTTTGCACTACTTGCATTTGACAACTTTTTCCCCAAGTGAAAACTTTTCACCACGGGAAAATGCTTCCTAGACAGTGAAAAATGAGAGAGTTTATTATAGAGGAGCATAACACAATCCCATAGGCTCATAGGAAAAGTTTCTAAGCATCACAATGTCTAAGTAATGACATGCTGAAGTTTGTAGCCATTTTGCACTTTAAACTCTTAAGGGATTCATCCGATTGAACGTAGCTCAAAGCGATTCGGCGAATTTGGGTGCAAAAGAGGACCATGCATAGCATAAAATTACCAACTTGTACACATTGGAATAGTTAGTTTGGTGACATGAGTTGCAGAATGAAAGTTGCACCACTTTGCAATTTTGCTCTATTTGTATTTGACAACTTTCCCCAATTAAAAACTCGCCACCATGGAAAAACGCTTCTGAGATAGAAAAAACTAAGTGAGGTTATTGTAAAGGGGCCTAACACAATCCCATAGGCTTAGACAAGAAGTTTCTAAGCATTAAAATGTCTAAGTAATGATATACTGAAGTTTGCAGCCATTTTGCACTTTGGACTCTTAAGGAATCCAGCCGGTTGAATGTAGCTCAAAGTAATTTGGTGAGTTTGGGTGAAAAAGAGGACCATGCCTAGTGTAATGGTACCCACTCAGATGTATTAGAATAGTTAGTTTGGTCACATGAGTTGAAGAAAGAAAGTTGCACCATTTTAAAACTTTGCACTACTTGTATTTGATATTTTATCTCGAAGCAAAAACTCACCACCATAGGAAAAAGGCTCTGAGATAGAAAAACCCAAGAAATGTTATTATAGAGGGGTCCAACATGATCCCATAGGCTTAGATAAGAATTTTCTAAGCATCATGATGTCTAAGTAATGGAATGTTGAAGTTTGTAACCATTTTTCACTTCAGACTCTTAAGGGATTCAGCCGGTTGAACGTAGCTCAGCGTGATTCAATATATTTTGGTGCAAAAGAGGACTGTGTATAGCATAAACATAGCCATTTGGATGTGTTGGAATAGTTAGTTTGGTCACACAAGTTGCAAAATGAAAGTTGCACCACTTTGCAACTTTGCACTACTTGCATTTGACAACTTTTTCTCCAAGCAAAAACTCGCCACCATGGGAAAAAGCCTCCAAGATAGCGAAAACCGAGAGAGGTTATTATAGAGGGCCCAACAAAATCCCATAGACTTAGACAACAAGTTTCTAATCATCATAGTGTTTGAATAATGACATGTTGAAGTTTGCAGCTATTTTGCACTTCAGACTCTCAAGAGATTCAACTAGTTGAACATAGCTCAGAGTGATTTGGCACATTTGGGTGTGAAAAAGGACCATGAATAGTGTAAATGTACTCACTCGGATGCATTGAAACAGTTAGTTTGATCAATGAGTTTCATAATGAAAGTTGCACCATTTTGCAACTTTGCACTTCTTGCATTTAACAACTTTTTCTCCTAGCGAAAAGTCGCCACCACAGGAAAACGCCTCCGAAATAGCGAAAACGAAGATAAGTTATTATAGAGGGGCACAACAAAATCCCATTGGATTAGATGAAAAGTTTCTAAGCATCACAATGTCTAAGTAACAACATGCTAAAGCTTGTAGCCATTTTTCCTTCAGACTCTTAAGGGATTCAGTTGGTTGAATGTAACTCAGAGTAATTCAGTGCATTTGGGTGCAAAAGAGGACCATTCCTAGCGTAAATGTACCAACTCGGATGTGTTGGAATAGTTAGTTTGGTCACACAAGTAGCAAAATGAAAGTTGGACCACTTTTCAACTTTGTACTACTTGCATTTGACAACTTTTTTCCCAAGTGAAAACTCGTCACCATGGAAAAATGTCTCTGAGATGGCAAAAACAAAGAGAGGTTATTATAGAGGAGCCCAATGCAATCCTATAGGCTTAGACAAAAAAAATTCTAAGCATCATGGTTTTTGAGTAATGGCATGAGGAAGTTTGCAGCCATTTTATAATTTAGACTCTTAAGGGATTCAATCGATTGAACGTAGCTTGGAGCAATTTCGCATGTTTGGGTGCGAAAGAGGACCATGCCTAGCATAAACATACCCATTTAGATGCATTGGAATATTTAGTTTGGTCACATGAGTTGTATAACAAAAGTTGCACCACTTTGCAACTTTGCACTACTTGCATTTGACAACTTTTTCCCCAAGTGAAAACTAACAACCATGGGAAAACAACTCTGAGATAGAAAAAACCAAGAGAGGTTATTGTAGAGGGGCCCAATGATATCTCATAGGCTCAAAAGAGAAGTTTCTAAGCATCATGGTGTCCGAGTAATGGCATGCTAAATTTTTCAGCCATTTTTGCACTTTGGACTCTTAAGGGATTCAACTGGTTGAATGTAGATCTAAGCGTTTCGACATGTTTGTGTGTTTTGCAACTACAATGCTAAGGAGATTTTTATGCTATGCTAATGAGAATGCAATGATAGTGATAATGCTAATGCTATGATGATGATGATGCAAAGACAAAGGCATGCTTTTAGATAATTGATATGAGATTTAAGTAGCATGTAAGTATGATAGCTCTTGTGCATGTTAAAAATGGAGGAGATGAGCTTCCTTTTATAGGCTAAGTGGTGCAGGGGCACCAAGGTTATTGTGCAAATTTGGTTAAGTTGAGTCTAAAGTTGGTCTTTAGGTGTTAGATTCTTGTTTATCATTCAGTAAGGTCATATTAGACCAATTTATAATGTAATAAGTCATTTTTGTTGGATTTGGGGTCATTTAGGAGTTCATGTTGCACATTTGCAAAATGATGTGAAATTGCAAAAGTATAATGTTGAAAAGTTGCAAAATTGCAAACTAGGAGGGAAAACAGTCATTGTAGCTCTGTGGAATCAGTCCATTAGGATGAAACTAGGTGTAGGTGTTCACGTTTGGAGCAAGGGAGATCATTTGTGAGTGTGGGAATGATGCCCTTGTTGTCAAATTTGTGAGTTTTGGTGAAATTTGATGGTTTAAGGTGGGTAATTGTAGTAAACCCTTGGAACAACATATTTTCAATGAATGCTACGCTTGTGCAAGTCATTTGAGGCATGTTTGATGCTTTGTAAAGGTGAGATAATTTGTAGGAGTAGGATTTTCAATAAACCCTCCCTAAAATAACAAAATTGAGGGTTTTATGGTTAATAGTTTTAGAGGGCACTTCTTTGATTAAAAATGGTGTATTTTGAGGATTTATAAGCAGATAAAGGACTATCCATAGGCGTTTGTGGTTGGTTGATAGTTTAGAGTACAACTATTTTGTAAATGTGGCCTAATTGGCCAATTTGGGACAACGTAGAAGCCATGAATTAAGGAGTTGGTTCAAAGCAATCATATGGTGTCTTGAGATATGTTTTGTGAGGGATTAAAGGGTGTTTGAATTGATGGATGGTTATTAGTTTTGACAAATAATCTGCAAGTGATGATCAAGAAACTGAGTTGTAGACCTACAAGGGAACACTAGGTGAGATTGTTATTGGTTTTGAAAAATAATCCTACCATTTGGGACCCATTCCACTAAGCCAAAGTAGTTTAAAATAGGTGGAATGAGTCATTATTTCACTTTATACCTTCAAAACCTTGATCTTGACTGTACAAACCCGCTTTGAATAAAATTGCAATAAAATTCTTAAAACACAATGAAATTACTTCACTCCAAATCCAAAATGAAGCTAACACATATATCCTTCAAATCAGATGCAATTTGGATTGAATGCAAGCTGTACGGAACTATACATAGCAAGAGAACAGAATTTTTTTAGAAAACAACACAAATTAGTGAGAGTTTATATTGATTTCTTCCTAAAAAATGATCAACAACCTTTCTCATCAACCCAAGAGGTTGTATTTAACCTCCCACAACCAAAAATAACCATCAAATTGATCCAACTAACATTTAAACTTCCAATGAAAACTTTAAATGTAAACCATAAACCATTACAACTAACTTTAAATGTACTATACACATTTAATTGAGGCATTTATTAAGGAGTATACACATTTACATGTATTAATTTCTCATAATTTTTGTATATTAAAAAATACACTAAGTCAATAACAAATATTACAGTAGTGATAAAATAACATCTTGAAAATCCTCCCATTTCTCAATATTTGTAGCAATACATGTAGGGAAATAATCCTCCCATTTATAGCCCACATCATGAAATATATTATACAAGAAGAAACAAAAGGAGTTGTTGCCTAGTTTCTTTTCTCCAATCCACCTCAGGTGGCCTAGTTATTTGCATTCCAAAATTCTTCAAAACATGTACTTCCCCTACTCCCTTGGAAACACATGGGTAGTAGCCTCTCCATGGTTGTGTATTGTCAGTAGAATTTTGTCCACAACAATCCTGCAAAAGCCTAACAATTTCAAACATGGACTCATAAAAATCATTAAAATACCAATAATTGAATAATGTCATACATACACCTTCTGACGAGATCTATTATCACCTTCATGCATGTTGTAAGTAGATTGATTGAAGGTCCTACAATGGTGATGTGGCCCATTTTTTGCTACTTTATCATCTCTCGATGATCATATGTATATATTTCAAATATATCACTAACACCCTCAACATAAAACATGGAGCATATAAGAATTTGAGAAATCTACGAAATGAAAAAGAAAGAGAAGATTGAGAACCAAAAAATGCACCAACAATCAGTGTTTCTCATACCACTAAACACTTGCACCAACAACCAATGTTTTTATTTTCTTAAGTTGACAAACATAAGTATAACCTATAGTCACAAATGCATCAATGACAGTCCTAAATGTATATGACTTTAAAAATTCAATGTGCATACTTAAAAATCAATCTAGGGAACCATCTGAGTCTGCTCTACTCTTTATTATGTCAAGTATTTCCTTGTGTTCAAACTCACGTACTTTCCACAAGTTCTTGTTCATAGTTTTTCCCTTATATTTTATCAAATGAACATTGGTGGGGATGAAAAGGTTTGAGTAGTGAAGAATCTTCTGATGCATGTTGAAGTCCTTAAACAACCAAATTGCAACATTCTTAACTAGGTACCTTCTAAGCCATGTTCTAGTAACAACCACCAAACCTATATGATATTCTATGTTTTCTCCATCTATAACTGGGGCCTCCAATTTCTTTTTGGACTCAATACAATAAAATAGGTAATAATCTAGATACCCTCTTCATTGTATTCATCTATAATCAATGCATAAATGTTCCCTACATTGATTTATTCATCTTGTTAGATGTATTTAATGAATATCAAAATAAAACCTATAAGTAAGATATATTACCTAGTTCTACAAGGTCCGATACATGATCAAAGTCAATGGATGATTGCATCTTATGATTTGTAGAGCTGTCGGGAGCTAATAAGTGTCAAATGGGGTTAGAATTTTTACAGACCATTCGTCAACCCACTCCATTGACTCACAATAATTTCATGCTTCAAGTGTACATGCAGAACAAAAGAATTGCATCTTTTGCATATGGATAGTCCATGTACTTGCATTGGAGCTTCTAAAAGAGTGTAGCTCACTCAATCCTATAGTGTACAAAAATCCTCATATTTTATAATGTTAGTATCATCTACTAAATGGAAAAATATACAAACTAAAGAATTACCTTGACTACCTGGACCCATTGCATGATTGCACCACTCAACAATTGATCTTGCATCTATCAACTTTACATTGTCTTTTTACTTTAACTCTTCTTGTACAAGGGCTCTTTTGATACATGCACCTACTCCATCATGCTCCCCCTTTCCATGCCTGGCCTCTAAGAAGTTCCACATATGTTGAACACCACTGATCCCATGCATCCTGCTCAACCGGTAAAACATTATGGCGTTCTTGAATTGCGATGTACAATTATCTGACCATATGATATGTTGACTGAATGATATGCCCCTGCTAGCCAAATCAACATAAAACATCTGAAATCAACCTTGCACAAACTTGGTAGAATGTGTGTGACCATCACTGATGTAAAAGTGATACTCCCTCAATACTTTCCTTTTATCCTCTGTACTATCATTTGCATGAATGAATTTTATATGCAAAAATATAACCTTCGTGGAGTTGTAGTACTGTGATTGCACCTCGTTCTATGGTTTTAGTGTGTAGTTCTCTATGAAGTTGACAATTGAAACACTGCTATGAAGTGGAAACGTGTCCTTGCATAGCTTGAACTGTGGGTCCAACCATTGAGCTCTATGTGTATGCCTTGCATACTCATAGACCACCTAATCACGGAAAATTCCCATAAATTGATATACTGGGATCTTATCATTAACCAATTCACACTTCTTTGCTTCTTTCCCATCTTTTAGACTATAGGCCACTATCTTGTATTTTCCAAATTTGACAATTTTGTCTCCAATTGTATGTGTACTAGCCATGTGTTGGAAAATTGGAAAATGTTGCATGCCGCCACAATGATCACATGTGCCATCAAAACATGACTTGTAAAAACTTTTACCATCCTCTCTTTCACATAAAATTGAAGATAAGAATTCCCTTGAGGATTTAGGTGGAGGCCCTATGTTACATTCCTACAAAACATTGTCAGTATGGATATCTACACATATACGTTGATAAACATCATAATGGTTAGAAAACTAAATATGTACTTTACAACAAAAAGTAGTGTGTGTGTGTGATTTATTTGGACATAAAAAGGATTTAGCATTTCAAAATACCTTTGACATATTTTAATTTTAGGAAACTTTTGTACAAAATTAGCAAAAAATTGGGTTTGAGTGGTATCCAAATAATACTTTGGATTGGCTCACAAATTTTACTACAAATTCTCCTTCTTACAACATCTCTTTGATTAGGAGAGGTCCTTGTGTTATCCTTCTGATAATATACTATTAAAGATCTCAAGCCTTGAGCAATTATTTTATCTTTCCGTGGCACTCTACCCAAGAATGCCCATAACTCATTTCTATTTGGATCCTCCAATATTTCACGCCTTCCTTTGGCTCTCATTAGAGATGATCTACTTATTTTCAAATACTTACTTGTCTTTGTAATGTTCACCTTGTTCCTTGTTTGATTGTTTAACAATGTTGTTCTCATCACACATTGTGTGGCACAACTTTCCTTTGTGCGTGAGGTAGAACCTACGCTCTCATATGCACTCGTCAAGTTCTTTAAAATGGAATTTTCACTTGAGTCATTCGAAAATCTCAGCCAAAGAGCCTTCATGGTGGGCCTAAATTTGAGTTGCCTCATCATTTCAACAAATAGTTGGCATCTTCCACCCTCACTTAGCTTCTCAAAAAATAAACTCAATATCCTTTGTGCAAAACCTTGACATGTACATTTTGGAATCTTATCAAACATCCATTTCAAAACATTGGAATCAATATAAATAAAAAATTTAGGTTTTCTATGCAAAAATCTAGGAGTTCTCAAATGCAAATTTTTATCAACATTAGGAATGTCAACAACATCGAGGATAGATCACGTACCTTCAATCAAAGGTGCAATTGATGACATACCTTGAGATTGACATGTAAATGATGTTGTACCTCAAACTTGAGATGTCCTTTGTGGAGTGACTTCAAATAGAGGTGTGTTTACTGATGTACTTTCAAAATGCAATGTTGTTGATGGTGTGTCTTCAACTGTAGATGTGATTTCGGATGTACTTGGAATACCACATGTTGTTGGGGGTGTCTTCAACTGGAGATGTGCATTGAACTTCACCTATGGTTAATGATGTGCCTCCAACTTGGGGATCCATTTGTGTCCTTCCATGAACTTTTTTCATTCGTGCCCTTTTTTTTTTCAATTGTACATCTCTCTTGGATTGCACATGAATTTCTAGTTGTATGGGTTGCAATTAATTTGTTTCATGAGCTACAATTTTTTATTCTCTTCTCCTTGCATTTTTTACTGCATGTTCTTCTAGTGTTAGAGGCTTTGGTCATTTCCTCAGCATGACATTGAATGCTAGATGTTCACAATCACACATAGAAAAAAAGTAATTAATGAATTTTATGAAACATATTGATAATGTTGATTACATTGCATTTTGTTGAACACGCCAAAGCATTTTATGAAAGAAGGCAACAAGATGTTTGGATTTATCAAACATGTCTATGCTACAACACTTTTCATACATACATCTACCCCCATACCACAAGAAAATTAATTATAATTCATTTTTTCAAACATATCCATACTATTGATTACATTGCATTTTATGAAATTGGTGCAGGGGCACCAAGGTTATTTAGCAAATTTGGTTCATGGAAGTCTTAAGTTAGTACTCTAAGGGATTTTGGTGCAAAAGCACCAAGTCATTTTAGGTAAATTGGTTCAAGTGATAGGTTCTTAGGTGTTTTTGGTCATTTCAATGTAATAAGTCCATGATAATTCCATTCATAGGGTTTTGTGGTTATTTGAGTCATTTTTGGCAACAAATGTAAAAGTTGCAAATCATGTTAAAAAGTTGTCAAGGAGGGTAAAATAGTATTTTTATTGTTTGGAGTCACGTTATTAGGTTGAATAAGGTCTAATTAGACCAATTATAATGTTTTTGGGGTAGTTAGAGTGAGTTAAGGGTCAATTGTGTCAAAATTACAAAAATTGCAAAAAATGTTGAAGAGTTGTCAATGGAAAATGTAAAAGTTGTAAAGAGGGAAACCCAATGGTCATTTGGGTTTGCAAAGAAGTTGAATGTGGTTAGATAACAGGTATGTGCAGGATCATGATGGGCCTATTAGAGTAATAAGTTATTATGCTTAATTAATTATATCATATTGATTAATTAATTAAGTCACTTATTCCTCTTTGTTACTTAAGCTAAACTTAGGTACATTAATAATTAATTAATTATTAATTATTAAGTGTGCACACTAGGGTTTCATTTAGGGTTTCCCTTTTAGGGTTTCTTGATCTCCTTCATAAGGATTGATCTCTTTTGTAATCATTGATTCTCTTAATGCATTTTACACTTTGAGGTTTACATAACATTGTTTTTGGTTCTTCATATCTTTTGCATGTGACAAGTATCCATCTTGCATGCGGTGATCTTGGTTTCTAACAGGCCAAAAGTGGCAATATGATGGGTATGTAGTCGACTATTTTTTACCCAAAATTAATGAAATGAAAAGGGTTTTTAAAGGAGATTCTCAGCTTTCCGATATAAATTATGCTTTACTTTGAATTTAATAAGTAATTATTATGCATTTTCTATTCAAAATTGACTAACATCCTAATTGATAGGCTAATTGAAAAACATCTATAGCTTTCAAATGGTATCACATTTTTTAATCCAAAACATGTGTCACATTATATCCTTCGATACTATAGGATTAAAAAAAATGAATTTCATGAAGTTTTGACCAAGTTAAGGTGGTCAGACATACAATTTTTATATTTTTAAAAAGTTGTAATAAAAATTCAAAATTAATTATTTACTTAGAAAAAAATTACAAAAAATATGCATCACATCAAGCATGAGTCCTCTACTTATATCTAAAATCTTATAAGAAAATATTATCATTTTATTGTGGTTAGGGTGGTTAGACAAAAACCTACTTCTTATTTTTTCCTTGAAATTTAAGTACCGCTGCATTGAAATTTCAAATTTTCACCAAATAGATTTTTTTTTAAAAAAAGCCTAGTAGTTTAGAAACTACATTCAATTTGCTATAGATTCTATTGTTACATATTTTAGAAACAATATAGATAACTTATTCAAATTTTTACGTCAAGTTGCCTAACTCTGATTTTTTTGACTTTTTTGCCACTTAAGGGCTTGTTTTTTCCATGATGATCCTGCACATACCCTAACATTTAAAAAAGGATTGTTAACTTGAAGGGAGAGGTTCACATGTAATTTTGAGAAGAGAATTAATTGAAGTACCCCCTATTTTTGTATATTTTGTAGAAAATTTGAAGTTTATTTGATCTGTACCATTACGTACAAGAAATTTTTGATCTTTCATGGAGCGAATCTTGTGGGAAGTAGGAATAATACCATTTTAGACTTGGTTTGGATTTATTTAAATTATTTTTGTGCATTTTAGAGACAAATTACAACGGACCGGTCTGTATACTCTGTTTTAAGGGTTTTGAGTGTATGAAAATGACATTTTAAGCCATTCCAACCACTATTTTGTTCTGAAACTTAGTGGAATGGCTCACTATGGCATGATTTAGGTGTGTACATGGTTTTTTGGAGTAGTGAAGATGTTTGAAGGCTTTTTGTGTTGTTGTCCTAAAGGTTTTTGTGCAAATTTTGCTTGAAAATGGAGGTTTTGAACTAGCGTTTGGTGAAATATTGATGATAGAGGCTAGTGAATGAGCTTATAAGCATATTCAAACATAATTAAGGGTGTTTAAAGTGGTGTCTAGGCTAGAGAAGGTCTGGGATATAGTTTTTCAATAAACCACCATGTAAATTGCCTAAAATGAGGGTTTCTTGTTTAGATGTCTTGGAAAGTGTGTCACTAAAAATAAATGGTGAAATTGGAGGTTTTGTTGACTAGTTGTTGCTGCCCCATTGAGTTTTGGGCTTGAGGAGGATTTTCCAATAGGTCCCCTTTGTAAAAGTGACCTAATTTATGGTCTAGGACAACGTAGGTGTTTTGTTTTGTCAAAGTTGTTCCAAAGAAACCTAATGGTGTTTTGAGATCAAGAAACCTCTGTTGAACACCTACAAGGAAGAATAAGTTAGTTTGTGGAAGATAGGAAAGGAAAGGTCATAAAATATAAAAGAGGGTTTGAATTGGTTTAATTTGAGGTTGGAGACAAGTAACTTCCCTGTTTGACATCAGATTTGTACAAAATTGCTTCATGTAAGTGTTGATCAATGTTAAGAAGGGTTTATGGGGAGTATTTAGAGTGTGGAAAATTTCTTGGAGAAAATACTTGTGTCAAACCTAGGGTATAAGTTGCTGCCACCTTTGGAAACTAGATAATCTTGTGCTTATTTTCCCTTTTTTTTCTTAGAATGGTAAATGGTATGAGTGAATGGAAACTTGAATTAAACCAACTATGTCTTGAATCACTTGAAATTATCCAAGCACATGATGAAGGTGAATTTTTTATGTCACAAAAAAATTAATGGAAACTTGTACATTAACATTGATGAAAGCTCTTAGGTTTTCCAAATTAGCCGAAAAATAAAAGTTTTCCCACAACCATCAGTAATAATGAATTTATTGTTCAATTCTATCTCTAACAATGAAGATTAATAAAATCATCAAATGAATGGTCTATAAATTGTAAAAACAAAACAAAAAAAATTGTGTTAAGTTGAATTCATTTATATAAGCATGCAGTAAATGGACTACTATAAGCAATGTAAAAAGAATTCATAAGAAAATTTGTGTTTTAAGTTGATGTCGTTTATATAAGTTTAAACATGAATTCATCTAAATTATGTCATGTTTTTAATTTTTTTCTTCAAACTCATAAAAATTAAACTTTTTTATGCAACTCCCATCTAATTCAATGTTGAATTCTATGTCAAATTGTTATGATTAATAAAATCATTAAATGAATTTAGATTATTGTCAAAAATAAACAAACATACTAAATATAAACATTTGAATATTACCAAAATCAATATATTACCTAAGATAATGTAAAACGATGTAGAAACTTCAAAATGTCTTCATCTACATTGTCTAGCATGCAAATTGGTGGCAAAAAGGTGATGGATCAAGCATAGATTGGTAGAAAATGGACTCAACTGCATAAAAAAGTTGTTTTTGTGTTGGAAAAAGCATTGAAACAGACAAAAGAAGAAGCATGTGGGCCTAAATCATGGGTTCAACTCCTATTTTACCTTTTCAAGGTAAAACACATTTGGCGCTCACCAAATTTGGTGCTTTGAAATGCTTTCACAATATAAAGAGGAAGGGAGTAAGACTTGAGATAGAGGGAGAGGGGATATGAGTGAGATAGATTAGTCCTAGTAGCATGGTAGGTACTGAGACCTGAGAGCAATAGAGACTTGAGAGTGATAGAGAGTTATCTAGTTAGGGTGGGAGGAAAGACCTCACAGTGGGAGAGGTGTTGGAGTGAAATAGATTACTCTACCCTCTACCCTTAAACTGTAAACCGTAAACCCTCTACCCTCTACCCTAAAACCCTCAACCCTCTCTCTCTATCTCAAACTTAAACCCTCTCTCTCTCTCTCAACCCTACACCCTCTACCCTTAAACCATAAACCCTAAACCCTAAACCCTTAAACCCTCAATCCCCCTTTCTCTCTCTCTCTAAACTCTACATCCTTTACCCTTAAATCATAAACTATAATCCGACCTAAAATCGAAAACCTAAGAGAGAGGGAAAGAGAAAGGGAGGGTGGGGGTGGGAGGGAGATACATAAGAGAGAGGGAGTTGGGGAGAGAGAGAGAGAGAGGAGAGACTTGGGAGAGAGAGAGAGGGAGGGAGAGGGGGTGGGAGGGAGAAACCTAAGAGAGAGGGAGAGACTTGAGAGAGATGGAGAGAGGATAAAAGTGGGAGAGAGGGGGTGGGAGGGTGAGACCTGAGAGAGTAGAAGAGCAAGGAGTGGAAGATAGATGGATGTGAGAGATACAAGGAGTGAGAGAGAGAGAGAGAGTTGAGAGAGGGAGAGGGGGTGGGAAGGAGAGGGAGTGCCCAAGATAGATGGATAGGAGAGAGATGGAGGGAGTGATATATATATAGAGAGAGAGAGGGGGGAGAGATACCCGAGAGAGAGGGAGAGAGGAGAGAGAGCTAGAGGGAGTGAGTGAGAGAGACAAAGAGAGATCTGAGAGAGGGAGAGGGGGTAGGAGAGAGACTTGAGAAAGAGAGGTAGGGAGAGGGGTTGGGAGGGAGAAACCTAAGAGAGATGGAGAGGGAGAGAGGGTGGGAGGGAGTGACCTAAAGAGAGAGGGAATAAAAATGGGGAGAGGGGGTGGTGAGACCTAAGAGAGTAGAAGAGAGAGGGGAGATGATGTGAGAGATACAAGGAGTGAGACAGAGAGACTTGAGAGAGGGAGAGTGGGAGTGAGAGAGAGTTCCCAAGATAGAGGGATGGGAGAGAGATGGAGGGAGTGAGAGAGAGATAGAGAGATAGGGTGGGGGAGATACCTGAGAGAGGGAGAGAGAAGGGGTGGGAGGGAGATACTTGAGAGAGAGGGAGAGAGAGAGATGGCATGGGAGAGAGATAGAGGGAATGAGTGAGAGAGATAGAGATAGACCTGAGAGAGGGAGAGGGGGTAGGAGGGAGATATTTGAGAGAGAGAGGGAGGGAAATGTGGTGGGAGGGAAATACATAAGAGAGAGTGGGAGAGAGATAGTGATGTAGAAGTTCTGGGACTTTGAAACAAACACAAAGATTTTGAGGATTTCAATGAAGCAGTCTCAAATCTCTTACATGCACCCTTGTGGAGATAAGCCTCAATAATGCACTTATGATTCAGAACCTTCTCCTATGGACCCAAACCCTAGGAATTTTATTAATAGATGAAAAAAAACTTGTTTTGACTGGTTTCAAGCCCCAAACCTCTGACTTAAACACAAACTCACTTTTTGCACCTTGACTAGGTTCTAGCCCAACTAGGCCTCCTGCAGTGATTTTTTTAACTTTACTCACAACTTCCCCAAAGGACTTACCAAAATAATGATTGTTTTAGATGTTTTTTATGACCCTACACAACATACCCAGACCTTGATGGCACTTTTTTTGGATCAGACTTCCCAAATCCTGTTGTTTCCACAAAAACTAGGCCAAATTAGCCCTCTTTTTCAAAGCAACCCTACTCAAATATTAACTCCAGATTATAATACTTTCAAAAGTACCTTAAAATGTTCCCAAACCAAGGATTTTCAGGTTTTTAGGCACCTATGACACCCTTGGCACCGTCAAACACAAACACTCATTAAATTGCCTCAAAACTAGGGCTTCTTGGATCTTGGCCTTCCAAACACTTCCAGATCCTAATCCTTGACTTTTCACCATTAGTTCAACATAATAAATCAATCCAAACTCAAAAAATTTCCCCTTATTAAGGCAGATCTCCTGCTGCTATACCTTAGCCCCCATCCTCATGCACTTTGCATTGTCCAATCTTGGTGTACACCTTAATATTCCTCCTTCCTGCACATTAGTTTGTTAGGCTTGTATTATAAATGTTATAATAGATCCATTTCACAAGTTACAGCATCATTTCCTCATGAAATGGATCAAACATCCATGAAAAACCTCAAAATTAGTGAAAAATCTGCACTTTCTTGAGGATAGTCAGCAATAATATACAAAGAATTGATTGATGTTGCTTTTAGGACATTAAAATGACTTCAAAAAAAATTTATACAAGTCCCTAAACCATCCTACTAAACAAATATTCAATAGAAATCAATAAATCATCAAAAGAGCATAAGAAAAATGCAAGAAATTGTTGTTTTTTTTGCTTTTTCCTGTAGCAGTCCGTACAAAATCCATACCAGGAACCCAAAATCCATACAAATGATTCCTTTAGGGTTATAGACCCATCCCACAACTTCTCAAACTATTTTGAATTGGTTTGATTACATTAAAGTTGCTAAAACTCCTAAAAATCACTTTCCTGCCCAAAGTTGGAAGTTTAAAATTTGAATTTTCCAACTTTTATTTTATTAAATCCTACTAACTAAAAATCCTTAAAACATATTAAATGAAATTATTCAACCTTAATTAACATGATTAAAACACTAAAAGCATATCTAGACTCTTAGGACATTATTTGTCCAATTACAATGCATTTTGGTCCTATGGTCCTTATCAAGACCCTTAGGACATTTGACTCCCTTAATGTTTTTAACCATTTCAAAATCCATTATAGGCTTCAAAATGTCATAATTAATTTTTTGAGTTCCTTGATAGGTCTCCATGACCCCTGCGTCCTCATGTCTCTTGAAGTGTTCCTTGAAGAGCTTGGGTGCTCCTGCACCAGATAGAGGGCATGAGAGAGAGAGAGGGACCTGAGAGAGAGGGAGAAGTGGTGGGAGGGAGATAATTGAGAGAGAGTGAGAGGGAGAGGGAGAGAGATAGAGGGAGTGAGAGAGGGAGGGAGTGGGAGAGAGATAGAGGGAGTTAATATGAAAGGGAGAGGGGGTAGGAGGAAGAGACTTGACAAAGAGAGAGAGGGAGAGGGGGTAGGAGGGAGATAGTTGAGAGAGAGAGGGAGGGGGTGGGAGGGAGATTCCTAAGAGAGAGGGAATGAGATAGAGTTAGAGAGATACAAAGTGAGTGGGAGAGAGAGAGGGAGAGTGGGAAGGAGAGAGAGAGGGGGAGAGGAGAGAGAGAGGGGAGAGAGGAGAGAGAGAGATACCTAAGAGAGAGTGAGTGAGAGACCTAAGAGAGGGAGAGGGGGTAGGAGGGAGAGACCTTATAGAGAGAGAGAGAGAAAGATAATGACCTAAGAGAGGAAGATGGAGTGAGAGAGACAAAAATAATAGAGGAGGAGGGAGGGAGAGTGAGAAAGGGGGTTGGAGTGAGATAAATTTATCTAGGTAGGGTGGGAGGGAATGAGACTTGAGAGAGGGATTTGGAGTGAAAGATAGTAGTCAATAGCATGAGAGGGAGTGATACCTACGAGAGAGATAGAATTTAGAGGGATAGAGAGTTATCTAGTTAGGGTAACAAGGTAAAGATCATATGAAAGGTAAAAGCTCAACTTTGTGCACTCTTAGCATTATCAGAGTGGTTGAACAAAGAGAGGGGAAAGTTACATTTTATTCAAAGTAGGTTATTTGGCGAGCGCCAAATTTGGTGCTCGCCAAATGACCTACTTTGGACGTGAAAAATGACAGGATTTGCCAAATTTCCTCATATTTTCGTATGTACTCCCTATCACATTTGCACATATTTTGATGCAAGTTTATAAAAAAATCATGATAGCGTTAACCTCTCTCTTAGTTATCTAAATATATAATTATTTTTTCATTTTGATTCAATTAAGTTTTTGATCCATAGATTCTATTATAAATGCCTCTATTTTTGGTCAAAAACCAACATGTGCTAGTTTTAGGATATATTTTTAATCGTTCATGAAACACGAAACAAATTACATTTTTTGAAACTAGACTCCATTCTACACATGATGAAAAAAAAATCAATTTTCATTTAGTTTTCAAAAAATTTAAGGGGTAGCATGCTCAAATTTCAGCTTTTCAGGATGTGTCCACCTTGAAAATTCATAAAATATTATATATTCATTAAAAAAATTATCCGAAAGAGCAAGGATAAACTACATGGTGTTAGCTAATTTATCACCATTGGGATTGTTGAAATTATGAAAAAAGGTTAATCAAAAAGAGGGGAGCCCTTAGGTGCTATCCTATTTTTTTTTTAAAAAACAGGACTTGTTTTGCCCCCCCTTTTTGAGACCCTTAATCTTCATTAATTTTTTAAAAAATTAGTAGCTTAGAAACTAGACTCGGAGCACTTCAACTTTTGTTCTTGCTACATCTTGAAATTTTGAGTGTAACTATCTTCATTTTCTTGTGCAAATCAGACTTTTGTTGATTTAAAAAAAAAAGTGGCATCTTAAGAGCTAAAATTGTGTCATAGATCCATGCACTTATCCTACCCATTGCCACAAATAGATGATATTTTTCAATCAAATGAGAGGTGCTGCCATATTCTCAAAGATAGATTTAAGATTTGGTTATCACTAGTTAAGAATTAAAGATGAAGATATCTTTAATACTGTGTTGTTCAAAACCAAATACAGACACTATGAGTTCATAGTTTTACCATTTGGGTTAACAAATTCACTTGCTGCATTTATGAATATGATGAATGGTGTATTTAGAGACCAGGTCTAATTAAATTTGTCTTGTTTTTTCTAGATGACATCCTAATTTATTCTAAGGATGAGGAAGATCACTATAAACACTTAGCGATAGTCTTACAACAGTTAAGAGAGCATAGGTTGTATGGTAAACTATCTAAATTACTTTCTTCCAAAGGAAAGTGCATTATCTAGGGAATGTAATCTCTATGGATCCCACCAAGATCAAGGCAATACTTGAGTGGCCTGTACCCAAGAATGTGTCTGAGGTTAGAAGTTTTATGGGTCTAGCGGGGTACTATACAAAGTTTGTTGCAAACTTTTCTAAGATTGCTTTTCCAATCACCTCTTTATAGAGAAAAGGGAAGAAATATGAGTGGACGGAGAAGTGTTAAGAAGCCTTTGGTCTACGTAAGGAAAATTTGACCACTATTCCAATCTTGAAAGTACCAGATCCTGAGGGTAATTTTTTGGTTATCATTTATGCATGTGGGGAAGGTTTAAGAGGTGTATTAATGCAAGATGAGCAAGTGATTGCTTATGAGTCTAGAAAGTTGAAACCCTATGAGAAAAATTATGCATTGCATGATTTAGAATTAGTAGATTTGGTTCATGCATTACAAATGTGGAGGCACTACTTGATAGGGAAATCATTTGAATTGAAAACTTACCATAATGGTTTAAAGTAGCTTTTCACTCAATCTAATATGAATGCTAGGTAGAGAATATGGTTGGAGTTAATAGCTGACTATGGTTTCAATATCAATTATATAAAAGGAAAATAAAATTAGCTTGTTGATGTCTTGAGTTGAAGATGTCATATTTCTTCAATAGTAACAATTCAAATCAATTTTAAGGGTCAAGTGTTGCAAAAGTGCAAAGAAGATGAGTATTATTTGCAAGTCAAGCAAGAACTTGCTAGTAATCCACAAGATTCTAGGCATGAGGGTTTTCATTTTGAAGCCAATGGGTTACTTAGGTATAAAGGTAGGATGTATGTACCTCATGTAGTAGAGTTAAGGAATCTAGTATGGAAGGAAGTACATGAAGCACCTTATTCTGGACACCTTGGAGTGACCAAAATGATGTCGGATGTGAAGCCATTATATTTTTGGAAAGGAATGAAAGGGGATGTTGCTAATTTTGTAGCTAAGTTCTAGAATGTCAAAGGGTGAAAGTGGAGCATCACCATCCCGCAAGTTTTTTATATCCACATGACATACCAAAGAGGAAGTGGCAAGTCATAAGTATGGATTTTGTGCAAGGAATTCCAATGTCAAGGTATAAGCACAATGCCATTCTTGTCCAGTAGTAGATAAACTAACCAAAGTCACACATTTTATACCCAAGAATCTCACTGATGGAGCACCTATCATAACAAGAAATTTTGCACAAGTGTTTAGATTGCATGAAATTCCAAAGAAAATTATCTCAGATAGGGATGCACAAGTCACTTCTAGGTTTTGGCAAACCTTATTTTTTGCACTAGGGACTCAATTGAATATTAACTCAGCCTATCATCTAGAAACAGATGGATAGACTGAAAGGGTAAATAAAGTATATTAGAAGACCTAATATGAATGTATTGCATGTATTAGCAGTACAATTGGGAAGACTACTTACCCTTAGTTGAATTTTCTTATAACAATTCTTACCATTTTGTGATAAAGATTGCTCCTTTTGATGAATTGTATGGTCGAAAGTGTCAAACTCCTATAAGATGGGATAGACTTGAGGATAGAGTGACTCTTAGGCCAAAGATGTTGGATGAGATGGATTAGCAAGTTAAGATTTTGAAGCAAAGGTTGGATGAAGCCAATGATTGACAAAAAGGTTATGCCGATGCTAAGAGAGTGCCCCAAAATTTTTCCTTAGGCAACAAAGTGTTGTTGAGAGTGAAGCCTCACAAAAGCTCCATTAAATTTGAAAATTCTTCCAAGTTATCCCCATAATATGTTGGACCTTTTGAGATTATAGAGGAAGTGAATCCAATATCCTATTGAATAGCATTGCCACCAGCTCTTGCCAAAATGCATAATGTCTTCCATGTGTCTTACCTTAAGAGGTATGTACTTGGTGATAATCATGTGATTGATTGGACTGCTTTAGAGGTATAGGACCCAAAGTGGTAACCCTTGAGCCCATCAAGGTGCTCGGGACATGTAATCTTCACTTACGTAATAGGGAGGTTCTCTAGTGCAAAGTCCAGTGGGATCAGTATGCAAAAGACTCAGCCACTTGGGAAGATTATGCTAAAATCCAACAAAAGTTTCCTCATGTATTAGATGCTTATGAGAATTCTTGAACAATAAGTTGATTCTTTTTTTGTTTTATATTGCTGCATAAAATCATTGGGGACAATGATTCACAAGGGGGGAGTATGTTACACCCCAATTGGTTAATTACTATTTACTATTACTATGTAGGGTAAAATGTGAATGTAATGTGAATTCAGTGGATGAATAAATTGTGTGTACATTTTGTTATCACTGCTATACGAATGAATGACATCTCATTTAAATATGAAGGAATGCACACATAAGTGTACATAGGTAGACGTACCTATGAGAACTCATGCACAAGTTTCTTACACGCATGGAACTATATGATGAAACCAACACAATGCATATGTATACTATGGATATATCACTCGTAGTCTCTTATCAACACCATGGTAATTGTGTATGATTATGGTTGTGAATCAAATGTGTGTGTGTGTGTGTCTATATATATATATAAAATTGTGATACAAAAATATTTGTATGGGCCTAATTATGCTTGATCCATGAAGAATCGAAGCATAATGAAACCACCAATACTCAAATCTCAACAAGATCAATCAATCAAAATTGAAAGTAAACATTTTATTAGAAAACCTAACATGCTAAATTTATGAAAGCTTTAAAAAAAACATCTACTCTAATCTATTGAAACTTTATATTGTTGTGGAATTGGTGTCGTGTTGATGTGGATCGACAACCCTTTCCCAATCCCATGATAGTGAGCTTGTCTCAATCGGTTCTATGGAAAAGAATCGATGAAACCATGGTGTTTGGTGTATGAAAAACCTAAATTATGCACAAAATGAACATGATTCAAGCTAATTAAACATGATTTTATGCTATAAATGATCTAATTATGTAATTGCTAAGCTAATCTAAGCTAATTTAAGCTAAAAATGAGCTAAAAGATGGAAACCCTAATTTATTTACAAACTAAGATGGATGCATGGAAGCCATTAATGAAAGCTCTAAGCTAATATGCAACTAAAATAAACTAAAAATAAGCTAAAAGTATGCAAATTGAGAATATGGATGTGAGAAAATTTAACAACATAAGTTTGCAATAATAGATGGATCCATTTGTCTCCAAATAGTGATCTATTTATAGGAGAGAAAATGAGGAATGGATGGTTGAGATCAAAAAGCTCAATCAATGGTTCAAGATGAAGGAAATGAGAGGCATGGATCATGGATTCTCAATCAAAGGCTCACAATTGCCTCAAACCAACACACTTTTGACCTGCTCACACAGGTCAAAGGTAACTTGCTTAGAAGGTTGAAGGGTTAACTTTCTTTTGAAGCTAAGTGAGTTGATTGGATGAAAGAGAATATTCCTTAGAATATTCCTTTAGGGTAAGGAAAAAGGTTAATTTACAAATTAAAACAAAGTTTTAATTGTGCAAAAAAGGATAAAGAATATTCCATGGGAATATTCCCTTTGATTAGAGGAAAATTAGTTTAATTGCTAATTAAACAAGGTTCAATTTATGCAATTAGGGAATTAGAAGATATTAGAAGAAATTTATTAAATTAGATGATTTAATACATAGGGGAAGGGTGAAATGATATTTAATTAAATAACTTAGGGCTATTTAATTAAATAAGATGACTTAGGAGATTAAATTAAATATTTTGATGTATTTAATTTAATAAGATGGGGTGTTAGTGCGAAAAGAGATGAATTAACCCAATTTAATTAATTAGGCCAAATGAACGAAAATGATGCAATTAATTAATTAGCTAGGCTAATTAAATCAATTAAGAAAAAAATGGATGGATAAAGAGGAAATGATGCTAATAAATCTGATTCGAGTGTATGACATCGATTAGGACATTTTTCAGTGTCTACAATAATGTATATACATATATTCATATGTATATGTGTATCCATACATGCACATGTTAGCAAATGGATATGCCCATATGAGTGTATCAACACATGTATACATACACATACATGTACATAGAGGTATATATATATATATATATATATATATAGATATCTATATGTATACATAATCGACATACTAATGTAACAATGTGATTGCTATAGTGATATATTCTTTTGTACATCAATTATATATACATACTTTGTTGACATATGATAATTATATCTATATATATATGTATGTATATGTTACATACATATGTTTAAATGTTAATTTCTTTAAGATCGACTATCTTTAGCAATGTATTACAATCAATTTTAAATGTTATATATATGGTTTCAAAGTTGATTACCATGAACAACTGGGAGGCTGACTTTTTAATAGTTATGACTTTATTCTTTGGGCCACTTTTAGTGCTCTTGCTGTCATCAATCCAAAGATTTTTGTAAATATGCAAAAAATAAACATTTAAGTTGATGATCAAATAGAAAAGGTCGATGCCTATTTATGAGGAAACCTTGACTTAGTAAACAAAATTATCATGATATTTGGCAAAGATCAAACAACTATAAAAGTATTTTCAATGACTATGTCAAACTAATTAAATGAAGAGGTTGACTCATTCTTTGACTTGGTTGATACAAATAGATGTCATTCACTTGTTTTTGACCGAATCTTTCTTGAAAGAATTTGTGCCACATTTGAAATGATAGTTATGATATTGGCGCCACCTTTGAATCCTCTTAATTGTAGATGTCTTGTTGGAGGTGCAAATCAAATTCAAGCATATGCAAATTTGAATTGGTTTCTGTTTGTTGTGAAACTTAAGAGTTGATATGTAGTTTTTGGATGTTGTGGTGTGTTTCTGATATGTGGTTGTCATTGATGTCAACACTATTAGTATTTTTGCATTAGAAGTTGTATATGTCGAGGATATTGAGAAAATTTTAATAAGTGTTATAGGTTGTCAGTGGTGAAGTGAAGTTCAGTATGTCAGTGTGATCAATATGTTGCTGATATGAGATTGTGGTTTAAAGGGTTTCTTGCTAAGTATATCTAGTTTATCCATGGGTAAGTGCACCAAGATGGTTCCAAAAAAGGGGGCTTAAGTGGCCACTTTTTTTCTAAAATCAGGAAATGTTGACCTTGGACGTGAAATTGAGGATAGTTACACTCAAAATTTTGAGATGGAACAAAAACAAGGATCAAAGTGCTCTGAGTCTACTTTCCAAACTACTAATTTATTTTGAAAATAGTTGAGATTAAGGGGTTCAAAAGAGGGATGTACACAAATTGGCGTTGTTTTTGTTAGAAAAACATAAAATAACAACTCTTGTATGACCTGAGCACGGTGAAATTTTTTGTATTATTTTTAAAATTGCTACTGTTAGAAGTTAGCTAACAACATCTCGTTGATGCACAATTTTTTTGATAATTTTTTAATGAATATTTGATTTTTTACTAATTTTCTAAGTGGGCACTTCCTGAAAAGCAGAATTTTGGCCGTGCTCCCCCTACAAATTTTGGAAAATAATTTATTTATTTTTTCTTTCTTTTTTAAATTTGTAGAATGGAGTCTAGTTTCTAAAAATGTAATTTATTTGAAATTTTGATGAACGGTTAATTTATAACAAAAAAACACCAAAGATTATTTTTTGGTAAAAAACAAACATACAAATGAAATAAATGATAGATGAAAGGCTTACCATTGTGAAAAAGTGAAAAAAATTACACCATTAGATAGCTAAGAGAGAACCTAACATTACCCATGTGTTCAATTTTGTCGATATTGAATAGATGCAATCGTGATGGTGAGCATGAACCTGATTATGTGAAAAATTGTAGAATTTTCAAAAACACATCTCTGGCCTTGTTAGGAATGCTCTCCAAGCCTTTGGGTTGGTATTCCAAGAAAAATACTTTCACTTTTCTCTTTGTTTTTAATGCAAAATAACATGGTCGCGTTATAACGCGATCACATTTTTTAAAAAAAATTTCAAAAGTGGCCACAAAATTGGTACCCAACTTCATGCACCTGCCCCCACATCAAGTTTCAGAGATCTGTGTGAAGATTTGATCAAGTTATGAAGATTTTTATTCTAATAGTTTTTCTGTTACTTAAATTTGTGTTCCTGAATGAAGATCATGTGATTTCTATAAGTTCAATTGTTGTGGATGCTTCTCTAGTGTTTCATGGAGTTTGTGGATGTTTCTAGTTTGTGCTCTATCTGTTCCACATGTCTGTATTGATCATCGTGCTCGTGATCTAAGATTTTATCTTACGTGTTCATATTTTTCATGTTCTTAGCTGACTTGGTGTTAAAGAGTGTTGTGGATCTTTGAGGTGTAATTAATTGAAGTGGTTAGTGTTTGAGGATGTTATTTTCCATCTTCACTAAGTTATGGCCAATCTTGGTTGATTTGCATGAATAATATTTATTGATTTGGGCCAACTGTTTATAGTCATTTTATTATTTCATTGAGACCAACTTATAGCGATGCAATTTCTTGTTGCGGATATATAAGAATGATTGTTTTAATCATTTGGATGTATGAGAGTTCATAAGTGTGTGAAGTGTATGAGTCCTATGTGTGAATAATGTTTAGATCATTTGAATGCAAAATAGAGAGTAAAGAAGAGTGAAGAAGAGTGAAGAATTGTTCATGAGCTTAACCGAAACTATAATCAAGGATTAGGAAATGCTATTTTCTCAATTCAAAGTCTGATGGATTTAGTTAGAACCTTTATGTAAGATAGTGTGTCTTCCTTTGAGAAGTAAGCCTATTTGTATTTGAGTAGTGAGCTCTAGGTAGTGTGCCTGAATGCATGTGCATTCCCCATTCATATTTTCTTATACTTTTAACAGGGTATAATCTTGTGGACTAATCTCCACCATGGTTTTTCCCTTAATAGGGTTTCCATGTAAAAATATTGGTGTTATGTGTGATTTTGATGTATTGTTCATTTATGGTTTCATGATTAATGATCAGATCTGAGAATAAGGTTAATAAGTCGAATAAGTTTTGAAATTCGGTGACAACTAATTGACCCACCCTCTTAGTTGTCTGCCCTTGAGTTGCCAACAATTGGTATCAGAGCTAAGTTCCTTGGAAGAAGTTTAATAGATTGAGGTGATTTGAGATGGAAAATTATAAGAAGGATAGTCCTAGATTTGATGGAACAAATCATTCTTTGTGGAAGACTCGAACGGAGTGCCATCTAAGATGCATTGGTGAACCCTACTAGAGCATTACAAGAAATATATATGTTATTCCATAGAATGGTCTTACTACCTTTGTTGAGATCAGGGATGTTGAGTATAATATTAGGGCTAAGGAGGCCTTGTTGAGTTCTTTGACAGATACTGAGATGACAAATGTGATGGATCTGAAGACTTCTTATCAGATCTAGAAAAAGTTGGAGACCTTGTATGAAGGAGATGCTAATGTGAAGATTTCTAACCTACAAAGTCTAAAAGGGAAGTATGAAAAGTTGAAAATGGGTGATGATGAAAATGTTACTACTTTCATGCAAAGAGTGAATGAACTTGTATGTGGTATCAGATGTGTTGGTGGATAGATAGATGAATATGAGATTGTTGCTAAAGTGCTTAGATCCTTTCCTACTTCTTACAAAGTTAAGGCTAGTGCTATTGAAGAGATTTGAACTTTGAAAAATGTTACTAGAGATATGTTGATTGGTAAGCTAACTACTTTTGAGTTGAGTGAATTTGGTGATGCCTTTCCTAAGGTTGAATCTGCATTCAAGGCTACTACTTCTGGAAGAGATAAATAGAGATATGATCTGGGTGAAAGTTCATGAATAAAGACATTCAAGTATGAGGATGAAATGAAACTGTTGGATGAAGAAGAAAGAGAGCTAGAAGAACTTGGAGCATTGATTGTGAAAAGAGAAGCCATAGGACAAGGAAAGTATCAAGGAAACTTGCCTATTAAATATTTTTCTTGCAATAAGATAGTTCATTTTGCATCAAGGTGTCCTGAGAGAGTTTCCAAGCCAAGATTTAACAAGACTAAATTTCAAAAGAAGTGTTACTATTCTTCTAATGAAGGTGTGACAAATGATGATTCTAATAAAGGAAATGCAAGTGAAGATGAATTTGTATTTATTGCTATCAAGGAAAATAATCCTATGTCTATTGAATATGCTAGTTGTACAAATGTGGAGAAAGCCCTAGTTGTTCAAGTTGAAGAAAAATATGAATGGGTAATTAACAGTGGTTGTTCTCATCATATGACAAGAGATAAAAATAATTTTGTGAATTTGGAAAAATATGATGGTGGTGTTGTGAGATTTGGTGATAATACAGCTGGTGTGATCCATGGAAGAGGTTGGATTTCTCTTGATGGTAAGCATAATACTGATGATGTCTTGTATGTTGAAGGTTTGAAGCATAATCTTTTGAGTGGTGGAAAAATGGTTGATAAGGGATACAATCTTCAGTTCATGGATGGTAAGTGCAAGATATTGGGAAATTATGGAAATGTGATTGCATCAGGTACAAAAACAAAAGGAAATATTTTCCATGTAAGTGCTACTAGTAAAAGTTGTTTGATTGCTCAAGTTGATGAAAGCTAGTTGTGGCATAGGAGAATGTGTCATGTTAACTTTGATAATATTGTGAAGATAAGTTCCACTAAGGCTGTGAGAGATCTTCCTAAGCTGACGAAACCTACTAATGCCAAATGCAAAGAATGCCAGTTAGGAAATCAAACATGAATTTCATTTCAGAGTAAACAAAAAAATTCAAATGGATTGTTGGATCTTGTGCATACTGATTTGTGTGGTCCTACTAGAACTAGAAGTTTACAAGGATATAAATACTTCATGTTTCTTATTGATAACTACTCAAGAATGATGTGGGCTACTTTCTTAAGGGAGAAGTCAAAAGATCTAGAAAAGTTCAAAATCTTTAAGGCTACAGTTGAGACAGAGATAGGTCTGAAGATTAAGTGTCTGAGATCAAATAGAGGTGGTTAATTCACTTCCAGTGAGTTTAATTCTTTTTGTGAAGAGCATGGAATAAAGAGACAGTTGTCTGCACCACGAACCCCTCAACAAAATGGAGTTGTGGAAAGGAAGAACAAAACAATTCTAGATGTTGCTAGAACCATGATGTTGGAAGGAAACACACCTCATATCTACTAGAGAGAAGTTGTGAGTATTGTTGTGTACACACTTAACCGAGTACACATCAAAGTGATACTAGTAAGACATCTTTTGAGCTATGGACTGGTCAAAAGCCTAATGTTAGATATTTCAAGTTCTTTGGAAGCAAGTGCTATATCAAAAGGGATGAAGATATAGGAAATTTTGATGCTAGGAGTGATGAAAGAATCTTTTTTTCATATGCTACTAAGAGTAAGGCCTACCAGTGTTATAATAAAAGATTAAAGAAGAAGGTTGAAAGCACAAATTTTAATCTTGATGAAGACTTTGGTACACTATCAAGAACCTGCGAATATGATTTTGATGATCAGAATGATAGTACAAAAAAAGGTCAGACTTCAAGTCAAGTGCAAATTATTCCAGTGAATCAAGAAGATCAAGAAGAAGGAGAAACTGGTGAAAGAACAAAAGAGACTAGAAGACCCTAAAGTTGAAGAACATTCTAAGAAGACTCCAAGGTATGTAAGATTGAATCATTCAGAGAATCAGATCATAGGTGATAAGAACAAAGGTGTCCAGACTAGGAGAAATATTGCGGAAGAATATTGCTTGATTTCAAAGAATGAGCCTACTAATGTGAATGAAGAATGAAAATATATGAACATTGGGTTGAAGCAATGAAAGAGGAACTACAGCAAATAAAAAATAATGATACATGGATTCTTGTTCCCATACGTATGGATAAGAATGTAATTGGAACTAAATGGGTCTTTAGAAACAAATTGAATGATCAAGGTCAAGTGGTTAGAAACAAAGAAATATTTGTATGTAAGGGATATTCACAAATGGAAGGTATTGATTTTGAAGAAACCTTTTCTCCTATTGCTAGAATTGAAGTTGTGAGATTTTTTCTTGCTTATGTTGCTTACAAAGACTACAAAGTTTATTAGATGGATGCCAAATCTTCTTTTCTAAATGGTGAATTGGAAGAAGAGGTGTTTGTTGAGAAATAAGATGTATTTCAATTAACTGATCGGGGAGATATGGTTTGTTGGTTGAAGAAGGTAGTGTATGGAATCAAGAAATCCCCTAGAACTTGGTATGCCAGATTGGATAAGTACTTGGTGAAACTTAGATTTAACAGAGGTACTACTGATAGTAATCTATATGTCAAGAATGATGATAAAGATTTGATTATGGAAGTTTTTGTTGATGATATCATATTTGGAGGAGATGATAGCTTGCGTATGAAGTTTACAAACGAGATACAAAATGAATTTGAGATGTCAATGATTGGAGAGATGAAAATTTTCTTGGGATTGAAAATTACTCAGTTAGATAAAGGGATATTCATATCTCAGTCCAAGTATGCGAAAGAATTGCTGAAGAAATTTGGTATGGAAGATTCAAAGCCAATTGGTACACCCATGGTGACCGGATGCAAGTTGACAATTGATGATGGTTTTCCAAAGGAAAATCAGACTAGATACAAATCAATGATTGGTGGATTGATTTATTTGACTCAAAATAGGCCTAATAGCATGAATGTTGTATGTATTGTTGCTATATTTCAAGCTAATCCTAAAGAATCTCATGTTACTTTTATGAAGAAGATTTTCAGATACTTGAAGGGGACAATTGATTTTGGTCTATGGTATCCTAAAGATGATGATCTTACTTTGAGTGCCTTTACTGATGTTGATTGGGTAGAAGATGTGAATGACAGGAAAAGTACTAGTGGAGGAGCATTTTTCTTAGGAAAGAAGTTGATTTCATGGTTAAGCAAAAAGTAGAATGCTATTTCTTTGTCTACTACTGAGGTAAAATACATTGTTGCTGCTAATAATTGTACTCAAGTGTTGTGGATAAAGCAAATGTTGAAGGATATCATAAATGTGTATGATGAGCCTATTGTTATATTCTATGATAACTCAAGTGCTATTAACATTTCTAAGAATCCAGTGTTGCATTCCAAGACCAAGCATATATCCATTAAGTTTCACTTTTTGAGAGATCTAAGGTAAGTGAAAAGGAAGTCAGATTGGAGTATGTGCCTACTAAGGAGTATATTACAGACATATTTACTAAGTTGTTGCCTAAGGATACTTTTCAGTATCTCAGAGGGAAGTTAGGGGTGATTACCACTCCTAATTAGAACTAAGGATGCATTAGTTTGCATCAATCCATGCACTTCATGATCATATTTTGATCTTGATTGATGTTGTGGTGCTTGCTACTAAGGGGGAGTACTTAGATGTTCAATTGTTCAGGTGTTCAGGTATGTGGTTCAGAGCTTGCATAGAAGAGATCTTTAACATTGATGTCAAGGGGAAGAAGAGAAATGTGAAAAATATTTTTGGGGGAGAAGAGCCATGTGAAAATCTTTCTGGAAGAGAAGAGTCGAGGAGAAGATTCAAAACCTAAGGGGGAGTAAGTATTGTTGTGTTGATGGTATTTTTCACATCATGTGTTTCCATCAATGCCAAAGGGGGAGATTTTTGGATGTTGTGGTGTGTTTCTAATATGTGGTTGTCACTGATGTCAAAACTATTAGCATTGTTGCATTAGAAGTTGTATATGTTGAGGATATTGAGAAAATTGTAATAAGAAGTGCTACAGGTTGTCAGCATGGTGAAGTGAAGTTCAGTCTGTAAGTGTGATCAGTACCTTTTTGATCTGAGGTTGTGGTTTAAAGGGTTTCTTGATGAGTATATATAGTTTATCCATGTTGAGTTTCAGAGATTCACATGAAGATTTGATCAAGTTATGAAGATTTGTATTTTGGTAGTTTTTTGTTACTTCAGTTTGTGTTCCTAAATGAAGATCATGTGATTTATGTAAATTCAATTGTTGTGGATGCTTCTCTGGTGTTTCATGGTGTTTTTGGATGTTTCTAGTTTGTGCTCTATCTGTGCTACACATTCACATTGATCATCATGCTCATGATCTGAGATTTTCTCTTGCGTGTTCATGTTTTTCATGTTCATAACCGACTAGGTGTTGAAGTGTGTTGTGGATCTTCAAGGTGTAATTAATTGAAGTGGCTAGTATTTAAGGATGTTGTTTTCGGTCTTCACTAAGTTATGGCTGACCTTGGTTGATTCACATGAATTATCTTTATTGATTTGGGCCGACTGTTTATATTCATTTTATTATTTCATTGAGGTCAAATTTTAGTGATATAATTTTTTGTTAAGGATATATAAGAGCAATTATTTTAATCATTTGGATGTATGAGAGTGCATAAGTGTGCAAACTGTATGATTCCTATGTGTGAATAATGTTCATATCATTCAAAGGCAGAGTAGAGAGTGAAGAAGAGTGAAGAATTGTTCATGAGCTTAACCAAAACTATAATCAGACATTAGCAGATGCTATTTTCTCAGTTCAAAGTCTAATGGATTTAATCAGAACCTTTATGTAAGATAGTGTGTCTTCCTTTGGGAAATAATCCTATTTTTATTTGAGCAGTGAGCTCTAGGCAACATTCCTGAATGCATGTGCTTTCTTATAATTTTAATAGGGTATAATCTTGTCGACTGATCTCCACAGTGGTTTTTCCCCTAATAGGGTTTCCATGAAAAAATCTTGGTGTTATGTGTGATTCTGATGTGTTGTTCATTTATGCTTTCATTATTAATGATCAAATCTGAGAATAAGGTTAATAAGTTGAATAAGTTTTGAAATTCGGTGACAATTGATTCACCCCCCCTCTTAGTTGTCTTCCCTTGAGTTTCCAACAACTGCTTAAGCTAAGAAAGAGCTTGCAAATTGACCACCTTTTGGAAAAGTTAAATGTGTTGCTATGTATGCATTTTGTTATCAATAATCATCCCTAATCTATAGGCTATGTGATCATCTAATTACTATATAAATAGAGGAACGATTTCACCTATTTGGGACACTTCTTTTATACAAATTTATGCACTTCTCTATGCAATATTTCTATGCAACATGTTTGAGAAAGTTCTATATTTTAGTTATATTCTTCCTACATTATTCTAGCAAGTATAGAGAGGCGAATTGTTAAGTATTAGGATGAGAATATTATCATTTTAGAAGTAGAATTTATCAATTTGATAGATAAGGACTACAAGAATTTGTTGGAGGATCAATAACAAGATATTTGTTGTTCTAGAAGTGTTGTGTATGCAATTAGTCAATTGGAAAGCTTACGAAAGGCATGAGAATATTCTACTTCCTTTTAGGGTGATCCCACAATAGTGGTTTACACTTTTTGGGACATCCTATTTTTTGCTAAAATCACATATTTTAAAAAAATATAATGATTTAAGCCTTAAAAAGATCCATTTAAAGGATTCCAATTGAAGAGGGTTTGATCAAACCACCTTAGATCAAACCCCATTTTATAGAACCCCAATAGTTTTAAACCATACCTGTAACAGAATCTCCTTTACAACTATCAAAATGCTAATAAAAAACCACTTTTGATTTACCTTTTGAGGGATCAAATGAATTCATTTAATTAATTTTTTGAAGTATGTATTCCTTATTATGAGCTTCCAAAACAGTATAATTTTAAATATATTTAATTTGATTATTATATTTATTTTTTATTTATTATGAATTTAGATTTTTCCCTAAAAATCAAGCTCTCTATTATGCACATGTGGAAAAATACAAAATTATCAAAAAAAAAATTAAAAATATTAGTGCACTAGATATTGATGTCCCTGATCCAACAAAAAAAAAGAACTGAATTTTGATACATACAAAAAAAAGTTATGTTTTAGCCAATAAATCATGTCTAAATTGTAACTGGTTTGACTTTGAAATTTAATTAAGAAAAAAATATTCAATGAAATTCTATGTAACCAATTCCATGCACTAGATATCATAGTTATGAGTCTAAATTCAAAAAAAAAAAAATTATCATTCATAGAAAAAAAATTGTGTTAGCCAGTAATGTCACTCTTTAAAAATGGTGTTTGTTGTTAAAAACTAGTTTTCGAAAGAGATGGAAAAAGAAGTGCAATATGATTCCAATTTTTAAAATATATATATATATAGAATCTAAAGAAAGAATGTCGCAAATCACTAGTTTGCATCATCTTCAAATTCCTCACAGTTTAGTTGTTATAGGTGCCCAAAAGTGAAGATTTAGTTAAAAAAATTCAGTTCAATGCCCAGTTTCTTTTAGAAGAGTTGTCTTGATTACTTAAACAAATATTTAATTGTTATTTGCATAAGTGGAAATGAATAGTTTACTTGAAGGAAAATTAGAAAATGTTTACTTGTATGTGCATTGCTTGTAATTGCTCCATGATAGGAGAGATTGCTTGACATAAGTATTAGTATTATGTTAATACTAGATATGTTTAAACATGGGTAGCTTAAGGTACACTCATGCCTAGATATTTACTTATGCTAGAGGATTAGTAAGTTACTCATAGGATTGATATCCTGTGAAGGGAGGGAACTAGTACTTTTCTTAATGAGTTGTGTTACCTTAGGTTGTGATAAAGAGATAGGTTATCTCCGGGAGTAGCTTGCTCATGGAGAGGGATTTCCTAAACATAGATATATTGGCCTTTAGTCAAAATGAGCTGCTAAAGTGTAAGTGAATGGTAGACTATCACTCAAAATACTGAGTGAGAACACTTTGGCCAAAGTAGTGTGAATGTTTGAGACTCCACTTTAGGTAGTGAGATTTTTGAGACTCCACTGTTAGTTCACCATTTCTATTTAATGCACAAGGGTTACCTATTGTAGGTTATAAACCCTAGTCATGTAGGACACTACACTAGCTCAGAATGGTTTTTCATACAAGGTTATCCAACCAAAAACTTCATCAAAGGGAAGGGCCATCTATCATTGGTAGATGTGTGGGGGAATGTATATGAGTCCGTGGTTGGTGGAAAAGTTCTTGAGTGATGCTTCTCCTCCTCAGCAGGTGACATGAGACTAAGGTTTTGAAAGGCGGATTCTTGGACCATCTATATCTTATGTTATGAAGCTCGAAGGAGCTATGTATTTAGTTTGTACTTTCTTGGAGTAATTTACTTTGTAAATGATTGTAATGGAATGGAAATCATTTTTTCACTATTAGAGCACCTTTGTTCATATATATTTTCAATAAAGTAGGATTTTTTTATATTATAATTGCAATGGCTTGTACATAGTTTGTTTTTACTTGCACTGTAAAACTTTAGATATTGACTTCAATGAGTTTTTGGAATATTATAGTGAGTGAAAGAGTAGAGTAGAAAATTTCTCTACATCAAGTTTGAACTCCAAGAACGAGTTCATGATCATAAACCTAACCTAGACCACTAGATTTGACCTCAAAGAATGCAAAGGATTAACATGAGATCTAAATCATTATTTTGACAAAGAGATCTCACATCTAGGAAAAGAACATTCCAAAATCTTCATTAAAACTATAAATTATTTAGTCATAGAGCTAAGTACCTTATCCCACTTTCATTTATTTTCCTAAAATAGCAACTTTAGTCATCTATATCATCAATCCCAACGAACTGTTGGAATTTTGGAAGTCTCTCATTGTTGATGTAGTTTGACAACATGAGCATGAAGTGTACATACATTCATTGATTTGACTGACCCAATGTTGTCATTGAAGTCAACATTGTGGGAAAGCATTTTTGGTGTCATTTGTACAGTACTAACTATATCGAAAAATAGATCTATCAAGAATTCAGATAAGTGTTCTCTTTTGACAATGTTGTGGTTTAGTGCGTCAATTTTTTGGGTCCACACTTCACCACAAGAAGAGGTATAACTCCAAACTTTTAACCATACCATTAAGATTGGATTATAAAACTATATTCAAGATCTCATGAAGTGTTGTGAAGTAAACTGGAAGATATTAGGGTAAGTGCAAGAAGTTGGGTCCACATGCATGGGAAGTGTCATTTTTTAGCTTTAAAACAAATAACCATTTATTTTTTAGAATAGGTACCCATTTTGAAGTGGTTACTTGTTCCACAAGGTTTGGAACTCAAAAGACATGTTTTTCATATGGATTTAGGGTTAGAAAAGGCATGGTAACCCAACACTTAAGCTTATACTTGCAAGTACAAGGTCATGGCAATTTCAAGAGAAAAAACTAATTTTGGCAATATAGCTAATGGAATTTTTCTTAAATTGTATTATGAAATTAAAACCCATTTTATATGACAATGTCTATTTTTCAAATATGTAATTTTTTAATGATTTGATTTTTTTTTATTTTTAATTAATTTATGAGGAAACAGATCCATAAACTTGAAATGTCAGATTTTTTGTATTTTTTTAATAACTTTTAATTTGTTCATTTTATTGTTAAAAAAATTATATGGCATCAATATATAAATAATTCTTTACATGATTAAAAAAATAAAATCTAAAAAATGATAAGTTTAGGTGAGATTATGGTGTCCGTACACAAGTGTTTTAAAAACCAGAAATTAGGGCCAATAAAAAATTAATAAATAAATAAATATTACAAAAAAAATTATAAAAAATATCCTCAGATCTTCATTATAATATACATATTTCACCAAAATTAAGTAGAAAAATTATTTTATTTATGTCAAATTATGGTGTCCGTACACTGTATGGTATGGTCCTAAAAAAATGACTTTTAAAAAGTGGTTTTTGTACATGCATATATGAAAAATTATTTTGTATCATCCATGTATTGGAATAAATTACATATTTGAAAACTAGACTCAAAATAATAAATTTCATATTACTAAACTTTTAAAAGATTCAATGTATAAGTTCTTCAAATTTTAAGTCCAACTATGAAAAATTCTGAAAATCAAGAAAAAACTTCCACTTTTTGAACATTTTGTGGACCCAACTTCTTACACCTACCCATCAATGATAGAGTTCAACTATGCATCTCTCTGTTGAGTGTATCAATGTGGGAGATTCCACATTTCTTTGAAAATAATATTTTTATGGTGCAGTTCTAAAGATAGTCTCACTCATGTTGGCAAAATGTGAATATGAAGAAAGATTGAATATGGGAGTTTCCTGTATTGGGAAGTGTATGCATGACTAGAAGTTTTTTGCGATTAGGTCCAATTCCTAGCTGACCTAATACATGATATATGTTGTGAAGATTAAATATACATTATGGATGTTAGTTGGATCTATTTTAGATCCATGCTGACCTAAATTACGTATTACACATTTTCCTTGGGCATGAAGATGATTTTGAATCATGTGTGGTGCTGACAAAAGCTATTTTGGATTTTTTTTGTTTACATCTAATTAGTTCGACCTAATAGATGTGTGCGAATGTATATATATATATATATATCGTAGAGCTGGGAAGACAAGATGAGTGAGAATGAATGATATATCAAGTGTGAGTAGTCTCATATGATGTGAACATGTGAATTCAGTGGTGAGAGATCAGAATAAGAACAAAGTTGTTGAGAAACTACTAAGTAGAGTAGTACTTTATATATAGAGCTTCAAAGGAACTAAAATACAACAAAAGGGAGGTGCACTTTGTATCAATTCATACTTTGGTAGTGAGCCATTTAGTATTGTATTTAACTTTGGTTGTGAGCCTTATAAGGATAGTGTGTCCTAGCAATGAACTCCTATAATATACTATATCTAAATATAATATATTGTGAGCTAATCTTCATTGTGGTTTTTTCCTTTTTTGGTTTTCCATGTAAGAAGCTTGGTGTTCATGTGTTATGTGACTTTGTGTATGTTTCACTCTTTCATTCTTTATTTCAGTTATTGTGTTTTGGTGAGAAAGGATAAGTTGTGTTCAAAATTTTAATACAATAATGATTTACCTGCCCCTCTCAATATTCTAGATGTTCAACAATTGGTATTAGAGCCCGGTTCCTTCAGAAAAGTTTCACAACTTGTGGAAGATCTTGGAAATTTGAACACATGGCTGACAAGAAGTGTCCTATTCCTCTCGAAGAAATTTTTACAATTGAATATGTAGAAGATGATTGCATTTGACAAAGAACTTGTTGATGGGTGTTTTAGCACTTTCTCAACATAGGTAGTGCATAGGTGCACTACCTCTCTTGAAAGGAAATCTCCAACAACAATTTGCTAAAAATCAACCAAAGGTCTCTCAGGTGTCAGGTCATGACATGCATGGAATTTCTTAGTTGGTTCAATGTGATTTTGTTGGTAATGATAATGAAAACTTATAGAGTTAAGCTGGAGGGAAGTTGGATCTTGAAGAGTTCTTGAGATGGGGAAGTTAGTGTACAATTGTTGCAGGTTCAAACAATAGTCTTAAACTCCTATTTTAGCTTGAGATTTGGCTTTACAATGTGTAATGAACCTTAGCATAGGTTATTAATTAAAAAAAAAAGGGTAGGGAGGAGAAGAAGTTCTTGGATCTAAAACTAGTAGTGAACAATGATCATGGAGGACCCTGCTACTGACAACCTTCCTAAAATTGAATTTCACTTAACCAGATTACCTCACAATATCATGAAATTAGTGCAAGCTTCTAAGGACTGTAGATATTCAACCATTCATTCACCATAGACATGAATAAAAGATAGAAGTTTAGAGCATCTTTTAGTTCATGTCTAGACTAACTTTACACAACTGTTTATCATTAATAAACAATAAAAAGTATTGACAAGGAAGGTGGCCAACACACAATAGAATTCTTCAAAATTAGTGAACAACATTAGCTAATCTACTAAAGAAAGATAAAAATGCAAAAAAATAATGTAAATCTACTGAAATTAACTAACTATGGGAGAAGAACTATGTAACATGCAACTAAAACTCAAGAATTCACCAAAAGCCAATGAACTTCTATTAAAATTTCAGCATCATGGCTTTACAACAACTCAACTCTCTCTTGAAAATGAAAGGAGACCTCCTATTTTATAGTGTCCAAAAGAAAAATGAATGACCAAGATTGATTTTCATTGTGTGGGTGAGATTCACTACAAACTAGGGTTTCACCTACCCCAAATATATTGCAATTAAAAATTACATTTTTGTCATTTTCCCTATTTTTTCTTCTTGTGGCAGCACTATAGCCCTTTTGTTGTAGCTAATTTGTGAGGAACTCATCATCGATGACCGGATTTCCTTCACTCTTCTTCACCGTGGCATATTCTATGTACTTTAGGATCAATGCTTGGAGCTTGTTCCATTCCAATATATTTGATTAGATCACTTGAAAATTCAACCTCAATTTGTTTGTGATGGCATCCCAGTCATTGTCATATTTTTGTGTGTTCTTCACTACTTGCTCAGATTGGGAAAAAGCTTATGTAGCAAAACCCATGAAATCTAGTGTTAGTGCATCCACAGTCCTGTTTTCCATTTTCTTGTGGAAATGTAGCTTCATCTTTTCTAGATCTAGCTCATTGGCAGACACATCAAGATCTATCATCATTTTCAGGTATTCCTAGTCATTTCTGATTTCTTTGATCCAGTCAATATCTAACTCGAATTCATGGAGCATTCATTCCAACACCTCCTTCCTGTGATCTAAACCCAACTTCCATGTTTCCATGAGCCAGTGGTTATCCTCTACTAAGGAAAGTTCCTTCTCCTAGCATTTATCTGATATCTTGAGAATAGCCTCAATTTTTGGATATATAATCCTGTACAACTCAGGGAAGTCGGTGCAAAACTTCCTTATTCCCTCGAGTATCTTTTGCACTTCCAGGAACTTGTTGGTTGTCTTGAATGCATGACCTATACCCATGCTACCATTGTAAAGAACCTTTCAAAACAAATCCTCTATGGCCTTTGTCTAGTTTTTCCTCTTCTCAAGCTTATTAATTTGTTCCTTGGATAGCAGTTGAGGTGGCGTTGAGGACATGGTAGGGAGCTCTTCTACTAATGACCACTACTGAATATATGTTTTCAAATCAGCCACTTGTTCCTTCAACTCATCCTTAAAGGTCTTGTCTTTGTTCATCCACTGCACAATAGTGGCAATGGATCCTTGGAGATGGTCAATCTTCTCTTCTCTTGTGACTGCCCCCATGTCAAGGGTAGAGATATTATAACTTACCCCTTCTTCTCCTACAACTGGAGTAGCTATTTGCACAGTTATGGACCCTAACACATCCATTGTTAGCTAAGACCTGACCTTAGGCTTCTTCTCTTTCTTTGTACTTTATCTGGGTTGGAGCGAAGATGGCCTCCAACCTTGCCCTGAGATCCTTTAGGGTTGGGGTTTTCTTTTCCAACTATTTCTCAAGACATTCAGGCATCTAATATTCTCCCTTTGGTGATTCATGACCACCTTCTTCCTCATGGGTGTGTTGGATTTCCATTACCTTATAACTCAGAGCTTCTTGTTTGGTCTTTTCCCCTTCTTCTTCATCTTAATCCTGAATTAATACAGTTTCTTTTTATGGGGACTTGGAGGTTGTGTGCTCTCTGGGGTTATCTTTCCCTTCAGCAGTTTTCTTTTCTTCTTCTTCATTATGCCCATGCTCCTCAGGATGTTCCATTTCTAGGCTCTTATGAGCTTCAGGGTCTTCTTTAGGTTTATCTTCTTCTTTCTTTTCTTCTTCCTCCTACTAGGGCTGCACCTCTTCATCGTGTTTAAGGCTCTCTTCTCACTCTTCTAAAAGAGGAATTTCTTCATCATGTTTGGGGCTTTTGTCATACTCCCTAGTTGCAGGTTCAATATCTTCCTCCATTTCCTCTTTAGTGTTCTTTTCCTCATCAGAAGGCTACCTTTCTACTTCCTCTCCAATATTCTTGAGCTGCTAAGCCAACTCCTCTTCAAGGTCGAGATCAAAATTTTCCACAATGTACTTGGCACCATGCTCCTTAGTGTCTTCCTCTGAAGATTATGTTTCTTCTCCCTCGTGCACCACCTTATCAATTGTCAAATGTTGGTACTGGGGTGCTCATGGTAATCATCTACTTCCTCTTCCATCTCTTTTGTATCTTCCCTTTCTTTTCGCTCCAACTCTTCTGATATTTCCATGGTGGCCTTCATCTTTGGTGGTTCAGTTGGAGGAGTATGGATAGGAAGACTGGCGGAAATTTTTGTGAAGGTAGCTTGTATGGTTGGGTTCATCAACACCCCAGATAGCTCCATAGGAATGTTTTTCTTATGGCAGGAGAAGGCATCCAGGAGCAAGAGAGTGGGCATTGACATTGTGGTTGTTTCTAGTGGAAGAGATGTCATCGAAGACATGGAGGAAGAGGAGAGAGGAGAGGTGGTAGCAGAATAAGAGTTTATTATCATCACTTGGCCCATGGGTGGGGTGGAGGCAAGGTGGAATAAGATATCCACTATAGGAAAGGAAGTAGGAACCATCGCCTGGGAGGTAGGCAGAGAGGCAACACCAATAGCAATATCAACAACAACAGTGGTTGCAAGATTGGAGGCAACAAGTGGAGACTTTGGCTACTTGACCTCTACTTCTTCTCCTTCATGGAGAGGGTCCTCCTAGATGGTAGGTATTCCTGATGTCTTTGATCTCTTGGAGGATTCACCCTCCGCTATTTTTCTTGCATACACTTTGGGCTTGGGATAACTTTCAGCCGCTTCTTTTCTCTTCCTTGACCTAGTGGCTGGAGGAGATTTTGAATTTTTTCCAGCAGCTATCCCACTATCAATCTCGCTTGTCAGCTCATCTTCGAGATCCTCATAGGTTAGGGTGACTCCTTATTTCTTCAATTGGGAAATATTCCCATCAATCCATTCCTTGGTTCTAGCCTCAACGGGATTTTTTAGAATATCAAGGTCATCAACCTCTTTTTCATTCTAATCAGTCAACAGTAGCAATAGATTAGCAACTACATTATACCGAGGATCCATCACCATATTTTCATCCTCCACCACCTGATATGGCACAATAAATAAGTTGAACTTCTTCATGAAATAGATCATCATGCACATGTAGTGCCTCATTCGTACTTCTTTTTCATCCTTGCAATTGGCCCAAAAATCCTCAACATTATGCCCATGAGCATATTCAGCCACAACCATCTTTTTGATTTTTCCATAAGGGTCCATTTGCAGCTGGGCAATGTGGAACTTCAGATGATACTCCACAAGTTCCTTATCTAAATTTTATGCACATTAAGATGTGTGGAGTTCATACATCCACTAACCAAAGGAGAGGAGATAATGGATCCCAACCTTATGCTTGCTGCTTAGGAGGGCGTGTGGATGTCACAACTACCGAGAGAGTTCCAACAATATTATCCAGTCGTTTGGGTATTGGGGCAACTTGTATGATTTCTCTAAGAACCCTTCAGCTCCGATGTGTGTGAACTTTGGAAATTGTATGAACAAGAAGGTGAATTGGAAGAGGAAGGCATTAGCACTATGGGAGAATCTTCTTTCAAAGTTACCCCCAAGCAATCTGATAATGTGACCTATGAAAGTGTCATAGACTTTGCAATTATCCCTCTTAAAATTCATGTACTATAGTTGAGGGTATCTATCATAAACCTTCAATTCTTTACCCAGTTCTATATTTGGTGCTACAAATAAGCCCCTACATTGCATCTTGTCAGCTAGTCAATAAACAAAGTATTAAGTCATGTAGAAGCGTGAGGTCTTCTTCACAACTACAAATTTCTCATGCAAGCAATTACTAATTATTCCCACCTAATATAACTTGGTTTTACCATGGATAATCTCCTCTATGAATTACAACATCCACTCCTGGAAGTAAGCAATGGTTGGAAGGTCCATGACTCTTCTCAATAGGGTTACCAATTCATGGTAATCCTCATAGAATTCATTGTGGAAGAGCTCCTAGGGCACTTTAGCTGCACTGCCCCTCGTTTATTTTAACCAGTATTGATCTATAAGCCTTTTACATTTGAGAGGGTCTTTATCTCACATCTCCTTTCCATCTTCCTTGGATTCCTCCTCCATCTCCCCAAAGGTAGGGATATGGAAGGTCTTCCCTATTGACTTGGTAGACAAGTTAGCCAAAACATTCCCATCTCTATCCACTATTTTTCTAGCCTCTTCTTGGTATGCCTCTCTATAGGCCATTATGAGTTCAGGGGCAACAAGAGCAAGTAGAAAACCAACAGCCTTGGCCAACCCACTACTTTTGATATTTCTCATATGTTTTATTGTGGTGTTAATCTGGTTCCTTTGCTTGAATTCATTGATATCGATGTGCCTGATGTTTGTGTTTGAGATTTCCTTCCAATATGTGGTGACCTTAGAGTTGAGAGGTTCCCCTTGGAACTTGTACTTCATCTAGTCTTTGTCTTCTTTTCCATGTGGTGCTTTGGCTATTTTCTTTCCCTTGTCCTTCTCCATGGCCACCTCTAAGGGTCCTACACCTAGTTCCATATATCTCGCGGGTGAGAAAGAGGTAAGTACATTCAAGCATGAAAACATGGGAAAGTTAGCCAAAATCGTACAAACAATGTTAGATTAGATAATTCATCATTTAAGAATCCTAACATATCTTCCAGATACACATTACCCTTTCACAGGAAGGAGTTTCAGCAGTTCAGGCCCAGGGGTGTAGACCTTCCTAGGCTAATGGCCATTTTGGAACAGCTGTAGGAGGGACGACAATCAGGGCACGACAACTCGACTATCCCAACCAGTCTTAAGATTTGGTCAATGTATGGGGTCCACCAAGGAGGTCACTCTAGTTTGGCACATGGGTCAAATTCATTTTGAAGTTTCAAGGGCGTTAAGATCAACTTTTAGACAAGCAGAATCAAGGAGTAGCTTGGTTCTTTAAGGGTCTTCCATTTAAATGACATTGGCAAAGCGGCAACCCACGGGCAGAATTTTTCCTTACAAGATCTGAAGCTTTGGAAGGAAACAACATAACTCACTTGGCACTCAGGACTTTTTGGTTGGAGGAAGCAGATGGACTTTAGGCCGCTACCATTTGAAATGGTGAAAGTCATATAGAGGCTTGGCGAGAGAGACCCACGATATCAGGTTCGCCATGAGGTGGAGCCTTTGTGTTTAATTTGTCTATCACTGAAGAGTCCAAAGGAAACGGGGACGTTAGGTTCTAGGTAGTAGCTAGATGAGGGTTATTCTCCATTTGAGGACAAAGAAGTTAGGATGGAGTTCTAGGTGAGATGACCCATGGGGAACAACCCGCTTAAGGTTGATTACTTAACCATTTTCATTTTCTCATATTGGTAGCCACAGTGAGATCGAGATCTAGAGGGTAGAATGTCGGCTGCTAGGAGCCATTTGGGATGATGAGTTAACCACGACGGTCCATAGATAGAAGCCAGCAAAGAGGGGCCTGCGATGAAGCCAAGACTTGGTCATTTTGGGGTGCAAATGAAGTTGGTTGGAAGAGGTAGGCTCGGGATCCAAAGGTCAAAAAGATGGGTTGTAAAATCCGTTTGAGACGGCAAGACACAAATGAAATTCCCTGAGCGGAAATTTGTAAAGCAGGACCCGAGATGGAGCAGGGCTTAAGATTTGGCACAAATTGAGTTTATAGGCGATTGACGGGGTAGGACCTAGAGGGCGAAAAGTCATTAGTGATTAGCTGGATTTAAAACAGTGAAGCCAAAAGGCATTTTGTGGGCAGAAATCTGTGTCTAGGGATCTGAGTGGTTTGATGGATCCTTATTTCATTTTGTGAATTTTAAGTGAGTTTAGGAAGCTAAGGAGAGGGGTCTTACCGTGAGGGTGGACCTAGAATAGATGACTAGAATTTCAAGTTCAAATCATTTTCAATGTTAATGACGACAACAGTGAGGGTGCGGGCCCACAAGGGACGAAGGCCCTGGTTGATGAACAATGGCAAATAACATGAGCTCCGTGGATGACACATGGATCGAGTTTGAAGTTTTATCAAGATTTTAACATGTGGGTTTTGTACGCTTCAGTCCATTCTAGATGATTATCAAGTTTTCGCCCTTTAAATTTATCAGTTTACATAGAAATCAAAGAAAACATAAAGCATGGCACGTGGCAAAAAACCTACCTCAAGAACTTGATGAATTAGGGTGACCCAACAAGTAGCAAAGATCTAAATGTGGTGAAAGAGTGTTGTAGGAGCGACGGTGGCATTAGAGGGAACTTTGACTCTTTTCTAATCAACTAACAAGAAAAAATGACAACTCAAACTTGGCTATTTATAGAAATAGCGTATTAAATGCACCCTATTAATGATTGTATGGTAGCGCTGGGGTTGGTGAGAAGTCATTTGGAAATGGCCATAGGAAGCTTGGAGTTCGGCGAGCAGACAATGGTGAGAGCTCAACTGTTAGGGGTTTGATGAAGGAAAAGGCATCGGGAACGACGAAACCCGCTAGGCAGAAGGTAGCTAGATGATGGTCGTCCAGAAGGTCAATATTAAGGGAAATGACAAACAAGCACGCGGGTCCCAATAGGTGGAAAGTTGGCAGATGAAGGTCATTTCAAATGACCATAGGGTGAGGGAAACCCACGAGGACGACCCAAAGGGGCGGACCTACCAAGCTCCTTGGATGCCAATTTTGGAAAGCAAAGGAAAATAGCTAAGGGAACTCCACGAAGGCCTAGGGCCTTGAAAATTTGAGTGGGGAAGAACATGGTCAACTCAAGATGAATTCACTAAATCTCATTGACCATTTAGAACACCAAAATAGGGGCCACGCAAAACGAGGCAAGAACAAAAGTGACCCAGTGAGGAAATAGGAAAGAGAGGGTCCCTGTTTCGAATGGGGCATGTGTGATGAGGGCACAAAAAAACTTAAATTTTCTCTTGAATATCTTGATAGAGTTGAAACTAAGAACAAAATTCTAAAGGAAAGCCTAGGAGAAGTAAATGAATGTATCAAAACAATGAGAGAACAAATCAAGAAGTTCAGAGAAAGAAATAGGGTAGTCAATGTATAGTTGAAGTAAGAAAATGAAGAGATCTATGGACTGAAAGTGCAAATGGAAGAAAAATGAAGGATTGAAGACTGTCTAAATGCATTGGTACAAATCAATATTGAAGAATGCTCTAGACTTGAACAAGAAGTGGTAAATCTCAAATCTGATTTGAAAAAGCTAAGAATACATGAGGAGAAATTCAAAATAAGTACTACAATGCTTGATGAATTGATTGCAATACAAAAACCATTTAAGGAAAAAAGTGGTTTGGGACTTGAAGGACACATTTCAGAAGAAAACTAGAAACCTACTAAGGTTGACAATCAAAAAAAGATTCAAGGAAATAGGAGAAAAATCAAAAATCAAAGAAGCAATGCTAGAAGATCTCATGTCAGACAACCAGATGATCAAAGGTACCCATATTTCAGTGGTATTTATTTTCATGCAATAAATTTGGACATAAGGAAATAGAATGTAGGAGCAGAATGAATCAGATTGTTGGATCCTTCTCTGGAAAATGTTTTGCATGTAAGAAATTTGGACATAGAAGTATTGAGTGTAGAAGTCAGATGATGAATAAATACAATACTAGGAGAATGTTTCAATATTTGAATGGCTACTGTTATACATGCAATGCATTTAGACATAAGGCTAGCCAGTGTAGATCAAGGATGAATAGAAGTCAGAGAATTTTTGTGTGCTATTTTTGCAACAAACCCAAACCTATTTCAAGAGTTTGCAAAAGCCAAAATAGAAGAGAGTCTAATCGGGTAAAGAGGGATGAATCTATAAAGAAAGTTGATCCTATTGAGGTTAAGAAGGAAATGGAAAAGACATGGAGAAAGAAAGAGGATTCTAATAACTGAGATGAATCATGAACTTCAAAAGCATATTTACCTACCTCTGACATATAGATATTTCTTCTAAAAACTAAGCCCATGATAAGGCTTAAGGGGGGCATTAACAAAAAATTCTAATAACCCCCTAGACATATGAGGTGTCAAGACTTGACATGAAGATATATCATGGAAGAGGATTTTATGAAGCTATAGAAGAAAGTTGCAAATAGAATTATTACGATGCAAAATTTTGTGGAGGTTCTATAAATTAACTATGGATACAAGGTTTCAAAGTTTATCAGCTTTTTTTGAAACATTTATTGCTGACGCATTTACTGTTATAGGTCAAATCATGGAGTTAAAAAAATATTTGAGAAGAAAAATTCAATTGATGTGAAGGAGAAGCAAATTGAAGAAGTGGATTCAAGGCGTCTCCCAAAAGCAGAGCATCAAAACCCTAATCTTTGTTGAAGAAAATTCAAGAAGTATTATGCATACTCAATTCTTCTATGATATTTTTATTTTAGATGTAATGGAAGGGTTGAAGGTAGTAAATTTCTCAAAGAGACTATAATCTAAATTAAAGAGACATTATTGGAAAGGTCTATTTGAAGACTCAGCAGGTTCATTTTCCAACACTCCCTCTGGAGTTTCACTTACTAAGGATTTATGTGCATACATTCATGGGAAAATAGAAGAAATGTCCTCTATTGAATTAAGTGTATTATGGAAATGTGAATTGAAAGAAAATAATGATGCCATAAAATTGGAATACAAAACCCTAATTGAAAATAAATTGGATGTGTGGCAGAAGTTTCCATTATTTGAAGGTAATAAGAGGTACATTAGAATTGTATTGAGAAGGATTCATGATGAATCTATCTAGATTGATGGTGCATATTCAATAATGAGGGAAGCAATAAGGGATGTAACTGTTTTATGGTCCTTTGGACCAATTCTAGTTTGGAAGTCTATCAAATTCAAGGAATTAATTGAAAGGAATGGTGCTACTCTCGAAGGAAAGGAACTCACCTTGAGTACATTTGGGAATTTGGCTATCCGATATGCTACAATGCTTGTTGGACAAAAAATATACCTACCTAATGATGGCTATACAATCTCCACTATTGTTGCTCACATTGCACTTAACATGATTGAGAATGGTGATGATTATGATATTTGTGAGTTACTTCGACAACACTTGTGAAGAACCTAAAGGAAATAAAAAATAACAAAAAGCATATGTTTACATATGTGCTTTGATAATCTATTTACTTTTCTACTTCATGAAGGAAATATCGATAATTAGAAAAGTAGAATGGTCAACTACAAAAATCATTGCACATCAAATAAGAAAAATTATGGGAAATCTTGGTGGGGTGGATGCTCAAGGGGATTCTCTTGCAACATTATTCAAAAAAAATTAGATGAGAATGAATGAGAGAATAAGAATCCCCAAGAGTGTGGAATTAAGGAACACCGGAGATATCAATTTCCTTTTCTCTACTGAATTTTGCTTCATAGAAGCAATTAAGCCTAGACTTGTTTGGATTTGAGTTGAATTATGAAGTGACTAAAGAGGAAGTTATTCATTATGAAAAAGTGCTTGTAGGAAGCCCTAAGGACCCTAGCAGATCAAGCTCAAAGGACAAATCTGAAACTAAAGCATCTGGTACTTCAATGAGAACAGGTAAGAAAAGGAAAAGCATTTTCATTCCTCTAGTTGATATTAAGCAAGATGTTATAGAACAAAAAGGAAGATTACAAACTGATGTGACCCGACATGAGCATGAAATTGGAAGTACACAAGACTTGGATGAAGCAATAAGATTTTTAAAAGAGGTAATCCCCAATGCAAGCATTAATACATCAGTGTCTACTATACAAAATATCAAAAGTGTGGTTGATTTGTTGAAAGAATCATCTCTGAACTAAAAGAACAAACTAGAAATGACTTAAAAGCAAGGACTGTAGAGGAGAATCTAGAAGATATCAAAAAGAAATGTGTAGATGCACATCACAGAACCGTAAAGGGATTGAAAGATGTTCAAACTTGAGAAGAAGCAACACATCATATTTTCTAAAGTGGTCTAAATGCACACAATGTAAAAGGGATGAAATGAATCGAATTGAAATTTGAATAGGAACTCAAGCAGATGTTTATGATTTAGCAAGTAACAGGAACAATCAGAAGTGGTCTTGCATTATGCAACTACAAGATAATTTCTTTTCTTTACAAAATCAGAGGACAAAGACAATCAAACAATATATGGCACTAAGGGATTTAGTAAAGATAAAGAAAACTCCTATATTTAGTTCCCTTGCTAGTGTTGATAAACTATCAGAAATAAACCTCATCCTCAACACTGTGGAAGAAGGAATAGAGTCTCTACAAAATCTTGAACTACTATGTAGGACTCTGGTAGATGTAAAATGTTCTTTAGAAGAAGGAAAACCTTCTTGGTAGGATACTTTGAAGAAACTCAAAGGATCTACATCTTTAGGTTGACATGTCTTTCCTTTATGATCATTTTTTTAAGTAGATGTATACATATATATGTCCAAGGGAATCATACTGGGCCCTTGCATGACCTTTTCCATTGATGTCAAAGGGGGAGAGATAATAGGAAGATTTTTTTTTTGATAATACGCTTGGAAAGTGTTAATCACATTTTTGATGGTTAGAAAACCATTTTGGAAAGTCAAGTTTAGTTATGAAAGGGGGAGATAAGTTTAGAAGAAATAAATCTTGATTCAAAGGAATGGAAAATGTTTTTGACATGCATGTTGCCATCAATGAAAAAGGGGGAGATTGTTGGAAGTTTGAAAGCCTGTCATTGTTGATGTATTTTGGAAACATGAGCATGAAGTGTACATACATCGATTGATTCGACTGACCCAGTTTTGTAATTGATGTCAACATTTTGGGGAAGCATTTTTGGTGTCATTTTTACGGTACTAACTATATTGGAAAATTGTTCTATCAAGAATTTGGTTAAGTGTTCTCTTTTGACAATGATGTGGTTTAGTGCATTAGTTTTTTGGGTCCATACTTCACCACAAGAAGAGCTATAACTCTACACTTTTAACTATACCATTAAGAATAGCTTATACATCTATATTCAAGATCTGATGAAGTGTTGTGAAGTGCACTGTAAGATATCAATGACAGAGTTCAACTCTCTATATCAGTGTCATCTCTCTATTCAATGTATCATTGTGGGAGATTTTGCATTTCCTTGAAAAGAATGTTTTTGTGTGGGTATGTGCAGGATCATCATGGAAAAAATAGGCCCTTAAGTGGCAAAAAATTTAGAAAAATCAAAGTTAGGAAACTTGACGTAAAAATTTGAATAAGTTATCTATATTATTTCAAAAATATGTAAGAATAGAATATATAGCAAATTGAATGTAGTTTCTAAACTACTAGATTTTTTTTAAATCTATTTGGTGAAAATTTGAAATTTCAATGCAGTAGTACTTAAATTTTAGGGAAAATATAAGAAGTAGGTGTATGTCTAACCACCCTAACCACAATAAAATGATAATATTTTTTTATAAGATTTTAGATATAAGTAGAGAACTCATGTCCTGATGTGATGCATATTTTTTTGTAATTTTTTCCCAAGTAAATAATTAATTATGATTTTTTATTACAAATTTTAAAAAGTATAAAAACTTGTATGTCTCACCACCATAACTTAGTCAAAGATTCATGAAATTCAATTTTTTTTTTTAATCCTATAGTATGTGAAGCATAGAATGTGACACATATATTTTGGATTCAAAAAATATGATACTGTTTGAAAGTGATAGATGCTTTTCAATCAACCTATCAAACAGGAGTTGTAATTCAAATAGAAAATGAATAATAATAATTTATTAAATTCAAAGTAAAGCATAATTTATATTGATGGAAAACTAAAAATCTCCTTTAAAAACCCTTTTCGTTTCATCAATTTTTGGTAAAAAAAAAAGTCATCAACCACATACCCTACACATACCCATCAAATTGCCACTTTTTGGACCATCATGATCCTACACATACCCATGTTGCGGTTCTAAAGATAGTCTCACTAATGTTGGCAATATGTAAATATGAAGAAAAATTGAATCTAGAAGTTGCATGTATTGGGAAGCGTATGTATGATTGAAATTTTTTGTGATTAGGTCCAATTCCTGGCTGACCTAATACATGATATATGTTGTGAATATTAAATATACATTGAAAATGTTATTTGGATCTATTTTAGATCCATGTTGACCTAAAGTAAGTATTACACATTTTGGATTTTTTTTGTTTACATCTAAATTGATGTTTATGAATGTATTTGAGAATATATATATATATGAGATAACTTGGAGCTGAGAAGACAAGATGAGTGAGCATAAATTACATATCAAGTTTGAGTGGTATCATATGATGCAAATATGAAAATTCAGTGGTGAGAGATCAAAATAAGAGCAGAGTTGTTGAGTGACTACTAAGCAAAGCAATACTTTATATACAAAGCTTCAAAGGAACTAAAATAAATCACAAGGGAGGTGAACTTTGTATTAGTTCATAGTTTGGAAATGAGCTATTTTGTATTGTATTTAACTCTGGTTGTGAGCCTTATAAGGATAGTGTGTCATGGTAGTGAGCCCCTATAATATACTATATCTGGATATAATGCATTTTGAGCTAATCCTCACCATGGTTTTTCCCTTTTTTGGTTTTCCATGTAAAAATCCTAGTGTTCATGTGTTATGTGACTTTGTGGATTTTTCATTCTTTCATTCTTTATTTTATTTAATGTGTTTACATGATTGGATAAGCTATGTTCAAAAGTTTAATTGAATACTAATTCACCCCCCCTCTCAGTATTCTCAATGTTCAACCTGAACATCAATTAACCTTGGTTGATTCATAATTATATATTTTTATTTACTTAATCAACCTAGGATAACCTTAAGAAAACCTTAATTTTATCTATATTTTGATGAATCTATATAATCTTGCATAAACTAGTTTATTTTGTAGGATTTTTCATCACCTTAGGGTTTTTTAGATCTATAAAAAAAAGTTAGTTTACTTTCTATTTTTATATATAAACTTCCTTTTTCCTCTCGTGCTTAATTGACCTATCCTCTTTTAGGATTTTGTGCATATTTATCTATCTTGTCTTATACCCACCCACACTGCCCTTATATTGGATTTATGGTTTGTCTTTCTAATCAATTTTGATTTATCTCTATTTTTTATCATAGATTACTTTTCACTAGCTATATTATTGTTTATGAGAAAAGATACTTGTTGTCCTAATCTTCTATTTAGAAGGAGCATTTAATTAGACCTTGATATTGTTGCCTGATCTAATAATATAATAATATCCTTAATGGTGATAATATTGGGATGGAGACATGTGACCAAGAACACTACGATCATGACAAAATTATGGCTCAAAAAAACCCTCATCTTAAAAGATAAGCCTTGATAGATGCATTCATGTAAATTGAAAATAATTTTTAAAATTAGCATGTCTCTTCTATTTAAGACATTAAGAGATTATCCTAATGGTATGGAAGTCTTATAAGGTCTTGGATGATCATTAATGAATCTTTGTAATGGTGTATCCTCTAATCCAATGTCATATTCCAAACCCAGCCCTAAAACTTCTATCAAGGAATTTTTTAGTTTATCCTCTTTTATATGTTTTTATGACAACCCTTCTATCATTATCACTCATAATTAAGGTCATAAAAAATCCATGAGGTCCACACCTAATGTAAATAATTTAATATCAACCATTTTTGGTCCTCTAAATGCATTTAATAAAACTTGAATAAAAATCATCAAGAATATCATCAATGATGGTCATTATTGATACCACCAAATGAATCAAATCTTATGGGCTTACCATACCTATATCCATACACCTATAAGAGATACCCCTTGAAACTAAGGGGAAGGGGTTCCTTCCCTAAATGGAAAAGAATGTGATAAGTGGGAGTCTATTAAAGTAAGAGGGGGTGTCCACCTTATCACAAATCCACCTTTCCCTTGTTCATTAGGAAGAGTGATAGTGCCACAAATGATTAGAATTGACTTACAACCCTTAAGGTGAGTCAACTCTAGGTGTTAGACACTATTCTGCCTTAACTTCCTTATGACAGATATGACTAGATAGTAGTTTTGGGAGAACGATAAAAGTGCATAAACAATCAAATATATGACATCTACCACTTGAAATGTGAAGTATTATGATAAAACTAACATCAACAATTAACCAGCAGATCTAAGAAGGTTGGGATGTCTTTACTTGGATCCAAAAGTGGTTTTTAGTCTCTACAATAGGACATAGTTTCCCAAGGGTGAATGGGTGGGTATGTGTAGGATCATGATGGGCCAAAAAGTGGAAATATGATGGGTATGTGGTTGACGACTATTTTTTACCCAAAATTGATGAAATGAAAAAGGTTTTTAAAGGAGATTCTCAACTTTCCACCAATATAAATTATCTTTACTTTGAATTTAATAAATAATTATTACTCATTTTCTATTTGAATTATGACTAAAGTCCTAATTGATAGGTTGATTGAAAAACATCTATAGCTTTCAAACAATATCACATTTTTTGAATCTAAAATATGCATCACATTCTATGATTCACATACTATAGGATTAAAAAAAATATAATTTCATGAAGTTTTGACCAACTTAAGGTGGTCAGACATATGGGTTTTTATATTTTTTAAAAGTTGTAATAAAAAAATCATAATTAATTATTTACGTGGAAAAAAAATTAAAAAAAATATGCATCACATCGAGACATGAATCCTCTACTTATATCTAAAATATTATAAAAAAAATATCATTTTAATATTGTGGTTAGGGTGGTCAGACAAACACATACTTCTTATTTTTTCCTTGAAATTTAAGTACTACTACATTGAAATTTCATATTTTCACCAAATATTTTTTTTTTAAAATAAACCTAGTAGTTTAGAAACTACATTCAATTTGCTACAGATTCTATTCTTACATATTTTTGAAATAATATAGATAACTTATTCAATTTTTTATGTCAAGTTTCCTAACTATGATTTTTATAAATTTTCATCACCACTTAAGGGCCTATTTTTTTCCATGATGATCCTGCACATATCGAGGTCCTAGTATAGGGCTCTAAAATTTAAATATCTTATCATATAGCCCTCTTTCTTCATTTTTCTCCTATACTTTCAAAGCTTCAGTCTAGAGTCTGCATCTATAGTAAAAACTAAAGATTTTGGTTTGTTGTATGAGGGTTTTCCTTAGTCAAACCCCAAGTTTGGTAATTAAACCTTGATAAAAGGATGAAAATATGATAAATAATAGTGGGTACTGTAGATAGGAATAAAATCAAAGGTTTAAATGCATTGAAGACAATAAAAAAATTAAATCCTATCAAGCACCATGAAGTACAAACTAGAATGAAAATAAAAATAATAAACAAAGAATGTGCAAACTGATTTTCAAACTAGTGTTGATTGATCTCCATGGCTCTTCTCCACCTGCACAAGGATGCAAGATTTCGAAGGTTGATTGTAGAGGAGGAATGTTGGTTGCACAATTCTGCAGCATAACAACCTAATGAAGATGATAGATGGTGATTGAAGACTGATTTTGACAGAGTGAAGATGCTAGAAGAAGATTCGATGGAAGAATGATTTTGACAGCATAAGGATGTCTGAAGATTCAATGCAAATGGCTTGTGAAAGGTTTGATTTATAGATTTTTTATTTGGACAGAGATAAGATTTGACAAGATTCAATAAGGATTTGATTTTTGTCAAAAGAGGAAATGCAATGAGATGAGATAAGATTTTTGAAAGATAGAAAGATTTTGATTTATTGTTTTAAAGGAATCAAAACAAGATAAGATAAGATGTGAAAAGATAGAAAGATTTTGATTCTCTTTTAAAGGAAATAAATCTTGAAAAAGATGAGAAGGATAATTAATGAATTATCTAGTTAAATAAATTAATTAGATACACATGAGTTCAGATTTTGGAAAGAAAGCGAGAAGATCCTTTTAAGATTTTATTAATTAAATAAATATTTAATTTATTTAATTAATGTTGGACTTATGATTTCATTAATTAAATAATATAAATTATTTAATTAACATTAGAAGAATTAATAGAAATGATTTAATTAATTAAATAATATAAATTATTTAATTAACATTAGCAGAATTGATGAATTATGCATAGGAAGGGAATAAATGAAATTAGTCAAATAAATAAGATTTATTTAACTAATTAGATGATGACATGGGTACCTAGGGAAAAACATGATACAAGGTGTCTAAATGATGCAATGTTGTGACAAGGTATCGTAAGAGGACAAATTTTTTGATGTCTACATTTTGCCCCTCTTTGAGATGATGTTCGAGATGATTAGATTTGTGTCGAGTAACATCATTTCAAAGAAGTTAAGATACAGGTAAAAGAAAATGGATTGTGAAGGAGAGATAGGATAATGGAATGATGATGCCCCCTCGAGAGGATAGGCAGGTTGAACAAACACGGGTAGACTCTCGAAATGAAATGAAATGATAAACAGGATGATGCAAGATAGAAAGTGGATGAAGGAGATGAATGATATGTTATGCTGCAATGAAAGTGAGCAACCATGATGTTTGATTTAACACTAGACGCTATGCACCAAGATATAAGGACCAAGGTGATGATGTGTCACATGCCCCAGCTTAATACAACCTTGTCTAGATGTATGAGGAAGTAGACTTAGAGCATTAAAGTCCCAACGCACAAAAGGTATGATATGACCTTAGATGTAAAGGATAGTGCAAAAAGCTACTCCAACATACACAAGATATGAATATTAGCTAGAATGATATGGATTAGATACAAATGTAAGATAAAATGATAACACACACAAGCAAGCAAGCAAGCATGCACAAATGATAAAAAAACAAACAAGGTATTGCTCCTCTCAAGCTGTAAACCGTTGATTGATTAATTGATTGATGATGATGATAGTGTTGTCATTGTGGGGAGTGGCATGTCCCTAGATCAACACAAGGATGATGATAATTGATTGATTGACTTTGATTTGGTTTACGACAAGATTAGGAGCAAGACCAAAGGATGCGATTAGATAATTTGACAAGATTGATTGACTTGATTGGTATGGATTAAGGATTGACTTGCATTTGGATTATTGCTTGGAATGATTTGATGGATTTGATTGGATGAAATGGTTTTGATGAAGATGATTGATTTGGTTGAATCGTTGAATGATTGGATTGAGGAATTGATTGGATTGGAGTGATTTTGATGATAATGATTAGATTGATGATGAGAAGAAGTGATGTGGTTTGATTTTATTGCTTGGATTTTGTCGAATATTTGATTTTTTTTGTAATTTTGGGGATATTTTGATTATATTTTTTTTGTATTTTTGAAATGTTTTGAATTTTTGTGGACTTTTAAAATGTTTTGATTTTTGGATTTTTGGAATGTTTTGATTTTGGACTTTTGAAATGTTTTGATTTTTTGGACTTTTGGAATGTTTTTTTTTTGGACTTTTGGAATGTTTTGATATTTTTGACATTTTTGAAATGTTTTAATTTTTTTGGACTTTTGAAATGTTTTGATATTTTTGGACTTTTGGAATGTTTTGATTTTTTGTGTATTTTTTTTTTTAGTTTGAAATGTTTGAGGTGTCAAAGAATGAAAATTGGAGTAGCCTTTGTGCTAGATACCAATGACAAGGGGAAAACCAAGTCTAGGTGCAAGGATATAGATGGGATTGATGGATGAAAGGGTGGGTGATGGGATAAGGGATAAAAGGCTCATGATAGATGGATGGATGGTATGGATGTATGCATCATAAAAGAGAAAGGATGTGATCTCCAAAGACTATGGTGCATAGGAATAACATGCCCCATTCTAGGTACAAGACTTAGGATTTTTCTGGACAAAGCTTATGACAATAGGATAATGGTAGGCTTGTTTGGAAGGATGAGGTATGTCAAAAGATACCCAAAACATGTTTCAACCTTTTGCCCCTATTTCTTCATCAAGATCAAAAGAAGAAGGGTGGATGAATGGACTCAATATGAGAGGTATGTATGATGGCTAAAGATGGTAGATAGGATGGAAATGATATGATATGAAAATGATAGGTTGGATAGATAAGACATTGTGCCCCCAAGTGTAAGTGAGATAGAAGATCAACCTACACATGACACCTATTTGCTAGGTTTTCATCATGGTACTTATCCAGGGCGCCTGTTCACCAGGTTTTCACCGTTGGAGGAAGGGATTTCTCTTTACTTTTTATTTTTCTTTTTTGAATATTTTACTTTGATGGGAGAAGGGGAATATGGATAGGAGGGACTCGAGTTTCTTATTCCATGAAAGGTGATAGTCCCACTAGGTATGGATGTCATTGCATGGACCATGTCAAATATCATTATGTTCATAGATGTTGGTAAGGGATGACATGAAATGGAAATGGAGTAGGTAGATGATGGATTATTAAGTGGATTGATTATGATGTGGATTATGTAGGGAAGATGATAGGGATTATATAGGAATTATGAAAAAGATGAATGAGGAGGATTAGCCAAAAGCATGGACCATAGGAAGGTGGTGGGGGAGATATGTAGGATAATGAATGAAGGATGAGGAGATGGAGGTATGTGGAATTGTTGGGATATGGAAGGGAACCATGACCAATGGTTGCACACACTGTGATAAACATTGAAGCTTTTGATGTGGATGGGGTGTAGGAAGCAATGGATATTTTTGCTTAGGAGGTGGAGGATGATGTGTTTTAGGTACCCACATAGACTTAGTATTTTTATGATTTTTGTTTGGCTTATGGGACTTATGAATTTGAGACTCTTGAATAGAGTGGGAATGTGGGGTGGAAGTGGATGGTTGGTATTTTTGTGATGTGGATGCCTCATTTGACTTGATTTATTTTTGCTTAGGTACCCAAACCATTTTAGTTTGGCCTTTACTTTTGGAGGTATGGGCTTATATAACTTTTTTGGCTTTGACTTCATGCAATTGTATGCTAAGGCATTAGGACCTTTAGAAATTTTGACTTTATGTGTAGAGGCATCCAAATTTTTATTTTGGAATCCCTTGGGTTTGGTGGAATGAGTGGAAGCTTTATGTTTAGACAATGTGTGCAATGATTGGTCACGATTAAGATGTTTAGGGTATTTATGGATAAATGGATAGAAGGATTGGATGGTAGGGATATTAGGAGTTGGAAGTAATGGTGGAAAAGTTGATGGAGGGATATTAGGAGTTGGAAGTAATGGTGGAAAATTTGATGGTGGAAGGTGTATGGTCACATGCTTTTGACATTTGTAGGGTGATGGAGGTGGAATGACAACATATGTTTTAGGGATATGATAGGCTTTATGATGGAATGATGTGGACTTATGATGGATGGAGGAAGTACCAACATCTTTAGGTTGTTGTCCTTGGGGTGTAGGTCCAAGGCCATACGAGCATGGAGGGACTTTGACATGGATGGGCTCCAAAATACCTTGTTCATGAAGGTCTATACCTTTACCTTGGTGGTTCATATTTTGGAGTGTGCAATGGACAATGGGAATAGGTGTAGGTGGAACACTAGACACGAGTTCCATATTGGATGGAGAAAATGACACAAGGGAAGATAATGGTTTTTGTTGTTCTAAGGAGGAACATTCATGAATGAGGGTGGAAAGACCAATAGGATAGGATGGAGGACTTTCAATGGGGTGAATTGTGGGTGATGGAGGATCATTAGGATCTTGATTAGCATTGTCTTTACTTAGATCCAAGTTATTTGTTTGATCTTCTATGCATGCTTGGGAGGTATATGTCTCATCAAGGGAAGTGGATGTTTGCGCATCATGGATGGGTGAGGTGGAAAGCTCTTGACCATGGAAGGCATAAAGTTGGCTAAGAGGATCATCAAGGTATTCTTGATCATAAAACGGGTCTTGATCAAAGATGGAAGATTGATCATGAACAGTATTAGGTATGTTATGAATGGAATCATTGGGAGGGTGTTAATCTTTATGTGGATAATGGGGTAATGTTTCCTCATGTTTAGGATTTTTCTCTTGACATACCTCATGACTTATTTGAATGGAGGTGGAAGGAGATTTCTCATGGAGAGAATTGTCATGTTCTTGATGGTCAACAACATAGGAGCATGATAGAGGGTGACTTGGACTTAATGGGGAAGACTTTTGAATTGGATCAAATCGTTGTGGATGATATGGTTGGCTTGAAGGACTTGGCCTGATGTTTGAGGACTCTTTTGTATTTTCAAGTATATGTGTTGAATGACATGGTGACAATTTATTCCTTGCTAGTAGCCCTTGGGTCACATCCTTTGTAGGTGTATGGGTTGAAGGTGTTGGCTTAGGGTTTTGGTTTTGATTGGATGATGGTAAGGGTGCATGTGCTAGATTGGTGTTCCCCTTGTTGAAGGTGGCATTAAGACTTGAGGAAGTTTGGCCTTGTTGCAAGGTAGAACTTAAGTTCACATGTGTTTGTCATGATGTGGCTTGATAGGTTGATGTGGCATTGACATATGAAGAAGTGGATGTATAAGAATGGTATGAGGTGGAAGGGTGATAATGAATGGATAGGGGATGACATTGTGGTTGCTGGATTTTACAAGTGGCAATGAATTGATTGGCTTGAGCTAGGAGGTGTTGGATTTTAGGTGATTTAATTTGTTGAAATTTTTGGAAGAGGGTTTGAAGGCTTTGTATGGTTTGGTGGTCTAGGGGTTGGGGTATTTGGTGAAGTGTCTGAAGGAGGTTTTGAAGTTGGAATGCTAGGGATTTGTGTTTGAATGTGGGCATGGTGTCATACATATGTGTAGCTCTTGCACATCAATTTGCTCCTCAAAGTATGTAACATCGTTCATGTCATCATTAGAGGTGGTAGGAGAAGCCCCTCGAAGTATGATTTTAGGTTTTAATTTTCTTTCATGATTTTGACTATAGAAAATGACTCCTTGAATTATGAGCTCGGGCTTATGATTAGGATTGGGCTTATTTATGATTATGACCATTTTGACAAGTGGTGACTAGGAGTTTGTTGGTGATGGTGATGATGTGCAATGATAAGATTGGATGACTTGATTGATTAGGAAGAAATGGATAGGATGTGGCTAAGAAGAATGATTAGGATGAAAGTGATTAGATATGAATGTGTTGGAAGAATGTGTAGAGTGACTTGTATTTATGTGTTTGGTTTTCAACTTGATTTGGAAATGTTTAAATGAATGATCACGCATGCACACACATAAATCACTCACGCAAGACACATAAGCAAGTTTGAATTTTGAAATCTGAAGAATGTAATGATGATTATTAAACAAGCACACATGGAAGACACATCAACAAGCCCTATGACTAGTCAAGTGGGGTATGGCCAATTAGGTCTCAAGCTAGTCTACATAAGGTTGACTAAGGATAATTTGAAAGAAAAATATTGCCACATAGCTGGGAGAAAGGGGTAACCCACCCTTCACCTTCACTTCCCAAAGGTATAAAGTTCTTTGGGGCTTAGCCAAGAGTGACAAAAATTTTAGCTCCCAAACAAGCATGTTTTTCGATTCACACTTCAATTGAGGTCGTCCCCAAGGGTGATGAAATCCCCTAGCAGGCCTCCTATGAAGGGTTTGACAAAAGCAAACCAAGTGAGGTGTTTGTGATCACACACACACTTGATTCACACTCACAATTATTAATTGACCCTTAGAAAGGAAATGTGTGCAAGAAATCAATGAAGCACTCATTCTTTTTAGAGCCCAAATCAAATGTGTAGGAAGGCAGTGGTTAATTTTAGACTTGATTTTCAATATGTGATTGAAGACAATATTTGTTTTAAGCCAATTTCAATGATGTGATCAAACAAGATTGATTTTATGCCCCAAATTAAAATGTGTGACAAAAAAAATATATTAAGAGATTAAAAATAGAATGTGTGCACCTGATTATTCATTTTCCAAATTGTTGTTTTGATTGATCCCAATGCTTTTCCAGCTCTGTATGATTCTTCAACAAGTCACAATGACAAAAGAAACAAATTAAAAATCTGTTAGAACAAAAGTCATATGTGCTGAAGGATATATGAAAATTTGAGAACTTTTACTCTATAAAAGTTGATAAACACTAGCACCATTGGATAGCTTATGAAATTCTACCCCGAATAAAAAAATAGCGTTGAAAAAGACCAAAAAATGACCAAGATACGACCATTTTAAGATTGACTGAAAAAATGTTGAAACAGAGGTATATGCGCTAAAACAGACCTCATATGTGCTAAAAAAAATTCCCAGATGCTCTAAAAGAAGTCCCAGATGCACTAAAAGAAATCCTTGGATGCGCTAAAAAAAAATAAAAAATAAAAAACTTTTACAATTTTTTTTTAATGAAACAATATATGCGCCATTACATTCCTTATAAGCACCGAAACAGTCCCTGGATGTGCCGAAATAGCTCCTAAATGTGTTGAAAGACCTGCAAAAGCACTATTAAACCCTGGATGTGCTAAAATAGAATTTTTTTCTGAAAATCCGAATTCCAGAATGCCAAATCCTGTCATAAAACTTGCAAATAAATGTTAAAAATGGGGCAAGGCCCCACGGTGGGCGCCAAAATGTAGATAGGAATAAAATCAAAGGTTTAAATGCATTGAAGACAATAAACAAATTAAATCCTATCAAGAACCATGAAGTACAAACTAGAATGAAAATAAAAATAATAAACAAAGAACGTGCAAACCGATTTTCAAACTAGTGTTGATTGATCTCCATGGCTCTTCTCCACCTGCACAAGGATGCAAGATTTCGAAGGTTGATTGTAGAGGAGGAATGTTGGCTACTCAATTCTGCAGCATAACAACCTGATGAAGATGATAGATGGCGATTGAAGACTAATTTTGACAGAGTGAAGATGCTAGAAGAAGATTCGATGGAAGAATGATTTTGACAGCATAAGGATGTCTAAAGATTCGATGCAAATGGCTTGTGAAAGGTTTGATTTATAGATTTTTGATTTGGACAGAGATAAGATTTGACAAGATTCGATAAGGATTTGATTTTTGTCAAAAGAGGAAATGCAATGAGATGAGATAAGATTTTTGAAAGATAGAAAGATTTTGATTTATTGTTTTAAAGGAATTAAAACAAGATAAGATAAGATGTGAAAAGATAGAAAGATTTTGATTCTCTTTTAAAGGAAATAAATCTTGAAAAAGATGAGAAGGATAATTGATGAATTATCTAATTAAATTAATTAATTAGATACATATGAGTTCAGATTTTGGAAAGAAAGCGAGAAGATCCTTTTAAGATTTTATTAATTAAATAAATATTTGATTTATTTAATTAATGTTGGACTTATGATTTCATTAATTAAATAATATAAATTATTTAATTAACATTAGAAGAATTAATATAAATGATTTAATTAATTAAATAATATAAATGATTTAATTAATTAAATAATATAAATTATTTAATTAACATTAGAGAAATAGATGGAAATGATTTAATTAATTAAATAATATAAATTATTTAATTAACATTAGAGGAATTGATGAATTATGCATAGGAAGGGAATAAATGAAATTAGTCAAATAAATAATCTATTTATTCAACTAATTAGATGATGACATGGGTACCTAGGGAAAAACATGATACAAGGTGTCTAAATGATGCAATGTTGTGACAAGGTATCGTAAGAGGACAATTTTTTGATGTCTACAGGTACAAGTCCTGACCTTAAGTGTATCTAAGGTGCCAAGAGCTAAAATTCCAAGAAACCTTTTACAAGTGTGCTAGAGTAAGATCCCTAAATGAACATGAAAAATGATAAAGACCTAGTTAGGGAGAAGTCAAAACACCCTAATAGATCTAAAATCTGATTATACCTTGCTTTAGGTGGCTAGTGGAATGAAGATAGAAGATGGGATCACTTACGAAAAAAATCATTAGGTTAGGGATAATGGCTAGGTGCATGTCCCAAAGCCTAGAATCCATCAAGATCCACCTTTGGCATCAATCTTCAAATCATGAACAATGCTTGATCCAACTTAGAAAAATGAGCTTGAAGACTCACAAAAATAAATGAAATGCTGCTCCAAGACTCAAACTTATTTTCTTTAATGTTCTCTCCTTGCTCTTGAGTGCTAATCTTGTGAATATCTTCTCAATATCTTGTTAAACTAGTTTGAAATGGTGAAAAGACTATGATTTATAGGCTTCTCTAATATATTGATTATTAAATCCTAATAGCCGACCTTTGACACTTGAATTTTGAACATTAAGATGCCACCAAAAACAAATTTTAAATTGGGTTTTGGAACCTAAAGGGGACCCATTCACCCAAGGGAGAATGGATCCTGACCTAACTTTCCAGAACTCATTTATTTTGAGGCCTTTAATTAATTAAATGCATTTGTTCAATGCATGTTGGGGTGTCATAAAATGATTAAAATAGGCCTTGGGATGTTTAATAAAGAGGATTAGGGGCCTATTTTGAAGGATAATAATGCATAAAAGGAAGGTCACTAAAATAGGTCCCAATTAAGTGTGAAATTGTACTTTCACTTAGAAAGGAGTATAATTTTATACACTACATTTAGCCCCCACTTTAGTGGCCATATGACACTACATGCCTATGCAAGCTAAAGTACTTTGAAAATAAATTATGCTTTATAAAAGGATACTCATATGGATTCATTCTCAAATGGGGATAATTAAGCTCCCAATGTAGTCATCTACAAAACACAATGCTAGGAACCACAACCTGCAAAACTAATTTGTTAACTATTCAAAATCATCTTATTAAACTTCTACAAAGAATTAAATTAAATGGTAGATGTATGCCCCCTGATTCTACTTGCTTTATGGAAGTGGAATCAAGGTAGAAATCTAACCTCATTGATCTGTGTTGTGTGTTATGAGAAATTTTGACAATAGGATATTGAAATTATAATACCACATACTGATAGACATTCAATAAGATCAGGGATGGAATCACGAATCCAACATAAAAAATGACATTGAAAACAAAGTTCTCTAGCCCCTATTATGTTGGTTTGAATGAAATGTTATGTCTTTATACATTTGATTATATGTTAATAAAAATGACAATTGTAACTATATTTTGAAATTTTCCTTCTGAAAATTACAATGTTGTAGAGAGGAGTAGATATGCCAAGCCAATGAGCATACTGACCCCCCATATTGGATATTTGCTGATCTTTTGTCTGTGTGAGTCCACTATACACTCTCTTTTGATTTGTTTTTTATGTTCTACATGATTTTTCTATGCATAGTTTAGATGTTCTAGGACCCCATCCAAAATTGTTGCAAAGTGTCATAGAATGGAAAAAGCATCCTAGACTCCTCATCCGAAAATGTCGCAAAGCGTCCCATTTTTTCTAAAGCATCCAAGGATATATTAATTGTACTTTTAGTGATTTTATTGAAAATTTTAGGCATATTATTGATGATTTATTTCATCTTTTTTAGGTTCCACCACGTGCATGACAACACCTAGGTGGCCATATTTTTACCCTTCTCTAGGAGCAAGTGATCTGGCTATTCGAGGGGGAGGAGATTTTACATGAGGATGGAATCTTTTGGATCTACATTATGCCTCCCACAAGGTATCATGATGCCATGTTGATGACACTCATTGAGAGATGGAATTTCAATACATGCACATTCCATCTTTTGTTAGGTGAGATGATGGTCACATTGGATGACATTCATCAGATCCTTAAGATACCCATCCACAAATAGGCGCTTTACTTCAAGGAGGGGTAGACATATCGATAGATGCAAGGAGGCATTAATAATTGTCTCAACCACCCTACAACTGCAAGGCGAGTGGGATCCTACATTGAGTTGGATTGGATGCTATAGTCCTATGCACCTCTATTACAATGAATTATATTGATCACAATAGCCCTAGAATTAGTTCTAGATGAATAAGGAACACACATAAAAGGAGGCTTTGTATGTAACATTCAACATATGGAGCGACATCAGACTATCTATTCTTGAGGTCACAATATGTTAACTCATCTATACTATGATCTTGGGTGTTTTGTACATAGACTTATACAACATCATGCATTGTATACTATTACAGTTGTGGTATTTTGAGAATATCACGTGCATGAGGCTAATAGGTTATCTTATAGTAGTAGCCATTTTTTACCCTCGAGCTTTTAGCTTTACATGTTGAGATAGATTTGGTAGGTTCAGGACCTATAGTTCTGGAGGGTTAGATTTGATCAACTTGATGAGGATGACATAGTATGCAAACCATACAAAACCATATTGTAATGGCTTGATCTCACACAATAGCTTGTTAGGATGTAGCAGGATAGGCTCTTATTAGGGCGACAAATAGTCTTACCGTTCTACTATGATCATGTCATGAGGAAGTCTAGATAGATTTAGATACTGCCAAGGCCATGACCTACATACCTAAGATCAACATAGAGTGGTTCTTGTCTAAGAGACATTCGATGACCTATGATAGATGATGTCATTTCTATAATTTTGAACGAGGATCCTGACATGCCCCCAACATCAAATCAAGACAACATAGGTGCCATGATAATATATGAGCTGGTGGGTAGGAGCATGGCTTGCAGTAGTCTTCCCTTTGTAGCACCCCTGGTGGAAATGCTACACCTCTTCCAAGTCACAAGGATGAGAGAGAGGACAAAGTCATGGATGGTGATACAGAGGATGAAGATAGAATGGATAATATGGTAGATGAGGATGAGGAGGATGAAGAGGAGACAGAGCAGTTGATGAGAGATGATCCTATTGAGCCAGTGGATTTTGCATATGCCCCCAAGGAGAGACCCTTAGCTTCTCCTAGAGATACTTGATTGCAATCAATGAGTGCAACAGGTATGGTATATCATGAGTATGGAGGAAGTAATGGTGTTGGACCTTCCACACTTCCTACTCATTAGGAGCTTGATGGGTGAGCTAGTGACCTAGGTAATGATGTATTATTTTTATTATGTTTTAAGTTCAAATTATGGATTTATTATTATATCATGTCCTAATGCATTTTATGTTTCACTTATTGCAGGTGATATCTAGGAGTGGTAGGATTTTTTTAGATATATCATCACATAGATGACCCCTTCCCTACGCCCACAGCAGGCTAGATGAGTAGAGAATGGGCCACCAACTATGGCAGGGAACCATGTAGACCTATTTGAGAATTTAGCACGATGGAGGAAAACATATGAGGAGGCTATGAGGGCCCTTCAGGTTATAGATTTCAGCAGGATCAGTCAAGTGCTACATTTATAGAGCTCCATACTGCATATGAGGAGCTTCAAGTCACCCAAGTTTTGATTGAGAGAGTGAGTTAGTGGCTATCATATGGAGAAAGCTTGGTATACTACAGGGAGATCTTGCTAGAGTTTAGGTAGAGCAAGCAAGACTACAAGAAAATAGAGATCAGGAAAAGTAGGAACATGTCACATTACTCATACACACCATTTTTGTAGAGGGTGAGCTCTGAGGCCTACAAGATTGGGTTAGTTCCATGAACCACACATGATCCAAGGTCTCTTGGTGAGCACCACCACTAGGCCTCGAGGGATCTAGTATTCATAGGCCCACTTAGGTGTAATTATGTTTTTATTATGCCACATTGTGGTGATCATGTATATAAACCTTTGTGATTAATATATATGAGCATTTTCATTATCTTTGTGTTTTTACTTAGATTAGATGTCGATGTGATCTATTAAATAGTATTGGTGTAGATTATTTAGTAAATTTCTCTGTGATCTAACTTTATATATGTGATCTAACTTAAACACCTATGTTTATTTAGATACAACATTTGGATTAAGTGTAATCATGTTAAATTAAATTATCTTATGATCTAATTATGGAAAATTAAATACATATAATGATATAATTTAACACAACACACATGAAATTGACTAGCATGTAGCAACAATTAATAATCCAACTAATGAAAAATTACTCTATTGTTCAAGATGCACAAGAAATGTTTGTCAAGAATGAATCAGTGGAAGATAAAATAGAAAACTATCTACTAAACCTAAGAACATGCTTTAATATACATATTATTCAAAAGAGACGTTAAGTGTAATATATGTGCAAATGTGCAACATTGATAAGTTCTTTAAGAGGTGTATCATCCATTTCTGCTAATGTATATGCAACAAACCCATCTCTATTGAATGGCGCAAGGTCCTAACCAATTTGGAATAAAAATTCCTTTTTCACCTGGGCTAGAATTAACATTGCATTGATTTTCATATAATACTAAATCACCTTTGTTAAATGAGTGAGGAATGATACTATCATTGTACCTAGGCTGCATTCTTTTTGAATAGGCTTGAATATGCTTGAGAGCATTAATACATTTTTCATCAAGCATTTCAAGTTGTTGTAACTATTTTTCTTTATAAGTGGTATCATCATTAAGTCCTCAAAGAGCAATTTGTAATGAAGAAATTTTTAACTCCAAGGGCATTATTGTGTCAGTGCCATAGACTAGATTATAAGGTGTGTTTTTGGTAGATGTTCAAATACTAGTGCAATAGGCTAGTAATACATATGATAATTGAGTGTGTCAGTCCTTATTATGTTTTCTTACCATTTTTCAAAAGATTTGGTCAAGTGTTTTATTTGCTTCTTCTGCTTGACCATTAATTTTTAGGTAATATGGTGTTGAAAAAGGTGTTGAATGTGAAATGTTTCCAAAAAATTCTTCACATCATTTTTCTTAAAGGGTATACCATTGTTTGAAACTAATGTAGGAGGAAGACCAAAGCGAGCAATAATGTGTTCCAATATGAAATGGAAAATTGCATCTGCTATTGTGGGATGAAAAGGAATGACTTCTACCCATTTTGTGAAATAATTTGTGGCACTTATGATAAACATATGACTAGAAGAAGAGGGAGGGGATATCTTTCCAATGATATCTAAACCTAAAACTAAAAATGGCCAAATAGGAACTTGGGAAAGAAGTTCAGAAGTGAAAGTGTGAATTATATTGTTATGCTCCTAACATTTGTGATATTTCTTGACATGATCAAAACAATCTTGATCCATATGTCTCCAATAATATCCTATGTAAATTAATTTTTTAACTAGCAATCTTCCCCCAAAATTACCCCTACAAGTACTAGCATGAGCTTCCTCAAGGGCTATAGGGATCTTCAATTGTTTAAGACATCTAAGTAAAAGACCATCAAAGGATCATCTATATAAGACATCCACTAGGATTACATATCCAGTAGCAATTTTCCTAATACGAGCTCTAGTGTTTTTAGTGGTTGGTTTAGAAAAGGCACCTTCTTTTAAATAATCAAATATTAGTTTGTACCATTCAATAGAGGCTTCAATATTGGTCACTAATGCTTCTTTAACTTTTTCATCTATTGATGGCTTGGTAATTGTATGCATGAAAAATGTGAAATCTGTAGAAGGATCATTAGAAGATACAAGGGATGCAACACTTTCCATTACATCTACATGAGTCAAGATTATCCTTTCATGGAATATTATCAATGGTATCGAACCGATTTTTTTTTGTGGGGCTCTCTTACACTTCTAGGGTTTTAGACCTAAAAGGAGAGAGATACAAAAACCTTAACGCTTCACTCAAGAACAAAACCTTGAGAATTCAATGTAAAGGAGATTGAAATTTTTCAAAGAGGATTGTCATAAAGGCTGAAAACTGATCAAGGGGTTCACCACCAAGTGTAAACTTGGAAAATGTAAAATGTTTGAAAACACACTATGATATGCAAAAAGACCTAGAAATGCAAATAGATTGTAACAAAAAACTATGAGATTTAAAGTGTGCACCTAGAAACTAGAGAAATATGGAATGGAGCTCTGGAATCCTAAAATTGATGTTTTCCAGGCCAACTAGGACTCATATGCTAAGTTGGGCGACTTAGTCCTACTTCGAGTGAATAATGTTGGAACAAGTTTTGGACAAATGGGTACTCAGATCTACAAAAATCTCTATCAAACTCCTATAGTGGGACTCATTCACCACTAATGGTGAATCAACCCACTTCCAAATTTCTAGAAATTCAAAAGTGGAATCTATAGCTCTTGGTTTTCTCATCTACTCCTAATTTAGATTTGGGTCTGAAACTATCAAATTCAACCTATAGGTGTTCTCCAAGCTTCTCTTAGGAATTTGAAATTTTTTCCAATCTTTCTCTTTGACAAATTTGCAACCTAGACTACCATGCAAAGAGAGGGAAAGATTATTGTGGGGTTAGTGAATAGGGGTTTCCCTTGGTCAAACCCCATGTTGGTAATTAAACCCTTGAAATGAAATGAAACATGGAAAGAGAATGATGAATGAAAAAAAAGAAATGCTACAACTCACCAAAACCTTGTAGTAGAATGTTCCAAACATGCAAGTAATGGGTCTAATGAATTTAGACTTGAAAATTCTTGAAATTCTTAGAATGCTTGATAGATTGATTGGGGGGGTGAAATGAGTAGAAAAAATGTTGGACTCAAGCAACACTGAGAGGAAGGGGGGTGAATTAGTGTTGAGCAATTTTAAACTTTATTAATCTATTCTTTCAAATTGTTAAAACGTTCAGTCAAGGGAAAGATGCATAAAAAATAAGCATTAAGCCATAAAACCATAACACAAGGATTTTTACATGGAAACCTTGTAGGGGAAAAACCACAGTGGAGGTCAATCCACAATTTTGAGTACCCAAAATATAGTGTTTTATAAACTAGGAATGTACTTGCATTCAGGCACACTACCTCAAGCTCATTTCCTTACAATAGATTTGGATTACACCAAAAGATTGAATTGAGAAGAAAACATCTATAAATTCTTGATTATAGTTCTAGTTAGGCTCATGGATCAGATTCTGGACCTTCTGTCTAATTCTACACTTTGCTCTACTCTGCCTTAATTCTCTTCACAAAATCCTCTTCTGAACAAATAAAAATTGCTCAATTTATCTTGTGATATTGCACACATATCAAACACCACACTTACTTTTTAAAATGAGTTAACCAATCTCATATATATCTGCTACCAAGAATTAAGCCACTATATGTTGGCTTTAATAGAATAGAAAATATCTTCCAACTGTCAGCTCAAATCATGAATAATCTTTAATACCCATCCACCAAAGTCGGTCATAGCATAGTGAGGACCCAAAAAAAAATCTACAACACAAAAAATACCTTAAGCAATTTTTCCTTAAACATCTGCAACATGATACATTTACTTGGTCAACCTTTATACATAGATGAATAGAAAATTGAATGTATAGATCTCCTAACTCATACACAAGTTGATGCGACAACACAAAACTCAAAATTAAGACACTCCAAATACCCAACAACCTTCCCTGAGATCCACAACCAAAACTAATAATGCAAACCACTTGACAAATTTGAATTCAACTGGATACCTTGTTCTTCACTCTGCCTTCTAGTATAGTCAGATACTATAGTGCAGACAAGATCAGTGACTTCAGTTGCCATCAGTGACAACACTAGAAGCCATAAGCCAACAATTCCCCCTTTTTGCATTGATGGCAACAATTAGTGAAAAATGACTAAGTGTTAGAACCTTCAAGACTTCAAAACTCCATAGGTGACAAAACTCAACAAAACTCTTCCTAAGTTTGATAAGGAATTTTTCACTGCTCTCTCTTCCCCTTTTCATCAATGAAAAAAATATTTCTTACTCCCCCTATGAAGTATAACCAAAACTTGAGCAAAAAATGATTTCAAAAACTTGAAGAAATACAACTGCTAATTGAAGATTATCTTATGCTTTTCCTTCATCTCCAGAAGAAACTTCTTCCAAGCTTCCACTACAATCCTAGTGATTATGATCATGTTGTTGTTCTTAGATGTCCATTTGATAATTTTGATGAGGGATTCTGGAATGGTGAAGCCTTCTTCCATTACTTCTCCTTTCCTCAATATCTCAATCAACTGTTCTAGCCTACATTCAGTTATGTCCTTTACTTTCTAGAAAGTGTCAACAATCATGTTCCTAGTGTTCTAAACACTTGTATGTTCTAACTGCAATTCTTGAATTCTTTTCTTGATTGCATCATCAACATCTTGAGACATGTTGAAATTTTGACCAATACTATTTAACTCTATTTCAATTTGTTCCAGCTTCTCTTTGTACATTTTGATTACATGAGGGCATCAAATAAAATAGTTGTAAATGTTGTTTTTTGTGCTTATTCATTTCCTTAGTTTATTCATGTGATTTTCTAGCTTGGTAAGTGACAATCTGTATTGCTTCTTCAGATGCAAAATTATTTCTCCTTCTTCCTTATTCTCAAACTCAGAGTCCATGATTTCCTTGACACATTCAATCATCTCTTCTGGAAATTTATTCTGCAAACACTCCAAATTGATATTATTGTGCACAAGGTGAGAACTTAGTACACTTAAGATCATTTCCTGCTCATATGAAGGTCTGATAGACCACATGTTTGCAATCTTTTGCATTCCATCCTCCTCATGAATAAGCTGCAATAACTCTTCTTTGGTTAGATCATCTTCTTCTTCACTTCCTTCTACCTTTACCTTTCCCTATTCTAGTTCAACTATTTCTAGTTCATTTTCAAGGATGTTCTTAGATTCCTTGCCAGATTCCTCATCTGGTATGTCCACAATCACTTATTATTTTCCTTTCCCTTCAACTTTTGGAGTCTTGCATGCTGGCAGAGTATTGACAACAATGCCTTCTATTATTTTCTTCTTTCTTTCCACCTCATTGGAGGAGGAACCAACTTCAAGTCCTCTTACCAGAATGGAGGTACCAGTTGATCCAAACTTTCTCAGCAAATCCTTAAAGAAACTTTCATATACTTGATCACAGTTTTCAAAATTATTAGAGTATATGTAAAATTGTTTACAAACCAGTTCACTATCTTCCCACATTACATTGTTAATTAGGGGCAAGCAATTCAGAAAGTACATCACAAGACATATAGCCAAAGTACCAAACTTGAAAGGGTAACCTGTCTCCTTTGTCAATTGCACATTCTCCATCAGTTGATCTTTTAACAATCCACAAAGATCAAAATCATGATCTTTCATTATCATCTTGTGTGAGATGTAAACAACTCTAGCCGAAGTTGCACCTTCTTTGTTTCTAAAAAAGAATTTGTAAGATACTCCATGTGTAATGTACCTTGTCACTAATTTTTTAATTGTGGATATTATCAATGCCCTTTGATCTCCAGTTACTTGAGTTAGTGTTTTGACTTCTTTATTCTGGATTGATTTCTTCTTCGACACATCCCCAACTTTGCATAATCTAGTTACAACTACAATGACTTCTTTTGAGATATTATAGGGTTTATCCAAAGTTAGAATATCATCACTCATTCTGTCCAGAATAAACTCAATGATTTCTATGTTTCCAAAATAGGGAAATTCACTCCAAATATCCATGCTTTTGTGCCTTGCATCTTTTAACCATTCCAATTCATCATGCAACAACATGTTCCTTTCAATTCTATTCTTCTCACTACTAAATCCATATAGTTTTACCATTCCTTTGATATGTTCCATTTTCCCTTCCATACACATGTCTTGAAAGAAACTTCTTCAACCATACACCAAATTAAGTTGAAATTTTAGAAATACTTGATGAATTAGGGTTTCACCACCGAATTCTCTTTGCACTTTCAAAATTATGATGCAGGGTGCTCTCCTTCTTCTTCTCTTCAACACAAAGTGGCAAATGATGGTTTCAAGTTGCCTTTTATATTTTTCACACCTAACTTTTGTTGTAATAAATTTTTTTTTCCTAACATATCTGGATGCCCTGTTTTCTCATTCATCAAACAAGAAAACTTTTGTGGACCTTCAACTCAACATAATGTCCTTTCCAACTAATTCCATTGCATCTGTAGATCAACAGTGCAACTACTACAGTCATCCACATCCCGGTGCAACTACCGGTAAGGGGTTTGAAATATTTTCTTGACAGCTCCCTCTAGGCCTAAGGCCTAAAACTAGTTCCCCGAGGAATTACCAGAAGCAAGTTATGGTGCTGGCTCATTTCTTGCAATAGAGGAATTCTTATTCACCCATGTCTTCTTCATTTGATCTCTTATTTCATCCATAGTCACTTTCCCTTTTCCTTTATCATTTCTCTACATATTTTATACTTGTATACTAGACATTTTCTATCCATATTCTTGTTTCTACAGAATCTAGCAATGTGGCCATATTTGTTGCAATTGAAACACACAACAATTCGTTGTCCAAACTAGTCATTCCTTTGATTTCTTCTCTATCTGCATTCATTAGAAATATGCCCAAATATTCCATAGGTATAACAGTCTACATTCCTTATATTTACATATTTGTTTGACAAATTGTTGCATTTAGTTGACTTATGACCAAACTTATTGCAATTGAAACACTGATCGAAAAATGATGAATCTCTTGATTTCATTTTACTTCTACATTGAGCACCCATATGACCAAATTATTGCAAGAAAAATAGAATCCATTAAACTTTTGTGCATTAGGTTATCTTACCTGATTCCTTTTTGCATTGTTCATCTGATTTCCTTGCCTGAAATTCGTTTGTCCAGATCTGGAACTTTCTCCTTTCTCATATCCAATTCCTCGCTTGTAATTTCCATTCTTCTATCCTTAAGTCAACTCATCAAGCTTAAATAAGCTAATCTTGAACTACTCCTTGTATTCATTTTCAATAGCAAGTTCATCTCTATAAAAAATAGTTTAGTTCCCCCAAAATCTCTAGCTCCTTCTTAGGGTTTATCACCTAGAAGGAGAGGAAAATGGGCCAAAATGATTATGTTAACATTAGAAGAAATGGAAAGAGGGGTGTGAAGTGTGTGTGTGTGTGTGTGTGGATATGTTTAAATGATGGAAACTTAATGAAAATACATATTAAAGAATATATTCTAGACTAATGCAAAATTGTTGGAAAACATAATGTGTATTCAAACAAATTGACTAGGAATGTAAACAAACTGAAACAGAAAATAACCTAGTTGGAGATATGAACTTGGAAGATAGAAGAGGTTAGAATGATTGTTTGAATACTTACAGAAGTCACCAAATATACTCACTAGGTCTGATTCTCCATGCATGGCGAATGAATCATGTTTTTACCAGAAAGTGTTGAAACCAGTTTTAGGGAATTGGGTATCCAGATCTTCAAAAATCATTGTTCAAGCCTAGAAATGGGATTGATATCAATGGTGAATGAGTTATCTTCTAGAAAATAGAGAAATTTGGGTTAGATTATGTGGCTTAGGATCTACAATTCTATTTCTGATGAATCTTTGGATCTGAATCTGCAAAATTGAATCTGTAGAGTCTATCAAGCTTGAAAAAGGGCTTGAAACACCTTGAATGAATTTGATGAGATATGTACAACTTTTATCACCTTTCCATTTGATAAATTTTCATACACAAACACATGCAAATGGGAAAAAGTGTTGAAGGTTAAGATAAGGGGGTTTTCCTTGGTTCAAACCCCTTTAGGTAATTAAACCAAAATGATGAAATAAAGGAATGAAACATGCAACAATGGAATTTATTAACTTGCCATGATGATTGATCTTGAAAATTTGTAGCAATACATGAATATTTAGCCCTTGAATGCTTTAGAATGCTAACTTGATGACTTCTAATGAAGAAAACCTAGCTTGCTTAACTTGAATGAGAAGATAGATGATGAATTAATGATGAGAGATGTAAAAATGAGTTTAATGTAAAATGAGGATAAAAATACTTATTTATAGATAATTGTTCCTTAGTACCCAATAATACCTCATCACAGGATGACATGTAGTGAAAATAAACTTTAAATTTCACTTTTTCCCGCTCAATGGTCAAAATGGGGGCCAGATAGGACTCATTCACCACACATGGTGAATGGGTCCCACTTGGATGGGACTAATTCACCATGCATGGTGAATGGGTCCCATAGGGGCCATTCCAACATCTCAGAAGCCAAGGAATAAGGAAATAAGGTTTAATTTGCAACTTTGTCGGGTATTTGATCAATTAAAGCCTCAGGATGCACAATATGGGATAAAAGAGGTCTATTATTGATGATGTGAATGTAAAATAAGGCTTGGGACACATAAATCAATGTGAAAGTGTGATTAAGTACACTTTACAACACCAAAATGAGTTCCACATAGCCTAGGAAGGCACACGAACCAATGTGTATGTGCAAGACACATTACAACACTAGTTTATCATGAAGTTTAAATTAAGAATCTTCTAGATTGATGTAATAATGTTATTAAACACATTTTATAATGTTGAATTAGGGAGAAATAGGTTAATTAAGTCTAAAAAATGTGTGAAAGTCCTTTACAAGACTTTACAACTCCTTTTACAAGACGTCATTAAAAGCATGTTATTCAATTTACAAGGGTCTAAGACCTAGTGTGGATGCATAAAATGCCTTACAACACTTGAATCAAGGCCTCATTGAGTCCATTTATCATGATTTATTCCCATGTCAAGAAAAAGGGTCCTTTTTTCTACGACACAATCTCTAAGAATAACAAAAAAAAAATTCAAGCTCTTCTTCATTATCTCTAGATTGTTGCAGTTCCATCTCCAACTGAATGAATTTTCCATTAACTCTCCTACATTCATTAGATCTTTCTTTTAGGGACTATGCAAGATTCTCCTCTTTCTTCTTTCTATCTTCAATCTCCTTAGTAAGCTTCATCATCATAAATTCCATCTCATGATTTAGGGTAGCATTGTCTCTAGCAAGCTTTTCACATTCTTTAGTTATTTCGTTTAAGGTTTGATTCAAATAATCATCATCCATCCTTTTTCTCTCTTTTTGCTTTATCTGATCACTAAGATCCTTCCTCCTTTCCCTAGATTTAATAACTTAATGCTTTAACTTCTAAATGAACTTCTCAACATCCTTAAGATTTCCTTTCAATTCTCAGACTTCTACCTTAGAATAATCAAGATCATCAATAGCCACCACAAGCTACTGTTAAAGAATACCAGAGTCCATTAAATTCCAAGATCCACCTCAAGTTGTTAAACTTTTTCAAGGAACTTAGCTTTGATACCAATTGTTGGACTCAAGCAACACTGAGAGGGGGGAGTGAATCAGTGTTGAGCAATTTTAAACTTTATTAATATGTTCTTTCAAATGCTTAAAACATTCAGTCAGGGGAAAGATGCATAAGCAAGGAACATTAATACATAAAACCATAACACATATTTTTATGTGGAAACCCTATTAAGGGAAAAATGACAGTGGAGGTCAATCCACAATTTTGAGTACTCAAAATATAGTGCTTTACAAAATGAGAATGCACTTGCAGTCAGGCACACTGCATAGAGCTCACTGCTCAAAATAAGGGAGGCACACTGCCTTACAAGAGATTTGGATTACACCAAAAGATTGAACTAAGAAGATAGCATCTATAAATGTTTGATTACAGTTCTGGTTAGGCTCATGGATCAGATTATGGACCTTTTGTCTGATTCTACACTTTGCTCTGCTCTACCTTAATTCACTTCACAAAATCCTCTTCTGCACAAATAAAAATTGCTCAACTACTCTTCTGATATTCAAACACATATCAAACACCACACTTACTTCTTAAAATGAATTAACCAATCTCATACATATATATATATATATATATCCGCTACCAAGAATTTAGTCACTATATGTCGACTTCAATAGAATATAAAATATCTTCCAACTATCGGCTCAAATCATGAATAACCTTTAATGTGCATCCACCAAATTCGGTCATAGAATAGTGAGGACCCAAAAAAAAATCTACAACATAAAAAATACCTTAAGCAATTTTTCCTTAAACATCTACAACATGCTACATTTACTTGTTCTGCCTTTATACATAGATGAACAAAAAATCGAATGACCAGATCTCCTAACTCATACACTAGTTGATGCAAAAAAAAAAACTCAAAAGTAAGACACTCCAGATACCCAACAACCTTCCCTGAGATCTAAAACCAAAACTGATAATACAAACCACTTGACATATTCGACTTCAACCGAATACCCTGTTCTTCACTCTTCCTTCTAGTACATAGTTAGATACTACAATTCAGACTGAACTAATGACTTCAGTTGCCATCAATGACAACAATAGAAGCCATAAGCCAACAAAAATCTTATATTTATACTTAATTATAGAATAATTCCTAAAAATACATCATCACAAGTTGACCTTAGACCTTAGAAAATAAAAACCTACCAAAAAATTGAATTAACTTTGAATTTTGAGCCAAAGGGGACTCATTCGTCACTCTGGGTGAATGGGTCCCACCTAAGGGGAATCATTCGCCCATAATGGAAAATGGGTCCCACCTTAGGAATTTGAGGTGGTTTTTGGGATTTAAATGTTTGAAATGATGTTTATCGGGTTTATTCTAAAAAATACAAATAAGTGAGGCTTGTAGATGCAAAATGAGGCCAATTAAAGCATACAAAAACCCAATTATTAATGATAAGCCTAGAAAGGTGTGAAAGTTTATTACAACACTTTATAAAACTTTTAAATAAGGCTTGATAAATGATAAAAAGAGGTTATTTAGATGAAATACATTAATAAGACCCTAGAAAAGTGTGAAAGTGTTTTACAACACTTCACAATACTTTTGCAAGGTTCCATTAAAATTCGTATTAGTTTAGAAGGGCCCAATACCTAATGTGAATGTGTTAACCAAATTACAACACTAAATCAAGGCAAAACTAAGCCAAAATGCAAAAGAAGGACCCAAATGAGCATGAAAATGTCCAAAGATCCATTTTTCTATGCTACAGGTGTGAGTGTGTCGAAATGTGGAGAGAAGTATTTTAATGTCAACACAAACCTGAATGAGACAGTTTACATTTAAAGTTTGAAGCAAGTAAAACTACTATATTCATAATACAATCAAACCTTTCAAATATGTATCATTGTCCTCTAATTCTATGGATTTATTAAACCGTTTGGCCCTTAGATTTCTATGGGCACAAAGGTTGTTAAAATGACTACCTAGAAAATGAGATTTGATGCTTAATATGCAAGCTAAGATGATATATATCTGCAAATGTGTGGTGGAAGGATTAGAGGTATGCAAATGTGTGCTAGAAAGATTAGTGGTATGCTCATAAATGAAACAAAATGATGGAAAAGATAATGGATGTAGTGATAAATGAAGGATGATGTTGATGATAGATGAACAAGTGGAGATGAGTGAGATGATATGCAACTATATTGAACTATCCATGATTATGCATATTCTCAAATGCAAACATAAAACAAACTAACCTAAAATGTAACTATGAAGCAATTAATTAATCTAAGATGAGAATACAAAGTAACAGATGATATGAAAAATAACTATAAGACTCCATGAAAGCTCCAAGCTCCTACGAAAAACATGCATGGTAACAATACTCAAAGTGTGGATTAAAAATGGCATTATAACACTATTCCAATTTGTATTTCAAAACAGCATTATAACATAACTAAAAAGGTGGATGATAAATGCTAACGCAAGAGGGTGTATTTATAGAGTTTCTCAAGGATTTTGTGAGGTCGTACCTATCAATGGTTCAAATTCAAAGGAGACAAGATAGATGGTGGAGATGAAAGGAATCAGGATATTGTCCCCTTGACCAAGGAAAACATGCCATGTGTGTGAAGAGAATCCCTTGACCAATTGGAAGCATTCCAAATGTGTTGGATTCCAAGTTTGTGAAACAAAAACCCATGTGCTCCAAATTTGTTGGAAGTGTGGGGGAATAAAGCCATGTGCTTTTTCTTATTGGTGGAAGTGTGAGGATAATTCTAATTAATAATTAGGCTTATTTATTTTCATGGGACCTTTATGAGGTGGCACACAAAAAGTTGTAGAAATGTGCTCTAATTCTTAATCAGGATTAGGGAAGATTAATTAAATAAACATGTTTAGGGTTTTTTTGTTTATTTAATTTAGGAGAATGTGAATTAGGAGAATTAAAAGGAAAGTGTTCAAACAATATAAATAAAGTAATACTTTATTTATATGTAGTTGAAGCATTAATCAGATATGTTGTATTTAATTAATTGAATATGATGACCGTTTTTAGGTGTATACATTTTTCCCCTCTTTGAAGTGATTTGTTTACACATTACTTGAAAGGAGATTTTGATGTCGATGTTCAGATGATGCAGGATTTTGATGCCCCAGATGATGCAAGATTTTGATGCCCTAGACGATGCAAGATTTCGATGTTCTAGACGATGCAATATTTTGATGCCCTAGACGATGCAAGATTTTGATGCCCCAAATGATGCAATATTTGGATGCCCCAAACAATGTAAGATTTCAATGCCCCAAATGATGCAATATTTTGATGCCCCAGATGATGCAAGATTTTGATGCCCCAGACGATACAATATTTTGATGCCCTGGGCTTTGAATTTCAGGTATTGATGGATATTATTGGATATTATGCCCCCTAGAGAGATAATTTGGTGAATATAAGGATCTAAAAATGAAGTGTTGAATGATGTGATAAGTGTTGTGATAATGCAAGGATGATCCAATGTTGATTCGATGAAGGTTTGATGTCACAGACTATTTATATCTCAAAATTGAGTTGCAAGATCCTTCTTTGAATAGTGTTGATTAATTACCCCTCCTTTTTGGTAAAAATGGGAAATAAATCCCACCATAATTCCCTCCATTTTACCCCTAAAAGGTGGAAATGGTAAAAATGGGATTCATTTTTACATTTTGAGTTTGGAGAAGGTTAAGATTGGAGAACTTAGAGGAAGATGGTGATCCCATACCACAATCATCGTTTCGAGCATCTTTGCCAACCTGATCAGCCTACTTCCTCTCGACCTATGATATGATTTACGAGAAACCTCTTTTTTAGTCATTTTCTTATCTTTTAATGTTATTTTGAATGTCATAGATAGATGTAGTAGCTTATGGGATGTCATTTATGCACTTCCGGGTGATGTTTTTGTCATTTTTGAGTGTTTTTTAGCATGCTGAAGAGTTTTGGCACCTTTGGGGTCCCAAATGGCACCTTTTGCAAGCTTGAAATTCAATTTTTCATGTGTTTTAAGAGTTTTGGCACCTTCGGGGTCCCAAATGGCACCTCTTGCAAGGTTGAAATTGATGTTTTTGAGTCTTCTGAGAGTTTTGGCGCCTTTGGGGTCCCAAATGGTGACTCTTGCAAGGGTGAAAATGCATGTTTTTGGGTGGTTTTAGAGTTTTGGTGCCTTTGGGTTCCCAAGTGGCGCCTCTTGCAAGCTTGGAATTCAAGTTTTTGGCCTCCAACATTGTTTTGGTGCCTTTGGTGTCCCATGCGACGCCTCTTGCAAGCTTGAAAATGGAGGTTTTTAAAGCTGAACTTTGTTTTGGAACCTTTGGGGTCCTAGGTGGTGCCTCTTGCAAGCCTAGAAAACATGTTTTGGAGATGAAAACTTTGTTTTGGTGCCTTTGGGGTCCCAAATGGCACCTCTTGTTGCCTTGGAAATTTTTCATCCTTTTTGATTTGAGGTGGTTTAGCTTGTTGTTTGACATGTTTTGTGGGGTGTGATTGCAAAAATCCCTCGAGGTGATGTTCACAAGATGTCCTTGAAGCCTAGGAGTCAACGGTTTGTCATGTTTTGGATTGATTTCAGTCAAATTGTGGTATGTGCAGTGTTTGATTGATGTTTTGTGTGATGATTTTATCTCATGATAGGTGAGAATCAAATGATAGAACCAATGTTGTATCAACCTCATGATAGGAAAGGAACGATAATAGGATTGATAGCATGTTTTCCTCATGATAGGTGAGGAATGATGGGTTGATTGATAGAAAATTGTCCTCATGATAGGAGAGGAATGATGGGTTGATTGATAGCAGATCATCCTCATGATAGGTGAGGAACAATGGTTTGATTGATAGAAGATTGTCTTCATGATAGGTAAGGAATGATAGCTTGATTGATAGAAAATCATCCTCATGATAGGCGAGGAATGATAGCTTGATTGATAGCAAATTGTCCTCATGATAGATGAGGAACAATGGGTTGATTGATAGCAGATCGTCCTCATGATAGGAAAGGAATGATAGCTTGATTGATAGTAGATCATCCTCATGATAGGTGAGGAATGATGAGTTTGATTGAATGAGATGTTGATTCTTCTTATTTGATTTGATTTGAATGACTGCACATTAGCTTGATTGACTAATAATCTTGATTGAACATGACATTGATTGATTAATTTGTGTTCATGATTAGGGAGCAATTCCCAAAGACCTGGAACATGGTCCACCGATTGTACTCAACTGACTTAGAGATTATCTCCCATTGTGGGTTGAATTCCCTATTAGACATTCCACAATATAGGATCAACAAAGGTTTATTAACAACTTTTCCAAAGAGATGGCACAGTGATCATAATACATTTAATTTACCAACTGGAGAGATGACCATGACTCCTGAGGATGTTTATTGTATTCCACGGATCCTAGTGATGGGAGACATAGTAGTGTATGATAAGATAGAGCAGGTTGGGACAATTGCATTGTGGAGATTGTGTCGAGATGATTATGTTATAGGCCAATGGATCTCTTGGACAAAGATGATTGGCAAATATGATCCTTTTCCATGTGTACTTTCTAGATTTATTGGTGGACTCCTTTGTCCTAATCATAGGTCAAAGATATTTTCAGTAGGTTGGGGTCGTGTGCTATCATGGATGACACTTGATGGTACAAGGTATGCCTGGGGCTCATGTATGTTAGCCCACTTATATCAAAATTTGCACGAGGTTGTCTACTATGGGGTGATGAGCTTGTCATGTGGTGTCACATTACTACAGACTTGGGCATGGGAGCATATAGTCATCACTTGACCTATGGGAGAGAGACATCGACCACCAGGAAGACCCTATGTTTTCAATTATAGTGGTCCACATGTCTAGCATAAGCTAGGAAAGGTTGCTTATTGGAGATGGGTTATGGATGATTTGGAGACTGTCATATGGTGACTGTACTTGGGTTGTGAGGAGTGGCCAGAGGATTAGATGGAGATGCCATATATGTTATTATCTTGCTATATGATTGGGCGGACACATGTTGTGCTTGAGTAATACTTGTATCTGCAAGTATGTCGATAGTTTGGATGGGTTTAGGGGATGCCCCTCAAAGTTTCCCATTATGCATGGCAATGGTAGGATGTTTTAGAGTGGGGCCCCTATGTATCATATGAGAAAACCTGTACAAAGTATTATACCTTGACCCCTCGTTTATGGGATTATGTTTGTTATATTACAGACACTGGGATGACTAAGGATTATTCAAAGTTCTTCCACATGCATCCCTTTCCTAGATTCACTCATCCCAAGGAGCTAGTACTGCCAGGTGATGGAGAGGGAGGAGATGACGAAGGTGGTGATGATGGTGGACAGGGGGATTGTAGAGGTGATTAGGGTGGTGCAGAGGGTAGTTGTAGAGGTGATGATGGTGGTGCAGAGGGTGGTTGTAGATGTGATGATGGTGGGAAGAGTGATGGTGGTGCAGTGGGTGATGATGGTGGGGAGGGTGATGGTGGTACAGTGGGTGATGATGTTGGGGCAGATGATATTCATCCATTGGATTTTGTAGTTCCAAGGCATAGGAGGAGCATCACCGTAGCTTAGGCGGTGCTTCCCAAGATTCCAATTGGGATACCCCCACAACAACAATCAACACAGCTAGCATCTTTGTGGGTAAAGATTCAGTCATTTCAAAGTGAGATAGCATAGGATTGAGCACAGATTGTGTCCCTTCAGGATCAGTTAGGGTAGTGTCAGGCACAAATTGATATTTTGAGGACTGATAAAGGGACAAATTATTATACTTACTTTAGAGAGGGATTCCTTAAGACACCATATAGAGTAGGTTGAGGCCATTTTCTAGAGGATATAGTAAATGACACCATCTGCAAGGACAATGAATTTCTTCAGAGAGATCAAACACATTTCTCAGGAGTTGCAATTTCACAGAGGTAAATATCATGATTTCATTCTTCCTGAGCAACAAGAGAGTTTTGTACAGTCTCGTTCTAGCAGATCTCATTCTCAGACTATTAGCATGGGTGTCACACAGCCATTTCCTAGAGATAGGTGAGATCCAGGTATAGGTTCATCAGGTAGAGGGGGTAGTAGTTCCATGAGAGCAACAACATCTAGTGGGAGCTTGACATAGCATTTTTTGATGTTCCTTGGACATTATGCATACACCTTTTGTGATATTGAGGATATGTTTCCTATGATATAGTGCCCTTTTGGTTTTTTTGATGTATCTCATCCTATTTTTTGTATATCCTTATACACATGGACATTATGACATTTTTGATGATATATGATATGCAACGGTGATTATGATGCATTTGATTTCCCTATTATGATATGCAATTTTGTGACCTTACTTAATTTCTATGTGATGATAAATGATTTTGATTATGATGAATGTATTTGTGATTATGATTATGTAATGTGGTGTGATTTATGATGTGTAATGCAAATGATGTGATTTATTATGATTATGCAATGTGATGAGATGATTATGATGTGTAATTGAAAAGATTTGATTTATTATGATTATAGGATGCATTTGATTTCCATGTTATGATGATGATTCTGATGTTATGATATGTTATGGATGCAATGATGATTTTTGTAATGATGAATGATGTAATGCAAATGATTATGCATGAATTCAAATGTTTAGGGCCTTTAAGCTTGAGTCTATCCAACTTCCAAAAGTTGTGGGAAGAGTATAGTAGATTGATCTTTTAAGCTTCATAACTCTGACATATTTCCCCACTTTCTTGGAAATATGAAGAGACTCACTTATTCAAGCGTAGTGAATGACATGATTGTGATGTTGGAAATGATATGCAATCTATGTCCTTTATTATTATCTTTTGTATTTTCTGATGCAAATACCATGATGGAATGTATGGATGCAAATGAAATGAGAATATTTTCTAATATATGCAAATGATGATGCAACCGATGTGGAACTAAATGAGAATGATGTGTTTTTTGGTTAATGTCCAGTGTACTCAATCCATTAATAAGAGAGATCACACCATTGTGAAATTATTTCAACAGTGAAGAACCCCATAAATACACATGCAATGCTAACATGAATGCAATCTAACTTAACTATGCAAATCTCATTTTCAAAAAATTTCATTTACATTAACCAATTTGTCGTGTTTTTTATCATCATTGGGCCTTTAAAATGTTGAAAGTGAGTACAAGAATCGATGGCATATTTTAGACCAAGATGACCTAAGTACTACTTCCATGATGTTTTAAAATTGCAAGTTAACACAAGCATCTAAGTATAATTAAACCAAGATGACCTGAGCATCACTTGCATAAAAAAAAAGAGTTAATCTTTTTCCTATGCAAATTTAGAATGTCATCAGTGATACTTTGTAGTGCACGTCTCGCAACAACTTGCATAGTAATAATGTTAAACTCACAAACAATAGACAAAGAAAAATCATACTCCTTCCTTGCTCCTCTAGTTTGATACATCATCAAGGACTCGAGAGATATGATATCAAAAATAAAAGTAGAACAAGTTGATCTTTCATGTTTAACGTGATAAACCCTTGATTCATAAAGATCATCATCCATTTGAAGTTTGTGTTTGTAACTTTGGTTTGACGATTGTTTGCCTGTTGGTTCAAGCTCAAATTTTATTTTCCCCTAGTGAGTGCAATATTTTTTCCCTAGTGCAGGGTGTGACACAATGATGACTACCAAGACCTAACCTAAAGACCCATCCTAGGGGCCTCAGAGGCTGATCAATAGATTAGCCTTTCCTACGTTATACACACAAAGACCACGTAGTTTGATTGATGACATGACCAAGATTTACAAGATGAAAATATGAAAATAGAAAACACCTAGAAGAATGACCTAAATGTCTTGGGGGATAATCAAATATCACCCTTTCCTACGTTCAAAGCTCAGAGACAATGTAGTTCGAATGACAACATGACCAATATTTACAAGACAAAAATATGAACATAGCAAACACCTAGAAGACTGACCTAAATGTCTCGGGGGATAATCAAAGATCACCCTTGCCTATGTTCAAAGCTCAGAGACAATGTAGTTTGAATGAAGACTATTTTTTGAATTTTTGAATTTTTGACCTATTTTTGGATTTTGACATGTTTTGAATGTTTTTGGGTTTTGATCTGTTTTGAATGTTTTGGGGTTTTGATCTATTTTGAATTTTTTTGGGTTTTTCAATTTTTTTGACCTTGAGAATGTACAAGAATCCAATCCAATGTAGGACATGCCCCGAGTGTGATACAATAGGACAAACTAATTTTTAGAATGGGCTGAGTAATGCCAAGGAATACCATTATACAAACATTGGATCAAGTTATGGTGTGAAAATGGAAGTGTGACAAATGTAGAGATGAAAGCATGATGGATGAATGATTCCGAGCAAGTCACGTAGGCCAAGATAGATGGATGAATGATATGATATGACCAATTAAAGGAACAATATGCCCCATAGTGGGTGCCATTATGTGTGTGTGTCAAAATGTGGAGAGAAGTATTCTAATGTCAACAAAAGCCTTAATGAGATGGTTTACATTCAAAGTTTGAAGCAAGTAAAAATACTCTATTCGTAATACAATCAAACCTTTCAAATACGTATCATTGTCCTCTAATTCTAGGGATTTATTAAGCCATTTGTCCCTCATATTTCTATGGGCACAAAGGTTGTTAAAATGACTACCTAGAAAATTAGATTTGATGCTTAATATGCAAGCTAAGACGATTTCTATGTGCAAATGTGTGGTGGAAGGATTAGTGGTATGGAAATGTGTGCTGGAAAGATTAGTGGTATGCTCGTAAATGAAACAAAATGATGGAAAAGATAATGGATGCAACGATAAATGAAGGATGATGTTGATGATAGATGAACAAGTGGAGATGAGTGAGATGATATGCAACTATAGTGAACTATCCATGATTATGCATATGCTCAAATGCAAACATAAAACAAACTAACCTAAAATGTAACTATGATGCAATGGAGATGATAAAATGTAACTATGAAGCAATTAATTAATCTAAGATGAGAATAAAAAGTAACGCATGATATGAAAACTAAGTATAAGACTCCATGAAAGCTCCAAGCTCCTACGAAAAACCTGCATGGTAACAATACTCAAAGTGTGATGAAAAATGGCATTATAACACTATTCCAATTTGTATTTCAAAATAGCATTATAACATTACTCAAAAGGTGGATGATAAATGGCATTATAACACTATTCCAATTTTTATTTCAAAATAGCATTATAACATTACTCAAAAGGTGGATGATAAATGCTAAGGCAAGAGGGTGTATTTATAGAGTTTCTCAAGCATTTTGTGAGGTGGAACCTATCAATGGTTCAGATTCAAAGGAGACAAGATAGATAGTGGTGATGAAAGGAATTAGGATGTTGTCACCTTTACCAAGGACAACATGCCATGTGTGTGAAGAGAATCCCTTGACCAATTGGAAGCATGCCAAATGTGTGGGATTCCAAGTGTGTGAACAAAGACCCATGTTCTCCAAATTTGTTGGAAGTGTGGGGGAATAAAGCCATGTGCTTTTTCTTATTGGTGGAAGTGTGTGAGGATAATTCTAATTAATAATTAGGCTTATTTATTTTCATGGGACCTTTATGAGGTGGCACACAAAAAGTAGTAGAAATGTACTCTAATTCTTAATCAACATTAGGGAAGATTAATTAAATAAACACATTTAGGTTTTTTTTGTTTATTTAATTTAGGAGAATGTGAATCAGGAGAATTAAAAGGAAAGTGAACAATATAAATAAAGTAAGACCTTATTTATATGTAGTTGAAGCATTAATCAAAGATGTTCTATTTAATTAATTGAATATGATGACCGTTTTCAGGTGTATACAACACCTGTATATGATTCAAGGAATTCAAGTAATGTCATTGTGAGGTTTTTATATTGGGCTAATTTTTCATGTGTTCTTGATAGGATCTAATAATTTGTTTAATGAACAATTGAGAATTACCAAATATGCAAATGTGTTGAACACCCTGATGAGTCTAGTTTATGGTCTAATTTTGAGTAGAATTTATGATTTATTTGTTGAAGTTATCATGGAATTTGATGTTAAGTATTGATACTTTCATGATATTTCTTCAAGACTATAGACATTGGTCCTAATCCTATTTCTACAAATCTTTAATGATATTGGAATGTTATTTGGACTATTTGTATTAATCTTGCATGTGGTTAATGAATGTTCTTTAAGGTGGTTACAAATATGCAATTATTGTGCGTACTAACATTGCCATGCAAATATAATTTGAGGATGCTAAATTGAGAAAGACACCGCCAGTTGGGCATGCACCATCACGTCTATTAAGGGAATCATTCAAATGTCAAAGGAGGTTGACGATAAGAGATTCCCCATGCAAATCATATGTAACCACCTTGTAGTGGTCTTTATTGATGTTGAGAAAACATGTGCATTACTGCAGTGCTAAATATGTGTTTGGACCTGCATGTCTGACCAGAATCCATGCATGTGTAACCATCACTACTCCACTTTCTCTGCTTTTCCTAATGTGACATCCTCCCAATTCATGGAGTTGACCACCTTGTTTAGTTGATAGTATAAATAAGGATCAGATGCTCCATCTTGCAAGGTTGCACGATTTGATATTGTACTTGCACTCTTAAGTTTTCAACAATATAGTTATGCTACTCTTTTGTACTCATGATTCTAATGAATAAAATGAAGTTCTAAGTTTGAGCATATGAGTTTCCATTAGTTTAGAGGATACTTATCCAAGGGGTCCCACTTGGTGAGTAATTTTTCCTTTAGTTTAGTATTAGTTTAGTATTAATTATTCTCTGTTCAATAATTAGATTAGATATTTGGCGCTGACTGTTCCTGCAACCACTAGAATTCCATTATGTGATTGTTCCTATAGCCAAAGCAGAAAAAATAGTTTCTTGTTTGTTGCTCAAATTTTCATTTCCATCATGCATTTCAGCTTGTTGTAGTTGTTGGTTAATGTTCAACATTTATGTTATTCCTTTATAAGCACTTTACTTTTAGCATTGTGTCTTTCTTAGTTGTAGAATGAAAATAGCTACCTTGGGTTCCTACTGTACATACTGTGTTGACCCATTTCAAGGTCACATCCCTGGGTTGAAAATTTAAATGCACTTTCACGATGATTTAAATAGTTGTTCAAGTTAGATGTCCAATCTCTAAATCATGACTGTAAAGGTTTAGTTGTTAAATCATTGTAGGAGGCCAACATTTTTGGCACCATTGCTAGGGATGGTGTCAAACTAGGAAGTTCTTTGGAGTAATTGATAGTTTTCTTGCTATGGTATTTCTAAAAAAAATTTTAGGCATAACCCTCATTTAGGAAGTAATGACCCCCCTTATTCTTTACCAATTCTTTGTGTGAGCTGGCTGATAGTGAGTTGATACCACATGCATAGAGGAAGGAGAAGAGATAATTATGGGAGATTCCTTCTTAATAATCCTAATCCATTCTAGCTAGAAGAGCTTCCAAATCTACCAAGGAACGAAGAATATGAAGAAGAGCCAAACCCCTTTGTTGATGCATTTCATGATCTGACTAGTTTTGAAGCTTCCTCTGAAGACCAAAATTAGTTTGAGAATCCATTTGCTTGGGGAATCCATCAAGAAGGAATGGGTGATGCAAATAGAAATAGACCTAACCAACCAGATTTTTCTTTCCCCATTTCCCATAAGAATGAAGTTGACAATCTCAAAAATATCCATGCTTCAACCCTTCCAAAGTCTTATGGACTTGTTACAAAAGACCCTAATACCTTCTTGTTTGAGTTTGACATACTCTGCAGAAGTTATGACTACACCACTAATGCCCATAAGATTAAGCTATTTCCTACAACTCTGAAAGAAGCTATATTAAGATGGTTCATGAGCCTAGGAAAAAATACTATGGAAACTTGGGAGGACATGAAGACAAATTTCCTTGAGAAATACAAGGAATATTGCAGAGGAAGTGACATTTTTAGGATGCAGCAAAAGGAAGATGAGATCCTGGAGGATTACATTTCAAGGTTTATGTTCTACTTATAGAAATATCCATGCCATACCCTCAATGAAGAATCACAAAAGCTAATTTTCTTAAGAGGAATTGATGAGAACTACACTAATGCCTTGGACCTGATGGTAGGAGGATATATCACCCAAGTTCCTTGGGAAGACATCAAGAAAGTATGCTAGAACTATTCCAAGGAAGCTTCAAAGAAAAGGAGAGCTTACCAATCCTCTATGGGTAAGTCATATACCAATGGAGTTTCAAGGATGGAGATCACACACTTGCTAGAAAATTTCAAGCAAGACATCATAAATAATCTAGCTACTCAGCTAGATACACTTCAGGCCAAAAGGAAACAAGAGGTAGAGGCAATGTTGATAGAGTATTGCCCCCATTCTAGATAAAAGAACAACTGTAGATGCAAGATGGTAGCTAATATTGAAAGTAAGTAAATTCTACCTAAGTTCAAACCAAACTAGATTGAAGAAAATCAAGTTTACTATGTTGCACAAAGAAAACCTTGGGCTCCAAGACAAGGTATGCCACCAGATCCACTATCTTATGTTGGGCCATATTTTAATTCCTATTCATCTGGTAACCAATGGTAGCCTCCATATCCATCCAACTATGGAGGATATCCACCACAGCCTTGAGGTAACCCACCAAATTCTTGGCTGAATCATCAAAACTCTCCACCCTAGTGGCAGCAACCTTAGGGGAATTGGCAGCAATATCAAGGGCATTAGCAACCACCTCCAGGAAATTGGTAGCAGACAAATCAATGGAGGGGAGGACAACAATGGCCAACTCCTACTATGCATATATTGGATATCGGTTAGGAGACATGACCATTTCTGATGGGAAGAGCACCAGATTTTTTTTTCTTTATCCTCCTACTCAGCTGTCCCATGATGAAGATAACCCCATATGGCCACATGTTGGTGAAGAGGTCGAGGAAGTTAATTCTATGGTGCAACTTATGATGTTAGGAAGAAGCTCTTTCATGCAATTTCAAGATGAAGATGAAGTATTGGCTAACATCATGGAGAACCTTTTTGAAGTGGAGGAAACATCATCTTCTCATTCTACTGCTCCATTCAAGACACTTCTACCTTCTCTTCTTGTAGCCACTATTCTTGCAATCATTCTTCCTGCAACCACTCTTCTTGCAGTCACTCTTCCTGTAGCCAGACTTCCTATAGCAATACGTATGTCCCATACATTGTGGCCATATGAACTCAAGGTGCCATGCATCAATGAAGTATCCATGATATAGTTAACTACACAAGTGCAGGTGTCAATTGGAAAACATTTGAATGTTAACAACAAACTGAGTGAAGAACAACAGTTGCTTTTGACAAACTTATTAAGTACCCACCAACATGCATTTGTGTGGGACTATCATGATATGAAGGGTTGGACCCTAAGATTTGCACCCAAATAATTTACATCAGAGATGATTGCACCCCAATGAGGCAACCACAAAGAAGAATTAACCCTACACTGAGAGAAATTGTCAAAGGAGAATTGTAGAAATTGCTAGGTGCAGGATTTATTTACCCCATTTCAGATAGCCAGTGGGTGTCTCCATTGGTGATTGTACCCAAGAAAGGAGGGAAATGGCAAGTTTTTGTTGATTACAAGGAACTCAATGTTGCCACCAAAAAGGACCATTTTCCCTTACCTTTCATAGATCAAGTTTTGGACACACTTGCAGGAAAGCAATACTTTTCCTTTCTAGATGGATTCAATGGCTACAACCAAATCCAAATTGCACTAGAGGACTAGGAGAAGACCACTTTTACCTATCCATGGGGGACCTATGCCTACTTAGTACTCCCATTTGGCTTATGCAATGCACTAGGAACCTTTTAGAGGGTAGTCATTAACATATTTTCAGATATCTCTCTTGATTGCATGGAAATTTACATGGATGACTTTACTACCTATGGTGCTGATTTCAATCAGGCATTGAAAAATATCAGAAGAGTCCTACAAATATGTGAAGACCAAAATCTATCATTAAATAGTGAAAATTTCTTCATGATGATGTAGGAAGGTGTAGTCCTTGGCCACTACATCTCCCATAAAGGAATTCAAGTAGATCCTGCAAAGATTGAGGTGATCACAAATCTTCCCACACCTACAAAAAAGAAGGATGTTAGGATTTTCTTAAGTTTGGTAGGATATTATAGGAATTTCATCAAGGATTTTAGAAAAATAGCAGCACCATTGTATACTCTTCTCACTAAAGATGTTGAATTCTAGTAGACTAAAGATTGTGACAAGGCATTTTTCAGATTTAAAGGTGGCCTTGACTCATGATCTTGTACTTAAGGGGGCTAATTGGGAGCTTCCTTTCCACATTGATATAGATGCATTAGATTATGCCATAGGAGCAGTTTTAGGATAGAAAGGAGCTATTGAAAATGCCATTTATTTTGTTAGCAAAAAATTGTAGGGAGTTGAATTCAACTATATAATGACAAAGAAAGAAATGCTGGCAGTGACCTATTCCCTAAAAAAATTCAAGCATTACATCACATGTTACCAAATATTTGTGCACACTAATCATGAAACCATTAGATATCTCATGAATAAACCTCTGATCTTTGGTAGGCTGGGAAGATGGTTGTTGTTGATGCAGGAGTTTGACATAACCATTGTGGATAAAATAGGGAAGGCTAATGTTGTTGCAGATTTTCTTTCAAAGTTGACTACATCAGGGGATAATCAAGCCATAGATGACTCTTTTCCTAATGAGCATCTATTCTCCATCAGTGTACAAACACCCTGGTATGCTGACATAGCTAATTATTTGGTCATGGGTAAATTTCCTCCTCACTTCTCTCCAAAAGAGAGAAGGAAACTTATTGAAAAATATTTTCCTTTCTCATGGATTGCTGGATGTTTGTTTTATACTGGACCAGACCATGTCATGAGGAGATGTGTGAGAGAAGATGAGACATATGAAATTTTTCATGCATGTCACAATGAACCATGTGGAGGACATTTTGAAGCCAAGAGGACAACAATGAAAATTTTGAACACAGGTTATTACTGGCCAACACTCCACAAGGATGCGGGAAGGTATACAAGAAAATGTGATAGATGCCAAAGAATGGGTAGACTGACCAAATCTGATAAGATGCCACTTTACCCTCAGGTGGTAATCACTCCCTTTGACAAGTGGGGACTAGATTTTGTAGGACCCGTTGACCTTCCATCAAATGGTATGTCCTATATCCCGATATGCACTGATTATGTAAGAAAGTGGGTAGAAGTTAAGGCCATGAAGCATGCAAGAGATAAAAAGGTTGCAAAATTTCTTTATGAGGAGATTTTCACAAGGTATGGAGTTCCAAGAGAGATAGTGACTAATCAAGGGGCTCAATTCACATCAACCCTTGTTACAACACTAGTCAATGAGTACAACATAAGACATAGGAAGTCTACTCCTTATCACCCCTAGGCCAATGGACAAGTTGAGGTGACCAACAGAGAAATTGAAGCCATTTTGACCAAAATAGGAGCTATCCATAGAAAGGATTGGGAAAAATGATTACTAGAAGTTGTTTGGGCCTATAGGACAACCTGGAAAACAACTATAGGCTTCAATCCATTTGAGTTGTTGTATGGAAAGACAACCATGATGCCCATTGAATTTGAACATAAGACTCTTAAGACTATAGTAGATTTGGGGACGGATATCTCTAAGGTATAAAAAAGAGTGAATCATGCAACAAAATGCTTTGGATGAGATGAGAAAAGCAACCTTGCATCACACAGAGGTAGTGTAGAATCGAAGAATCAAGTGGCATGACAAATTTATAAAGGAAAAGAAATTCCAACTAGGAGATTAGGTCCTACTCTATGACTCAAGGTATTAGGACAATGCAGGAAAATTGTAGACAAGGTGGTTAGGACCATATGAGGTTGCTAAGGTCTTTCCCAATGGTGTTGTACAACTCGTTACAATTGACCCAGTCATATTTAAGATTCTTATCAATGGTCACTGCCTTAGATTGTATCACAAGCTAATTTCCAAAGAGGAGTTCCTACAAAAATTCACACAACATGCAACACTCAAGTTTCTTATAGCTGAAGGAAGTGGACCTAGTGTCCCTCCTTCTAGATAATTAAGGTATGTACTTGTCATAATAAAGACTTCCACTTCTATGGGGTCCACTTCTTCACCCATCTTCCCATCCATCTCCACCTTTCTCTCTCTTCCATCACTTCACTTCATTCCACTCAACCTCATACCACCTCATCTTCATTAATTTCTCAACTTATTTCCTAAAAAGGAGAATGGTAATTTTTCCACACTCTTTGCAACGAATCCTCCAAAAATTCAGGAATGTGCATATTAATTACTATATCTTAATCATCTTTAAGTGCATTCATTTAATTTTTGTACATTAGTATGGACATTCACCATAGCATGCCAATATTCCCTACCCTGTCAAATCACCATCTCGCATGTGAGCAAACATGCCCAAATTTAGTTGGGGGGGAATAAGATGTGAATATTTTTCCTATATGTCAGTCCATGTTGGTCTATGTTACCAAAATTTAAATTGAGCCAATTTAAAATCTAAGTGAGAGGATGGCTCACATGTGTGAGGTGATAGCAACTGTGGCCACCATTTCTCCCCATCATAGCTTTCCTTTATTACTCCTTCCTTTCCATTATTGACCCTATCATATCTCAAGCTACAAACAAAATGTAAATTAGAAAGGGAAAATTTAGTCAACACTGGCACTAGAAATTTAGCAAGTGTTGCAGGAAAGTTAATTTGGTTTTTAGACGAGAATTATAGGAAGGAAACCACAGAGTGATTGGTTGATTGTAGACAATGGGAGGTGAGTTAATTCAAAATGAACCCATGGTGCCTGATGTATTACTGCAAGATGCACCCTTCTTGTTCGAATTCAAAAACTATGGGTGGATAGACTACTTCCTAAAGTTAGATGATTTTGATGAAGACATTGCACTAGAGTTCACCTAGACATTGTCCGAAGGGAAATCCATGGTAAAAGGGTTGGAGGTCATAGTGAATAAAGAAAGAATTGCAGAACTCACAGGGTTGCTTGTCAATGGTGAAAATTACCTTGCTTCCAAAGATGCTAGATTAGATAGAGCCAAATTTACAGAGATGAATGACCCTCCATTGAGCATAGATAAATAGGGTACAAACATAATGTCTTTTCCCAAGCCATGGAAGTAGATAGCTATTTATGTCATAAAATATATATCACTTGTGAAGGTCACCAGTCGAATGTGAATTCTATGCACTTCAAGCTTTTGAATCACATGAGGCATGAAAGGAGGATGAATAAGTCAAATGTGTTATACAACCTTCTTTCAATGATGGTGGTTGAGACTCAAAAAGGTAGGGACAATTCTATTTCCCACCATTGTTTGATTAAATTCTTAGTTGAGAAGTCTTTGCATGATGTGTTTGGAATGACCTGGGAAGAATTCATAAAAATTGATCAAATTAGACTTCAGCATTTTCCACCTAGGGTTTTACCTAAACCTCATAGGTCTAGTAGGAGATTGAGCATGACTAAAGCCACTCTTGGTGCTTCAACCTATGGACCAGGCCCTATGTAAACCCTCCTACGGTAGAAGAAACCTTAGAAATTAGTTCTTCTAGAACAAAGCACTTAGAAAAATAAAGTTCTTCCTCATATTTTGATGATGACATTCCACTTGGAATCATGATGAAATCTAGGTCACAAAGGAGAGAGGCAGAAATGAGAAAAGGAAAAACCAAAAAGCAACCAACAGAAAAAGAGGTGCCAAGCTCTAAGAAGAGAAAGGATAACACTATTCATCCTACAACTAAAGAAAAACATGGAATCCCTCCTAGAAAATCAAGACCAGCTAGGCCAGTCTTTGTTACACCTCCATAGGAAAGCTCTAAGTCGAGAGAAATACTGCAGGGGGATGCGGAAGCTCCAATGGGGCAGGTGAATGTAGAGGAAGAGGATATATTTAAGAGGGCAACAAACATAACACTAGTCGATCTTGCTAACATTGTAGAACAAGTGGAGAATCAAAAGTATGAGGAAAATCAGGAGATCCTACAACATGAGCAAGAGATCCTGTAGCATGAGCAAGAGATCCTACAGCAAAAGAAAGAACAAGAGCAGGAGTCCCTAAAACAACAACAATAATTGGGAGAACAATTAGTTCCTCTATAGCCTGAATTGATAGGACAACCTGAATCCTTGCAACTAGTACCATGCGAGGAGCAAGCATCAGTGCTAGGGAAAATGCTGGTAGGAATACATAATCCCCCTAATTTTTCAATGCACACAATAGTTATGCAGTTATGGAAAGAGATGCAAAGAAGGGAAGAAGAATGGAAAGAAGAGAAATGTAGGCTGAAAAAGGAAATTCGAAAGAGAGATGAAGAGATCGAGGACAAGGATGCAAAAATTTCCACTTTAAAGAAGAAGGTGGATGATATGGCAACTCTAGTACCACATATTTTAGAGTGCAGGACCTCTAAGGGTCTATGCTCTGCATTTGAAGGAGAAATATCTTTCTTTTAGGCTAGAAAGAATTGTCTTAAGATTGAACCCTTCCATTGAGACCCCTATGTAATTTTTCAATGCTTATCGATTTTTTCCCTTGAAATGAAGAATTTGTTGTGTGAGTTTTATTTGCATAATTATGATGTGACTCAAGACCATGATCGGAATCCACTATTTTATGTTAGGGATGTCTAATTAAGGGAATTTATGTCTTGGGTGCAAAATGAGATTAGTTGGGGACAACAATATGGGGCTTATAAGAAAATGGAATCAAGCATCCCTCTATCCATTAGGGCTAAGTCAAGGAATCCAAGGGACATTTTTTAGGAAATGGCACAAAATGCTTTTTAGACCTACCTATGGTAATAGGATTATGCCCTGGATAGAAGTAGTTTATAGTGAATATGAGGCAAAGGCAAAAGAAAAAGAGGAAATTGTGAAGAGATACCTCTCATAAAGATGGAATAGCCTAGCTAATGAGCTAAAGCAATCTAAGCCCCACTCTATATAGAACTATGTTGTAGCTCTTAAAAGAATTGACAGATATATTCACATTGGAAGGAAAAAAGGGCAATTTTGGCTTCCCCTAAGTTTTCAGCCACCCATTCTAATGTGGCATGTACCGAACTTTAGGTTTTACCACTATGATATTGCCACAAAGAGATAGAGATGGAGTAGATTGGATAGATCAGGAGGATTCTATTGGGACCCTGATTCACACACAACAAACACTGATGTAGGATAGTTGTCAATTGCAAATTTTAAAGCATTAACCAAGTAGAAGAACAATTCTTCCCTTGCTGGAGGACCAGCAAGATCTTAGGTTGGGGGAGTGATGAGTCTAGTTTATGGTCTAATTTTGGGTAGAATTTATGATTTATTTGCTGAAGTTATCATGGAATTTGATGTTAAGTATTGATATTTTTATGATATTTCCTCAAGACTATAGACATTGGGCCTAATCCTATTTATGCAAATATTTAATGATGTTGACATGTTATTTGGACTATCCTTATTAATCTTGCATGTGGTTAATGAATTTTCTTTAAGGTGGTTACAAATATCCAATTATTGTGTGTACTAACATTGCCATGCAAATATAATTTGAGGATGCTAAATTGAGAAAGACACTGCTAGTTGGGCATGCACCATAACGTCCAACAAGGGAATCATTCAAAGGACAAAGGAGCTCAATGATAGGAGATTACCCATGAAAATCAGATGTAACCACCTTGTAGTGGTCTTTATTGATGTTGAGAAAACGTGTGTGTTACTGAAATACTAAATATGCATTTGGACCTACATGTTTGACCAAATTCCATGCATGCATAACCATTGCCGCTCCACTTTCTTTTCTTTCTCTAATGTGGCATCCTCCAAGTTCATGGAGTTGACCATATTGTTTATTTGGTAGTATAAATAAGGATTAGATGCTCCTTCTCACAATTTTGCATGATATGATATTGTACTTGCACTTTTAAGTTTTCAACAATACAGTTATGCTAATCTTTTGTACTCATGATTCCAGTGAATAAAATGAAGTTCTAAGTTTGAGCATTTGAGTTTCCATTATTTTATAGGATACTTATCCAAGGGGGGCCACTTGGAGATTAATTCATCGTTCGGTTTAGTATTAGTTTAGTATTATTCTCTATTTAGTAATTAGATTAGATATTTGGTGTTGACTATTCTTGCAGCCACTAGAATTCCATTATGTGACTATTCCTGAAGCCAAAGCAAATAGAGTAGTTTCTTGTTTGTTGCTCATATTTTAATTTCCAACATGCATTTCAGCTTGGTGTAGATGTTGGTTGATGTTCAGCATTTATGTTATTCCTTTCTAACCATTTTACTTTCAGCATTGTGTCTTTCTTAGCTATAGAATGAAAATGGCTACCTTGGGTTCCTACTACACATACTGTGCTAACCCATTTCAAGTTCACATCCCTAGGTTGACAAGTTAAATGCACCTTCATGATGATTGAAATAGTTGTTTAGGTTAGATTTCCAATCTTTGAATCATGACTGTAAAGGCCTAGTTGTTAAATCATTGTAGGATGCGAACACACCTAAGGATAAGGCCACACATATTCTAGCAATTAGAGCCTCATATTCTATAGTGTTTTCTACATAGGAAGCTTAAATGAGAAGGGAATATGATTTCTTGAAGCTGGTTTTACTATAACCCCTACTCTAGAGCCAGTTCGATACTTAGAACCATCAAAGTACAATTCTCATATTTCCTTTTTAGTTGTCAACACACTCTCATCAAGAAATGAATTCACATTAGGTGATGTTAATGGACAAGGAGAATCAATTATATGTTTGGTCAAGGCTCGCCCTTTGATTTCCTTTTGAGAGAAAAATTTATCCCATTTAGCTAAGCGTCTTGATAAGTCCATTTTAACAAAGAGGTGTTTTACAGAATCAAACTTTGTAACATGTAGTTCTATAATTAGTAAATAGTGTCTTAACTTACTAGTAGCAAACACAAGAGCCAAAAATTTCTTTTATATTATTGTGTATTGATTTTTATAATCAATTAAAGTTTAGCTAATATAATAAATATGATGCTCTTTACCCTTGTCATCTTGTTGAGCCAAAAATTCTACTAGAGCATGGGCGAATATTGATATATAAAGGATGAATGGCTTTCCTTGAATAGCGGGTTGTAAAATCAGATAATTAAATAGATACACTTTCAAACATTCAAAATATTGTTTACAATCCCCATTCCATTTAAATTTTGATTCCTTCTTAATAAGTTGCATAAAAGGTAAAGTTTGATCCACCAAAGATGCTACAAAAAAATGGATAGCTTGAATCTTTCCTTGTAAACTACGTAGTTGAGATATGTTCTTCAGAGGCATGACATATTAATGATATAATCAATATTCTTTGTTTCCACCTCAATGCCTCTATGAGACACTATAAAACCCAAAAAAAATCCATTCTCCACACCAAAGACACACTTTCTGGATTCAATCTCATTTTGTACTGATGCATTATTTCGAAGATATTTAAAATTATTTTAACATTGTCTTGACGAGTTAAGGATTTAGCCAAGATATCATCAACATAACCCTCCAAAATTTTTTGTATGTAATCATGAAATATTAATGTCATAGCTCTTTGATATTTTGCACCAACATTCTTTAATCCAAAAGGCATTACGACCCAATAAAATGTTCCCCAAGGTGTCGTAAATGTTGTCTCAAGTATTGATCTTGAGGATTGATAAAGACTTGATTATAGCCTAAAAAAAAATCCATAAATGATAATAAGGCATGGCCTGTAGTTGGATCTACTATCATTTCAATATTAGGAAGGGGAAAATCATCTTTCAAAGATGCTTTATTAAGATCATGAAAATCCATACACATCCTAATATTATTATTAGGTTTTGATACCACAACAATATTTGAAATCCATAGTGAATAATCAATGGGGCAAATAAAGCTGACATCTTGTTGCTTCTCAATTTCAACTTTCACCAATAAGGTTGTCTTAGGATTCATCTTGCATATCTTTTGTCTAATAGGTTTAGCATATTTTTCAAGAACAATATAATGTTTGACTATCTTAGCATCAATACCTAGCATATTTGAATATTTTCAAACAAATATTTTTGGGAATTCATGTAATAATGTTGTATGATCCTCTTATTCATCATCACCGAGCCACTTTTTCATCATCACCAAGACACTTTTCTATTTGAATCACTTTCTCTTCATTAGATATATCCATTGGTATATTAATTGTATCTCCCAAAAGTAATGAACTTTGATTTAGAATTTCTGGAATTTTTTCTTCTTCATCTTGTTCAATGTTGTTGGTTGTAGCTTCATTTCCAAAGTACCTCATAGTACTTAATGCATAATAGAATCTTTGATTTTGATAATGAGTTGGTAAATTATCAAACTCCTAATTTTTTTCCAAAGCTTCATCATTTTGAAAATGGTCCATAGACAACTCATTACCATAAATGTGAGAGTTGTCTTAGGGGAATCTTGCATAATAGTGTTGATGTTAAGTGGAGGCTTTTACGAGGATTTCGAAGGACAATAACCAAGACCACTTTTTGTTTCTTGTATGTTTGGCTCTATAGGGACACAAATGCCTTGTTTTCTCACACCACATCCTTTTCCACTAACCAAGTTGCTTCAAGAGTTTATATCATCTCCCATAAAGAGATTCCATTACTTTTGAAGGTGGTGGTTGCTCATGATCAACCTTGTCATAACTTGTTGTGTGACTTGTGTCTTCTAAAATTGTTGAGTCGGATATTGTTGATGATTCTTCCATGTGTTATGTTTTTTATTAGAGGTAAAATAGGTTTTGAAGGGGCCCCAAAACCCTTTACAAAAAAGAGAGTTGTTTCAAAAGATAACCACATAGATCAACAAATAGCTAACAAGAAACAAAATATAAGCAACATAGCTACCAAAAAAGGAGGAATGGAAACTGTAACAACATATTCTTTAAAATATTAGTAGCCTCCATATTGATTTCAATTATCTTTTGATGCACATCCATTACTTCAAAAATCTCTTTGGTAGGTACCCCAACTTTCAACTTAGTTTTTTTGTGGGTCGAAGTATAGGGCCCCATTTCACTTACCTCTTTAATAAGAAAACTAGGCGAACCAATAACATTCCCAATAGTAGCCTTACCAACCAAAGCTTCCTCCATCCACTACCTGTTTGGGCCATCGACATCCTTATCACCCAGAGCTTCCTCCATCCACTTCCTAGCCCTCTCATTGAGGATAGTTAGACCCTTTGCTTATTCTTCATTTAAGATTTGGTCACTTCCACAACCTTATCCAACTTCAAATTAACCCATTCCATTTTCTATTCTAAGGTCACAATCCTTTGTTCAAAAATTTTCTTCAACTTTAACATTTCATCAGCAACAATCTTTAAAGCATCAAAAATCTAGTTAATTTGATCCTGTAGAGAGGACTTCCAAAATTCCCCATCTTTACTCATAGTTCCCCATACCTTCACATTGGTCATATTTAGCTCATGGAAATCCCATTTGAACAAAATAAATAGGGAGATAGAACCCTCCTTTTCCAATCCCAGAACATTAGGAAAATCCTCCCAGTTAAAATTGAACACATCCATTTCCTCCGCTTCAACCTCTTGGGAAACAATGTTTAGGTTTTGACTATCAATTACCTCTTTCCCTTTAACCCAAACAACCGGTGTCTATATTTTACGAAGAGAGCTCATAATTTCATCAGCAACAACCTTCCCTCTATTCTACATCTACATCCCCTATTCAGGCATATCCATGTTATCCTACCCACCAGCAACATTTAGAGGATCCTCAACAACAATTGACTCCTCATGAATAGGGCTACCAGTCTGCTTAGCCATCCTCTTGCTACTTCCACCATCCAAGCCCTCTTTTCTTTTAGACCCAGACACAGGGGGTGTAGTAATGTTTTCCCCAGTAGCAACTTTCTTTCCTTTCATTAGGGCAGAGGGTTCACCCTTCCAAATTTTGTAGGGTTTGTCACCAACCACCCCTGTTGAACATCCAAAATAATGAGAGGGGAGTGAATCAGTATTCCATAAAACCATAATAAAATCCATTTAAACATTATCACAATTCATATTAAATAAGCAAGAGAGTATAGAGAAAGAACTCAATGCAACCATACACATGAACACTGAGATTTTTACGTGGAAAACCCAAAATGGAAAAAACCACAGTGAGGCTTAACTCACAATATATTATATCCAAATAGAAAATATTATGGGGCTCACTGCTAGGACTCACTATCCTTAAAAAGGCTCACTACCTAAGTACAAAATATGGTTAGCTGCTAAGATACAATTACAGTGTCTCACTCCCTAAAGATTGAACTGATAGGATACACTTTCAATGTGCAAGGTTTCATTCTACTAGAGCTCAAAATATGAAGTATTACCTCGCAAAACAGTTGCTCAACAAAACTATGCTAATCACAACTGATAAATCATTTAGGCTCATATCTTCACACACCTTTTCCTCTTCCCATTTCACATTCACTCCATATATCCACTACCACTTCTCATCCTCATGTCATTCCTCAAAACATCTTATATATATACAATTATATCTTGATCATCAATTAGGTCAGCCTAATTAGATGAATACAAAATAATCAAAACCTTCTTTGTTGGCACCATATATGATTTAAACATTTTATCCATGTTGTGCATTATACCAAGTCAGCTATCATCCATAAAACATAACTAGTCTTCATAATATATTGTATACATTGAGTTGGCCAAGACTAGAACACAATTATCCAAACCAACAAATAATCCTAAAAGAAAACACCTTCCAAATCTAAGAACACATTAATTTCCCATCGTACTACCAACATAGAGACTATCAACAAAACCACAACATAATAATGTTCACTTTAGTAGAATGTGGAGTCTCCCACATAGTATGCCATGCATAAAACAATAGTAGGATACAAAGTTAAACTCTATCAGAGATAAATTTCTTCTCGCAACAAAATACATCTCAAGATCTAGGATATATTTGTCTGAATGAGTCAAGAAAACATGGTTAAGAGATTAGAATCATATCAGATCTTGTGATGAATTCTAAACTCAAATACCAACACATTGACCCTTCACAAAAGGGTATTACCAACAGAGAAGAAATTTTGGTAAACCAATCAAACTTCCCATATAGTTATCACCATGTTGACATCAATGAAAATATAGGAACAACCAACAAAAACCATCCATACTTAATGATCTCATGTTGCAAGGCTCCCAACAATCTCCCCCTTTGGCACTGATGGCAACATGCATGACAAAAAAAATTTCTAGTATTCCACAACTAAATACTCTGAATACTCCCCCCATCAAAACTATTCTTCACAAAAAAAAAATTCCTCTATCTCTCTATCGCTCCATCTCTTTATCTCTCCTTATCTCTCTATTTCTCCCCATCTCTCTATCTCTCCCCCTTTGACATCAATGACAAAGGAAGGAGTCTGGTATATATGTATATATGCATCAAAGTGTAACTAAAAAGATATGAACACAAACTTGACTTAACCTAAAGAAAAACCTCTGAGACTCTCTAGGATAGCCTTCCACAATGCTTTACCTTCTTCCTATGAACCTTTTGCACTTACAAAATTATTATAAAATAGCTCAAGCTTAGTGAAGGACTCTACACCATCTATTAAAGTATTGGGACTAAGATTAATCTTTGATAATTCACCAATACAACCAAGAACACTAGAAATAGATGTCTGAGTTTAATCATGTCTCTGAGTGCCACAAATTTCTTGATAACATTTTTCCTTTGATCTTGTAGAGAAAAGAATTTTTCTTGAAGCTACACAATGTAGGACCACCTCTGATTATCTTTATCTTCTACTAACCTATATGTATCTTCTTGAGTGCTCAACTAGGACTCACTCATCCTTATCTCATTTCTCATATCTAGTGTACTTCCAGTCCAATCTAGGAAAAAAGAAAGTAGTTCCTATGCCTCTTCTTCACAACCTTGTACACTCTCCAATTCCTTCATCACTCGACTATGTGCATTCACACATTTTTCTTTGATATCTTCCAAATTTACATCATTAGACCTAATTCCAATAGACACTTCATGTTCGGAGATGTAGACCTTCAAAGAATCAATCATGCCATGAAGATTCTCCATAATAAAAATAGATGAATCAAAATTAGCACTAGGAATAACCTTCTACAATTCTTCCAAATCTCTCTGAATATTTATTCTTTCATGCTCATGTTCAAGCTAACTTCCTTTTGCAACTTTTTGCTTAACAACACTCTTCCTTTTCTTCCCTATTCTGGTCACGTTACCGAAGGTACCTTCTACATTGAGATTCTTAGGGATTTCCAAAATAATTTTAGCATAATTATCAACTTTAGCCTTTGACACTTCCTAATCCAATTTAGATATCCAAACTAATCTTGATTCAACTGCTTCCATGTGACAAAAATCTATAGACACAAGAAAATTTGTGCTTCTAGAGTACCTTTCAACAACTTTGACTGGAATCCTAAACCTTTTGGCCATCCTCATATGGAATTTTCCAAAGAATGCAGCAAGGGTGGTCTCTTGTGCATCCAAACTACCAAGATTTATCATGAAGTTCCTGATTTGATAGGCAATAGGCTCTGAATTTGACCATTTTATCCTTCCTATAACCAATAATTCTCTCAAAAAGAAAAAGAGAAAAAACAACCAAATTGACATACTGAAATGTATGCTTCTTACTATTCTTAATTTCCTTTAAATTCTTCAAAATATGTATACGAAGAAATTCACACAAGTCATATTCCATACCTCTTTCAACCATATCAACAACAATATGCACAACAATAGTAGAAACTATAAGGTCATTGTTAGGGATACAAACTTTGTGACTGATGACCATAGCAACATACCTTATTACCAGATCAACAATCAATCTCAAATCAATCTCCTTCCCTTCAAAATTCATATCGATAACCTCAATTATTTCTTTCTCATCCATAGCCTTTAGTTTGGGAATTGGTTTAGAGGAACAAAAACTAGTTACATCTCTAATAGCTTCTCTAGAAATAAATTGTGCCTCATTAATCCACAAAGATTCATCATGAATTTTTCTCAACACTATTCAAGTATACTTCTCAAATCCAAACAAGGGAAATTTCCTCCAAACATCCAACTTTTTTCTCAACTAATACTCTGTAGGAATAATGCTTCTTTTTAAATTCACTTTCCCAAAGCATGCTCAATTGAACTGACAACATCTCTTCTATCTTATTGTAAAGAAATGCATATATATCTTCTATAGGAAACACTCTCAGAGGGATGCAAGAGAATGCACCAATAGAATCTTTCAACACATTCCTCAAATATCTCCTAAACCTAACTTGCACTTTATCTGCACAATTCACAACCTCTAAATTATCCATAGCAATAAAAATGGAAGATTATGAAAATAGGAATACCTCTAAAAATGCCAACAAGAAATGTATAGATATCCTGCTTTCGGAGCTCACTTTGAATCTGTTTGATTTCTTCTCTAAACCCCAAAATTCTGAATTTCCTTCTAAACTTCCTTTGCACACTTCTCCAAAAATACATAAGCCTTTAAAATTATCTAAATTTATTCCTTCCATTCTGAATGATTTTGTAATAAATGCTTCAACTTGTAGGTAGATTTCCTCAAAAATTGTGTATGCCTCCATTCTTTCAAATTCTACACACTTCATCCTTCACATATGCAACTAAGAAAATACCTTAATCTTGTTACCACATTAAATATACTTCTATCATGATATGACACATGTGCCAATGAGGGGGTTTATTAGATTTTATAATGATTGCTCCCCCTTAGCCATTGCTTCTATTTAGAAATTTATGGGAGTATCTATACCGGAGGTTGGCACAAATAAGACTGATGATTCCTTTCTCCAAATCCTATTCATTTTCTTTCATGCTTCTTCTGGATCAATGATTTGATCATTGTTCTTCATCAGATAGATATTTTTCTTTCTTCTTATGTTACTACCAATGTGTTTCAGATTGCTGCACTTACAACAAACAACATTCTTCTTTCCATTTTCCCTTTTATCCAATAGACTAACTTTATATCCATTCTTCTTGCTCTTAGAGAATTTACTGAAGAATGATAAAGAATCATTTATTTTACTTTTACAATCCTTTTCCTTATGACCAAATTTCTTGTAGGAATAGCAAACACCATTGAAAGATAAATATCTTTTAGCATCATGTCATTTGACAAGAATTTTTTTGGAATTGCTTCTTAGCTCCTTTATTTGCCTATTTTTGTACCAATTCTTCTTACCAGTGGATTGCTTTGCTTTATAACTCTTACCTTACTCAAACCATAAACCACTCTTATACATTTCTGGTCTTTGAGAGGTAATCAATTTATCAAGCATCGCTAAGCTTATCTTAATTTTTTTTTCAAAACTTCTTTCCTTTTCGAGATCAGATCTTAATATTTTTTCTTCTTCTTCTAGCTTTATGCATTCATCCATCTTCCTTTGAATTTCAATTTCTTGGCATTCTTTAACTTTTTTCTTCTCATCCAATTGTTGTAGTAGGCTAGAGATAATTTCTTCTCCTTCAACCAACAAATCACATGCGTCAACACTTTTACTTTGTAGCTTTTCAATGTACTCATTCACTTTCATCAACCTATCCTTTAGATCTTCCATTTCTTTTGAATATTTGGCAAAGACCACTTCCAAAGGAAAACTTTTTTTATACTCAAATTTTGGGACCTTCCTCAAGTTGTTAGGATTCTTTCGAGGAACCAAGCTCTAATACCAATTATTGAACATCTAGAATACTGAGAGGGGGGTGAATCAGTATTCCATAAAACCATAATAAAATCCATTTAAACATTATCACAATTCTGACTGAATCAGCAAGAGAGAACATAGAAACAAGTCAATGCAACCATACACATGAACACTAGGATTTTTATGTGGAAAACCCAAAATGGGAAAAACCACGGTGAGGGTTAACTCATAATATATTATATCTAGATACAAAATATTATGAGGCTCACTTCTAGGACTCACTGTCCTTAAAAAGGCTCACTACCTGAGTACAAAAGATGGCTAACCACCAAGATACAATGATATTGGCTCACTGCCAAAAGATTGAATTGATAGGATACACCTTCAATGTGTAAAGTTCAATTCCACTAAAGATCATAATAAGAAGTACTGCCTCACACAATAGTCACTCAACAAAACTGCACTAATCACAACTGATAAAGAATTTAGGCTCAGGTATTCACACACCTTTTCATCTTCGTATTTCACATTCACTCCATATATCTGCTTCCACTTCTCATCCTCATTTCATTCCTCAAAACATCTTATATATATACAAGTATATCTTGATCATCAATTAGGCAGGCCTAATTAGATGAACAAAAATAATTAAAACCTTATTTTTCAACACCATATATGATTTAAACATTTTATCCACGTAGTGCATTATACAAAGTTGTCTATCATCCATAAAACATAACTAATCTTCATAATATATTGCATACGCTAATTTAGCCAAGACTACAACACAATTCTCCAAACCAATAAATAATCCTCAAAGAAAACACCTTCTGGATCTAAGAACACATTAATTTGCTATCATGCTATCAACAAAACGATAGCATAAGAATGTTCACCTTAGTAGAATGCAAAGTCTCCCACACAATATGCCACACACAGAATAATAGTAGGATATAGACTTAAACTTTATCCAAGATAAATTTTTGCTCACAACAAAATATGTCTCAAGATCCAAGATATAGCTATCTAAATGAGTCAAGAAAACATGGTAAGATATTAGATTCATATCAGATCTTGTGGTGAATTTCAAACTCAAATACCAACACACTGATCCATCACAAAAGGGTATTACTAGTAGAGAAAAACTTCTAGTAAACCAAGAAAACTTCCCATATAGTTATCACCATGTTGACATCAATGACAACATAGGAACACACAAAAAAAACCATCCATACTTCATGCTCATGTTGCAAGGCTCCCAACAACCCTCTCACTACAAGTTCCATACTCTAGGAAAAAAGGGTCAGATTTACCTTTCTTGCCTCCCTTAATATGAGAAGGGGGCTCCAAGTAGACTTCCATAGAAGCCTTCGATTCAAGTTCATGATCATCATCTACCTCTGACCTAGTCTCATACTCCAAATCCACTTTATTTTTCTTCCCTTTAGTAACCTTCTCAAGTTTTGCCTTTGACATAGTCTCATACTCCAATTCCAGTTTCTTTTTCTTTCCTTTAGGAACCTTCTCAAGTTGCTTAGGAACCACATAAAACTTGGAATAATCCAAGATGAGGAGAATTAAGCCAACATAAAGCACATTATTTTTAGGATTATGCTTATGATCCTTAATCCCACTTTCCAAAGATGCCAATAGATAGAAACGAAAAGAAACTTTCTTCTTGTGTCTAAAGTGATTCAAAAAGACAAAATGATAACCAAAAAGGATAGATAAATGACCTTCTAAAGTTATATAACTCATAAGTTCTTTTGTGACATCTCCCCAAAGAGCATTGATAGAACTACAGTAGTAGCCACTACATTTAGCACACTCAATCTTCTTTCCTTCATCATCTTTAAAGAAAATTTGTAGCGTGGAATTGGACTCCTTGTCTCTATACACTTTCCTGCCGTCAGTAGGTAAGCTCGTTATACTAGCAATAAGGTCTTCATTTATGTCAAATTTAGTTCCACCCAATTTTAGAACCCTGTTATGCTAGCCCTTAACAAGAAACTTCATCACCTTCAGATCATTCCCATGGAATCTCTCAACATACCACATCATCCCACCCAATTGCAACTGTTCCCACACTTTAGACTTGGATTTCAAGGTATCATAGGAAAATGGCTCAGCCATGTTCCTTTCTCTGCCTATGATCATAGATGCTATGAAACCCAGAAGCTTGAGAACTTTATGGAAAATGAGAAGAAGCCTCGAGAACAAATGAAAATAATTACCCACTATAATCCATGTGAAAACAACAAGGTGGTAGAAAATAATTATTAACCTTAAAGGCCACCCAATATGGAGGATTTCCAAATTATTGAAAAAAAAAGCACGATCCAAGTCTAGATCACACCAAAGGGTAATCTACCACATGAATAGGGACATGTGAAAACAAGAAATAATGAAGTTGATGCCCTCATTAGCATTTTTAGAGATCATTATTAAGACAAGCAAGGACCTCAATAGGAAGGGGGTCATCCTCATCCCAAATCCTATGAATGCTAACTCCAATGTTATCAAAGACATCCGCTAAACCATTACCCTCTCTAAAAACATGTGATTAATGAAATTCATCAAATGAATTCAAAATATCAATCACATCCAAGATTAGGGATTCAACAATCCAAGAGGGAGGAGTATAATTCTTAAGTTATTAATAACATTTAACGAATATCCCTCTAACTAAACCTTCATGAAATATTTAGATTAAGAAATCTACAACCCATGATAGGCAGTTGATAACCATGTGTTATGTTGACATCACTATTTTTTATTAGAGGTAAAACATTTTTTGAAGGGGCCCCAAAATCCTTTACAAAAAAGATCTATTTCAAAATATAACCACACAGATCAACAAACAACCAACAAGAAACAAAACAATAAGCAACACAATTGCCAAAAAAGGATCAAAAAAAGTAACTACAAATTCTTCATAATATTAGCAGCCTCCATATGGCTTTCAATTATCTTCTGATGTGCATCCATTACTTCAGAAATCTCTTTGCTAGGTACCCCAACTTTCAATTTAGTTTTGTTGTGGGTCCGAGTACAGGGCCCCATTTCACTTACCTCTTTAATCAAAACACTAGGCGAACTAGTAGTATTCCTAGTAGTAGCCTTACCAACCAAAGCTTCCTCCATCCATTGCATGTTCCCAATGTAGACATGTAAAATGTACTGATTGGCATTACACACTTGATATCAACTATTAACACTGTTTCATCCTTAATTATCCCTCAGTCTACCCATTTAATCAAATACCATTATTTGATTAAATTCATCAATTTTCGTCTCTTAATTAAATAAATCATTTATCTGATTAATTCATTCTCTCTCGTTAATTAAATCAATCAATCTGATCTAATTAGCTCATTTGTTTAATTAAATAAATCAATTTTTATTTAATTAATCTCTAAAGTCTATCATCTCATTAAATTAAATAAATTAAATCTTTTATTTGATTTAATCTAACCAATCATCCCCTTTAGCTGAATAAATCAAAATATTTATTTAACTATCTCTAAAATCACATTTTTCTCATCTTTGATTTAAATCAACCCATAAATCTAAGTCAAATTTGTCACATCATCTAATCCTTCATTAAATTAATTAACCATTGATTAATTTAATTCTAATCCATGTCCCATCCTCTAGCTTTTGCCACTTGCACATGAAAATAGATTTAATTCATTTATTAAATCTCTATTTTCTCTCAACATGATATAATAGATGAATATTCCTTCAAATTTAAATTCAAATCCAAGTGGGCTTTTTCCTTCCAACAAGACATTTATTTCATCTTTGCATTGAGCCAAGTGGCATTTAAGACATTCCTTTTTACCTCTTACATGTCATTTCACTATTTTCAAATTCCACCTAAATGCATTTATGGGTACATTCATCAAAATGTGCACATCCTTCATCCACCCATCTCTTGACAAGTGGCACCTTTCCATTGGTTGAAAGTTAGTCCCACATTGCTTCTTTTTGGGTTACTTGTCTCCCACATTGCTTCTTTTTGGGCATTTCCCCAACTTGTCATTCTATAAATAAGAGGCTTCTATCCTCATTTCATCATCCACAATTTGAGCAAAGTTATTATACTCAAATCCATACTCAAGATTTAGCATTTTCATCCATTTAATCAAATCAAAGCTAGGTTATTGCAGGTTTTCTCCATGGAGTTCATTTGAAGCAATCACCAAGTGGATCACATCATCATCAAATCATCAAGAGCTTGGATAGGAGTTTGGAAAGGGCCAATTTCCACATCAAATTGGCACCAACTCCCCCATAAGATCAAGAGTTTTCATATTCTCAATAGGATTTAATCTATTTCATTGTTTTTTCATTATATTCTTGCTTTCATTCCTATTTTGAACATGGTTAAATAGATTTTATGGGGAACTTTGATCTTAACTTGCATTTGAATCCTCTAATGTGTTTGTTTGTTGTCTCTTGTAGGTATTAGGATCTTGGTTCACACACCTAGCAACGTCCTTTTCACCTGGAGCTTCCTCCATCCAGTTCCTAGCATTCTCATTGAGGATAGTTAGACCCTTCGCTTCATTCCTCATTGCAGATTTGGTCACTTCCACAACCTTATGTATGTTGACATTACTGTTGTTTCTTTTTTGTGTTGCTTTTGTTGTGACTTTAAATTCTCCCATAAATTTAGGTGTGAAATCCAATGAACCCCAATCACCATCCAATAACTTTGTAACTATTGCAATTTTTTTCTCTTTTTCTTTCTCTTGCACAAGTTCTACTTGTGAGGTTGGTATTAATGTTTTCAAAGGAATCTCTTTATATTTCTCAGTTTGCAAGAAACTTTCTGATTGGAGGTCAGCTTTGATTATGTAGACCTTATTCTTATAAACATACTTCATTAAATGATGAATCCCATTGAAGGGAATCCATTCATTTCATGAATCCATGGCCTACCCAAAAGAAGATTATATGAGAGATATTGAGGCATGACTTGGATAGGAGTTTGCAATGTAACTTTTCCAACTTTCACAGGTAATGTTATCACACCAAGAGGTTTCTTTCCCACATTATCAAAACCATGAATATATAAGAAATTTGGTTCAATCTTAGTCGTATCCACTCCAATCTTATCCAAGAGGTTTATTCTACACACATTAAGGGCCAAACCATTGTCAATGATAGTTCTCCTTATTCCACATCTATTAATGGAAACCACTATCATCAAGGCCTCTTTTTGTTTTTGTATCTCCAATGGAGGTAACTCATCTTGATGAAAAACAATATCGATATTGATTGAATTCATACCTTGGATTAGGGCTACTACATCATTTGGTTACACACTAGGAGGGACCACTACTTGTTGTAATGAACATTGAAGCATGCTATGGTAATTAGGTAATGCCTGCATGAGATCCCATAAAGAAATCTTAGCAAGAGTGTTACGAAGTTGTTCTACAAGTTCATACTCCTTTCCACTATGCAAAGGAAAATGAGGAGCACTAGGCAAGATAGGTTGAGGAAGTGGTAATGAAGTAGGTATGGTTTGTGGTTGCCTATTATTCCTTGTGTTGTATGTGTGAGAAATGGTATTATAAATCAGTTGCTTTGAAACATTTTTACTAGTGAGTTGATTTTGAAAGTTTAAGATACTTATAGGGGTTGTGGACTTGTTTTGAGGTGGCCCTATGATAAGCACAAGTGTTGTTTGGACTTACAATTGTTGCTAAGGTGGGTAAATGGTAAGTTGAGGTGTAATTGAATTTACTTCCATTTTTTTTTATGACAAGCTTTAGTGGATGAGGTTTGTGAGATGGAATCCTCAAGGGCTTCATCTAACATTTCAAAGCCATTTCTACTAAAAGGCTTGGGGGATATGTTAACTTATAGAAAGAGATCTGACACTGTCAAATAACTATGTTTTCTCCAAGTGTTCTCTTTTAGTTTATACTTTTTTGTTTGATGTTTTTAGGGTAGGTTATGGTTTCCAATTATTGTAAAACTTAAAGTAATCTAGCTAAACTATGAAATGATGCTAAAAATAAAATAAATGTATATAGATCTAAAACTATCCACAACTAAAACATGTGATAAATTTTCCAATTTGATTCAAGATTTAAGCAAAAACACAACTATCTTTATTGTGCAATTTTATTTATTATTTATTACAATGTTCAAATATGATTTTCACACCTTGTTGATTATGATTAGCATTTTTTCATGTTCAAGAAGAATTTTTAAGCACAAAATTTACAAGAGTGGTGTTGGATATTATTGAAAAAACCTTGGTGTGGTATGAACTTCTACATAATGTGATATAATATGAGTATAATGATGGATAATTTATGTGCAAAAATGTCACGATATTAATTGTAGCATCATAAATTATCAACCTTGACCATTTCAAACTATGTTTGGCTCCGTCCTATGTGCTTGTTCCTAATTATTCTTATTTATTACCTATTTAATTATCATTTTGAGGAAATTGAATTAAATCTAGGAAATTAAATTAATTTTTTTTAGTGAATATCTAAAAAAAAAAAATAGGGCTTGACTAGGCTGCCCCAACTCCCCTATGCCCCCTAATCAAGCCCTAAATCTCAAAATTAATTGTTGGCCTTGATATATTTATGAATTCAAAATCATTTGTCAGCTTGACATAAAATTTAATGGGAAATATGTTGAAACTCATATAAATCCAATGAGGAGTGGGCAATATAGACTATCTATAACACAAAGTTTTGTGCCATTGAATGGCAGAACAAGACGCAAGGAAAAATATGTTAAGACATTAGAGAGATGCCTTGATATTATCCTCTTCCTCCAAAAGAGTGAGGAAAGATTCATCAACAAAATGGCCATTAACTGACTGAGTCTAAGAGTTCAACAACGAAATGTCTTTCACGCAATTTTGAGAAACCGCATTGTCCAAGAGATAGTCAAATCCTTCGGCAACAAGCACATAAAGAGAAGGGGCAAGCAAACATCTTTTTTGAATGGAGTAGAAAATCCCAAAGGCAAGAGATTGGAAGCCATTAATGGTGATACAAGCAGAGGCATTTAAGAAAAGCATTTGAACAGCCTGAATGAAATTAGGCCCAAACCCCAAGGCTTGTAACATAGCAAGAATAAAAGGCCATTTAATACGGTCATAAGCTTTAGCAAAGTCTATTTTGAGATAAATATATTTCTAATCTGAGTGCCTGGCCCACTCCATGCCTTCCCAAATAGCAATAATGTTGTCTAGGATAAATCTGGACTTGATAAACCTAGTCTATTCTGGGTGCACAATCTGAGGCAAAAGATGACAGAGCTTCAGAGCTAGATTTTTTGCAATGATTTTGTGGGAAACATTGAGGAGCATGATAGGCCTCTAGTTGTAGATATCCTTGGGATCTCCAAACTTAGGTATGAATTTAATATTTCCTTTTTTTATTAAACTACCTAGGGATTTGGAATGAAAAGCTTCGAGATAGACTTTTATGGAAGTCATTCCCAACACAGTCCCAAAGGGCCTTGTAAAACTCACAAGGGAAACCATCAATCCCTAGGGACTTGTCATTAGCCATGGATTGAGTGACTTCTTTAAGGTCTTCAATTGTCAATAATTGGTCACAAAAATCTCCTAGGTTGAAGATAGCCTATTTGGCATGACATCAAGACAATCCTGAAGGGCTTGTTGATGCATAGGCATAAACTTTTGAGCAATGAAAACTTGCTCATAGTGATGAACAAAGGCCTGGAGAATTTCAAGTAGCTCAAAGAGCACCTAAATTCCATCTTTAATTTTTTTAATGCATGGAGATGAGTGCCTAGTATGCAGGGCCAAAAAAATTGCCTGGAGGCACGATTGCCAATGTTTAACCATTACAATTTGGCTTTGATTTGAACACCTCTGGTAGCATAATTGTCTACAACTTTCCTTTTGTGTCTTAATTCCACCACCCTAACTTGTAATGATGGGGGAAAAGGGTTGGCTTCCAAAGCCTCAGTAGCTAAGTGTAGGTCAGTTGTGGTAGCCTCATAAGACTGGCGGTGAAAAATGGCTAGCTAGCGCCCATAAATGTACAAAAATATTGTCTTGCAAGTGATAGCATCATTCCACCAATTAATCCAACTTGTATGATGAATTGGCCTGCACTCCAAGTTCTAGATTCTACGAATGTGGGCCAATGTGGGCTAGTGACAAAGGAAAGACATGTTAAAAAAGAACTGAGTTTTGTATGCTCGAGGCTATCTTGTCTCCCATTCAATGTGAAAAGAAATGGGGAAATGATCTAACAAGGTCACATCCATTAATGGCTTAATCAGGAGTGAAGAGCTTTCAAAATATTAAAAATATTGAGCTAAGATCATAGCACGATCAAGGCATTTAAATATCATGTCAGAGTTGGCCCTGTAATTACACCAAGTGTGCCAGAGAGAATGAGAATGGTGGTGACCAATATTGGGATCAAAGAGCCCCAATTTATTATGCATGTAGAACCACACCTCCCTTTCGCTAGTTGCCCATTTGAAAGGCAAGGTTCCATCTTTATCATAGGCCATCTCAATCATATTGAAATCCCCACACAATAACCAAGTGGCAACTAGGGATGAATCAACAATCCAACACCAAAGCATAGAGCGTTCCACAACATCATTAGAAGTATAAACATTAATAATCCCAAAGGAATGATTATCAATGTTGAGAAGGATCTAGACGAGTCGATGTGTAGGGTCAGACCCATGGTCAACCACACAAGCATGCCACCTTGGGGACAAAAGGGTGACAAATCCATTGTGCCCAACTTCATCATCAATACAATACATTTGACTAGCTGGCAAAATAGAGCAACAAGCCGACGTGAGAAAAAAGCCATAAATTTTAACTTCTTGGGGACAAAGCACTTCAATACTACAATATATCTTCAAAGTATCCCTAATAGAATACTTTCTAGAGAGGTCTGTTAGACCTCAAACATTCCATGAGAGGAAATTCATGAGTGAAACTCCTCCATATCGTTAGAGTCTGCCTCCTATTCATTCAAAGAAGAAAATCGATTTTGCAAAAACTCTGATGGAACTAACCCAATTTGAATAGGAGGAGAAGTATATATGCATTTCTCTTGCACATATTCACCTTCTTCCAATGGTGGGGAAGGAATGTGAGACTACCTTTGAGCTCCCAACACGGGAGGAGAAGCGCTCAGTTGTGCCATCAAAATGGTAGTAGGCTAAGGCATAACCTTCAACCTAGGTCATGCTAGAACATTATCAGCCTCAGATGGAGCCTCTTTCCCTTTCATTGAAGGGTTTGAAACATTCTTTGCTAGCTCAAGGGATTTGGAAGTTGACCCAAAGCCACTGGACTTATTTTTTTGGTTCGTAACTGTGGTCCATTTTTCATCAAGTTTGGCAACAAAATTATCCACCTAATGAGGCTTTTCAGATTCTCATGGCGGAGAAGGAGAACGAGGTAATTCCAAAGGGAAACCCTTGATCTTGTGATCTATAGACTGACACCTATAACACATGTTAGGAAAATTAAAATAAGTGACCTTCTGGGTATGCCAAAGAGGTCCAATTTGAATGTCAATGGAGTCCTTCAAATCTTGGGAAAGGTCCACTTCAACACAAACCTGTTTCTAGGGTTGGGCTTGAAAAAACCTATCTAGCTCAATACAAATGAACCTCCCCAAAGAGGACACAATATGATTCAGAAAAGGCACACAAGGAAAAGGTAAACCTAGAAACTCAATCCAGACTAGGACCCACAACTTGGTGTCATCTGAGATAGCAAAGTCCCAAGTCCACACTTGGAAAACCAAAAAAGAAGATCTGACATACTAGGGACCATGTGCTAAGATTGCCTAGACATGATTGACCTCCACAAAGCAGAACACTAAAAAAACCTTGGTTAAATTTTGGACCATATCAAGGCAGACCCCATGAGGGACCCAGGCCTTGTTGACCCATTCCTTAAGAACACTTTCAGGGGGAGTCCTCCCAAAAAAATACCCAATAAGGGTGTGTTGCTCAAGCCATTTATAAGAAAAATCAAAATAAGGTAAAGGTAAAACCACATCAGCTGGGGAGTCAAAAGACTTACCTCGTGAAAGACTTTTAGAACAAATTTTTGGGGTTTTTTGTTCAAAGGAGGAGCCATTAAGAAAATCCTTCAAACCACCAACACCAACATGAACTGCTAGGTTAGAGCCGGTTGCAAGCATATTAAAACAAAAAAACCATAGTAAATGTGGTCGTACACACAGGAAAAAAGGAAATTCATGTGCAATAAGCGTAGTATGATGCAAGAGGGGCCAAGAATGACTACAGACACAAGAAAAACCTAGCAGAGATCATACACCTTCGAAGCCCGATAGTTCCTTCCATATAAATATAATTATTTCCCCCTATTTGAACATCTAAGAAACTTGATAAAAATTTCATCTCTCAAGAAAATTCAAAAGGTAATCAAAGTAATTTCAAGAGAAGAAAAAGCAACATTTCTACAAAACTATTTTAGCTAAGATTCATGTCCAAAACACATCGACAAATGTATGTTTGAGCATAGTAAGATATTTCATGTTTTATGTTTATTATTATTGTGAGTACTAACACTTGTAGGTGTTGCAAATATGAGCTATTTTGGTGGTGTTGTCATTGATTTTGTCATTGATGTTGTCATGATGTCAACATAGTTTAATTATGTTGCAAATTGTACATGTATAGCTAAGATACTTCTAAGATGTTGTGAGTACATGGAGCTATCCTTATAGTGTTGTAAATGTGTTGTATTGATGAGTTTCCAAGTGTTTTTTAGAAAATTAAATAAAGAAGAGAAGTCAGAGTGTTGAATGTGTTCAGAATGTGCTATGGTATGTTCTCCACATTTCTCTTGTGTCGATCCTATGCTTGTACGGATCTAAAGGTTTGTTAATGATAATCTCAAGGTGATATATACTAAGTTTCAACTTCTAGTGAGATTGTACTTGAAATTTGCATTCACCGATATGTGAACTGTCTAGCAAGTTTGATCTTATATGGACTGGGAGAAATGTTTCTGCTCCACAGTCCTTCATTTTTTTTATTTAGAATATACGGATCTAGGATATATCTTGTGAAGGTCTTTCCTATTCTCTGGTGAAGAAGTTTGGATTTTGGTAATCAGGAAGTCATGTTTCAGTATTTTAGTATGGGATTGCATAGTTCAAATGTCTAGTGAATGAGATTTAGTGATTAAAGCCTATTGTTTTTTCTGTTGATGTATCTAGAAGGTTCTGAGATGTAATCTCATGCATAATGAAGCGTGTTGTGGCATCCATGTGTCATCTTTCTGTTGGGAAGCCTATGCATCAATGTTTATTTGTGTTTTCATTAGGTTTGGCCGACCTAGTGTTTACACTTCATTTGAAGAATAAATTTAAATTGGGGAAGCATGTGGTTTATTCGAGACATTATTTTTTGGTCTTGGTTAAATTTTTTATTGGTCCACTCTTATTCCTTTCCACCACGAGAATTTTGAGTTGCCAACCTAATTTGAATTTATGAAATGTTGTCTTGTGGCCAACCTTGGTAAATGTTTCTAAGGTTGAGAATGGTATAAGAGCAAGTCAAATTATGAAGAGATGTATGAAAATGTGATGCAAAGTGATGAAAGTGAGCCACATATCATAAGAGAAGAAGTGTGTGTGTGAGTTTTGTTGAAGATAGTGAGACAAGGGTTTTTGTAATCTTGCGAATGTGCTTTAATTGTAGAGGTGGATATTTTTTTCTCTTTTGTATCTGTAGGTAGTGAGCCTCCCTATTGGATAGTGATTCCTTTGTAGCCAGTGATCCTTTGTACTTGGATAGTGAGTCCTCTTTTGGGTAGTGAGCCCTTGGAAGTGATCCCTTTTTATAATCTCTATATTGTGAGTTAACCCTCACCATGGTTTTTCCCTTATTGGGTTTTCCACGTAAAAATATGGTGTTCATTGTGTTGATTTTCTTTCTATTATTTATGTTTCATGCTCATATTTAATAACAGAATAGTGTGGTTGAATATTTGATCAATGATAAAGTTTCAAGTTTGAATTTGTGTGACAATTGATTTAGCCCCCACTCTCAGTTGTCCTATGCCTGTTTACCAATTGGTATTAGAGCTTGTGGTTCCTTATATAGACCTTAATCGCTTAATGAAGATACAATGGCACACAAGTTGGTGATCCCTATGTTTGATGGAACTGACTATAATGACTAGAAGGGATAGATGAGAGGATACATTATCTCTCTTGGTTTCAAGACCTGGAAGGCTATTGAGAATAAGTATACACTTCTGTCTGGTGGTGTTAATTCTGCAAATGAGATTTTTTCTTATGAAGAAAATGAGAAGGCAAAGTATGCAATTTGCAGTGGTTTATCTAAAAATGAGCAAGTCAAGGTTAATTCTCTAGATATTGCATATGAAGTCTGGAAGAAGTTGGAAGACATGTATGAAGGAAACAAAAAGGTGAAATTGACAAAGAGGGCTGGTGGAAAAGCATAGATTTGTGAACCTAAAGATAAAAGATGGTGAATAATTTACAAGTTTCTTTCAGAGAGTTGAACTGATAGCAAATGATGTTAAGAATCAAGGAGGAAAACTAGTAGATGAAGATATAATGGAGAAGATCCTGATCACTTTATCGAAATGTTACAACAACAAGATCTTTGTGATTGAAGAAATGTATGAGATCCTAAGAAGTACATTGTAGAAGAGTTGTTCGACACCTTGCAAGCATTTGAGATAAGAAAGTTCTAGAAACACGAAAAGTCAGAAGAGAAGACATAAATGAAATTTAAGGCTTTGAAGATTGAAGAACCAGATAGCGATGATGAAGAGTTGGAAGCAAATTTCACCAGGAAATTGAAGAAAGGCACCGAAAAATATAAAGTTATGTTGTACCCTTTAAATGTTTCAGTTGTGGTAACATTGGTCATTATGCTTCAACACATTCAAATAGGGCTACACATAAGAAGAACAAGGATTATAAGGATTAGGATAGGAAGGATAAGAAGTATATGAAGTTGTACTATGTTAAGGAAGAGGCAGGTATTTCTAATGATGAATTTGATAATGAAGTTGATGATAGTGAATGCTTATTCTTAGCTTTGGAAAGTAAATCTATATCCACTAACCCTAGAAAATGTGTAAGTAAGAAGGCTCCAAAGGTTAAGAAGAATATGAGGGAAGGTACCTTGGTTACCACTTTTCATGCAAGATAGGATGAAGACTATTGGGTAATTGATAGTGGATGTTCTAATCACATGACCGAAGATAAGAGTAAGTTCACTAAACTTGAAAAATGTGATGGTGGTTTAGTCATGTTCGGTGATGATTAAAGAGCTAAGATATGTGGTAAAGGTTCAATTAGTTTTGATGGAGAGCATAATACTGATGATGTATATTATGTGAAGGGTTTGAGACATAATCTTTTGAGTGTTGGTCAGATGTGCAACAATGGCTTTAAACTTGTGTTTCAAAACAATGTGTTAAATCATAAAAGGATCCAGAAAGGGAGATATGATTGCAGCTGGAAGAAGAACTCATGGAAACATCTATCAGCTGAAGGGAGTTGATGGTCATTGCCTTGTATCTCAAATCAGTGAAAGTTGGTTATGGCACTAGAGAATGGGACATGTGAACTTTGATAACCTAGTCAAGATCAGTGCTTAGGAGATTGTTCAAGGACTGCCAAGAATAACAAGACCTACTAATGCTATATGCAGAAGCTGTCAATTGGGGAAGTAGACAAGATGAAGATTTAAACTTAAAGAACATTCTATTACCACAATGTTGGAGTTGATTCACACCGATCTATGTGGTCCTACCAGGACTACAATCCTGAATGAAGACAAGTACTTTATGTTGCTTATTGATGATTATACTTGAATGGCATGGGTTGCTTTTCTCAGAGAAAAGAATTAGGACCTAGATAGGTTTAAGGTATTCAAAGCAAGAGTGGAAAATGAAGTAAATCTAAAAATAAAATGTTTGAGATCTGATAGAGGTGGTGAATTCACTTTTGGTGAATTTAATGAATTTTGTGAGAAGCATGGCATAAAAAGACAATTTTCTACTCCAAGAACCCCACAACAGAATGGAGTAGTTGAAAGGAAAAAAAAGATAGTTTAGGAAGCTGCTAGGACTATGATGAAAGAGTCTAATGTATCAGATGTGTATTGGAGAGAAGCGATACATACTTTTTTTTATGTTCTTAATAGAGTTCAAATTAGACGCAATAGCACAAAGACATCTTTTGAGTTATGGAAGTTGGTAAGACTCCTACTGTGAAATATTTTAAGGTATTTGGAAGTAGATGCTATATTAAAAGAGATGATGAAAATATTAGAAAGTTTGATGCTAGATGTGATGAAGGAATATTTCTTGGGTATTCTACTACTAGCAAGGCATACAAATGCTTTAACAAAAGACTGAGAAAAATCATTGAAAGTGCTAATGTGAAAGTTGATGAAAACATACAAAGACCTATTGAGATAAGTGAAGTTGAACCTGATGATCCTATCTATGGACATATACCTGAAGAAAGTAAGGAGAAGGAAGAAGAAGCAGAGAAAGAAGAAGAGGAACAAGTGGGAGAAGAGGAAGAAGAGAATGAACCAGAACCTACTGTTAGGACTCCTAAATATGTACAAAAGAATCATCCACAAGATCAGATAATTGGAATCAAGAGTGAAGGTGTGAAGACAAGAGGTAGAGTTGCACCTGAGGTAAATTTGTGTTTACTTTCTAAAATATAACCTAAATATGTAAAAGAAGCATGTGAAGATGAAAGATGGATAAGAGTTATGAAAGAGGAATTGCAGTAGATAGAAAAGAATTAGACATGGTAAATAGTCCCCAGACCTGTGAACAAAAAATTGATGGGTTCAAAATGGGTGTTCTACAACAAACTAATTGAAAATGGAGAAGTAGTAAGGAATAAGGAAAGACTGGTATGCAAAGGATATTCACAAGTTGAAGGTATAGATTTTGAAGAGACTTTTTCCCTTGTGGCCTAAATGGAAGCTATCAGAATGTTTTTGGAATTCTCTACCCACAAGGACTTCAAGGTATATCAGATGGATGTTAAGTCAGCTTTTCTGAATGGTGAGTTGGAGGAAGAAGTGTACATGGAGCAACCTGAAGGGTTTCGGTTGTCTGACAAACTAGATATGGTTTGTAAATTGAAGAAAGCATTGTATGGAATGAAGCAAGCTCCCATAGCTTGGTATGCAAGACTGGACATATATCTGATAAAGCAAGGATTCAATAAAGGTTCTCCTGATAGTAATCTCTACTTCAAAGTGCAAGGTAATAAGATATTGATTGTAGTTGTTTATGTTGATGATATCATTTTTGGTGGAAATGATGGAATGTGTAAAAGGTTTGCTAAAGAAATGCATAAAGATTTTGAGATGTATATGATTGGTGAATTGAATTTATTTCTTGGTCTACAAGTGAATCAAACTGATAAAGGGATATTCATTTCACAATCTAAATATGTATGGAATGGAAGATTCTAAACCGGTTTGTACTCCTATGGTAACCAGACGTAAGCTGAGCGAGGATGATGAATCTGCTAAGACTAATCAGAGCAAATATAGATCCATGATTGGTAGTTTGTTGTATCTCACTACTACCAGACCAGATATTATGCATGTAGTGTGTTTAGTTGTTAGATTTCAAGCAAATCCTAGAGAAGCACATCTTATGGATTTAAAAAGGATATTTAGATATCTTAGGGGAACATCAGATTATGGACTATGGTACCCTAAGAGTAATGATTTCACCTTGAGTGCTTATAAAGATTTTGATTGGGTTGGACGTGTAGATGACTAGAAGAGTACCAGTGGTGGTGCTTTCCTTCTTGGTCGAAGATTGGTTTCATGGTTGAGTAAGAAGAAAGAATCAATTTCTTTATCTATTGTAGAAGTAAAATATTTTGCTACAACATCTTGTTGCACACAAATTTTGTGGATGAAGAAAACTCTAAAAGATATTGGTGTGGTATGTGATGAGACTATCTCTATCTTCTATGACAATACAAGTGCAATAAACATTTCGAAGAAATTGGTTATGCATTCAAGAATGAAGCACATATCTATCAACTATCATTTTTTGAGAGAAAAAGTGTTGGAGAATGAGGTCAAATTAGAGTATGTTACAAAAAGGGAAAATTTTGTAGACATATTTACCAAGGCTCTTCCAAAGGATACTTTTTAAAATCTTAGGGAGATGTTGGTGGTCATTGTCCCTCCTAACTAAGTGCACATGAAGGTTCACCGGTTCAGTGAATTCACAAATTCTTCATTTATTTAGACTGATTGTTGGGTCTACTCCATAGGGGGAGTAGAAGTGGTTTCATTGTTGTTGTATGGGTGTACTCCTAAGGATGAGTAATTAGAAGTGTTTCTTTGTACCATTTATGTCAAAGGGGGAGAAAAGGTTATGTGTTGCCATCAATGACAAAGGGGGAGATTGTTACAAATATGAGCTAGTTTGGTGGTATTGTCATTGATGTCAACATAGTTTAAGTATGTTGCAGATTGTACATGTATAGCTGAGATACTTCTGAGATGTTGTGAGTACATGGACCTATCCTTATGGTGTTGCAGATGTGTTGTATTGATGAGTTTCCAAGTACTTTTGAGAGAATTAAATAAAGAAGAGAAGTCAGAGTGTTGAATGTGTTCAGAATGTGCTCTAGTATGCGCTCCACATTTATCTTGTGTTGATCCTATGCTTGTGCAGATCTAAATGTTTTTTATGATAATCTCATGGTGATATATGTTGAGTTTTAGCTTCTGGTGAGATACTTGAAAGTTGTGTTCACTAGTATGTGAACTTCCTAGCAAGTTTGATCTTCTATGGACTGGGAGAAATTTTTCTGCTCCGCCATCCTCTGCTGTTTGGATTTAGATTGTGCGGATCTAGGATATATCCTATGAAGGTCTTTCCTATACTCTAGTGAAGAGGTTTGGAGTTTGGTAATCAAGAGGTCATGTTTCAGTATTTCAATATGGATTTGCATAGTTCGGATGTCTGGTGAATAAAATTTCGTGATTGAAGCCTATTGTTTTTGCTGTGGATGTATCTAGAAGGTTCTAAGATGTAATATCATGCATAGTGAAGCGTGTTTTGGTGTTTGCATGGCATCTTCCCATTGGGAAGCATGTGCATCAATGTTTATATATGTTTTCATTAGGTTTAGCCGACCTGGTGTTTACACTTCATTTGAAGAGTAAATTTAAATTGAGGAAGCGTATGGTTGATTTGAGACATTATTTTTTTGTCTTGGTTAAATGTTTTATTGGTCCACCCTTATTCCTTTCCACTGCAAGAATTTTGAGTTGTCGACCTAATTTGAGTTTATGAAATGTTGTCTTGTGGCTGACCTTGGTAAATGTTTCTGAGGTTTAGAATGGGTTAAGAGAAAGTTGAATTGTGAAGAGATGTATGATAATGTGATGAAAAGTGATGAAAGTAAGCCACAAATCATAAGAGCAAAAGTGTGTGTGTGAGTTGTGTTGAAGACAGTGAGACAAGGGTTTATGTAATCTTGCGAATGTGCTTTAATTGCAGTGGTGGATCTTTTGTCCTCTTTTGTATCTGTAGGTAGTGAGCCTCCCTATTGGATAATGAGTCCTTTGTAGGAAATGAGCCTTTGTACTTGGACAGTGAGTCCTCTTTTGGGAAGTGAGCCTTTTTTATAATCTTTATATTGTGAGTTAACCCTCACTGTGGTTTTTCCCTTATTAGGTTTTCCACATAAAAATATGGTGTTCATTGTGTTGATTTGCTTTATGTTATTTATGTTTCATGCTCATATTTAATAAAAAAATAGTGTGGTTGAAGATTTGATAAGTGATAAAGTTTTAAGTTTGAATTTGTGTGAAAATTGTTTCACCCCCCTCTCAGTTGTCATGCACTTGTGTAACAGTAGGATCTTCAAGCAATCATCAATTTCTTCTTGTATGAGATTAACCAAAGGAATTTAGTCCAACAAGGAATGTAGATTAGAGTGGTAATTTATAGTATTGTTATTTGTCATTCTTTTTATCCATTTCCCTCTGCTTTATCTAGGGTATGCACTCTTTACTATTCTCATCATAACCATTTGTGGAGGTGGAAACACTAAAACAGGGTTTGACTAAGGCAAGCCCCTATAAAAGACAACCCTTATTCCCTTGTCAATCTTATAAGTTACAAATTTGAAACAAATTAAAGTGGATTAATGATCTCAAAGAATCAAAATCCTAGAACAAGAATTCAAATACCTTCTCTCATTGAATTAGGGAAAAAATGATAATTTACAAACTATCAAACTTTGGATCCAGATTTTCATAGTCAAAATCCTGTAGACCCTATTATACTTGGAGCTATTTTTAGATCCAAAAATTCAACATCTTCAAACTAGGACACTCAATGCCCTAGTCTAGTCAAATCAAGCTCAAATTCACATCGCAGGTACACCTCTATCTACACTACTCAGATATACTTTCAGTTTATGTATCACTATTCTACATTTTTCTAAATCTATGACACTCCATTTCTTTAGTTTTAATTTACCTAATTGGCAATATCAATCTCAATTCTCTCATCATTAAACAACCACACAGAAAGGGACATAAATCTAACTAGTTGTTCTAACTCTTCCTTGAGGATAGTATCCAAATAGTTTCTCTTGATTTTAACTTTTGTGTCCCTCAATGTCCACAATGGAATGAGTGATTTAGATTAGCCATTATCCTTAGACCTCATTTAACCATATCACATTAATATGCACTACATATCTTTTAATAATTGTGTTATGTAATTATAGTGACAACAAGGGGTGGAATGTAATACATGAATGTGTTAAAAAAATATATAGAATAAACATATATTTTTTAAAAATAAACATTTATAAGTAAATAAAATGAAATAATTCTTAAAAAATTATAAAATAAATTAAAGTGACTTGTAAATAAAATCTAAAAGTTTTATGTAAGTAAAATAACTTTTTACTAAATAAATAAAATAACTCTTAAGTAAATAAAAATAGGCTTCTTTTTTTATGAATAGGAAGCTATCTATATTAATTCAAATATAAAGATACATATTAACAAACAAAGGGTGGGTGGTAGAAAGGAACACCCCAAGAGTCACATGGGCAATGCCCAAAAAATCAACAGATCGCGTGGGCTAACCCAGAAGTCCAAAATTACAAAGATAAAAAGACCATTAAGCGGCCAGAGTAGTGTCAGCAGAGCCAGGAGGGTCTCTATCATCCATGTTTTTCCCCTATACATCAGCAGGGTCTGGAGTGACGTCAGGAGGAGGACCCCAACCATCATAAGCATCTTTTTTCTCTTTATCTTCTTCCTCGCACCGAGATGAGATTGCAAGTGCCAAACGCAAGAACATTTTACTAGTGACTGGCCAACCTGAGCCAGAAGCAGCAAGATCATCAGAGGGCCACCTAGAACCACCATCACCGCTCCCTGAAGCACCGCCAAAAGGCCACCCCTAGCTAGCCTATGACGGAGGAGAACGGTTTCGCTGAGGAGTGCAAGAATCCCGCCGAGGTGGGGGTTGTGAATGGGGATGTGCAAAGCCACTCCGCTATCAGCCCCTAGAGCGCGACCGGCCGAGGGAAGAGCTGGGCGAAGTGGGAACCCGAGCAACAGTACAAGGGGCATTACCCCAGTGGTCCAGGAGAACCTAGAGGTGAGCAACCTCAAGTGCAACTTTGTTAGCTTGCACTTGAACCTGTAAAAGCACATTAGAGAAAATCATAGCTTTAGCATATAAAGATAAATCAATATCCATTTGAGTATGTGAAAAAATGCAAGCATTTATGTCTTTCCAAATATTGAAGAGAATTTCCACCAGAAAGTGTGCCAAAGCTGGGTGAATTTTGTAGGAAATCTAGGAGAATCTCCAAGCAACACCATATGCTAGGAAAAAGGTTTTGGACGAAAGGGCTGAAAAAAGTTATGAATCCAAGCCCAAAGCTACTGAACTCTAGGAAAAAACCAGAAATGATGCTTAAAATTCTCAACTTGTCCACAAAAAGGGCAACGAGGGTCCTAGACCCCCAGGTGGACCAACCGAGAGCCCACAGGCAAGCCCTAGAAAAGAATACACCAGGAAAAGTGGGCAAGCTTTGACTCAACACTTGCAGACCAAGTGGCAGCAATATTTTACACTACACATGAGTGGGAGATTGAAGAAGCCACCTCTAGTTCAAGCTTTGAATCATAGGAAAATGTGGTGAGAGCCACCTATAACCAAGCCGAGGCTTGTAGTTCCTGAAAGGGGTGTCTGGATACCACTTCCAATCTTTCCACCAAGGTTTGGTCCCACAAATTCCAACCTTATGAAGCATTTCAGCAGGAATGGCATTCACCAGACCATCATAAGTAGCATGGTCCTCGTTATGAAGCATGTACTGGGCATGGAAAACATCCCACGATGACATAATACACATGGTGGGTCTAGAAAAATTTTGTTGCAGGGTCTGGATACCCTTTTTGTGAAATTTGAGTTCCTTAAGCTTAGGTGACTTGGGCAATGGCTGACCATTGCTAGCAAAAAGAGGCGACCACCAAATATTATGCTGGTTGAGAGAGAGCCCATCTCAAAAACTAGAGCCAACCCAATAGAGCCAAGGTTTGACAACTTCCCAGGCCCACCAGATGCTTTTGGCCACAAAAGTCATAACAATCTAGATTGGTTCATTCATGACCAGAAGGGTTTGAAAGCCAATCCCCTTCCAGGAAAGTCTATGAACAGGGAAGCTAGATTGAATACTATGCCTGAGAAGAATTTTCCAGGCCTCATCCCCAGTAAGGGCACAAATAATCCATTTAACACACATAGCAGTCCCTTGCCGTTGAGTAGACAACAACCTGAGACCTCCCAAGTCTCTGGGAAGGCAGCAGAATTCCCAAGCCACATGATGAAACCCTCTATGAATTTCAGAGGAGGCCCAGAGAAAATCATGAAGCAGTTTCTCAAGCTTACCATAGGCAGCTTTGGAGGGGGCTCAACAAGAAGAATAATAAACATGGGTGGCCGCTAGGATTTTGGAACACACCTGGAATTTCCTTGCTAAAGAGAGGGGCTTGGTAACCCAATAAAAAAACTTTTGTTCAACTCTGGAGAGCACGACTTTCCAAAGCTCAACCGGAGATGCCTAAAGAGCAAAGGGAATTCCTAGAAACCAAAAAAAATCACTAGGACCAATCCACTTCCAATCATATTGTTGCAACCACAATGGAGAGGGCAAGATAGACTGTCGGTAACATAATTTTTTATGCAACTGGATGGCAGAGCTGGAAGCAAGACAAAAGGTATTAAGACACTCAAGAGCTGCCACAATGGAGTCTTCATCCTCTAGAAGGGTGAGGAATGAGTCATCAGCAAAATGGCCATTAACAAGTTGAGCTTGAGAGTTGGGCAAAGAAATGCCCTTGACCCACCGCTGGGAAACAACATTGGCCAAAAGGTAACCAAAATCCTTGGCTGCAAGCACATATAAAGAGGGGGCCAACAGACACCCTTGCCTAATGGAACGAAAGAGTCCAAAGGCAGATGATTGATGACCATTGATGGTGATACAAGTTGAGGCATTTGCAAAGAGCATTCAAACAGATTGAATGAAATTGGGCCCAAAACCCAAGGCTTGCAGCATAGCAAGAATAAACGGCCATTCAATGCGATCATAAGCCTTGGAAAAGTCAATCTTAATCAACAAGGCTTTCTATTTTGAGCGTCTATCCCATTACATGCCTTCCCAAACAACAATGATATTATCCAAAATAAATCTGGATTTGATTAACCCAGTTTGTTACGGGCACACAATCTGAGGTAGAAGATGGCAGATTTTAAGAGCCAAAGCCTTGGAAATAATCTTGTAGGAGACATTAAGAAGTGTGATAGGTGTCTAGTTGCAAATGTCTTCTGGGTCACCCAGTTTTATGAATTTTATGTTACCTTTATTAATTAAGTTACCTAGGGAATTAGAATGAAAAGTTTCTTAGTAAACTTGATGCAGATCATGCCCAATATAGTCCCACATGGCTTTGTAAAATTCACAAGGCAATCTATCAATTCTCGGGGCTTTGTCATCAACCATGGAGTAGATAGCCTCTTTGAGATCATCAACTGATAAAAGTTGATCACAAAAAAAAAAATTGAGCTGAAGAAAGCTTGTTTGGCACAATAGCAAGGAAATCCTGAAGGGCTTGCTATCGCACAGGTGTGACTTCCTGTGCAGTGAAGACTTACTCATAATGACGCACAAAGGCCTGGAAAATGTCAGGCAGCTTAGAGAGCACCTGAATGCCATCTTTTATTTTTATAATGCCCAGGGATGAGTGCCTATCACGCAGAGCCAAGAAAAACTCTTTGGAGGAACAATCACCAACTTTTAGCCAATGTAACTAGGCTTTGATTTGCACTCCTCTAGCAACATAGCTGTCAGCAATTTGTTTCTTGTGCCTTAGCTTTTCCACCCTAACTTGTAATGATGGTAGCCTCATAGCCTCATAAGACCGCCGGTGAAAAATAGCCAGCTGGCGCCCATAAATGTGCAAAAATCTAGCTGTGCGGATGATGGCCTCATTCCACCAAGAAATCCAACCTGTATGATGAATTGGTCTGTACTCCAAATTCCAAACTCTGTGAATGTGGGCCAAGGCAGGCTTGTCGCAGAGTAAAGACATGTTTAAAAAAATTTGAGTTTTACACTTACTAGGCTATCGAGTTCCCCATTCAATGCAAAAAGAAATGGGGAAGTGGTCTGACAAAGTTACATCCACTAACGGCTTAACAGGGAGAAAGAAGCTGTCAAATGAGAAAAAATATTGCGCTGAGATCATGGCACAATCAAGGAGCTTAAATATTTTGTCAGAACCGGCTCGGTAATTGTACCAAGTGTGCTAGAGAGAATGAGAATGGTGGCAACCAATATTGGGATCAAAAAGCCCTAATTTATTGCACATGTAAAACCATGCCTCCCTTTCCCCAACTGTCCATCTAAATGGAAAAGTGCCATCTTTATCAAACGTCATTTCTACCATATTGAAGTCCCCACAGAGTAACCAAGTAGCAACTGGTAAAGAATCAGCAATCCAACGCCAAAGTAAAGAGCATTCCACAGTATCATTAGAAGCATAGACATTAATAATCCCAAAGGAATGATTATCAATGTCAAGAAGGATCCAGACGAGCCGATGAGTGGGATCAAACTGGTGGTCGACCACAAAGGAGTGCCACCATGGGGCCAAAAGGGTGACAACTCCACCATGCCCAACATCATGGGTAGTACAAAACATTTTACTGGCTGGCCAAATAGAATGACTAGCTGCAGCAAGCAAAAAACCAAAGATTTTAACTTCTTGGAGACAAAGCACTTCAACATTAGAGTACTTGCACAAGGTATCCCTGATAGAATACTTTCTGGAGAGGTCTATCAGACCTAGAACATTCCATGAAAGGAACTTCATAAGTGAAACTCCTCCATGTTTTTGAAACCCAATTCCTCTTCATTTAGAGAAGAGAAACGATTCTATAAAAATTCTGCCTGAACTGATCCAATTTGAATGGATGGGGAGGACATCCTCCATTTTTCTTGAACATATTCCCCATCTTCCCTAGGAGGGGAAGGGCGGGGAGAACGCCTGTGAACTCCTATCACAAGAGAAGACATATTCGGCTATGTTAACATGATAGCAACTGGTCGAGGCGTAGCCTTTGGCCTAGGCTACTGTGAAACATAATCAGCTCCAACCGAAGCTTCTTTCCCCTTCACAAAAGGGTTTGAAACATCTTTCACTAGCTCATAGGTCACAGGACCCAACCCAAAACCAATGGACTTATTCTTTTGGTTCGTAATTGTAGTCCATTTTGCGTAAGGTTTGGCAGTAGATGCAACCGTCGAATGAGGCTTTTCAGCATCTCGTGGCGAAGAAGGTGTACGAGGCACTGCTAAAGGGTAGTCCTTGATCTTGTGGTCTGTTGACTGACACCTATAGCATGTGTTGGGAAAATTAAAATATGTGACCTTGCTCAAGCCATTGACAGGCAGTATCAAAATCTGGTAAAAGAAAAACCACATCAGCTGGTGAATCAGAGCACTTACCTCATGAAAGACTTTTAGAACAAATTTGTGGGGACGTTTGTTCGGAGGAGGAGCCATTGATTATCACCATCGAACCGCTAACACCAGCAAGAATTGCTAGGTTAGAGCTAGTTAAAGGCATATTAAAACAAAAAAACTACAATAAATGCGACCATACACACAAGAAAAGAGGGGTTTCCTGTGCAGGATGGGTAGTATGATGCAAAAGGGTAACCGCAAAAAACACAAAACCCTAACAGAGCTCATACACCTTTTTCATAAAAATAGCTTTTCAACCAAGCACTGGACAATATAAAATAATTCTAAAGTAAAATTATTATAGATATCTCAAATGCATCTATCTAGAAAGATGCCTAGAAATATCAATTTGGAATTTTTTTTATTTACTTTGAGACTATTTTATTACGTCATTAGAGTCCACCCCTTCCACTATTATAAAATGCCTATCGCATTAATACTATGTAAATAAAATAATTTTATTTTTTAACACATGTAAAATAATTTCTTAATTAAAAATAATAATAATAATTCTACAATAAAATAAAATAATTTTAAGCAAATAAAAATAAAAATAAAATAAACAATATAAAAAATTCTCAATTAATTGAAGTAAATAAAATAAAATAATTCTTTACTAAATAAAATTAATATATTTTTTTATATTTTTAAATTATTTTAAAAATATTGATAAATCATTTAATAAATTATTATTTCATTAAAATCAAAATAAATAAATAAATAATTTTTTAATTCTTATTAAAAATAATATACTAATTATTTAACTTTTCCCTGATAAAGAGATTCCCTTTATTTTATTTTAAAAATAAATAAAAATTAAAGGTGTTTCAAACCACGATATAATGCTTCTGTCACTGTCAAAATTTCTCATCTTTATCATACCCAGTGGGCAAATACATTGCACAGGGACTGGAAATGATGTTACCTGTTAAACTTTCAAACAGTAAAAAATACCATCATAGACTATTCTTGTATTTTATCTTAATTAAATTTCCATTCACCAGTAAAAACCAAAAAAGACGTTTTTAAAGTTAATAAAATGCACTGTTTGCATTTATTTATCATCAAGCATTCAAAAAGACAATTTCAATGAGTAAATAATGCATTGAATAACAGTTGGGATGAGGTACTCATTTTGAAGTTGAATTGCAGCAATGCAGGAAATAAATGAGAGTTTAGTACAGTACAATATAAGATAGTTTTATGGTTTAGAAAGATCGTGTATTATCTAATGATCTCATAGACTGTTTGGTCCCGTAGACATTATTAAGAACCTTCATTCATTCAATATAAGAACACAGAGACAACAATAATAGATAACATGCTATCTTATACAGTTGTTTCTATTAATAGATCTACTATTTAACATAAAGTCACATTTCTCTCTTATATAATTATTTCTGATCAGGGCTTCAATTTGACGGTCGATCTTGCCTGTCAACAATTTTTTTAAAGACGGTTATCTATTCAAAGTGCCTTTAAAACATTATGATATACCTTAATGTAAGTAAAATTATATATAAATCAAATATATATATCATTATAATTCTATATAAATTTTGACATTCTATCCAAAATCTCTCCTTTCATCTGATACAATCTTCTTAAAATTTTGATTGTATTTTACAGCAAAAATCTCTAAATACGGTCATACAGCCATTAAATTTAAGTCCTGTTTCCAATAATAGATCCGCTATTTAACATAAAATCCCACATTTCTCTCTCCTTACTTTTCTGATTTCAAGAGGTACTCATTTTGAAGTTGAATTGCAGCAATGTAGAAATAAATGAGAGTTTAGTACAGTACAATATAAGAGAGTTTTGTGGTTAGTGATGTGGTTGGTTATCTGATGGTCCTTTGACTGTTTGATTTCGTAAACGCTATTAAAAGCTTTCATTCATTCAATATAAAAATGCAAAATCAACAATAATAAATAATGTGCTATCTTATACAATTGTTTCCATTAATTTATCCGCCATTTAACATAAAATCCCACATTTCTCTCTCCGTGCTTTCCTGATTTCGAGACTGTAGTTTAGTTTTAATATAAACTTTCTCTGTACTAGCCTTTGCTATAATGAACGAGAAAAGCAGAAGGGTAAAAGCATACGCAGTATGACATGATGATGGTGTGTGCTATTATATTTTGTAATAAATTGAACTATATCTGCATTGTCAACAAGATATGACCGACAGCTTCAAAGTTCACTGTCAATGATTGTTTCAAAAGAAATTTTGCCCCACTCTTTTCTCGCATTGATTTATGAGGTGGCCAGACAGGGTTCAATGCATACCAACTCCTTCACTTTTATAAATGTTTTAAAGGGAAAAATGGCTGCAATAGTTCTTTGTAGGACCCATCCCTTCACATTTCAATGCTTTTATTAGTAGATTCCTTGAAAATTGAAAATGATTTTAATGTTTAGGCGAGTTTTATAAAATGGCTGGATAATTAAAATAATAAGAATTATTGTTATATCATTTGCATGATTCTTGATATGGACATTTCAGACCCATGCTGACAATTATAATAATTAAGTTAATGAATCATAAGACTAATGCTACTGGATATATAATTAATGAGTAAGCATCCTAATAATAATGAGGTTTGTTTTAAACATGTTATTCGAAGTCAGAATCATAGATACAAATATCTTTGTTTTAAACTACTTTTCCCTTGTACTATTCATTTGTGTTGCTGTCAACTGTCACAAACATTATGATGTATAATCAACTACAATAAATTTTAAATGAAATAAAAAGATATTAAAAAGAAATATTTTAAAAGATATTAAAAAGAAATATTTTTATAATCAGAGTTGAAATATCAATAAAATGGAATAAAAGAATTTTAATGTTCAAAAGTTAAAGATAATTTAAAGAATAGCGAATTTTTTCATTTTAGTTTTCAAATTTGTTGAATGATTGTTGAGATGCTTGATGATGAACTCCCCATTTTCCAACCTAATCCTCTTTAAACAAATCTTGTAACAAAATAATCACTAAAATATCTATATATTTGACCCAAATATACCTAACATTATGAATATACAATGAAAGAAAAAATTTATACAATAAAAAATTAGTCTGTATACCTATACACAAATGTTCCATCCCCTAAGGCAGAAAGAGATAACATAGAATACCAATATTGAGTAATTTTTTTCTCAAACATGAAAATTCTAATTGAAAAAACTAAAAAAAATAACTTGAATTGGGAAATGGTCAAACCTTGGGAAGTGAGAGAATAGGCAGAAGTAGAGTAACAGTGGAATCAGGCCGTAATTAAATGGTACAGAACACTGTATGACCCTGATAAAAAAGAAGCCAAAAAGAAATGAGTGCTCAGTCCAATACAAGTTGTCAAACTGAGTTGTTTTTATTAATGGGTCTGGCCCATTTTACATTAAATCCCAGATTTCTCTCCATGACCTCTTTGTTATTGACAGATGCTAAAGATTGTATTCTGCTTTAATATTAACTTTATCCACCAATCTATTCTAGAAACACTTTGCATGATAATCCATTGCTTTCAGATTGCTTTTAAAAGTTTCATGCTCTACATGTGAGCATATAATTAAAATTGAGTTGGAATTTTTCAATATTGAAAGGTATTTTTCTTTACTTTGCTTTTTCCCATCCTATGATTAAAGTTAATGAGAAGGTGAAAATAAGGATCCACCAAATATCAACCCATCCTTATCTCTTTAAGAATCTTGGGAGTTTGGCTAAAATATTTAGTTTCAATTCTAACACAATATGATGCCTCCATGACTTGCCATATAAAGTTTGATGGACTTCAATGTAGTCCAATTAAGTTTGTACAAAGTTAAAAGCAAGATTTTCAACGCACCACAGATGATAATTGTGATTTACCAATCTTAAAATTCATTTTCATCTGTCAACATCTTGAAGCACTTTGAAGATTGTTTATAGGTGTGAGAGCCCAAAAGGAATTCTAGATAATATTACTTTTTCAGTCCAGAAATGATAACAGCATTTCTAACTTACAGCAGCCAGAAAACTTTGGTTTATTTACCCAATGATGAGTACAGGCACCCAACAAAGTCTTGTTATTGTATATAATTTAACAGCTCAGGGGACATAATGCCTGCATCACTTTATAATATGGTTTTAAATACACATTTTGCCAGACAAACTTGTGGAGACAAGCATTTTGATTTATTTAAACCATTATGATGAATGGCACTTTGCATCTTTTAGGTGGGTCATACAAACCCATTTGAATAACAGTTAGCATTCGTTCCTTATGTGTGGGAACAGCTATAGATTAATACTATTGATTGATTCCTAGACATTTATCAAACAATGACTCGTCCTTTTGGTAGAGCTATATATAATAATAAAGAGATTATTACTATTATATGATAGAAGATACCAGTGACATTGTCATTAGTGGCATTTATTATATTATATTGCTTATAATTTTAATTATAATAATTATATGATAGAAGATATCGATGACATTGACATTAGTGGTATTTTATTATATTATTATGTTGATAAGTGTAACTATAATAATTGTAGTAAAGGGTAATTTGTAGTAGTGTCAACATGTGCATAAAAAATTTAACAAATATTTATATTTCAAATTAATATATTTAATTCATTATCAAACTTAAAATAACATCATAGAAAATATAGTCGAAATGAAAGTCAAATTTGTTACATTTGATGTTTTAGTTATCATCTAGAAGAAACAAAGTACATCCAAAATATTAAAAAAACTTAGCATTACATTTGGATTCAAATAAAAATAAATATAGCAGACAATAAGACAATTTTTTGCATACGTCCATTAAGAAATTAGAGACACTTTTTTCTAAATGTTCTTTTACAACAAGAAAAAAAACTAAGAGTCACAAAATATAATTAAATAAATGTATCAAAAAATGACACAAATGAAATATTCATATTTAAAGAAGAAATGTTTATCATATACAACCATAGATTATATGTGTATTGTTTAAGTCTTATCTATTCATTATGAATTTTCACTTATTATCATACCAGTTTGTAGAAATAATAAATATATTTAAAAAGAAATTAAGTGAAGCTGTCTACATTCACTTAAAATTGATGGTTAAGGTGCATCTATGAAGATCTTTTGCTATGCAAGAATAAGCAAGTCATTAATTTAAAAACTAAAGTAAACATGTAAGTGGAGGGCATGATTAGGAAAATAAAGGAACACCAACTTGTCAAGTAATTATTTTCCTTTGTGCCGTCAAATTGCAGATTGTGTTTTCATTTTGCTTTTCCTTTTGTCATGCATGAGATTTCATTTACATAAGCATTAAATAACATGGGAAAGTGCACCGCCTACATGGTATAAATTCCTTCTCAAACATGAAAGTTTAATGAAGAGTTTGAATGAGTTAACAGTCAAACATTGGGAAGTGATCAAACGAAGAGAGGTTGTACATGGATACCAAAAACTTTTACTCATTCACTGATGATAAATAAAAGCAGAGTAATAGAAGATTTTGCATATGACATGATAACTGTTTTCTACTTTTTAATGTTTCTCAGTCAACTTAGATCAATACATTAAGTAATGTTTCTGATTATTTTGTTTGAGAAGTAAGGTTAGATAAACAATAAAAAAATTATCTAGTATATCTCGAAGATGTGTTAGTGTGAAACACTTTCATTTTAGCATATGGTTCAGTAGATTGTTTACTTTTCTCTTTTTTTCTATAAAAGGCATAGACCCTATAAGGATTATATTGATTTTTAAAGGGATATTACAAAGTATTACTGTCTTTTTTTAAAGGTTGGCAGTTTGATGAATAGAACAAAATTGAAGCCTGTTGCCTGCCAATAAAACGTATATAGCTGAGGCGAGCTAGATCAATGCATTTTACATTTTAACTTCTGCTTTTACCAAGACATTTCCTAAGAAGATATCTCCCACCCAGTCCAATTTACATATACATTACATTTGCATTTGGGACTGGTTTTTTACTTTTCTTATTAAGATATTTTATTTTATTAATTTCATATTATTAAATATTTTTCTTGTCAACGGTTATTATTACAAAAAAAAAAAATTCTGACTTTTTTCATTTTAAATTATTTATATCTTAGATTAAAGTTGATGGAAAGGTGAAATAGAGGTCCAAGGGGACACACTTTTTATTAAATTATTAAGATATTTGGCACAAGTACATGGTTATAATTCAAAATTGTCTCACTTATAAAAATAGGGACACGAGAATTTCAATGAGTTTTGCTATACCAAATTAGAACTTGTACAAGTTGAAAGGTAAAATTTAGTATGTCCTAATGACAAATAATGATATCATGATGTTTTATTGGATTTATTAATATTTCAAATCTAAAGATCTTGTTGCATATCATTTTATGAGTTGAGGCTTAGAACATGTTTTTATAGATATTAGAGCTCCAAAATGAGTTTTAAATTGGACTTACATAATGATAAGAGTTAATCATTTAGAGACTTGAGTAACAAAGACTTTCAACTTAAACATTTACATATTTTAAAATTTCTATCATTTTTTCCATTATAATATAAATTGTTATGAGATAATATAACTCTATTGTAAATGTATTATTAACATGATATAAAAAATACAATCTAAACTTATTTATATTGTGTGATTTAGAAACATCATTGAATTGTCATTACATTAAAGAGTGTCACTAAAATTACAGTAAAATTCAATAATCAAATTAAATATATCATTGGGTTAGGAGAAATTTCTATCATTTTTTCCATTATAATATAAATTGTTATGAGATAATATAACTCTATTGTAAATGTATTATTAACATGATATAAAAAATACAATCTAAACTTATTTATATTGTGTGATTTAGAAACATCATTGAATTTTCATTACATTAAAGAGTGTCACTAAAATTACAGTAAAATTCAATAATCAAATTAAATATATCATTGGGTTAGGAGAAATTTCTATCATTTTTTCCATTATAATATAAATTGTTATGAGATAATATAACTCTATTGTAAATGTATTATTAACATGATATAAAAAATACAATCTAAACTTATTTATATTGTGTGATTTAGAAACATCATTGAATTGTCATTACATTAAAGAGTGTCACTAAAATTACAGTAAAATTCAATAATCAAATTAAATATGATATATATATTATGTAATATCAAGACATTATTATTTCAATTAATTATAATTAATCAAGCACATAACGAACCAACCACATATGATTAATTCCTTAAGATTTTTATGGGACACACAAGCTATAGTTGAACAAGATTGGATGTATGGGGATGAACTAAACCTAATCAAATATCTACCCAAAAATCCACATTTTATCAAGTTTATTGGGTGCACATGATTTTGGTTATTCACCACCAACTACAATAAATTAGATGTGCACCTAACTCATTTGACCAAAATCATGCATGTTATGAGTCAATCACATATAATTAGTCCATGTGGGATGCAAGACTAGGGAAAACCAATTTTTATTTGGATAAGATATAGTGTATCAAGATTAATTAACACTATTCACAAATTGAATGATCAATTAACAAGAGATTTTTCATCAAATGTACCATTGGGATGTATTGAGCCCTAATGAGATAATATTGGATGTGTGTGTTTCAAGAGTGAGGTTGGTCACAAACTTTGTATGAGTCAATCCTAATATATGATTAGTTTATTGTGTATGCAATAGAGCTAATCAAAACTCAAATCAATAAAATGAGGTGAGTAAAGACTACTCATTTGATTAGGTTTTGATTAGAAAAAATGTGTATTAGATTAGTGTACTACATGTATTTGGTTAAAGTTGAGTGTTAGATCATAATGGGCCAAACAATGACAATGGGAGAAAAAATCATGCAAAAATTTAGATGCAATTGTTAGAGTAAAAGGGTATTTACCTAATTAATTGTATAATTACTTAGGTCATTTTTCACTCTAGCTACTTAAGCTTACATAGGTCATGTGAATTGTTGTGTTTAAAGTCATATGATGAGGACACATGTCATGATCTCCTCTCTCTAAGGATCACAGAGCTACATTGGCTACAATATTTAGCAAAGAGTTAAGAACCAAGCAAAGGGTAACAACCCTTATAGGAAAAGATAAAGATGATCTTGAAAGAATTTGGAAGGAAAGTAATGACAAAGCAAAGGAGATTGCAAAAATGCTAAGAATGATACCAACAAATGATGAAGAAAAGAATGTGGAAACTAATGCTTCAGAACCAAATGTAGAAGAAGAGATGCAAATAGATGATGTTCAACATAACCATGATGTAAATGAAGAAGCTAGACTGGACAACAATCCTCTAGAAGTGGAGGAAATGATAGAAAAGGTTGTTGAAGAAGCAATTATCGGAGAAGACATTACAAAGGAAAGTACCATCACTCCTCTAGTGCAAGAAGAAATTATTCCTTTGGTTATCACAAACAACCCTATTGAGGAAGATGCTATAAATAAAGATGATAATGAAGAGAAGGTTGATGAGGAAAAAGAAGAAGAGCATGAGAAGGAATCAATCTAAATTTAGATTCTTGGTATGTATGCGGACTTTATAGTGTTGTTTCTAATATAGTTTTGTTTTTTTCTCTAGTATATGACTTATGGGGAATCAACCTATTATTTTCAGTTTGTATATATGCACATATTTCTCAAGGGGAGCTCTGGTGAAAGTCTTAACAGTTTGTACAGGTGCCCTTTACCCTTGATGTCAAAGGGGGAGAATATTTTGGAGATTTTTTTGGAGATTTTGGCATGTTTTCATGAATTAAAAATGGGGAAATTGTTGGAAGTTTGGAGAGATTTTCTTTGATGATGATGTTTGGAAACATGAGCATGGAAGGTACATAAAAATGTGTTGCAGTATTGTCATTGATGTCAACATTGTAACTTATGTGAAGATTTTGGTTGTAGACCATTTTTATCAGTTCTAACGGGTTTTGAGTTGTTGAGGAAGAAATTTTTGCATAAAGGTTTGATCCACTAAATATAGTTGTGTGGGTGATTAACTATGTGTCAATATTTTTTATTCAATGCAATAGTGCACCAATTTTTGGGACTACATCGGTTTGCAAATAAATATTTCACTTTGTGCTTCTCACATAATTTTGTTGGATGTTAGATGTATCTAATTCCAATTTTTCATTATGTTTTGACAAGTGGTTTGAGACTTATGAGTTATATAATTTTGGCCTATAAATTATAGTTATTTTTTGTACAGTGCATTTGTGTGGGAGATCTTGCACTTCTCCGCGGATGAATTTTTGGCTTTATGCTTTTAAGGATAAGTTTCTAGATGTCAGGAGAGCATGGATTCAATATGGTATTGAGTTTTGAAGTCCACATGTCGAGATGTGGATACAAAGTTGAAGATTTTGCTTTTAGGTCTCATGTGGAGCCAACCTAATATGTTTGAAGGTATGTGAAGATTAAGTATTGTGGTCCTATGTGGGATCAATTATAGGTCCATTCTGAACTATTTTTAGTTGTTTTGAGATTTGAAATTTGGTGTGAGATGTGTATGAAATTTTTGGAGCTGACAAGTTATATTTTGGGTGTTGCATCTAATTAGGCCAACCTAATTGATGTTAAAGTTGATGCAGATATGTATGTCAGACCTTTTCAATGTTTTAGGTTGTTGATGTTGTTAAAAATGACCTACATGTGAATATCATCATAGAAGATCTAATCTAAGTTGTGAATGTTGCGTTGAAGAATAAGAGTGATACAAATGAAGAGGAAAGTAGAGTGTTAGATCTGAATCAGATGAAGTGTGCAAAGTCAGTTTATTGAGCTTCATTGGGACTTTATTTCATGCATATGAAAGATGCAATTGTAATAGTTTAAAATAAGCTATGAGCCACCATCTCTCTTCTATCTTTTTTCAGTGGATAGTGAGTCCACTTGGACAGTAGTCCACTTGGACAGTAGTCCACTTGGACAGTAGTCCACCTATAGTGAGCACTTTTGTAAATACACTCTAATTGGTTATAATATATTGTGAGCTAACTATCACCATGGTTTTTCCCATTTTTGGTTTTCCACTAAAAATATTGGTGTTCATGTGTTATGTGATGTTGTGAATGTTCCATGCTTTATTTCCTTATTGTAGTTGAATATGCTTTGGTAATTGGATGTTTAATGTTTGAATGGTTTAAGAGAATATTGACTCACCTCCCCCACCTCTCAGTATTCTGGTTGTTCAATACCACAGTTACTAATACTCAATTTATTAGCCTAAACAAGGTTAAATAAAAGTATAGTAAAAACCTATACTAGGAAATAAAAATCTACACTAACATAATGGTGTGTAATGCTCTATGAATTAAGTCATTATTTATTACAATGTTCACATATGATTTTTGTATATTTTTTATCATGATTAGTGTGCTCAGGAAGCATTTTTAAGCATAAAATTTGCATAGATGGTGTTTGATATTTTTGAAAAAACCTCGGTGTGATGTGAAACTCTACATAATGTTACATAATATTGTTGAACACACTTGATACTAAGAGTGGTGGGGATAAATTGACATCACCAAAAACTTAAACCCCTCCAAAACTTAATGTCTTCAGTACAAATCAAGCTTCAAACCAAAAATTTTAAATAGATAAAGAGAAATGAAGGATATAGCATTTTAACCCCTTAACAAGTTCAACAACCCTTAGCATTGAAAGATAGAGCAATTCTATCCTTAACTAGACCAACAATAATAAAAATGAAACAAGAAACACACTTCCATAAAATAACACCATATTTACATGGAAAACACAAGGAGGGAAAAACCACGGTGAGAGTCAACTCACAATATAGAAGCTCACTTCATATAAAATTAAAATTAGGCTCACTTCCAAGGACTTGCAGGCTAAGGAACACAACTTTAAAGGGAAAGATACAAGGGAATTGTAGAACTGAAGCACACACAACATCATGGGAAATATACAAAGTACCTAATGAGATTCACTGTCATAGAAGTATACATGAAAGTTTAAAATTTACCAAATATGTCAACAATACACTCTACTAACTGAGGAATTAAAACAAATCTAATCTTTCTTCCACATAATTTTACACTTTGTTTGTGAGATATTCAATTACATTCAACACTGACACACCCACACACTTCACCTCATCACTTGCAATTGATTTGATCTTACATTTATATCCTCCATAGCTTCACACATCATCAATTAGGTTGGCCAAAATAAAGATAAATAATGATTTCAACAAGTTAGCCCTAAAAACAATGTTGAAGAGGGGGATGGTGTTTCAGTCTGCAACTGCAAGGAGCCAAGCTAGGGCATCCGAGCCCTAGCTCGTGTTTGCTTTCTTTGTTTGTGCGAAGGTTGGGGTGGGCGTCTGTTTTGTTCTATGGGGGTTTAATCTTTTTGTTGCGGCTATTCTTTGAAGCTCTGGCCTGGTTGTGTTTGGTCATTTTTCCTGTGCGGAAGGGTTTCCTCTTATCTGTTGTGTCTGTCCCAGGCCATTTGGCGGCTATGTCTCAGGGTGAGCCATCTAGGGTTGCGCCTGACATGGATTTTCGTGCTACGGTGGACTTGAAATTACCAAGACAAGGAGCGAGGATTTTTTATAACACCCTCTTCTCTCCGAATACAGGGTCTATGGAATCAAATTCGTCTAGTGGATCTTGAATCTCGAAGATTAACGACTGCCTTGAGCGTTGCAAAGAGAGACCTAAATTGGTGATTCCGATTGAGATGATTGCTGAGGATATAGAATATTATTCAAAACATTCTCTGTACTACAAATTTTTGGGAATGAGAGTGTCTCTACAATTTTTGGAAACTTGGGCTCAGAGGACTTGGGAGCCAGAGGGTGAAATGGAGGTCACACTGCTTGCAAATAATTTTTTCATGGTCACATTTATCTGCTTGGCTGATCGCAATAGGGTTTTTCAGGGGGGCCCTATTTTCACAACCAAGTTGGGTTGTTCGTCAAGCCATGGCAAGCAGGCTTTAATCCCTTGGAGGAGCTTCTAAATCATGTTCTGGTGTGGGTTCGGTTGCCCAGATTTCCAATTGAATGTTCTCGTGAGGATGTTCTGCACATGCTTGCTTCGATGCTTGGGAAGTCGGTGGGGTCTTCGACACAAACCCTAGGTAAGAAAGTAATGACTTTTGCTCGAATTTGTGGAAATTGATTTGAGTAGGCCTTTGCTAGATGCTTTTGATATGTGTGTGGGTCCCCATTCTTGGGTACAACAATTGGATTACGAAACCCTTCCTTTCCGATGTCGCCTCTGTCATGAATATGGTCACCTGTTGCATAGATGCCCGAAGGCTAAGCCTGTGGTGCCTCAGCCTCCACCTCCTCCTCGTAACAATTCTGATGTTGATAAGGGGAAGAATCCTATTTCTGTTGAGGGTGCAGATGCTGGGGGTTATGTTCCTATTAAGGCTCGTAACCAGAATAGAGGACAAAAGAGGACTTTGATGGAGAGACAAGGTGAGGATACTTTTAACAGGTTTGAGGTCCTAGATGATTTGGGTCAGCAAGAAGTTAATCTAGGGTTAATAAGTGTGGATTCGGGTGTGGTTGGTTCTGGCCTGGAGGATCACACTTCCATTACTCCTCCTGCTCCACAGGAGGAGTCTGCCATACCTATGGTCACTGATGTGCAGGTTGGGGCTCAGGTGATGTCGGGTCCAAATGTTGAGTTGCAGCAGGGGGATGGAAGCACATCTTTTCCTACATGGAATGTTGGATCGGATGTGGCTAAGAGTAGCAAGCCTTCTCCTCAACTGGGCATTTTGCAAAAGGATGGCAAGAAGGGGGGATCGGAGAAAAGTGTTAAACTTGGCAGGAAGAAAGATTTGGAAAAGATTAAGATGATGGGGGAGACTTTGGTGGAGTCAGGGTCTGTTAAGACCCTAGATTCTCATTTTTTGACTCCTTTGAAATGATCATTATTTCATGGAATGTAAGGGGCTTGAACAGTGGCCCTAGACAAAAAGTTGTTCGTGAGTTGGTAAGAAGTCATTCTCCTGATGTTCTTTTTCTTTAGGAGACCAAGTTATCTGTTGAGTGCATGATGGGTTTAGTGCCTAAGTTGTGGAAGAATGGTCAATGCCAGTGTATTGGGGCTCAGGGATCCTCAGGGGGTGTGGCTTGTTTCTGGAACCCTCGGAAGATTCAACCTTTGTGGTGGTTATCCTTCAAGTCCTCTTTATCCATGGTTGCCTCGTGTCCTGAGTCGGGAGAGTTTGTTCTTTTCTCCAATGTTTATGCACATGTTGAGTTCCAGGGTAAACTTCTTTTATGGACACATATTTGTTTTGTTCGTAGCCTATTTCCCTATCATCCTTGGATCATTGCAGGGGACTTTAATGCTATTACTGAATTAGCTGAGAAACGGGGTGGTATTGCAAGACTAGATCCTTCTGCATTGTTGTTTCAAGACAATATATCTGCTCTCAATCTTGTTGATATCAAACCTAGCAATGGTCAATTTACTTGGAACAACAGAAGGGTTGGTGATAGTTGCATTGCTGAACGATTGGATCATTTCATGGTCTCCTGCTTTTGGGTTGGGGGAATGTGGTCTTCTAGTTTTGAGATATTAGACTGGAGAGGTTTGGATCACTGGCCTATAAAGCTAGTTATCTCTTCTACTTGGATGCCTCGAACGCCAACCTTCAAATTCTAGCTAATGTGGTTGCGGGACCCTAACCTTTATGGATGTGTTGCTGAATGGTGGAGGTATGGTAGACCTGCTTATGGTACTGCAATGTATAATTTTGCTAAGCTCCTTCAATATGTTAAGTATCAGCTTAAACGATGGAACCGACATTGCTTTGGAAACATTTACCATGCGAAGCTTGCTGCTCAAGCTGAGCTTAATGGTATTACTAGGTTGATTAGGGAGGATGGGGTGTCTGAGGATTTGTTGCGGGATGAGGCTAGGGCATTGAAAGCTCTAGTGGAGTGGGAGCTGAGGGAGGAAATCTACTGGAAACAAAAATCTAGGATTGAGTGGCTTCAGGAGGGAGACAAGAATACTGCCTTCTTCTTCAATTCAGTGAAGGCCAGACATCATGGTAATTCTATCCCATCTTTGGTGACTAATAGGGGAGAGGTTCTTTCTTCTACTCAGGATATCTCAAATGAAGCTATGCAGTATTTTGCTTCTTTATTCAGGGAGGACTCGCAGGGGGACTCAGTTGAAGAGGCTCAGGTCCTCTCTTGTATTCCTTCTTTGGTCTCTAGGGATATGAAGGAGCATCTTATGAGTGATATTTCTCTGGAGGAGCTAGAGAAGATTGTTTTCCAGATGAAGAAGGGTAAAGCTCCTAGTCCGGATGGCTTCCCGATTGAGTTCTTCCAAGAATTTTGGGAGATTATCAAGCTGGATTTATTGGCAGTTGTTCAAGAGTCTCAAAAGAATAAGCAAATGCTTCGGGCCCTAAATTATACCTTCCTTACTCTAATCCCCAAGGGTGATGGGGTTGATCGGTTAAGTCAATTTCGCCCCATTTCTCTTTGCAATGTTATATATAAAATTATCTCCAAGTTGATTGCTGATACGTTAAAAAAGTGGCTTTTGATGTTGATTTCTGAGGAACAGAGTGGTTTTGTGGTGGGCCGCCAGATTTTGGATGGGGTGGTTATTGCTACAAAGACTATTCATTTTATGGCCAACTCCAAAGATAAGGCTATGTTCATCAAGCTTGACATGGCCAAGGCTTATGACAGAGTTCGATGGTCCTTCCTCCAAAAAGTTCTAGGGGCCTTTGGTTTTGAGGAGGAGTGGATTCGCTGGGTTATGAGTTGTGTGAATTCAATTTCTTTCTCTGTTTTGATTAATGGGGAGCACTCTGAACTCTTTGGTGCTTCTCGGGGTTTACGACAAGGTGACCCCCTCTCTCCTTACTTGTTTCTTCTTTTGGTGGAAGGTTTGGGACGGTTGATAAAAAGGAATGTGGATGGGGGTTTCATTCAAGGATGGCAATGGGGAGGTGGCTTACCAGTGCAATCTCACTTACAGTTTGTGGATGACACTGCTTTGATGGGCATGGCTACTATTAGGGAGGCTTCAAACATGCGCAAGGTGTTGGATATTTATCTTGCTACATCGGGCCAATCAACTAATGAGGGAAAGTCTTCCATTTTTTTCTTCAATACCCCAAACTCCATTCAGAGGAGAATTGCTCATATTCTTAGATTTTAGATTGGGGATCTCCCGCTGATCTACCTTGGGATTCCTATTTCTGTTGGTAGGCAGTCTAGGGATTCTTGGCAGGCTATTCTGGAAAAAATTTGTGTCAAAGTCACTCATTGGACCCTTCGCTAGCTGTCTTTTGCGGGTTGGGTTCAGTTGCTCAAATCTGTGGTTTAGGCTCTCCCTCTTTATAGGTGTATGATTCAGGTGGCGCTGATGGGCTTTGTTAGGGATCTTGATTCCTTAGCAAGACAATTTTTATGGACTGGTAGTTTATTATCTTCCAAGTGGAGCCTTGTTAGATGGGATGTTGTTTGTAGCCCTAAACAGTTTGGTGGTCTTGGGTTAAGGCAGTCATTATTGTCTGGTACGGCTCTAGCTGCTAAATTGTTTTGGCGTTGGTGTGTGGAACAGGACCGGGTGTGGGCTAGAATTTTGACTCAAAAGTAATTTCCAGGGATTCCTCAAAGTGATATCCCTCGTTATAGCTTGACAGGGAAGGGATCTGTGATTTGGAATACTCTCAAGAAAGGGGTTGCGCTCGTTAAGGGTGGCTTATTCTGGATATGCAAGAGCGGGTCAAAGGCACATTTTTGGCATGACGCTTGGGATGGCCACCCTCCCATTGTTTCTCAATATCCTCATTTGCTTACATTGTGCCAGAGGTTATGTGAAGCAGGATGGTTGAGGGTGTGCGACTTTAAGTCTCTTTCCTTTCAGGGGCAGTTGGTGGAGGAAAGATGGAAGAATCCTGAGGAATGGCCTATTGTTGGTATGGAGGAGGAGTGCACTGAGCTTCATTACATTCTTTCTTGTCGAAGTTGTAGCTCCCTCATGGATCAAGATGTGTTGGCTTCGTCTCCTAACCCCAAGGGTGCTTACACTGTTTCTTCTGGGTATCAGGAGTTGCTTTCCCAGCAGATTGAGGGGGTGGAGGTTCATTGGTGGAAGAAAGTTTGGAATAAGTTTTCTTGGCCAAAGTGTAATTGCTTTAGTTGGACTTTGGCTTGGAATAGGTGTTTGACTTGGGATAATATCTGAAAGAGAGGTTTTTCAGGCCCATCTAGGTGTGCTCTCTGTGGGTGTGGGGAGGAGGACTCTCCTCACTTGTTCTTTCGTTGTTCCTTCACCTTACAGCTCTGGCATTTCTGGTGGGGTGTTTGGAAAAGCCCATGCATTCATTCCTCCTCCTTGGTTGAGTTTTGGATTAGTCTGGGGAGGCCCCCCTCCTCGGCCTCTTTCTTGCAGGATGTTTGGTATGTTGGTCCCATCTTTCTGCTTTGGCAAGTTTGGTTGGAAAGGAATCGAAGAATCTTTCGAGGTGAAAATTTGGGGATTCAACAAGTTTGGTTTAGAATTGTGGGAATGATCCAGGAGACAGTCGAAGCTAAAGGTGAGATTATGTTGCCGTTAGAGAAAGGAGATGCTGAGATGATTGATCGGCTAAGTATTCAGGGGCTATCTTCAGCTTCTGCTTGCATCAGGAGAGGTAGGCGTGTGAAGCAAAAAGTTCAAAGGGTGGGGAGTTGGTTGCCCCCTCCTACTGGCTTTTTGAAAATTAATACGGATGGCTCATCTAGGGGAAATCCTGGACCTACTGGGATTGGCGGGGTTGGTAGGGTTTCTTCTGGATCGGTGGTTTTTACTTTTTCTACTAATGAAGGGATATAGACTGTCAATAGGATGGAAGGCTTGGCTATTCTCTATGCTTTGAAACAGGCATATGCTTTAGGGTGGCGCAAGGTTATTTGTGAGTCAGATTCTCAGGTCTTGGTCAATTTACTTCATGGAAAGAAGATTTCTGATGTTAGCTGGCAGTTAGCTATGTTGGTGCAGCAGATATTGCAGGTTAGCTCTTTGATGGAGTCAGTATCTTATGTCCATATTCCAAGGGAATGGAATAGGGAAGCTGATTGTCTAGCCAAATGGGCGTCGGAGAATATAGATGATGGGAAGATTGATGGGTGGGAGTAGATTCCCCGTGAGTTATGTCAGGATTTGGAGATGATTCTTGCAGAGGATGGGAGTGCTATTGGGGAAGAGTGATTTTGTTCTTGGATTTTCTTGTGGTTTTTGTTGGTTCTTGGGGCTTTGGCCCTTTGCTGTTATGTAATGCTTTGCTCTGATTTTCAATAAATTTTTTACCCCTTTTTATTATAAAAAAAAAAGTTAGCCCTAAAAACATAGTGTAGTCATATCTAGGGGATAGAGTGGACCAAAAAAATAGTATTTCTTCTTCCAATGTGATCCCAAAAAATTCACATGCTAGTGCACATAAACCAAAGTTGGAAACAAGGAAACATGTAGATGAAACGTGAAGCACATAATCAATCGGCCCAAACACATACTTCCAATTCAATTAACTTGATTTCATTACAACCAAGACAGGTCAGGACCCAAATACATCTTAAGACACCTTCATACATATGTTGGTGCAAACCCTCAAGCACACAGCACAAGCAATATTACAAGCTTTGTCAACAAAATATCCATAAATTACCCAGAAGACCAGTTGAAACATAATGCCACACCAAAAGAGATCAATCACTATTGTGTGAATCATAAGGGGATGTTCCTTGAATATCTAAAAACATCTCTAGATACTTCTTTTATACTAACATGCCACCAATAGCTACCACAACCCAAACAAGAACAAGATACTTCTTAAAAACATAGAATGCACAACCATGAGATATAACATTAGAAAATCAACTTGTGGACCACTTCAACACATGAAATTGGAATTGAGACACTACATAGACATTGAGAGAACATTCACCAAGCTACATGAGTAGAGACATCAATGCAGACAAATGTGGAGCATTTTTTGAACTATTCCAAACAACCAAAAACACTACCAACCTTATGCAATACTTCTTTACATGACATCAAACATGGCATGACATCCAACCATGAACTTTAGATATTCATCATCATATACCAATGATAGCTCAACAATACAACATTCTTCCCAACTATTGAAAACCAATGCCAAAAATATCCCAAAGATACAAAATAAACTTCTCAAGTGTTGACATTAATGACAACCAATGTGAAACATACAACAATCTCATCAATGAAAACCACAAACAATTCACCAAGTGTTGATATTAATGAACACCACTGACAAAAATCTCTCCCCTTGGAATTGATGAAAACACACACCTTCTCACTCTCCCTCTTTGAAACCAAGGACAAAGGGCCACATACACTTGCATAGGACAATAACACATTCTTTGACTTCAAGGAAAAAGGGAAAAATATCTTCAATGACAACACATTCTCTCCCTTTGACCAACAACTGCACATCTTATACTAGCTCCCATATCAACAACACTTCTTTTGAATATCTAAACAACTCTCCAAACTTCCCCCTACTATCAACCCCCCTGAGGATTAGTACACATCGATCTAGGAGAAAAGATATGACATGGATGTCTCCCCTAAACAAATGCACCATCTATGCATCTAGTTAGAACAAGCAGGGAAAAAAACCCCTAACTTCTATAGAAGAAAATCAAAATTATCTTTTGAGAGTGCCTTAGTGAAGATATCTACAATTTGATCCTTAGTAGGAACATACTCCAATCTAACTTCTTTTTCTATAACCTTCATCCTTAAAAATTGATACCAGATAAAAATGTGTTTGGTTCTTGAATGCATTACTAGATTCTTGGAAATATTAATTGCACTAGCTTTATCACATAATATAAGAATGAGATCACCATAAACCAAATTTACATCCTTCAAAGTTTGCTTCATCCAAATCACCTGGGTGCAACAAGATGTCGCAATAATGTATTCAACTTCTATTGTGGACAAGGACATTGAGTCCTATTTCTTACTAAACTAAGAGACCAATCTATCTCCCAAGAAAAATGCACTTCCACTTGTACTTTTCTGGTCATAACACATCCTACCCAATCAACATTAGTATAAGCATTAAAAGAAAAATTATTATCCTTCTTATACCATAGACCTGAACTATAGATTTTTGGCACCCTAGATCTTTCAAGCACTTTTAGGGTTTTTCACCTAAAAGGAGAAAGTAGGGAAAAAATATCTAGCTAGTTCACTCAAATTATGCAATGTATGATATTATTTAGACTAAATGAGATGATGTAACTGTAATAGATTGATAAAATTAATTGATTAAGTTTGCAAAACCTAAGAAATGTGACTTGTTTGAAAATACATTGTGTAATGCAAGAACACTTGGAAATGAATAGAAAACTGTAATAGAAATGGACCAAACTAAAAGTGTGCACCTGGAATGTGGATGAAGACTAGAAATGGATTCTAGAATGTTGTTGATGCTGATTTTCAGGCCTAGTGGGACTCATTCACCATTCTGGGTGAATCAATCGCAATTCTGCAAAACTGAGTCGGAACCCATTTCTGACAAAAGGGTACTCAAAAATGTAGAAAACTCAAAATTGAACTTGGAGTGGGATTCATTTTCCAACCATGGTGATTGATTCCATTTTTGAATTTTTATTTTTTCCAAAGTGGAATCCAGAGCTTCCGATTTGCAATTTGACTTCATACAGGTGTTCGCTTTCGAAACTTTGATTTACGTGTCTGAAAATGAGTTTTTGTTTATATTTTGAATTTTTGAATGAAGAGAATACTTGAGAAACCTTGTAACTTTATCTTCAATGATTCCAAATCTTCCAAGAGTCCTAAATCTACAAACACACAAGACAAGAGAGAGAAATGTTGAATGTTAGGGCATAGGGGTTTGCCTTGGTCAAAACCCTTTTAGGTAATTAAACCAAAATGATGAAAGAATAGAATGAAACATGTAATAATGGAGTTGATTACCTTTCCATGATGTTTTATATTGAAATTCTAGAGCAATGGAGAAGATTCAGCCCTTGAATGTCTTTAGGAGCTTTCTTGATGTCTTGCAATGACGAAACCCTGAGTTGCTTGACTTGAGATAGAAGAATGATGGATGAATGAATGAAAAGAGATAAGAGAGATGTGAAAATGAGTTAAAAGACTTATATTTATAGGAAATTATCCTATCTTACCTATTAATACCTCATCACAGGCTGACATGAAGATATATTAACTCAAATTTCACTTTTTTCCTGCTCAAAGGTTAAAATTGGGTCAAATAGGACTCATTTGCCACCCATGGTGAATGGGTCCCACCTAGATGGGACTAATTCACCATGCATGGCGAATGGGTCCCACATGGGCCAATTTGACAGCTAGGAAGCCAAGAGATAAGGAAATAAGGTTTAAAATGCAACTTTGTCGAGTATTTGATCAATTTAGGCCTCAGGATGCACAATATGGCTTAATATGTGACTATTAGTAATGATGTGAATGTCAAATAGGGATTGGGATAGAATTCAATGTGAAAGTGTCATTAAATACACTTTACAACACTAAATTAAGGTCCACATAGCCTAGGAAGGCACAAGAACCAATGTGAATATGCAAGACACATTACAACACTAGTTTAACATTAAGTTTATTTTACAAGCCTTCTAGATTGATTTAATAATGTTATTAAACACATTTTATAATGGTGAATCAGGAAGAAATGGGTTCATTAAGTCTAGAAAAGTGTGAAAGTCCATTAGAATACTTTACAACACCTTTACAAGACATCAATAAAAGCATGCTATTCGATTTGCAAGGGTCCAAGACCTAGTGCGGATGCATAAAATGACTCACAACACCTAAATCAAGGCCTAATTAAGTCAATTTATCATGAATTATTCCCATGTCAAGCAAAGGGTACTTTTTTCTAAGGCACATTTAGCCCCCACTTTAGTGAGAGGATGAAGTTGCTTCAAATTCACACTAAAGTAGGCATTCAAGAGAGATCCAAATGTACAAATGCAAATGAAAAAGAATGACAAAGATCAAAGGAGGTTGTGCAAGCCCACAAGATCCAAGATCCTAAGTCAAACCATTAAGATAAAAAAACAATGCAATGACAAGAAAGAAGATAAAAATGGAAAGGTGAATCAAGCTTCGATCGTTTGTATAGCTAGTTGCGGATTAGATCTAGGCTTGTTTGTTTTGGAAAGAAAATGCATACTCATTCTTGGGAAATGAAACTCTTTGTTTTCTATCAAGTGATAAGTCCACAACATACTCACTTTGGGGCCATGGAACTTTTTATTGTCTATGGGGTGAGAAATCCCAAAGGTGAAAAACATACACTAGTTGGTATGCACTCAAAACATATAGGTGACTATGGGGAAAGTCGTGCCACTAAATGGGCTTCCTACTCAACCATATTAAAGTTATACCTCCTTATAACTTTAACAAGGTGCCACAAAGGAAAATGGTTTTTGAGCTCTATGAGGTAAGTAAAACTTCGAATGCTTGACACTCATAGACATTGTTAATGTAGAATAGTGTTAAGGATTGTGCAAAGGGATTTTTCTTTGTTCGTGCATTATCTCACCTTAGGGAAAATCGTGCATAATGTTTCCAAGAGAAGATAAGTGCAAACGATCTCATCTTGTTTCCAAGAGAGGTCAAGTGCAAGGTCTCATCCTGGGGAACATTGTACCTAATGCTTCCAAGAGAGGAAATCGCAACAAAAATAAAATCACACAATAAAATGTGAGTGGTGATGTATGCCCCCACTTTAAAGTGGTTGTGAGCACCAGTATTGTGATAAATTTCTTTAAAGTAGAAGAAGAGGACATGAGAGCTTACTCGGAAAGCCCTATGCCAATTCATATGTTTTCGATAAGCTATGTCATGAATAAGGGTAGTATGTCACACACAAGCCAACTTAAGGCATGTCATCTATATCCCAAGCTTGCTCTTATGTATTCATAAAAGGTTAAAAACTAGCCAAAGAAGGAAACCACAAGTGACATTCGAGGATAAGGCTACATAACCCTATGCCCCCACTGAGTGCAAGACAAGGGTGAGAAGAAATGATTGATGAAATGCATGCTAGAGTGAAAATCAATATCAATTAGAGGAATTAGGTGCCCACATATAGGGAAACATACCAAACTCTTGAAAATGTTGGATTTTTCAACTCAAAGCCTGACATTCATTAGTGGAGTGACCATGAACTCTATGATAGGTGTAGAATGAAGTCTTGGAATAACATTTCTTTCAAGTTTTGGGAGGGAGGGTGATCAAGTGATCTTGGAGGAGTCTCGACAAGATACCATCTTGATCAATGGTAGAAGGTGGTTTTGTGGTTTGTGACAAAGATAACCCTTGCTTAGTACTTGTTGTCATATCTACACAAGACTGTTTAGATTGTGATATTTGGGTTTCTCCATTATAGGAGGGTATAAAATCTGACGAATTCAAATCATGAACGCTTTGTGAGATGAAATTGGCATTAAGCAAAGGTGTATTTGTTTGTTTCATATTTTTTAAAGGATGATTTTCTAGACCACTAGTGTTGTTGAGTTTAGGATGGATGACTATTAAGGATGATTTAGGAGTATGTTGAGTGAAGATTTGGTGATCTCTATTGTAGGGAAATAACCAAGACCATGATTTGTTTATTGTGTGAGAGGATCAATAGGGTTGTGGATACCTTGTCCTCGAGCACCACATCCTTTTCCACTATATCCTTGTTGTTTCATAAGCTCATAACCTTAAATCCATACGGTTTCTTCATTGCTTCTGGATTGGGTGGTGGTTGATCATAAGCATTGTAGTTTTCTTCCTTGTCTAAAGTAGTGGAGGCAGATGCTTTCGAAAGGTCTTCTGAACTGAGTGTTGACATGATGGTTGGTTGGTCTTGTTTCTCATATTTCTTTTGTGTGAGTATGTATTATCCCATATATGATGGTGTGAATTCTAAGGATCCCCAATCATCACCAAATAATTTAGACAATGATTCCTCATTGTTTTGTTCAATTTCAAGAGGGTCTATATTGGATGTTGGAATCAATGTTTTCAGAGGACTTGTAGCTCCTTTTTGAAGGTGCAAGCAACTTTGAAACTTGGGGTCTATTTCAACTTGATAAATGTTATTGTTATAGAAATATTTCATTCTACAATGAAGGGTCGAAGGCACTGTATTCATCTCATGAATCCATGGTCTTCCTAAAAGAAGTTTATATGAAAGATCATAAGGCATGACATGAATAGGAGTTTGCAAAGTAGCCACCCCAACTATAATAGGAAAATTGATTATACTGAGTGATTGCTTTGTTGTATTATCAAATCCTTGAATAGATACATAATTAGGTATTATTTGTGACTTGTCAACACACAATTTATCAAGGATATTCACACTACACACATTAAGGGAAAAACCATTATCAATAAGGGTTCATTTTATCCCTATCTAATTGTATTGAGAAATGATTATGAAAGCTTCATTTTATTTTTGTAACTCTAAAGGAGGGAGCTCATGTTGAGGAAAGTAATGTCTAGATTAGTTTGATTTGTTTTATGGATTAAAGGTGCTACATCATTCGGAGTTGTACCAAGAGGAACTACAATTTGTTTTAAGGTTGTTTAAAGAATATTGTGATAATTTGGTGAGTTATGAAGTAAATCCCAAAGGGAAATATTTGCAGGAGTATTCTTTAATTGTTCAACAAGATCAAACTCCTTTGTGTGTGGGAGGTAATGAGGAGCACTAGGCAGATTGGGTAAAGGTAAGGAGGGTGGGGTTGGTTGCGATAGTTGTGGATTATTTCGAGTTTTATATGTATGAGCAATGGAATTATGACTCGGTTGATACAGAACATTAGTTTGAGGTGGGTAGAGGGTGAATTCAGGTTTTTTTTTAGGTTGAGATTTATGTGAAGGGAGGTAAGGGATGAGTTGAGGTTGAATAACGTTAACATCTTGTAACAAGTGAGAGTTTTCATTGTCTTTGAAGGGCATGTTATCTTTGTCTTGGGTCATAATATTCTCCCTAGAAGGGGAGTTCTTAGGAGAATAAAAAACCATATTTTCATGACAATCAAGGTTTGGTTCATCCAAAATAACTTCACCGCAACTAAGGGAGTTATTAATGGTTGAATGTGTTAGATGATTAATAGTGGGGAGAGGAGAAGAATACTTTATTTGATTGTGGGTTGTTTCTAAGGTCTCATTATCTTGTACCATATTATCTACCCTACTAGGAGAGCATGTAATATGTTCATCCAAGTTTGAGGTTTGAAAGGTAGCTTCATCACAAGTGGGAGAGGCATCAAGAGAAGGACCATTATGATTTTCAAATAGATTTTCCTAAATGGGAGGAGCATTAGGGAAGGGAGGATCAAGGGTGTCATGATTCTTAATAGGGATAACTTCTAACACCAACCTATCCTCTTTACATCGAGGATGGGCATTAGGAGATGGACAAGATTGATTGTCGTGAAAATGGAGACTAGGTAAGATGACTTGAAGAAATGTGTCTATGATCTCACGTTCTTGTTGTCTAACATCGTCCAAAGGGGAATACAAAAAAGGACAATCAAGACCATCAATGCTTGTACCTTCCTTCACCGAGATACTTTCGTCACTAATAGGAGAGGTATTAGGAGAAGAACAAGTATGTGTGTTATGATTGTCTACATTTCCATTCACACCAATGGGTAATGTAATGGTGTTGTCAAGACTAACATGTTCCTCATTGTTGTATTCAAATTCAAACTCATAAGATGGGATGTTATGTTTATTAAATCCATGTTTAATCAAATCAAAGGCACATTTAAAGAACGTGTTATGCAAAAGTAAATAAAGTGCAATGTAATTTTCAAAGTGAATTATTGATTACAGTATGCAGTAATCTAAAAAAGGAAATGTGGGAGATATAAATGTGAAATTAAACAATGCATGAAATGAGCTAGTTTATGCTAGGTGTGATGAAATGAATGTTACAGAAACTCAGCCAACTGATATAGGTAGGTTAAGGCACCAAAGAAAAGCTTAAAAATAGAGTTTTGAGTTCTGTAAAATGTAGTTTCAGGGGTCAAAAGGGACTAATTCGCCCAGGGTGGCGAATGAGTCCCATTATGGACTTTTTTTTCATAATTTTTAGAAAATTTTGAAGGATTTTTATGATTTTTGAGTGCTATGATGTAGACCTAAGTGAAAATTGGAGAATTGTAGAGAATTGAAATGAATTTAGATGCCAATAATGCAACCTAAATGCACTTTTTATGAATACAAAATTTAACACCTAGCATGCAAATGAATCATGCAAATCCTAATGCCAGGTCAATGCAAGCTAGTTCTATGATGATGGACTCCAAATCATTCAAGAAAGTAGTTGAAAAGTGGGCTCACCAAAATGAACTGTAAATTTTTGGAACCCTAGATCTTTCTAGCACTTTTAGGGTTTTTCACCTAAAAGGGGAAAGTAGGGCCAAAAGATCTAACTAGTTCACACAAATTACGCAATTTATGATATTATTTAGACTAAATGAGATGATTTAAGTACAATAGACTGATAAAATTGATTGATTAAGTATGCAAAACCTAAGAAATGTGACTTGTTTGAAAACACATTATGTAATGCAAGAACACTTGGAAATGAATAGAAAGTTGTAATAGAAATGGACCAAACTAAAAGTGTGCACCTGGAATGTGGATGAAGATTGGAAATGGATTTTTGAATGCTGCTAATGCTAATTTTCAAGCCTAGTGGGACTCATTCACCATTCTAGGTGAATCAGTCGCAGTTCTACAAAATTGACCTGAAACTCGTTTTTGACAAAAGGGTACTCAAAAATGCAGAAAACTCAAAATTGACCCTGGATTGGGACTCATTCACCACCCATGGAGAATGGGTCCACTTTTGAATATCTAGATTTTCAAAAGTGAAATCTGAAGCTTCCAATCTACACTTTGACTTCTTACAAGTGTCTCCTAAAACTTTGATTTACAGGTTTGAAAATGAGCTTTTGTTGATATTTTAACTTTTTGAATAAAGAGAAGACTTGAGAAACCTTGTAAATTTATCTTCAATGATTCCCAAGCTTCCAAGAGTCCTAAATCTACCAACACACAAGACAAGAGAGAGAAATGTTGAATGTTAGGGCATGGGTGTTTTCCTTGGTCAAATTGCGTTTAGGTAATTAAACCAAAATGGTGAAAGAATAGAATGAAACATGCAATAATGGATTTTATTACCTTGTCATGATGTTTTATCTTTAAATTTTACAGCAATGGAGTAAGATTCAACCCTTGAATGTCTTTAGGAGCTTTCATGATGTCTTGTAATGATAAAACCCTAAGTTGCTTGACTTGAGATAGAAGAATGATGGATGAATGAATGATAAGAGATAATAGAGATGTGAAAATGAGTTAAAATACTTATATTTATAGGAAATTCTCCTATTTTACCCGTTATTACCTCATCACAAGCCGACATGAACCAATATTAAACTCAAATTTCACTTTTTTCCTACTCAAAGGTCAAAATTGGGTCAAATGGGACTCATTCACCACCCATGGCGAATGGGTCCCACTTGGATGAGATTGATTCGCTATGCATAGCGAATGGGTCTCACAGGGGCTAATTTGATAGCTAGGAAGCCAAGAGATAAGGAAATAAGGTTTAAAATGCAACTTTGTCAGGTATTTGATCAATTTAGGCCTCAAGATGCACAATATGGGTTAATATGGGACTATTAGTAATGATGTGAATGTCAAATAGGGCTTGGGACACAAAATTCAATGTGAAAGTGTGATTAAATACACTTTACAACACTAAATTGAGGTCCACATAGCCTAGGAAGGCACAAGAACCAATGTGAATGTGCAAGACACATTACAACACTAGTTTAACATTAAGTTTATTTTACAAGCCTTCTAGATTGATGTAATAATGTTATTAAACACATTTTATAATGTTGAATTAGGAAGAAATGGGCTCATTAAGTCTAGAAAAGCGTGAAATTCCATTAGAATACTTTACAAAACCTTTGCAAGACATCAATAAAAGCTTGTTATTCAATTTTCAAGGGTCCAATACCTAGTGTAGATGCATAAAATGCCTCACAACACTTGAATCAAGGCCTAATTAAGTTAATTTATCATGAATTATTCCCATGTCAACTAAAGGGTACTTTTTTCTATGGCACAAGACCATAATCTGGAGTTCCTTTCAAATATCTAAAAATTCTTTTTACTTCCTTGTCATGTGATTGCCTAGGATTAGCTTGAAATCTGGAAACCAAACATATTGCATGCACGATATCCGGTCTAGAAGCAATCAAATAAAACAAACCTCTAATCATAGACCTATATAGAGTTTGATCAACCTCCAGAGACTCGCGATATTTTCTCAAATGACAACTAGTCACCATAGGAATACCTACAGGTTTGGAATCTTCCATGCCAAAAAAAATCAACATCTCCTTTGAATACCTAGTCTAGGAAATAAAGATACTACCATCTTGTTGAAAAAATTGAAGCCCAAGGAAGAAATAAAACTCACCAATCATAGACATCTCAAATTATTTATGCATTTCTTTTGCAAAATTCTTACACATATCATCATCACCACCAAAGATCATGTCATCAACATATACAACCACAATCAACAACTTGTCTTCTTGAACCTTAATGCAAAGATTGTTATTTGTAGTACCTTTCTTGAAACCTTGTTGAAGTAAATAATTAACCAACCGAGCATACCAAGCTCTAGGAACTTTCCTGATCTGACCATAAAAATATTTCTTGAGTTTTCACACCATTTCCAAATCTTCTAATAATTGGAAACCATCTAATTTCTCAATATATACCTCTTCCTCTAGATCACCATTCAAGAGAGTTGACTTGGCATCCATATGACAGAGCAAGAAACATCCTTATAGAATTTTACTAGAGCAAAAATCTCCACAAAATCAATACCTTCAACTTGAGAGTATCCATGTACATGTCCATGAAACTGCATGGACAAAAATTCATTTCCTGAAGAATACGAAGCATTCCAACATGCCAAAAGATAGTCACTTATAACTTTCACTTGTGCAAGGTGTAATAACTTGAATTCTTGAATATAGCACCTTCACAACATGACCAACTTATATTTTGATCCACAAAACAAAATATTTTTATGTGACTTGAGATATGGACCAAAATACTATGACTCTCTATGAAACATTTATTTTCTCCAAAACCTTAAAAAAAGGTTCATTCTTGCACAACAAATCTGAACCAATTATGCTAAAATATTCAGCATCTTTACTCTTTTAAGGGGGAATGAAATATTTTTCAAAATGGAATCTCTCCTTGAGATAATGCTCTATCTCATTTTTTCTTAGTGTCTTGTGCAAGATACACAAGTGTGACATTATCCTTCCTCTCCTTATCTTGAACTTGTTCCTTTTCATTACCCTTCTCTTGTTGATTGAGGGTTTCATCCTTTTTCTAAGTCTAAAATGATGGCTTCACAAAACCACCTTTGCAACTATTTTCTTTATGTCTTGGAATTTATTTAAATATTTATAAAACACATTGTTGTGTGTTGAAAAAATTATTTCTCTTCACCTTAGATCTATACTCAACAACTTTATGACCAAAAATGTTGTAACTATAGAAATATCCATGAAATGAGATACAAATCATTTATTTGAAGCACAAATGGTATCTTACTCATGTTATTATTCCTTCATTGTCTAGATTTATAATCTTTGTCCTTATGCCCAAAATTATTGTTAGAAAAATAGAAGCCTTGGAAAGATTGATTGAAACTGGTAGGAGCATGTTGCCTTGCAAATGGAGGACTTATATATTATTTTTGTTTCTAGATCTAGGAATGAATCCACCTTCTCCATTTCCATGTTATTTTGTCTTTACATCTCTAGGGTTTTTCTTCTTAGAATCCTTAGTGTAGTATTTCTCCTCCTTACCATATGATTTGGAGCTATCATATAAGTTATCAAGACCAGACTTTTCTCTTTTGTCAATTTGTTCTTTATCTTTTTCTAGCTTATTTCTCGGAGTGACAATCTCCTCCTCAAGTTTTAAGCATTCAAAATCTTTATTATTGAACTTATCTTTCAAATCAGAGATCACACCTTTTTCCTCTTTTAGTTAATTTTCCCTCCTATTTAAAATTTTATATCTTGTAAAGTAGACCAGAGTTTTCCTTCAAGACCTATTTCCCAATAATCTAAATTGAAGTCCCAACCTTTAGGTTCCTTTGAATCTATATTTGGTTCACAAGAATACATATATTCATCACTCAAGGATTCAAACTTCTTACAATTCTCAACATCACACTTTTTGTTTCCCACTTCTAAATCCATAGAAAGGGTTTCATCATTTGAATCATTCTCCTCATCTTCTGAGGAACAACTACTTTCCTTGGAATAAAAGCTCTTTTTTAACATTCTCTTTTTTTTACTATCATCTAATTCTTTATAAGCACATTTAGATGCAAAATTACCAATCCTTTTATAATTGAAACACTTGAAAGGTAACTTACCCTTGTATTTTTTAGTGCCTTTCTTCAGTCTTCTCACAAAGTTTGCTTCAACTTCATAAAAATCATCATTCTGGTCAATCGATTCATCTTCTATATTTTTATTTTCTTTAAATGATGCTTCTTTATTTGGAACATATTTTTCAAATTCTCTCAATTCAAAGGTAGTTAGAACACCAAACATTGCATCTATAGAATATTGATCCAAGTCTTTAGACTCTTTAATAGTAGACACCTTATGACTATAGGATTTAAGGAGAGATCTCATAACTGTTTTTAGCAATCTCATCTTTTTTTACTTATCCACCAAGACCTATGATGCTAGTAACTACTTCATACACCCAAAGAATATAACTTGCAATGTCTTCATGCTCTATCATCTGTAGGGTCTCAAATATACTCTTGAAAATCTACAGATCTTGTCTTGCTTTACTTTGATATCTCCTTCATAGATGCTACTAAGTTTTCCCCAAACAACCTTAGTAGAACTACAATTTATCACCTTCAGGAATTTTGAATGAGCCAACCCACACAAGATAGCATTCTTAGCCTTGAATTTATTCTCATACAACCCTATTTTAGTAGGATCTATTAGAGGAGTAGCATGAGAAACATAACCATCATTGATTGATTTCCAAACACCAAACCCTAGAGAGTTTAGATGGCCTTCCCTTCTCAATTTCTAGAAAGTGTAATTAGTCCCCTCAAACCTAGGACCCTTGTATGATCCATCATGTGCCATTTTGAATGTTTACCTCAAGTGATTAAGCTTCTTTAGAGGAAATTGGCTTTGATACCAATTTTTGAACACACCAAATATTAACTGGGGGGAGTGAATCAGTATCACCAAAATCTTAAACCCCTCTAGAACTTAAATTCTTCAACATAGATCAAACTTCAAAAAAATACTTTTAAATAGATCAACAACAATGAAGGATATAATAGTTTAACCCCTTAAAAGTTCAAAAACCATTAGCAATGAAAGATACACCAATTATATCCTTAACCGTATCAGAAGAAATGAAAATGAAACAAGATTTACATGGAAAACCCAAGGAGGGAAAAACCATGGTGAGAGTTAACTCACAATATAGAAGCACAATGCTTACAAAATTACAATTAGTCTCACTACCAAGGACATGCAGGCTAAGGCACACAACCTTAGGGAAAGATATAAGGGACTTGCAAAACTAAAATACACACAACTTTAGAGACAAGATACAAAGGATCTGACAAGATTCACTATCTCAAAGAAGAATACATGAAAGTTTAAAATTTATAAAATATGTCAACAATACACTCTACTAACTAAGGCATTAAAGCATATTTGATATTTCTTCCACACACTTTTTCACTTCCTCTATGAGATATTCAATTGCATTCCACACTCACACACCACACACTTCCCCTCATCACTTGCAATTAATTTGATCTTACATTTATATCCTCCACAAATTCACACATCATCAATTAGGTCGGCCAAAAGAAAGATAACCAATGATTTCAACAAGTTAGCCACAAAAACATAGTGTGGTCCTATCCAAGGGATATAGTGTACCAAAAACTTGATCTTGAACTGCATCTTCCAATGTGTTCCTAAATAATTCACATGTTGGAACACATCAACCCAATTCGAAAACAAAGAAACGTGTAGATGAAACATGAAGCAGATAACCAATTGGCCCAAACGCATACTTCCAATTGAATTATTTAATCAATGTGGTTTTAAACAATATGGGTAAAAACCCAAATACATCTTAACAAACCTTCATATTCTAGTGCAAACCCTCAAGCACATATCACAAGAAAGATAACAAGCCCTGTCAAACAAATATCTACAAATTACCCAAAAGACCAACTCAAAAATAGTGAAACACAAAAAGAGATCAACCACAGTTGTGTGGATCACAAGGGTATGTTCCTTGAACATCCAATAACATCTCTAGATACTTCTTTTATACTATCATATCATCAACAACTACCACAACCCAAACAAGAATAGAATACTTCTTCCCAGAAACATAGAATGCACAACTAGGAGATATGACATTAGAAGATCAACTTGCAGACCATTTCAACATATGGAATTGGAACTAAGACACTACGCAGATAGTAAGAGCACATTCACCAAACCACGAGAGTAGAGAAATCAATGCAAAGAAATGTGGACCATTTTTTGGACCAGTCTAGACAACCAACAACACTACCAACCTTATGCAATTAACAGAAACCTCATCGGCATCAATGGTGACCTATAAATATTGGATTACAATGTCTACAGACCACAAACACTAAATCCCAAACTGCAAGACCACATTTCTAATAGAATAGGAATGCATTGAGGCATTCTCCCAAATAGTCTTAAAATCAACATTCTAAAACAAAAACTTCTTACTCACTTGTGGAGGCCAAAACAAACTTGCATCAACACATACTTCTTCATGAACAATAGGAGAGAGCATACAACATGCTATAGGCCATCAACAACATCTCTCCATCACAAATACTTATTTAATATTCACCTTAGTCTATCATCATGAAAACAACTCTACTAACAACTACCCTACCCAATACTTCTTTGCATGACATCAAACATGGTATGACATCCAACCATAAACTTTAACAATACATCATCATACGGGTAAGTGTATGGATCTATGACACAATTTTGGTGCCAACTTGAAAAAAAAATTGTAACAAGCCATATTGTGCTCGCCAAATTTGGCATTCGCAAAATCTAGCGCTCTCCAAATGGATTTACCATTTGGCGAGCGCCAAATGGCTTGAATTTTGCAATGAATTTTTGTGAACTCTTTTGAAATGCATTTTTCTAAACTCTTTGATTTTTTCTTTCTCTTCTAGGGAAACTATATATATTTCATGTATATAGTTTTAGGATGTTTGATAGTGGTTTCGGATCTCTAGGAGTTATAATGAAAATTCTAGTTTTTGGAAGATCTTAAAACTTTCAAACTTAGTCAAATTTCAGTAATGAGGAGGTCAAATTTTAGTAGTCAACAAGTTGTATCATCTTTCTCTCTCACTCTCTCCTTCTCTCTGCTCTCTATCTCTCCACTCCCTCCCTCTCTCTCTCCCTTCCTCCCTCTCTTCCCTCTCTCTCTCTCTCTCACCCCTCTATCTCCTCCCTACATCTACCTCCCTCCCTCCCCTCTTTACTTATCTATATCTCTTCTCTCTCTCTACATCTCCTTCCCTCCCTACTTATATTTATCTCCCCTCTCTCTCTCTTTACCTACCTCTCCCTCCATCACTTTGTATCTCACCTATGTCTCACTCCCTATCTCTTTCCCTCTCTACTCTCTATCTCTCCTCTCCCTCCCTCTACCTGCATCTCTCTCTCACTCTATATCCCTCTCTTCCACCTCTTTCTCTCTAACTCTCTCCTCTCTATCTCATAATTTTCTCTCCCTCCCTCTCACTCTCTCTCTCACAAACCTCTATCTCCCTCTCTACTTCTCTATATCTCTCCTCTCCCTCCCTCTCTTGACCTCACCCTTCCTCCCCTTATTTTTGTCTCTCCTCCCAATCTCTCTCACTATTGTCCCTCCTCCCAATCTCTCTCACTATTGTCCCTCCCTCCCTTCCCCCTCATTCTCTCTCAATTTCTCCTTTTCTATATCTCATCATTCTCTCACTCTCACTCTCTCTCTCTCCTCTCTCTCTCTCTCTCTCTCTCTCTCTCTCTCTCTCTCTCTCTCTCTCTCTCTCTCTCTCTCTCTCTCTCTCTCTCTCTCTCTCTCTCTCTCTCTCTCTCTCTCTCTCTCTCTCTCTCTCTCTCTCTCTCTCTCTCTCTCTCTCTCTCTCTCTCTCTCTCTCTCTCTCTCTCTCTCTCTCTCTCTCTCTCTCTCTCTCTCTCTCTCTCTCTCTCTCTCTCTCTCTCACACCACCTCATCTGCTCTCCCTATCTCTTTCCCTCTCTCCTCTGCTCTCTATCTCTCTTCCTCTCTATACCCTCTCCTCTCTCTCTCTCTCTCTCTCTCTCTCTCTCTCTCTCTCTCTCTCTCTCTCTCTCTCTCTCTCTCTCTCTCTCTCTCTCTCTCACCTATCTCCCTTCTACCTCTTTCCTCTCTACTCTCTATCTCTCCTCTACCTTCCTCTACCTACCTCACTCTCTCTCTCCATCCCTCTCTTTCTCTCTCACTCTCCCCTCTCTATCTCACCATCATCTCTATCCCTACCTCTCTCTCACTCCTCTCTAATCACCATTCTCTCTCTCCCACTTTCCTCCTTCCCCTCATTCCTCCTCTCTAAATCACCATTATCTCTCTATCCCACTTTCCCTCCTTCCCTCTCTATGTCTCACCTATCGCTTTCTACCTATCCTCCCTCAACCTCCCTCTCTCTCTCTATCTATATTTCTCATTCTCTCCTTACATCTCTCTCTTTATCTCACCACTCTCTCCATATCACCTCCTCCTTCCCTCTCTCCATCATATCCCTCCCTCTCTCCTTCCCTCTCTACCTACCTATCCCTCCACTACCTACCACTCTCTCTACATCTCTCTCCCTCACCCCTCTTTCTCTCTTACTCTAGCTCCTTCCATCTATACTCTTTATCTCTCCCCCTTCCCTCTCTACTCTTTTTCTCTCTCTCCCCCTTCCTCTCTCCCCTCATTTTCTCTCCTCTCACTCTCTCTCCCTCTCAAATACACTCTCACCTCTATCTCCTCTTTTCCTCTCCCTCCATCCCTCCAATCTCTACTTCCCTCTATCTATAATCTCTCTCTACATCTCCTTCCTTCTTTATTTATCTTTATCTCCCATCTCCCTCTCTTTACCCAGCTATCCCTCCATCACTCTATATCTCAATTGTTTCTCCTCCCTACCTCTTTCCATCTCTACTCTCTATCTCTCCTCTCCCTCCCTCTCTCTCCTCTATATATGTCTCCTTCCCTCTCTACCTATATTTATCTCCCCTCTTCCTCTATTTACCTACCTCTCCCTTCATCACTTTGTATCTCACCTATGTTTCCCTACCTACCTAGGGTTGAGGGTTGAGAATTGAGGGTTCAAGGTTTAATGTATAGGGTAGAGGGTAGAGGGTTTAGGGTTTAAGGTTTAAGGGTTGAGGGTTGAGGGTTTAAGGTTGAGGGTATAGGGTTGAGGGTCCAATGTATAGGGTAGAGGGTATAGGGGTTGAGGGATTAGGGTTTAAGGGTTGAGGGTTGAGGGTAGAGGTTAAATGGTTGAGGGTTTAAGGGTAGAGGTATTAAGGGTTGAGGGTTGAGGGATTAGGGTAGAGAGATTACTTGGGTTTAAGGGTTTAAGGGTTTAAGGTTTGAGGGTATAGCATTGAGGGTAGAGGGTATTGGTTTGAGGGTAGAGGGTGTAAGGGTTGAGTGTTTAATGGTTGAGGGTATAGGGTAGATATGGATGGAAGGATGGAGGGATAGATGCCGAGAGAAGTGAGATAGAGAGGAGAGAAGAGGAGGGAGGGACAGAGATATATGAGGGTTAAGGATCAATGTATAGGGTAGAGGGTTGAGAATTGAGGGTGTAGGGTTTATTACATATAGGGTTTATGGTTTAGGGTTTGGGTTGAATTTATAGGGTTGAGGGTAGAGGGTAGAAGGTTTAAGGTTTAAGGGTTTAGGGTTGAGGATTTAGGGATGAGGGTAGAGGGTTTAGAGTATAGGTTTGAGGGTATATGGTTGAAGGATTAGGGTTGAGGATCCAATGTATAGGGTAGAGGGTATAAGGGTTGATGGTTTAGGGTTTAAGGGTTGATATTTGAGTGATTAAGGGTTGAGGGTTGAGAATTGAGGGTTTAAGGGTTTAGGGTTTAAGGGTTTAGGGATTAAGTGTTGAGGGTTTCATCTTAAGGGGGGGTGTTAGAGTAAAGTTTTTCACTTAATTATATTAATTAAGTCACCTTTATTCTACTCTTAAGATTTCACTTTAGTGGCATATTGTGACATTTAATAATTATATTAATTATTAAATGTCTACCTATTAGGGTTTCTTTTTAGGTTTTGCTTGATCTCCTTTTAAGGATTGATCTTTGTAAATAATCATTGGATTGTTCTGATAATAGATCTCTGATATTATAGAGCTTCAAACCCTCACTTGCTTTTTTCTCTATACTCTTCCTTGTGACAGGTATCCCTTTGCATGTAGGTGTTCTTGGACTCTGAAGTTGGATCTAACAACTTCTACATGGTATCACAAAAGACCTACTACAGCATATTCTTGTTTTGAATATTTTGGAACTATAAGGGTTTCATCATGCTTTCACAGTTTTTGGGTTGTTTTCTTGTGGATCCAGGTTTACTTCATTTTTTGGGTTCATTTTGGGCCCAAACGGACCTCGCCGTTGGATTCGCAGCGCCCAAAAACCCCCATTTTCATATAAAGCAAGTCCAATTTGGCCATAGTCGACCGAAAAGGCAAAAAAAATTGCTCTAGAGCCGTACGGCCCCAGGGCACGCCGTTCGAGGTCAAAAATTTCAAAAAAATCAATTTTAAATTGATTTTTTGAAGGTTTTTATTAAAAAAACCTGCGCTTCCCTTATAATAGGAAGCCGTCGTCGCCTTGCAGCCAAGCGGCCACCAGCAATAGCCACTGGGCCGCCACCTCCGCCAGCCGGTTGCCCAGCCGCCGCAGGCGCTCAGCCCGTCGGCCGCCCGCCAACAGGCCACCAGCGCGCCACCAGCACGCCACCAGTGCACCACCATCATGCCACCAGTGTGCCGCTAGCGCCCCAACGTGCCACCAGCTCCATCCCCTGATCGCCCAGCGGACCAGGGGCCCCTTTTTTTTAGCCCCCAGGTGCTGACGGAGGCTTAATTAGGCATTTTCAGCTACTTTTGGTAAATCGGGTATAAAATGGTCATTTTTTCTCCGATCTTCGAACAAAAATAGGCATCAGAAAGCTGGTTCTGAGCCCGATCTGATGGTGAAGGCCTAATATCCTATTTTTTCTATTTTGATGTCGTTCTCTCCTGTCAAAGCCAAAACATGTTTTTTGCACTTCCGGGGGCATAACTTTTGCGTCCGGACTCCGTTTTGTGCAAACGAATAGGCGTTGCAAAGGTGTTGCAGTGATATTTCCAGACCTATAGTCTATTTCATTAGAAAATTTACCAGATAAATTTTATTCAGATTTGTGTGTTTTTACACTTTGCTTAATTACTTGGACATTTTAGCACCTACATGGGTTATGTTTGCATGGGATGGGTTATATTAATTTGATCTAAATACAATAAGGTCATATTTCCCTTTTTTTTCATTTGAAGAGTTATCATGGGTTTTTCTACTCACCCTTCAGTTGTTATTCTGGAATGGGGTAATTATGAGTCATGGGCAAAGGGTATACTTACACATTGTAGGTGGCTTAATCTTTTTCCTTATTTGTATGACCTCATACCTGAACCAGCCACTTCAGAGGGAAAATTAGCATGGGATATCATTAGAGATCACATAGTAGGACTTATATTGTCTAGTGTTGATCATGACACTGTGTTGGCTATATCGGACATTGATTGTCCTCACCCACTTTGGACACGTCTTTGGGAGATCTATGGAGACCCCAATCTCTCTCCATTCCCAGAGAATCCTACTTCAAATTGTCTCTTACCCCTTTCTTGGAGAGATAATACACCCTTTGATCATGATACTTTAGAGGAACTTGAGTATTTAGACACCCTTACATGTTCTAATGGATCAGAGGCTTGTCTCCCAGTTCCTACTCTTCAGACTGAGACTTCATCAACATCTCCTGGTGTTCCTGATTCAGTGCAGTAGGGCATCATTCACCTTCCAGACATAGCTACTCTGGACTCTTATCTTGCAGACATATATTTCTTGTTTGTTGAGTCCTATATTGCAGATTTGGAGGATTATTTTGAGGACATTCATCTCCTCTACCTTGACAGTTAGGTTATCACTGTACGCCCACCATTATCAATGCATTCAAAGGTTGCATTTCAAGATTCTCCACATCCGTTTGGATTTGACATCATTTGTTTCAGTTCAGATAGTGATATTTTTTAGCATCCTATCATGGCACACATCTTGAGACAGATTGGTTCATCACTCTTCACAGGGTTTCTTCAACATCATCCTTTGGATCTGTTTCTTCCCAAGGGGAGGAATATCATTTGCCACTTCAGGATCTCTTTTTGGATTCTACATCAGGCATCTACCATTGTGACAGGAGTTTCTTTATTATGGGGGGGCCTTCTTCTCTCTTTCTATCTCTCCTATGGAGACCATTGTATATGTACTTATATGATAGAAGTTGTCTATGGGGGGTATCATGTAATCCACCTCCTATCCTTCTTTCATTAGTGCATTTCATTCCTTTCTTTTCTCTCTTTTGGAGTAGAGTTTTTCCCATGAGGTTTTCTCTATTTCTCCACTTTATAGAGATTTGGTTGTATTTGGGTACCTGATCAGGCCTAGTTGTCGGGACCCTTGTTTTTTTTCATGCATTGTAGTTACCTTTTCTTTCTTGCACATGTTTGTAGCTACACTCTTGCTCATCTTAAGGGGGGGTGTTAGAGTAAAGGTTTTCACTTAATTATATTAATTAAGTCACCTTTATTCTACTCTTAAGATTTCACTTTAGTGGCATATTGTGACATTTAATAATTATATTAATTATTAAATTTCTACCTATTAGGGTTTCTTTTTAGGTTTTGCTTGATCTCCTTTTAAGGATTGATCTTTGTAAATAATCATTGGATTGTTCTGATAATAGATCTATGATATTATAGAGCTTCAAACCCTCGCTTGCTTTTTTCTCTATACTCTTCCCTATGACAGGTATCCCTTTGCATGCAGGTGTTCTTGGACTCTGAAGTTGGATCTGACAACTTCTACAGTTTCCTGTTAACCTCGAATACATAAAGGCTATGGAGTTAATCATTAGATGATTTGCAAGCTTTTGAAATAGCCTTTATCTCTTTCTCGGATGCATGTACATGTTGGTGGTTTTAGGTTTGGCCTGAAAGGGGCCTAGATTTTCTTGAACTGATGTTTCCTTTTTAAGGATGTTTTGTATTTGCATGGCTCAGTGGGTTTGCAGGTTTTACATGTTTAAGCAAAACTTGTGGTTATGTGGAGTTGTTGATAAGATATTTTCTAGAGCCTAAATTTTGGGGTGTTGTTGGATGAGATAGTTGCAATTTTGCATGCATGCTTTGTGCATGGTTTTCAGGAGGTGTGTTTTATTCTCTGCATGGGATTTTTGGTACGTGATTTTTCACTCAACATTCTTGTGGTCATGCTTGTGGGTTTCTTGATTATGGTGCTCATTGTGGAAATGATTGGCAAGCCAAGTTTGGAGTGATCTGGTGTTTGAGTCATGTTGTCTACATGGTTATTCTCTTTGAAATCTCAGTGTTGAAGTTTCCAATGTGATGATGGGTTTGCATGTTTGATTTTTGTGATCTATGATTTATGCATTTGATGGACTAGCTACCCATTGGCTGCAGTGAGATAACTTGGATGTGGACTGTCTTTATCCACGAGATTGATTCATTGCTAGTGCAGACTTGTTAGTTGGCCTTGTATGTGGTCACTTGTGCATTTGTGTGATTGTTTTGAGATGAGAGGATGGATACTATTGAGTACTTGAATAGTCGGTTATGGGAACCTGAGGCAAGTGGTCATGATGCTTGGAGAGCTCAGATATCACATTTCAGTGGGAGCTTTAGCAGTGACTGTGGGTTCATCACATGGTGGTGAATGGTCTTCTTTAGTGTTGCAGATGTTTCTTGGGGGAGCCCTTAGATCCTGTTGCTGCAAAAGGTTTCTTTTGCATTTGCATGGACATTATTTGAAGATGTGCAACATCTTGGAACCATGGAGGATGCTTAGATTCTTTGGCTGAGGTGTTGGTGGTGCTTGACAAGTGATATTGGTTTTGAGTCTGTTTCCTTTATGTCATGGTATACTCTTGTTTATGCACTAGATTTTTGGCATTGTGCATTGTACTTAAGACTATGGTAAATTCACTTGAAGCATGGTATCTCTTAAGGGGATATGTAGATCATGGTTTCATGATAAGTTCCTGATTCAGATGTTTGGAGCTTTGATAGTGGTCTGGTAATTCTTTGTGTATTGGGTGCTTTGATTATTTACTTGATACTTCATGATAGTGCAGTTGCAGTTGAAGTTTAGCATGAGATGATCGGTTGCTAGTACTCATGGATACATGAAGAATAAGGTCAGGATATTTTTCTCTTATGAGAGAAGTGTTGTTGATTGGTATTCTTGATGAAGTTTTTCAGCAGAAAGTCCGAGAAGCCTACACCTTAGTTGAACATGAGTTCAATGAGATACCTATGAGGAGATTTCTCTTGGATTAGTAATGATGGCTTGTATATCTTGAAGGAGTATTCTTGTTCCCACTCTTGGTCTGCTTTGCAGTTTATCTGAGAGGTATTTGGCCCAATATATTTTTCATATGTGTTTTATGTTCACTTTCATGATATGGATCTTGAATTTTTGTTTAATGGTTTTGGAGGATTCATAGTGGAAGATGTCCATCTTGTTTTATCTCCTTAAGCTTTTGTGTTATGTTATTTACTAATGAGAATTGGTAGGAGATGATGTTTGGGCTTATTTCCTGAAATAGGAAATGAAGTAGCTTGATTTTCTTTCGAGATGAGGAGATCATTCTTGGCATAGCTGGCTGTTAGAAGTGTGTGTAGGAGGATGTTCTACAGGAATATGATGTGCAGAGTTTCTCTTTGTGGCCGTGAAGGTTTGTGGTGAGAGAAATGTTTCTTGTAGCAATTTGTTGCAGATGGTGCATATCATTGTGGATATTTCCTTGGTACTACATGGTTACATGTTCTATGTGCTATAATTGGTAGACTTGGGATGCCTTTTTTGATCTTTCAGATCTGGATTACTCAAGCAATGGGCGTTCCTATATGTTTCTTGTCTTCTTCGACTGGTTGAAACTTGGAGCTTGTATTTGATATTAATGGAAATGAAAGTTACCGAAGGCACTACTGTTATGGAGGTTTCTCTTAGATGCCCCCTGAACTACCCCCCTATATTTCCCTTACATAGATGGTATATGGGTTGAGGGTTTAGGGTTTAAGGGTTGAGTGTTGAAGGTAGAGGGTTGAGGATTGAGGGTTGAGGGATTAAGGTAGAGAGTATTGGGTTGAGGTTAGAGGGTTTAAGGGTTGAGGTTTAGGGTTTAGGGTTGAGTGTTTAAGGTTTTAAGGGTTGAGGGTATATGGTTGAGGGATTAGGGTAGAGAGTGAGGAATGGATGGAGGGAGAGATGGAGGGAGAAGTGAGATAGAGATAATGAGAGAAGAGGAGAGATGGATAGAGATAGATGAGGGTTTAGAAACTAATGTATAGGGTAGAGGGTTGAGAATTGAGGGTATAGGGTTGAGGACCTATAGGGTTGAGGACCTATAGGGTTGATGGTTTAGGGTATTGGGTTTCAAGGGTATAGGGTTGAGGGATTAGGATTGAGGGTAGATGGTAGAGGATTGAGGGTAGAGGGTAGAAGGTTTAAGGGTTTAGGGCTTAAGAGTTTATGGTTGAGGACTTAGGGATGAGGGTAGAGGGTTTAGGGTATAGGTTTGAGGGATCAGGGTTGAGGGTACAATTTATATGGTAGAGGGTATAGTGATGAGGGATTAGAGTAGAGGGTAGAGGGTATGGGGTTGAGGGTAGAGGGTTTAAGGGTTTAGGGATGAGAGTTTAAGCTTTATGGTATAGGGTTGACGGATTACGGTTGAGGGTAGAGGGTATTGGGTTGAGGGTAGAGGGTAGAGGGTAGAGGGTTTAAGGGTAGAGGGTTAAGGGTAGAGGGTTAAGGGTTTAAGGGTAGAGGGTAAAGGGTTAAGGGTATAGGGGAGAGAGATAGAGGTAGTGAGTGAGAGAGAGAGAGAGAGATACCTAAGAGAGGGAGAGGGGATAGGAGGGAGGAAGTGGGAGAGAGATAAAGGGAGGGAGGGTTAAGGGTAGAGGGTAGATGGTTTAGGGTTTGAGGGTTTAGGTTTGGGGTTTAGGGTTTAGGGTAGAGAGGGGGAGAGAGGTGAGTGAGAGATAGACCTAAAGAGGGGTGGGGGTAGGAAGGAGGACTTGAGAAGAGGGATGGGTGGGAGAGAGATGGGGAGAGAGGAGGTTTAAGGAGTAGAGGTAGAAGAGGTTGAGTTTTGGTTTAGGGTTAATGGTTTAGGGTTTGAGTTAGGGTAGGGGAGATAGAGGTGGTGAAAGTGAGAGACCTAGAGAGAGGGAGAGAGGTGTATGAGGAGCTTGAGTTGAGAGAGAGAGAGGATAGAGATTAAGGGTTTAAGGTCTTATGGTTTTAAGGGTTAAAATTGAGGGAGAGAGATAGAGGGTAGCTAAGAGAGAGACCTGAGGAGGGAGGGTGGGATGGGATACTTGAGATAGTTTGGAGATGGAGGGTATAGTGTTAATGGTGAGAGGATAGATGGTTTAAGGTTTGGGGTTTAAGGGTTAAGGTTTAGGGTTTGGGAGTAGGGTGGGGAGAGATGGGGAGTGACTGAGGGAGAGGGAGGGTGGGAGGAGACTTTTAGAGAGGTAGAGGGTGGGGAGTAGAGGTTTGAGGGTTAAATTTATAGGGAGATAGAGGTGAGAGGGTAGAGGGGTGGGAGGGCTCTTGAGAGAGAGAGGGAGGAGTGGGAGATAGATGGGGTTTAATAGTTTAAGGGTTAAGGGTGAGGGCTAAAGCGGAGGGAGAGACATAGGGTGGTGAGAGAGAGAGAGAGACTTGAGAGAGAGAGAGAGAAATAGAGAAAGAGAGGGAGTGGGAGAGAGATAGAGGGTATAGGGTTGATGGTAGAGGGTAGAGGGTAGAGGGTTTTAATGGTTTAGGGTTTAAGGGTTAAAGGTTTATGGTTTAGGGTTAAGGGTAGAGGGGAGAGAGATAGAGGGAGTGAGTGAGAGAGATAAAGAGACCTGAGAGAGGGAGAGGGGATAGGATGGAGAGACTTGAGAGAGAGAGAGTGGGAGAGATATCAATGGTAGAGAGAGGAGAGGAGAGAGAAGGGATAGGTAGAGATGGAGTGGGGAGAGATAGGAAGATGAGAGATAGAAAGATGATGGAGGAATAGATATGTAGGTAGAGAGTTGAGATAGAGACAGAGTAGAGAGGGAAGGAGAGAGGGGAAGGGAGGGAGAAGTTTGAGAGATGAGGAAGGTGGGGGTATGTGCAAGATCATGATGGGACAAAAAGTGGTGATATCTATTTGAATTACAAATAAAGTCCTAATTAATAGGATGATTCAAAAACATCTATAGCTTTCAAAAGGTATCACATTTTTTGAATCTGAAACATGCATCACATTCTATGCTTTGCATACTATAAGATTAAAAAAAATGAATTTCATTAAGTTTTGACCAAGTTAAGGTGGTCAAACATACGAGTTTTTATATTTTTTAAAAGTTGTAATAAAAAAATCATAATTAATTATTTACTTGGAAAAAAATTACAAAAATAATGCATCACGTAATAGCAATATCTTTCTTATTAAAATGTTATAATTTACTATGGTTAAAATTGATTAGAATGAACCTTACTTATTTTTTCTGAGAAATTTAAGTACTACTACATTGAAATTTCAGTTTCACAAATAGATTTTTTTTAAAAATATTAGTTTAAAACTAAATTCAATTTATAAAAATTCTATTCTTACATATTTTTAGAAATAATATAGATAACTTATTTCAAATTTTTGTCAGTTGCCTAACTCTGGTTTTAAATAAAATTTGCCATAGGTACATTTTTTCCGCGATGATCACATATGTGGAGAGATTGAGAGAGGGTAGGAGGAGACTTGAGAGAGAGGAGGGAGAGAGAGATGGGGGAGGTTGGGGTAGAGGTTTAATGGTTTGGGTTTAAGGGTTGGGTAGGGGTAGAGTTTAATGGTTTAGGGTTTTAAGGGTTAAGGGTGAGGTAGGGTTTAATGGTTTTAGGGTTTAGGGTTAGGGTTTATTGTTCAGGTTTTAGAGCATGGGAGAGATGGGGGTGAGTGGGAGAGAGAGAGGGGCTAGAAGGGGATGGGGGTAGGATGGAGACTTGAAGAAAGGAGGGAGGGAGTGGGAGGTGGGGGAGGGAGGTTAAGGGTGGGTGGTGAGGGTTTGGGATTAAGGGTTGGGGTTTAGGGTTTGGGTGGGAGAGAGATAGGGAGTGACTGGGGGGAACCTTGGAGAGAGAGGAGAGGGGGTAGGAGAGAGAGGGTTGAGAGAGAGAGGGGGTATAGGGTTTAAGGGTTAAGGGTTAAGGGTATAGGGAAGAGAGATAGAGAGAGACCTGAGAGAGGGAGAGGGAGAGGGGTAGGAACGAGAGACTTGAGAGAGAGATAGTGGGTATAGGGTTAATGGTAGAGGGTAGACGGTTTAAGGGTTTAGGGTTTTAAGGGATAGGGTTTTAGGGTTAATGGTGGGGGAGAGAGATGGGGAGTGAGTGAGAGGGCAGGAGGAGAGGGGTGGGAGGAGACTTGGGGAGAGGTGAGAGGTAAATGGTTAAGGTTTAATGGTTAAGGGTGAGGAGAGACATAGGGATTGGGTGGAGAGGAGGAATGGGAGAGAGATGGGGGTGGTAGAGGGTAGATGGTTGTGGTAGAGGGAGGTGAGGTGAGTGAAGAGACCTGAGGAGAGGGGGGTAGGAGGAGACTTGAGAGAGGGGAGAGGGATGGAAGGAGGAGGGTGGGAGAGATAGGGTTTGGGGTTAAGGTTTTAGGGTTTAGGGTTGGTGGGAGAGAGATGGGAGAGAGGGGTGGGAGGGAGTCTTGAGAGAGAGAAGGGAGGGGGTGGAGATGGGGTAGAGGGTTTAAGGTTTTAGGGTTAGGGTAGAGGTTAAAGAGGGTAGGTGGAGACACTAGGAGGTGGGTGAGGAGAGAGATGTGAGAGAGAGCCGGGGTGGGAGGAAGACTTGATGAGAGAGAAATATAGAGAGAGGTGGTGGGAGAGAGATGAGAGGTGGGGTTGATGGTGTTGGAGGGTAGATGGTTTTAAAGGTTGGACTTTAAGGGTTAAGGGTTTAGGGTGTAGGGTAGAGGGAGAGATGAAGTGAGTTTAGAGACACACGAGAGAAGGGGTAGGAGGGAGGGCGAGAGAGAGAGAGAGAGAGAGAGTGGGAGGAGATACTTGGAGAGAGAGGGGATGGTAGAGAGGGGTGGGTATAGAGGAGAGGGAGAGATAGGGGAGATGGAGATGAAAGATGAGGGGTGATAGATATTTAGGTAGAGAGAGTTGAGATAGAGAGTATAGAGGGAAGGGGAGAGGGGAAGGGAGGTTGAAGGTAGAGAGAGAAGAAGGAAGGTGGAGAGATTGAGAGAGGGAAGGAGGGAGAGAGGGAGAGAGAGAGAATGAGGTATAGAGGGATAGGTAGGTAGAGAGAAGTAGAGAGGGAAGGAGATATGAAGGGAGAGGTAGGGATGGAGAGAGAGAGAGAGGTAGATAGAGAGAGGGAGGGGAGATATAGAAGTAGAGAGGAGGAGATGGATGGAATGATGGAGGATGGGGGAGAGATGAGAGTTTAGAGATAGGGTGAGAGAGAAATAGAGAGGTAGGTAAGGAGAGAGGAGATAAGAAAAGTAGAGAGAGGGGAGAGGAAGAAGGTAGGGAGGAGAGAGAGGTGAGATAGAGAAAAATATAGTAAAGAGGAAAGGGAGAGAGAGAGAGAGAGATAGAGAGAGAGAGGTGATAAAGAGTAGAGATTCAAGGAAGAAGGTAGAGATATTGAGAGATGGAAAGAGAGAGGGAGAGAGAGAGGGAGAGAGAGAGGTATATAGGGGTAGGTTAGATAAAGAGATGTAGAGTGAATTTTGGTGGAAGAGAGAGAGGAGGGAGGGATAGGTAAAGATGGATAGTTGAGATAGATAGAAGGAGAGAGAGATTGGTAGAGAGAGGGTGATGAGAGATAGAAAGATGGAGAGAGGAGAGATAAAAAGAGGGGGAGGGAGGGAGAGATAGAGAGAGTAGAGAGGGAGGAGAGATAGAGAGAGGTGATAGAGAGAGTAGAGAGGGAAAGAAGGTGGAGATATTGAGAGAGAGGAGGCAAGGAGGGACAGAGAGATAGGTATAGAGGGACAACTAGGTAGAGAGAAGTAGATATGAAAGGAGAGATAGAGGGAGAGGTAGGGATGGAGAGAGAGGTGAGACTAAAATAGAGAGAGGTCTAGGTAGATAGAGGGAGGAGATAAAGATAAGTATAGAGGGAAGGATAGAGGGAGGGAGAGAGAAGAGGTAGGGAGGGAGAGAGAAGAGGTGAGAGAGAGATAAGAGAGAGGAGGGAGGGATAGGTAGGGAGAGAGAGGTGAGATAGAGAGAAAGAGAGTAGAGAGGGAAGGGGAGAGAAGAGAAGTCAGATAGGTGATAGAAATGTGTTATGGAGAGAGAATTAGAGAGGTGAGGAGGGAGGTGGAGAGATTGTGAGGGAAGGAAGGGGGAGAGAGAAAGAGGTATATAGGGATAAGTTAGATAGTGAGAAGTAGAGAGAAAAGGTGGGTGAAAGGAGGAGAGAGGGAGAGAGAAAGGGGGAGAAAGAGAGGTGAGATAGAGAGAAGTAGAAATGGAAGGAGAGAGAGGGGGGATAGAGAAAATTAGAGAGGGAGGGAACGAGAGAGAGGTGAGATAGAGAGAACTAGAGAGGGAAGGAGAGAGAATGGTGAGATAGAGAGTAGAGAGGGAAGGAGAGAGAGAGAGAGAGGGAAGCAGAGAGTGAGAAAGAAAGAGGGGAGAGAGAGGGAGAGAGGGATAGGTAGGTATAGAGAGTAGAGAGAGATATATAAAGATAAAAGGAGAGAGATGGGGAATAGAGAAATGTAGAGAGGGAAGGAGGGAGGGAGGGAGACAAATATTAGAGAGGGAAAGAGAGAGAGATGGACATGTAGAGATGTAGTTCTTGAGCTCAAGGGAGAGAGTGTCAGATAAAGAGATGGAGATAGTGAGAGAGAGAGAGAGGTCTAGAGAATAAGAGATGAAAATGAGTGAGATAGAGAGAGAAAGATGAAATTTGACCTCCTGATTACTGAAATTTGACCTCCTGATTACTGAAATTTGACTAAGTATGAAAAAATTTAAAATCTTCCAAAAACTAGAATTTGCATTATAACTCCTATAGATCTGAAACCACTCTCAAACATTCTGAAACTATATACATGAAATATAACTTAAAGTATAAGAAAGTAAATGTTCATACGTAAATGTCAACTTATACTTATTTCATGATGTAAATATAACTTAAAGTATAAGAAAGTAAATGTTTATTTCATGTATATAGTTTCCCTAGCAGAGAAAGAGAAAATCAAAGAGTTTCGAAAAACGCATTCCAAAAGTCATGAATGGCATTTGGCGAGTGCCAAATTTGGCGCTAGCCAAATGAAGCAACCCATTTGGTGAGCACCAAATAGCTTGCATTGGGAAATACCAAGTCAATGGATTGGATTTTTCATTGGGAATCTGAGCCAAAGGTTTGGTCAACCATTTCATGCAAAAGATGTGATTTTTTGAAAGGGTGTCAAATTTCCTCATATTTTTGTTTGTGCTCCCCATCTCATTTGCACATCTTTCAATGCAAGTTTATAAAAAACCGTTATAGGATTAACCTCTCTCTTAGCTATCTAAATTTATATAATTCTTTTTTCATTTTGATTTAGTTAAGGTTTTGATCCATAGCTTCTATTGTAAATGCCTCTATTTTTGGTGAAAAACCAACATGTGCTAGTTTTAGGATAGATTCCTACTCATTCAACAAAATGCGAAACAAATTACATTTTTTGAAACTAGACTCCATTCTACACATTATGGAAAAAAATCAATTTTTTATTAGGTTTCAAAAAAATTAGGGGGGAGCATGCTCAAATTTTAGCTTTTTAGGATGTGTCCACTTTGAAAATTCATAAAATATTATATATTCATTAAAAAAATTATCCGAAAGAATGAGGATAAACTACATGGTGTTAGCTAATTTCTCACCATTCATATTTTTTAAATTCTAAAAAAATTTAATCAAAAAGGGAGGAGCCCTTAGGCACTATGCTATTTTTTTTTATAAAAACATGACCTATTTTTCCCTCCCTTTTTGATACCCTTAATCTTCATTAATTTCAAAAAGAATTAGTAGCTTAGAAACTAGACTCAGAGAAATTCAACTTTTGTTCTTGTTACATCTTGAAATTTTGAGTGTAACTACCTTCATTCTCTTGTGCAAATCAAATTTTGCTGATTTTAGAAAAAAAGTGGCATCTGAAGAGCCAAAATTATGTCCTAGATCCATGCACTTACCCATACATCAATGACAACCCAATAATGCAACATTCTTCCCAAGTGTTGAAAATTGATGCCAACAATCTCTCAAACATACACAAAAACCTTCTCAAGTTTTGACATTAATGTCAACGAACTCATCAAAAAAGTTAATCAAAAAGGGGGGAGCCCTTAGGCGCTATGCTTTTTTTTTTTATAAAAACATGACCTATTTTTCCCCCCCTTTTTGATACCCTTAATCTTCATTAATTTCAAAAATAATTAGTAGCTTAGAAACTAGACTCGGAGAATTTCAACTTTTTTTCTTGCTACATCTTGAAATTTTGAGTGTAACCATCTTCATTTTCTTGTGCAAATCAGATTTTGCTGATTTTAGAAAAAAAGTGGCATCTTAAGAGCCAAAATTGTGTCATAGATCCATGCACTTACCCATACATCAATGACAACCCAATAATGCAACATTCTTCTCAAGTTTTGAAAATTGATGCCAACAATCTCTCAAACATACACAAAAACCTTATCAAGTGTTGACATTAATGTCAATGAACTCATCAATGACAACCACAAACAATTCAACAAATGTTGACATCAATGAAAACCACTGCCAAAAAATATGTGTAATGATGGATAATTTATGTGCACAAAGGTCACCATATTAATATGCACAACACATCTTTCAATCATTATGTTGAGTAACTATAGTGACAATAAGGGGTGGAATGTAATGACATGAGCGTGTTAACAAAAAATATTAAAGAATCAACATATAATTTTAAAAATTTTGTTGTCATTGTGCTGTTGGTTCTTTCCTGTGGCTCATCGCCTGTTTCTCTTGGTCCTATGATTGGGATGGACTCCTCTTCTGGTTTATTGGCTCCCTTGCCGTGTGATGTCTCCTTGCCTGGGGTGGTTGTTCTAGATCTGCTCCTCTCGCCTCACTTGGTGGATTTTTATTTTGAGCCTTCTTGGTCAATTGTGCTAAGGAAGAAAAAGATTCTTCCCAAATCCATCGCTACTTCTTGGCCAAGGGTTCTGGGTGTCAGATTGGTCCCCTTTGGTTCTAGGGTTGTCTAATCTTTTTATGTTGTTCTATAGCTATTAGTCAACTGTGTCTATTTTTTTCTCTCTAGTTCAATTGTTCTAACTATGCTTCCTTTGGCCCTCTAGGTTCCCTATGTAAAGGATACAACACCCTGTAAATGTTGCTTATCTTATCAAGAATATATATTTTTAAAAAAATAAAAAAATTTAACTACAAAAATTTAATATTAATTTGGATCATAATAGCGAGGATGCTGGGGGGTGAGGAGGCATCAGGTCTGAAGGGCGAGGCAAGGGAAAGCTGGGTGGACGAGGTGATTCGTGAAAAGCCCAAAGAATCATTGTCGCAGGTTGGCAACCACATCCCACAATGGGTGTTCTCCAAGGGTAGCTAGGCTGATGGCTGCCATACGCAATTTCGGAAGCAACCAATAGAGGAACAGGTGGTTCATGGCCCTGTCCGTGTGCAACATGATACTCCTTCAGAAGCTTCAAGGGAAGAATGGTAGGATGAAGGTGGTTGGAAGGATTCAAAACCTTGGCTTCATCCCCATAGGAGTCAGAGAAATCCAGTCTAAAGGAAAAAGGAAAGATTTCGCAATGAAGGAAGAATAGCTTTTGAGGGGAAGCCGAATTCTAAGTATGAACGAAACCCTAAAATAACGGAGGCGCAGGAAATTCCGATGATTGATGTGTCGCAGGAAATTAAAAATGATGCAGAAATTTTGAGGGATTTCTCTTTAATATGTCATTTTATCGGGGGCACTCCCAGTAGGGTAGAGATTAGGGAATGGATAAAGGTGAATTGGAAGACGAAGGTATTACTTAGATTTTTTCCAAAGAATTTTTTTGTGGTGGTTTATGCAGATGAAGAATCAATGAAAAGAGTCGTGGAAGGCAGAGTGTAGCACATGGACAAGTTCCCGCTATACATGCAATCTTGGGAAAAAAAAATTGATCCTGCTAGGTTAAAGCCGTATGACCAACCAATCTGAATTCACCTATACAATCTTCCGTTCGAGTATTGGAATGGAGAATGCTTGGAAAAAATTGGAAGATCATTAGGGACTCTGTTGGACATTGATATGGATATTATAAATGGAGACTTATACAAATATGTGAGGCTAAATATTGCCGCAATCAACACTATATCTCGGTCAATTAAGCTAAAGGTGGAAGGAAAAATCTAGAATCAGGAAGTCGAAGTGGAAGAGGAAAAATAGTTTTTCCTCAAATGTGGCTCAAGGATGCACAATGAGATGTCATGCAAAATCGTGCAAGAGAAGAAGGAATATAGGAAAGTGGAGAAGGAAAGGAAAAGAGCAACTAATGAATTGCAAATTGTTCCATATGTAACAAGTGTGTTTGTCTCGGGTTCAAAGACTTCAAAGGAAAAGAAACATGTGGGGTCGTGTCCGGAACAAAGTGATATTAGGGAATCCATGACGGACTAGCTCCCTAAAGAAGTGGTCATTACGAGCAATCAGAACAAAGCTAAGATGGAAAACTTGACTCCTTCTTCAGACTCTGACACAGAGCTTGAACCTAAGGATGAGCTAGATATTATAGATGAAAGAAGAATCACTCAAACCGCGATCATGCATTTGGGTATGGGTAAATTCAGCAAACAAGGGAAATCTAGAGGAAGAAAATCATTTAAACAATTGAGGGAAGAGGAGGCAGTTGTCAAGAACTATCCTAGCATCAAGGAATTCTTAAGTACCAAGGGAGGATCAGCCTCCCTTGGCAAGAAATGAAGCTGAATACATGGAATGTCAGGGATTTAAAGGCCCCTAACAAACAATGTCTGGTTAGACGTCATCTGTAGTCTTGTTCAAGCAACATAATTATTTTGCAAGAAACTAAGTTGTCACAAATAGAGGCGGGCATTTTTTTGAAATATATTAGATCATGGAATGGTTACTTTCAAGAATTGGTTGGAGCATCTAGGGGTATAGGGATGATCTGGAAGGAATCTGAAGTTTTGATGAAAGTCCTGTGTTCACAAACGAACTGGTTAGTGGCAGAAATCTTTAGTATGAGTCTAAATCTTTCATTCACATTCATTAACATTTATGGCTCTATTGGAACAAAGGAGAAAGCTAAGATTTGGTCAGAGGTGTTGGGATTCATAAAGTATCATGCAAATTCATACCTCATCATTGGAGGTGATTTCAATGTTGTCCTAGATATTTCTGAAAAGAGTGGAGGGATAAGGTCAGAATCCCAAGTTATGTTAGATTTCAAAAGGTTCGTTGCTAGTTCAGGACTGGATGATTGTCAAACCTCGAATGGAGTGTTCACATGGAACAACAAGTGCAAATATTTTATGACAATATCGGAGAGGCTGGATAGATTCTTGATATCTCCTAGGTGGCGCAATTTTTGTTCCATCATTGAGGCCCATATCCTGCCAATTTCCATTTCGGATCATTTTCCTATCAAACTTAATCTTAGTAGAGGATCGGATTTACCAAAGTCATCATTTAGGTTCATGAATATGTGGTGGCATGATGATAGGCTTTTGAGTTTGTTAGAAAAATGGTGGAAGGAGTTTTGAGTTGGGGGTTCGTTTAGTTTCAAATTTGTAAAAAGATTGCAGTACCTGAAACAAAGACTTAAAGAATGGAACAGGGATAAATTCATGAATATATTTTCAGAAAAGGAAAGAGTTGAAGGTGAATTGCAAGCACTAAATGAGAAGGTGATAAGAGATGGAATGAGAAACGAGGAATTCCAGTGAGAGAAGGATCTAAAGCTTGAACTTGTCGAATTACTTAAGAGGGAGGAAATATTTTGGAGGGAAAAATCAAGAGAAGTTTGGATTTCATATGGTGATTCAAATTCAAAAAAAAATCATGCATCTGTGTTGGCCCAAAGAGCGGCGAACAAAATTGAATCGATTCAATCCCAGGATGGTACCTTGAAGCATGGCAATTCGGATGTTGGATTCGAGGTTGTTTACTTCTTCAAAAACTTGTTAGGAAAGCATGCAGGTGATTGTGGTGAAGGGGGCATTTTAGACACAATTGAAAGAAGGGTTGGCAGTGAGGAAAATTCCATGTTGGAAGAACCAGTTTCGATGGACGAAGTTAAGGTGGCCCTCTTCCAGTTACATCCCGATAAGGATCGTGGGCTGGATGAATTCCAGCTAGGTTCTTCCAAAATTGTTGGGGATTTCTAGGAAAGGACTTGTGGTTAGTGGTGGAGGACTTCAGAAGGACTAGGAGATTCGTCAAGGATCTCAATAATTCAGTTTTAGCACTCATTCCCAAGAGGATTGAATGTAGAACGTTTGGAGACTATAGGCCAATTTCTCTCTGTAACATGGTGTATAAAGTAATTGCAAAAGTAATGGCTAATAGACTTAAGAAGATACTATGCAAGATCATTACCCCTGAGCAGAATGGCTTCGTTTCGGGGAGGGAGATCACAGACAGTATTCTTCTCATTAGTGAAGTGGTACACTCGCTAAAAGTAAACCACACGACCGACATGGTTATTAAGTTGGACATTTGCAAGGCGTATGACAAAGTCTCATGGGAATTCCTATTAAAAGTTATGGATCATATGGGCTTTAGTAAAAAATGGTGTTTATTAATCAAGCATTGCATATCTTTAGTAAGATTCTCTATTCTTATTAATGGTTCGATGCATGGTTTCTTTGTGAATACAAATGGTATGCACCAAGGGGATCCTTTATCCCCCTCTCTATTTGTAGTCATGGCAGAAGCTTTAAGTTGTGCAATCAAATGGTCTAGACACCAGCCCGAGCGGATGGGAACCACTGCGGCTCCGAATGTGGAGCAAGTCACTCATACTCAATTCGTTGACGACACTACTTTGTTTGGTGAGGCTAGTATGAGGGAGGCTAGGTACATCAAAGCAACTTTGGCTAAGTATGAACAACAGTCAAGGGAAAAAATGAATAAGGAGAAATCAAGAATTTATTTCTTCAACACAAAGGCTAATATACAGAAAGCCATCTCTGTATTTCTGGGGTTCCAAATCGATAAGCTTCTTGCCAGATTTCTTGGGGTTCAGATTTTTTGAGGGGGCTTGCAAATCTAAGCACTAGGAAGAGGTGTTGAATAAGTGTAGAACCAAGGTGTTGTCATGGAGAAATAAATGGTTGACTTTGGCTAGCAGGCTTACTATGACCAAGGTTGCTCTCTCGGCTATACCAATATTTACACTAGCCTGTTATGGTATAGAGAAGATTCTAAAAAGATTCTTATGGGAAGGGTCAAATGAAGAGAGGAAAATCTCGTTGATTGGTTGGGATACTACTTGCAAGCCTAAAATTGAAGGTGGTGCGGGATTAAGGAGGATTGGGAGGAAAAATACTGTGTTGGGAGCAAAGATGGTTTGGAAGATGTATAGACAACTGGAGAAGATGTGGTGCCGCATAGCTCAAAACAAATATTTAGACAATGACTCTCCCTCCAGGATCTTAACGGCAAACAATCTCCAGGGTGGCTCGGCCTTCTAGAAATTTATAAACAAATGTCGCCCATTGATCACAAGCCATATTACATGGAGAATTGGTAATGGAAAAAAGGCTAGGTTCTGGACCGATTCTTGGAATGGATATAGGAGTCTTGTGGAGCAATTCGAACTAGATCTGGAAGTGGGTCGGTTAGAGGACGAATGGGGAATTGAAGTTGCCAAGTATTTTAACTGGGTGATCCCATAATAGTGGTTTACAATTTTTGGCCAAACTGGACACTAAAATTATTATTTTTAACTAAATCTTCACATTCAGGCACCTATAGCGGCTAAACCGTGAGGAATTTGAAGATGGTGCAAACTAGAGTCTCATCAAATTTTGTCTGTATATTCTAAAAATATTTTTTTCAAAATTTTTGAAATCAAATTGCACTTCTTTTTCCATCTCCCACAAAATTGGTTTTTCAGAAAACAACATTTTTAAAGTGTGACGCTTCGTATAACACATAACTTTTTTTCCATGAAGGATAAAATTCTAATTCTTTCAAATTTAGATTTGTAACTCAATATCTAGTGCTTCCACTTGGTTAGATAATTTTTTATTGAATATTTTTCCCTAATCAAGTTTCAAAGTCAAACTAATTACACAACACGACCGTATAACGCGTAACGCTTTTTTGTTATGTCAAAATTTATTTTATTTTTTTTGGATCAAGGACTTCAATATTTGGTGCACTCATATATTTTCAATTTTTTTTTTGATAATCTTCTATTTTTCCACATGTGAAGAACAAAGAAATTCATTTTCATGAAAACCTATGTTTAATAAAACTTAAAAACAAATACATAACAAAACCAAAAAATATTAAAATTATATTCATTGGATAGCTTGTTCTGAGGAATACCATAATCATTTGAAATAAATTTTAAATGAATTCATTTGATCCCCCAAAAGCTAAATCAAAAGTGATTTTTTATCAGCATTTTGATAGGTGTAAAGGAGACTCATTTATAGGTATGGTTTAAAACTACCAAGGTTCTATCCAAGGGGGTTTGATCTAAGGTGATTTGATCAAACCCTCTTCAATTGGAATCCTTAAAATGGAGCCTTTTAAGGCTTAAATCATTATATTTTCTAAAAATATGTGATTTCAGCTAAAATCAGCTCCTCTCGGGAATTGTAAACCACTATTGTGGCAGCACTCAACTTGGAAGAAATTGGTGGTGGTGGGAGGGTGAACTAGAAAAATTTGATGCACATGCAACTTGATCAAAAGAAATTGGAAGCAATTTCGGATGAATTAAACAATCGTGTTGTGTGTATGTCCAAAGCAGAGGATACTATTGTATGGTGTGGGGAAAAATTTGGTGAGTACACTGCCAAGCTGGGTTATCAAATACAGGTAGAAATTGGAGCAAGAATAGATTGGTTGGTGAAATTATGTTGGAACCAATTTGTGCTCCCCAAGGCTGGTGCATTTCTCTAGGTGGTTTTTCATAAGAGATGTCTAATGATGGATAGATTAAAAAGATTGGGATTTGCAGGTCCAACTCGATGCGTGATGTGTGAATAAGCCAAAGAGGAGGTCGATCATTTGTTTATATCATGCCCTATTGCAATGGAATGTTGGGATTGGCTTCATAAGTCATTTCAAGTTCATGGCCCGAGACAGGAGAAATTGTGAGATTTCCTGAATGCATGGCAGATTGGCAATAATAATGGGTATTGGCAGAACCTTTGGTTATTGGCACCTTCATTGGTGATTTGGCATATATGGAAAGAAAGGAATAGGAGAATTTTCAGAGGTGAAGCACTTGTTAACAACAGAATAATAGAAAGGTTGAAGGAGGCAATTATCTAGGTGGCAAACAATAGGACAAGTCTAAGTGCTCATTTGAAATTCACCAAGTGGGATGAAGCGATACAAAGAGAATGGAATAAACTAAAAAGGTTGAAGAAGTGTATGCCCACAGTTGTCAAGGTCGACAGAAAGACTGTGTATTAGAGGGGGCCAGTGGATCTCCCTTGGAAATTGAACTTTGATGGGGCGGCTAAGGGGAATCCTTGTGCCGCGAGGGCCAAATGTATTATTAGAGACCAAGCGGGGCAATGTGTTTGGGTAGCCTCCAAGAATTTAGGGGTGTGTACTAACAATGTTGCAGAGCTTGAGGAACTTTTGTTGGAGCTTCAGATATGCATCAATAAGGGGATTATGTCAATAGAAATTGAGGGTTATTCAATGGTTTGTATCCAATCTATAATCAATGGTCGGTCTCCAAGTTGGCAGCTCGATTGTTGGGTTGCCCAAATCAAGGTACTTCTTGGTAAATTGGAGAATTTCAAGATTGGCCATGCATTTAGAGAAGCGAATAAAGCTGCAGATTGCCTAGAGAACGTTGGTGTTAGGCAAGTGGATGGGCTTATCATCGATTCCAAGGAAGAATGTTGGATTGGACTCAAGGATTTAGTGGTCAGTGATAAGGAAAAGATGTAATTGTAATCCCAAAGGGGATGCGGGGGTGTAATGTGTCTGGATTGGAATTATGTTGGCAGGATATTATTCATTTATCAGTACTAAGCAGTACTTAGTTTTTCCTGGCTGGTGAATTGAATATTCCATTTTCAATAACACGTTCAATTGAAATCAGTTGTAACTCTTTCCTCGTGAGGCTTGTTGTGGCTATGGTTGGAGGATACGGTTTTTCGTAGCCTGGTACGTGGTGGCTTGGGCCATTGGGTATTGCTATGGTCATTTGGGTTAAGCCGAACAGTTTGGCTATATTTGGCGTGAGTGGAACATTGTTTGAGGCACTAACTGTGGTCGTCCAACAATGGTGTTTCAGTTTGGAGTGGCATGTGTATGTGCTAAGGAGTCCCTTGCGGCTCAGTGCAGTTGACTCTTTGTAATCCAGAATAGAGATGTGCATAATGCAATTGTGGAAATTGTCTCGAGGGTGTTAAACGTGAATCAACACTAGTGTGATGGCAGAGTTTATGAGACTGTCATTGGTGCTCTGGTGGACGTTAGTGAATCAAGGGAGTGGGTGTTTGTGCGGCTAAATAGGATTGTGGTGGGCCTTAATGTCCTTGCAATAGCAAACGCCAGCATGGATTTGCGACCGAATGGTTGGGTTAGCTTCCTGCAAGCATTTTTTGATCTGGCATCGGTATTGGAGGAGGGCACGGTGGGTGATGAGGCTGCAACTATGGTGAACTTTATGGCTGATGCTTGGGAAGTTTTTCAAACCGGGGTCAAAAATGAGAATATGGAAGCTTTCTCCCATTTTTTGCCTTATGATCATGCTTGGCTCAGCGAAGGAATTCTTAGGCGAATATCCGTGTTGGGAAGTCATTTGGCTATTATCTACCAGTGCTTGGTGGTTTAGGTGTCTGGTGTGGTCTAAAGCAGCTTTTGGATGGTTACACCAGTTGATGGGCTGTTGTTTTCTTGGGAAGTTTATTTTCCTCTTGGCTATAATAGGCTAGTTTTTGGTGCAGATACTGTTAAGGGTTGTCTGGTGTTATTGTGAATAGTTTTTTAGTAAGTAGTGGTTTTACTGCGTAGCCTAATGGCTGCTTTATTTTTGTTCGAGATGTATTTGGGAGCTACCCCCTGTTTTTGGTAGCACTTATCTATAAAATAAATAAAATTAAATAATTCTTAAATAGTTATAAATTGAAGTAAAGTAACTCTTAAATAAATTTTTAAAAAGTTTTAAGCACATACACATCATTTTTATTATATCTAAATTTGAAAAATAATTTATTTATTTGCTACTTATTTTAAAAGTATTATGTTTATTTTTAAATATTAATATTTTTTACATGTAAATCACTCTCCAATTTAAAATAAAAGATAAAATATTTTTTTAAACATAGACATCATTAGAGTCTACCCATTCCTACCATTATAAAGTGCCTCTTGCATTAATAAAACAATTATTGCATAAATAAAATAAATATATTTTTTAAAAGATATAAAATAATTCTTTAAATTGAAAAACAAATAATGAAAATAAAATAAAATAACTCTACAATAAAATAAAATAAAATAGTTTTAAGTAAATCAAAATAAATAATTTTTGAATAATTTAAAGTAAATAAAAATATCTCTTCAAATAAAATTAAAAATAAAATAAACAATATAAAAAATTATTAATTAATTTTAATTAAATAAAATAAAATAATTCTTCACTAATTAAAATTAATATATCTATTTTTTAAAATTATTAGATCATTTAAGAAATCACTATTTTATTAAAATCAAAATAAAAATAATAATAATTTTTTATTTTTCTTAAAATAACTATACTAATTATTGAACTTTTCCATCGTATACGGATTCCCTAGTTTTTATTTTAAAAAATAAAATTAAGGGTGTTACAAACCACAGTACAATGCTTCTGTAACTATCAAATTTTCTTTATCATACCCAGCGGGCAAATACATTGGACAGGGACTGGAGATGATGTTATCCGTTAAATTTTCAACAGTCAAAAATGTCGTCATAGATTATTCTAGTATTTTTCCTTTTAAATTTCACTCACCCGTAAAAAATAAGAAATAAATAATAAAATGCACTGTTTGCATTTATTTATCGTCAAACATTAAAAAGATGATTTGAATGAGTAAACAATGCATTGAATAACAGTTGGAATGGGGAACTCATTTTGAGGTTGAATTGTAGCAATGTAGGAAGTAATTTAGAACTTAGTACAGTATAATATAAGAAAGTTTTATGGTTTAGCAGTGTGGTTGGTTATTGGATGGTCCAATAGACTATTTGGTCCCATAGACATTATTAAGAACCTTCATTCATAGTTGAGTTGGCTTCGGCAGTGGGTTCGCTTCTTATTGGTCTTAAAAAATAACATGCTATCTTATAAAGTTATTTCCATTAATAGATCCACTATTTAATATAAAACTTACATTTGAGTCTTATGTAATTATTTCCATTAATAGACCAACCATTTAACCTAAAATCCCACATTTCTCTCTCCTTGCTTTCCTTATTTCAAGACTGTACTTTACTATAAATTTTCTCTGTACTAAACTTTTCTATAATGATATAGAAAAGCAGAAGCGTAAAAGCATACGCAGTATAACATGGTAATGGTGTTTATTTTTATTATATTTTGTACGAAATTGAACTCTACCTCCATTGTCAACGAGATATGACCAACAGCTTCAAAGTTCACTGTCAATCATTATTTCAAAAGAAATTTTGCCCCACTCTTTTCTCACTTTGATTTATGAGGTGGTCAGACAGGGTTCAAAGCATACCAACTGCTTCTCTTTTGTAAGTTTTTTTAAGGGAAAAATGCCTGTAATAATTCTTTGTAGGACCCATCCCTTCACATTTCAATGCTTTTATTAGTAGATTCCAATGAATTGAACTTGAAAATTGAAAGAGTTTTATTGAATGGTTGGATAATTAAAATAATTAAGTATTGTTATATCATTTGCATGATTCTTGATATGGACATTTGAAACCCATGTTCACAATCATAATAATTAAGTTAATGAATCATAAAACAAATGCTGCTGGATATATAATAATTAGTGAGTAAGTATCCTTGTAATAATAAGGTTTGTTTTAAACATGTTATTCGACTTCAGAATGTATTAACAACTGTAATAAATATTAAATAAAATAAAATAAATATAAAGGGAAATATTTTTATAATGAGAGTGGAAATGGTAATAAAATAGAATAGAAGAATTTTAATGTTCAAAAAAGTTAGATTGAATTCAAGGGATACTAAATTCATCATTTTATCTTTCAAACTTGTTGAATGATTGTTGAGAAGCTCAATAATGAACTTTTCCATTTTCCAACCTAAACCTCTTTGAACAAATTTTATAACAAAATAATCACTAGAATATCTATATATTTGACCCGCATATACCTAACATTATGAATAAACAATGGAAGAGAAATTTTATACAATAGAAGATTAATCTAATCCCCATACACACATGTATATAAGCTTACATTCCCTAAAAGGGAAGAGATAACATGAAATAACAATATTTAAGTAATAAGTTTTTTCTACAGCATGGAATTTCTAATTGAAAGAACTGAAAAAATAATTTGAATTAGGAAATGGTCAAAACCTTGGAAAGTGATAGAATAGACAGAAGTAGAATCAGTCTGTAATTAAATGGCACAGAACACTGTATGACCCTCATAAAAAAGAAGCCAAAAAGAAATGAGCCCTCAGTCCAATACAAGTTGTCAAATTGAGTTGCTTTCATTAATGGGTCTGGCCCATATTACATGAAATCCCAGATTGTATTTTTCTTTAACATCAACTTTATCTACCAATCTATTCTAGAATCACTTTGCATGATAATCCATTGATTTCAGATTGCTTTTAAAAGTTTCATGCTCTATATTTGTCAGCATATGTGAGCATATAATAAAAATTGAGTTTGAATTTGTCAATGTTGAAAGGTATTTTTCTTTACTTTGCTTTACCCCATCCTATGATTAAAGTTGATGAGAAGGTGAAAATAAGGGTCCAGCAAATATCAACCCATCCTTATCTCTAAGAATCTTGGGAGTTTAGCTAAAATATTTAGTTTCAGTTCTAACACAGTATTATGCCTCCAATATAAAGTTTGATGGACTTCAATGTGGCCCACCTAATTTTGTACAAAGTTAAAAGAAGGGTTTTCAACGCACATCAGATAATAATTGTGATTTACCAATCTTAAAATTCATTTTCATCTGTCACATCTTCAAGCACTTTGAAGGTTGTTTCTAGATGTGAGAGCCCAAAAGGAAGTCTAGATAATCTAACCTTTTTCAGTCCAGAAATGATAACAGCCTTTCTAACTTACAGCAGCCAGAAAAACTTTGGTTCATTTTACCAATGACAAGTACAGCCACCTAACAAAGTCATGTTATTATATATAATTTAATAGCTCAGGGGACATAATGCCTACAACTCTTTATAATATGGTTTTAAATAAATAATTTTCCAGACAAACTTGTGGAGACAAGTATTTTGATTTATTTAAACTATTATTATGAATAGCACTTTGCATCTTTTAAGTGGGTCATACAAGCCCATTTGAATAACAGTTAGCATTCGTTCCTTATGTGTGGGAACAGCTATAGATTAATACTATTGATTGATTCCTAGACATCTATCAAACAGTGACTCGTCCAGTCGGTAGAACTATATATAACAAGAAAATTATCACTATTCTATGATAGAAGATTCCCATGACATTGTCATTAGTGGCAATTTATTACATTATATTGGTTATAAGTTTAATTATAATAATTATATGATAGAAGATAACAATGATATTATTATTTGTAGTTTTCCTATTATTTTATTATGTTGATAAGTGCAATTATAATAATTGTAGTAAAAGGTAATTTGTAGTAGTGTGAATGTGTACATAAAAAAATTAACAAATATTTATATCTCAAATTAAAAATTAATAATTAAATATAATATTTAATTTACTATCAAACTTAAAATAACATCATAGAAAACATAGTAGAAATGAAAGTAAAATTTGTTGCATTTGATGTTTTAGTTATCATTTAGAAGAAACAAACTACATCCAAAATATTAAAAAAAAATAGCATTACATCTGAATACAAATGGAAACAATATAGCAGACTTATAAGACAATTTTTTGCATGCTTCCATTAAGAAATCAGAGACGCTTTTTTATAAATGTTCTTTTACATCAACAAAAGAGAACTAAGAGTCACAAAATATAATTAAATAAATGTATCAAAAAATGACACAAATGAAATATTCATATTTAAAGAAGAAATATGTGTATATAAATTGCATGTGTATTGTATAAGTCTTATCTATTCATTATGAATACCTTAAAAAAATTCACCAACTTGTAGAAATAATAAATATATTAAAAAAAAATAATTAAGTGAAGCTTTCTACATTCACTTAAAATTGATGGTTAAGGTGCATCTATGAAGATCTTTTGCTCGGCAAGTCCTTCATTTAAAAACTAAAGTATACAAACATGTAAGTGGAGGGCATGATTAGGAAAGTAAAGGAACACCAACTTGTCAAGTAATTGTTTTCCTTTGTGCCGTCAAATTCCAAATCAATGTTTTCATTTTGTTTTTCTTTTGTCAGGTACAGGATTTCATTTAAATAAGCATTAAATAAAAAACATGGGAAACTGCACCGACTACATGGTATAAATTCCTTCTCAAACATGAACTTTTAATGAAGAGTTTGAATGAGTTAACAGTCAAGCATTGGGAAGTGATCAAACGAAGAGAGGTTGTACATGGATACCACAAAATTCTGCTCATTCGCTGAAGATAAATAAAAAGAAGAATAATTGAAGATTTTGCATTTGACATGATAATTGGTTTTACTTTTACATGTTTCTCAGTCAAACTTAGATCAATTCATTAAGTAATATTTCTGATTGTTTTGTTTGAGAAGGTTAGATGGAAAATTAAAAGGTTATCTAGGTAAGGTGAATCAAGTAATTCATATGTTTGATAGATGGGTTAGTGTAAAACACTTTTATTTTATTTTAGAATATGGTTATGTAGATTGTTTACTTTTCTTATTAATATATTTGATTTTATTCGTTTCATATTATTCAATATTTTTGTTGTTAATGTTTATGATTGCAAAAGAAAGTATTTTATGATTTTTCTCATCTTAAATTATCTATATCTTAGATTAAAGTTGATGGAAAGGTGAAATAAGGGTTCAAGGGGGACACACTTTTTATTAAAATCTTAAGAGATTTGGCACAAGTACATGGTTATAATTCAAAATTGTCTCATTTATAGAAATAGAGGAATGACAATTTCAATGAGTTTTGCTATACCAAGTTAGAATTCGTACAAGTTGATTCAAGCTAAAATTTAGTATGTCCTAATGACAAATAATGATGTCATGATGTTTTATTGGAATTATTAGTATTTCAAATCTAATGGTCTTGTTGCATATCATTATATAGTTGAGGCTTAAAACATGTTTTATAGATATTAGAGCTCCAAACCGAGTTTTAAGTTGGCACTTACAAAATGATAAGATTTAATCATTTAGAGACTTGAGTAGCAAAGACTTTCAACTTAATTTTTTTATATATTTCAAATAATTATTATGAAAGTTATTTATCTTGACTTAGGAGAATTTTTTTTCATTTTTTCCATTATAATATAAATTGTTATGAGATAATACTCTATTGTGAATGCATTATAAACATTCTATATACAAATACAACCTAAACTTATTTAAATTGTGTAATGTAGAAAAATCATTGAATTGCCATTAAAGAGTGCCACTAAAATAATATAAAAAACCAAATTTTCAAATTAAATATGATATATAGGTTATGTAATATCAAGAAATTATTTATGGTGTCAATTAATTAAATTATTCATGCACATAATGAACCAGCCACTTTTGATGAATTCTTTGAGAGTTGGATGGGACACAAAAGCTATAGTTGAACAAGATTGAATGTGTGGGGACATTGAACTAAACCTAATCAAATATCTACCCAAAAAAAATCATTTTATTGGTTTATTGGGTGCACATGATTTTGGTTAATCACCACCAACTACAATAAATTAGATGTACACCTAACTTATTTGACCACAATCATGCATTTGATGAGTCAATCACATATAATTAATCCATGGGATGCAAGACTAAGGAAAAATAACTTTTATTTGGATGAAATTGAGTGTATCATGATTAATTAACCCTATTCACACATCTAATGATCAATTAACAAGGGATTTTTCATCAAATGTACCATTGGGATCTATTGAGCCCTAATGAGATAATACTAGGTGTGTTTTTTGAGTGAGGTTGGTCACAAACTTTGTTTGGGTCAATCATAATATATCATTAGTCTATTTTGTATGTAATAGAGCCAATCAAAACTCAAATTGATAAAGATGAGTAAAGACTAACCATTTGATTAGGATTTTATTAGAAAAAATTATATATTAGAATAATGTACTACATGTATTTGGTTCAAGTTGAGTGTTAGATCATTATGATCTAAGCAATGAAAATGGGATAAAAGATCATGTAAAAATGTTATTCAAAATCATGAAACCTTTTTTAGATGCAAATGTTAGAGAAAGGGTATTTACCTAATTAAATTTTTAATTACTTATGTCTTCTAAATTTTTCCTAATTAATTAATTATATTTTATCGTCTACAACTTGTATTACTAATTTTCTTTTCTAAATTTTTTATATAACTCATTCACTTTTTAATGTGAAGTTACTTAAGTTTATATTTTAGAATTTTTATTGCCACTTAGGGGTATTATTTAGCCCATCATGGTCTTGCATTCAACCTTAATTGAATCTCTAACTTGGGTCAATGGATGCCTAATTTCAATTGAACTTATCCATAAATTTATTGACTAATCCAATATAATTTGTGAGTGTTTCATTTGGTATACAACAAATCAAAGTATAAATCCAACTAATAAGCTTAGGTTTTTATGGTTTGATTGACCTAAACCATATATATACCTTATTTATTAGTTGTGATTGTAGTGTCAAAAATTGTCACCCTTAAAAATTTCACACTTTGTTTTGTCCCCCTTTATTTACTAGACCTAATTAAGCTCCTAATTTCCTAAATTATGCATTCCAAGGCCTATTTTTACCATTTTCTGAGAGATTACAAGCATTTACTGTTTTAGCCCTAATACATTGTATCCTGAGAAATAGGGCCAAGACCCATACACCCTAGGGCATATAGGTCTTGCATTTAGTGTTTTAGCCCTAATGCATTGTATCCTGAAAAATAGGGCCAAGACCCATACACCCTAGGGCATATAGGTCTTCCTATTTTTTCGAGGACCAATTTTTAGTATGTCAATGTTAGTATTTTAACATTCAAAATTCAAATTGCAAATGTCGGCTTTTGGGATTTAATTTTCTAGAAATTAGAATAATTGCATATAAATACCTAGTTATTGTATCATTTGAAATCTAGCAAGTATTAACAAGATAGAGGTGAACATTGAGAACATTAAAGAACATTATTGGGAAAATCAAGAGCAACATTTCAATGAATTATTGTAGCAATTCAAGATCCAATATCATGTCAACTCCTATGTATGTTCATGTTGTCATTGGTTTATGAAGGCTAACACTTTTGTAGGTCTCCAAAGAATTCAAGCATTCAAGCAAGCAAGATCCAAGTCCTTTCAAGGTGATTTGCATGACTTCAGTCCTTCAAGAAATCCATTGAAGGGTGGTGAGTTACAACACTTTGTGATTCCATCATTCCTCCTTTCAATTATCCATTTATCATTGGCATTACCATTGTGGAAGTGGAAACACTTACACAGGGTTTGACTGAGGCAACCCCTTAAATGGCCCAAAATTCCCCTCTTTCAATGTGAAAGTTTGAGGTTTGAAGGGGATTGAAGGAACATTAAAGACAAGTTTCTCATTATTATATTCAAATACCTAAATCTTATCAAGCCACAAAAACACACCTACAGAATTATCCATAGAGTCTCAAACGTGCCACTAGAGGACCTCAAAAATAGAGGAAAACACCCTATTAGAGACCACACACTCCTAGGTGATTCTTTCCCCCTATGCACACTAAAGCCATTTTTTTAGGATAAGTACATAGTCTCTTGCACTTCCTAGGTTTACCTACAAATATTTTTTTTTGTCTATGCATTGTTGGAATCATTCAATTTTCATATTAGATCATATAATCTAATTAGGTTGATCATAGCAAGTCAATCCCGCTCCAATTTTAACATCCAAAAGATATAGATCTCTCCCTGATTAGCTCACCTTCATGGTTGAAATTCAATCTATTCACCTTGTTGATTTGCATCCTAACACATGTACCTTTGAAGAATGAAAAAATTGACCCTAGAGTATGCAAATTTAACTTCAGGATCACCCTTTTTTTATATTACATTTTGGTGAACCTAACTTGTTAACATCATAAACCTTTTGAAATTAGAGAGTCTTTCAAACCGTAGATCTAGTTTTTGTATTGTTTTGTTTTACAAATTTCTTATTCAGGGTTTCATTTTGCATCATAAAAAATCATAAAAATCATAAAAATTGTATATCATATTACATCATAACTTGTATTAGGGTGTATTTTAGTCACTTAGATCACATTCAAAATTATACTCATAATTATCACTTTTTGTTCACACATTTTCATACATTTGCATTTGGATTAACTGGAAAAATTCTGCAAAAACACACTATCAAACCACTTTCCAAGTAAAAACAGCATTCTTAAACAACAACCTAAACATTGTGTTTTTCAATTTTCAAAACCCATATCAAGGGCTTAGATGCCTTTGGGCACCTCTATCCTTGTATAGTTGAATCAACAAACTTTTTCAAAAAAAATTGTCTTAGTCTACTTAGTCCATTAGTGCTTGTAGATCTTTATTTTAGAATTCAATGATATTCAATGTACCTATTTTAAATCATTTATGTATGTCTTCTATTTTAAATCTTATTTTTCAACAACATAAGTCTTGTGAATGTGTGTTATGTATTTTCTAACTTGGTATTATATGTTTAAGCCTAGACATAAAGACAAAGTCTATGTTTTGTGGTGGTTTTAGGAATAGTGTTTGCACGGTAATACTCCAAGGGTGTGGTTAGGAGCTTGATAGATTAATATGTTTAGTTTGGATCTAAGGTCCTTCCAAATTTAGTGTGAAGGCATACAATGATCTATGAATCAAGCTCTTGGTTTCTATAATGTTTAAACCTAATTTCCATACTGTGTTGATCATGTTTAGCATTGTTTGTATGTTGAGACAATATTTTTACATACAATATATGTATGGCTATTAGAAGTTATATTACAATCACAATATGAGTTTCTACATAGTGTGAATGTAATGGTGGACATGTATACACAAAAGTTGATGAAAATGCAACTCATAACTCCCAAAATAAGACCAAATTAGATCAAATAACAAAAACCATAATTCCCTTTATTCACACCTAGATCATGACAACTTAATTCGACAATTTCATTTGTTGATTGAAATCAATTCAACATTATGCTAAATAATGAGAAAGCCCATTATTTTCCAATCCATAAAAACAATTCACTAACAAGCAATTTCAAATTCAAAAATAACATCAAAATCTACGATCTTAGATTACAAGCACTAAATTAGTTACAAATTCTTCAATCTCCAACATCAATTCCTCTCTTCCTATTTTCACTTTTTCCCTTGATCCCAATTCACTTTAATTCTGGATTTGTTATTTCCCAAACTTTGTAGTTCTAGTGCAATCTCTTTTCTCTCCTACCTAAAAATTTTACTTTGAAATTCAGCAACTTCTTTCAACATTTTTTTTTAATTTATTTATTTTTCCTATGGTCTCATTGGCCATTCTTCCCACTCCACAGCAATCAGAAGTGCAATTCACACAACCCATCCATTATCAAGGATTTGTAAGAATTTTTTTTTTTTAACTTTTTCTATTCCCACATATACTCACGCCTCCCATTTGAAATGACTTCTTCTTTTCTTTGCTACCAATATGCAATTTCTTTTCAGCTATTCTTGTCTTTTATGTAGCCAACCAATCTTTTCTATTGCCCTTTGTCTAATGCATCCCCATTTCTCCTAATGTCTTTGACTATGGTTTGATGCCCCCTTCTATCTCTTCCTGGCTACTTGCTTATTTAATCTCCACGCACAACCCCCCTTCCTCTTCTCTCTATTGTTATGTTTTTTTTTTTAAATTCCCTTAACATGTGTGCATCATACTCTTCCAGGCTTGTATGACCCTTTGTATTCTCCCACTAACCAACTTCTTTCTTTCCTATGCACCTTGTCTTTTCTTTCCAATTCTTCAATGACTTTACATGTTACAAGATATTTTTCCAACATTGTGCAAGAAAATGGTGAAGAAATGGGATTAGAATAACTTATTTGGTATTTCAAACTATTTTAAATTATTCATTCTTGAGTTCAAGTTCATGAAAATCAAAGGTAAATTCTCCTATCATCATCATGGAAATCCATTATTTGGTGACATGGTGAAAATGATGGAATCGTGCGACATCCTTTTTCAATGATTCTTCTAAGCTTAAAATTTTGAGATTCTATCGGTGTATTCAAATGTGACTACATATTTTCTCATTGAATGTCTTTGTCAAAGTTGTATCTATGTTTTCCTTCCAAAAGAGAACCAAACAAGACAAAACTGAAAATAAAACTGCAAATATTTTTGGTTGACATAGGATCGCGCATTTTCCCAAGATGAGCTCCTGCATCAAACACACTAAGTAGAAATATTGTGAGCATAGGCTCATAATGGTGGAGTTGAGTAGTTTCACTATGAGCTCCAGGTCACCATCAACCTATAGTGAACTTTGTTCATTGTAACAAGTGCACCAAGTTATCCCTTTTTCCTCCTCTTCCAGCATCATTCTAGAACACTCACAATCTTCCTCCAACAACACTCCACTTCATCCTTCTTTCCTCTCATGGACTCATGTCCACCATGAACCTTCCTCCTTCGCCAAACACCCTCTATTCTCTTCTTCTGATTCATGGGATCCAACCCACTATAGACCGACCACCTCCACCAAAATCCTACAACATCCTCAACAACTTCTATACGCAAACACTTATCCATACACCAATTTTCAATCACATGATCTCTCTAATTCTATCAACTAATAATTTATTCACCTCAACCATATGAAAATTCAACTCAGCCCCCTCATCACTAAACTCAAGAAAATTAAATGTTACCTCTCTCTTTTGATGTTGCAACATCATCTTTTGCTACAACATCTTCCACATCTTCATCAACTACAACTTCTTGGTACTCCATTGTTGTGACTACATCCTCTATTGTTGTAATAACTTCTTCATTTTCTTTCACCTTCGTCTCTTCTTCACATAACTCTATAGGGGTTTATCTTACCTCTTTCTCCTTCCATCTGGGACTGCAACACTCATTTCTTCTATTCTTCTTTCTGTTGTCCTCTATCAAAAGAATCTTCTTCTTCTCATTGCTCTTCACCAATGTCCTTTGATCTTTTCCAATACTCTTTTCCAATTTATTGATCCTGGCCTCAATCTTTCCCACTTCCTCACAAACTATATATCCCACCTTTTCAAAACATTTCGTCCTCCACTTTCTCCCAATACTACTCCCAAAATAGTATTCACATGGATCTCCTCACGACCCATCCCATCTTCGTTTGCTGCATTTTCACCTCATGCAATCTACCATCTCACTCAATCTGTAAAACAAATTTCTTCACGGCTTCAAGCTCTCTATTACTCAAGACTCCTCTACCTAGAATAGCCCACACTAGCTTCTTCTCTACTACCTTCTCACTTACTTTCTGGTGTGAATTGCCTCACGGTTGACAATTTGTTCACACAACACCCACAGGTCTTGGTGGATCCTTTCCACTCTCAGGACTATTTTCTCTAATACCAATTGATGAAAACACAACTCACAACTCCCAAAATAAGACCAAATCAAATTAAATAACAAAAACCATAATTCCCTTTATTCATATAGCTAGATGACAACTTAATTCAAAAATTTCATGTGTCAATTAAACATTATGCTAAATAATGAGAAACTCCTTATTTCCAATTCATAAAAACAATTCATTGGCAAGCAATTTCAAATTCAAAAATAACTATCAAAATCAAAGATCTCATATTACAGGCACTAAATTGGTTACAAATTCTTTGATCTCCAACAACAATTCCTTTCTTTCTATTTTCACTTTTGCTCTTAATTCTAGGTCACTTTAATTTTGTATTTGTTATTTCCCAAACTTCTCAGTTCTGGTGCAATCTCTTTTCTCATCTGCCAAAAAAATTTACTTTACAATTCAACAACTTAACATAAAAGAGGGGTAAAAATTTATTAAAATGAGAAAAAATTACAAAGCAAGGTCATTAGCGCCACCAGATGGTCCAACTGTTGAGACAAATCTAGGGGTAATTGACCCTGATCCACCAAGTTCCAATCTTGAATATGATCAGAATCCCATTTAACCAAACAATCAACAACACTATTCCACTCTCTAGGAATATGAGTGAAAGTAACAAACTCCAGTGAAGTGCAAAGGTTGAGAATCTATTCAACAACCAAAGCCAGATTCCAACTAACATCATCTAATTGTCGCCTATTCAACAAGTTCACCACAACTTGGGAATTAGATTCACATATGATCTTGCGCCAGCCCAACTGACTTCCATGCTCCACAACCAATACAACTGCCTAAGCCTCCATTAGATTATTAGTATGAAGACCCTTATAAATAAAGAAGATAAATTGCACATCTCTAGAACTATCTCGACCAACACCACCAATGCCAGCATGACTAGGGTTTCCACAAGAGGAGCCATCCGTGTTAATTTTAAGAACTCCCTGAGGAGGAGGGGACCATCTTCCCTCTCTACCCACCTTTGAGGTAGGATGTCTACATCTGTTGTGCATGAGCTGTCGTTGCAGAGGAGGGAGATGAAGATGATTAAAACAACCAACATCAGAAGGAGCCACTGAATCTGCCAGATCACACTTAGTCGCAGTCGTTTCGCCCAAAGAATGCAAAATATTCCACCACACATGAGGAGCCACCAACATCACAACCAAAATTTTTGACAATTCCTCTCCAACCAAAGATTCCAAATAATGAAGGATGGACCAATAGCCCAAGCAGCTTGAAGAAAGGAGGTAGAAACATGGGCCCTGCCCCACCGATCCACAAACTCAACCAATGAGGAAACATGCCTACAGGGCATATTCCACACCCTCCACCAATAATGCCAAATCTCTCGAGCATAAGAACATTGGAAGAAGAGATGAGAGACACTCTCCTTTGTAGCTCGACACAACACACAAATTGAGGGGCCTTGGAAACCATGCTTGCATAAATTGTCCCAAGTAAGACACCAATTTTGAGCCACTAACCACATGAAGAAATTGCACTTGGGCCATGACAACTTGTGCCAAACTTGTTGCCACCAAGGGACCTCAATATCCCCAAACAACTACCTACCCAAATACTTATAAATAGCAGCCACAGAGTACCTCCCAGACCTATCAGAACCATCCCAAGCCAAAATATCCGGTCCCCTTAGAGAATTACAAGCACAGGAAGCCAAAATCTTAGCAAGCTTAGGCCTATCTCCCTCAGAACCCCTAGGTGGCCATTCAAAAGGGTGTTTCCAGCGAAAGGTAATAGCAAAGCCATAGTGCTTAGCAATCTTGTAGTGCTCAACAGTATCCCAGCCAGCAACAAAAAAAACATCACAAAGGGGTTGAAGATGAGGAAAAGAAGAAAGAATAGGTGGGTGAACATCCCAAGAATCGAACCAAAAGAGAGCCTGTGACCCCATGTGGCAGATCCAAAAAAGTGCATGCTTAATCAACTGATCCCCCACTTTCAAATTATGCCAAATCATAGAACCACTTCCCTCCAGAGGATAGCAAGGAACCTCAAAAGAAGCAACACCTCCAAGATACTTATAGTTAAGAATATGGGCCCATAACTGGTCCTAATTTGTACACCAACGCCATTACAGCTTAGCAGCAAGAACTTGCCTGTTCAAAATAGTAGAGCGTAGACCAAGACCACCCTCTTGCTTTGGTCTACACACAGATTCCCATTTAACAAGGCTCCACTTAGAAGACATCAAGTTTCCGCTCCAAAGGAATTGACAAGAGAGAGCATCAAATTCCTTAAGGAAATACATAGGGGTCATTTGAACAAAGCACCTATAGATGGGAAGGGCCTGGATAATAGACTTAAGGAGAGTACCTCTAGTAGTTGTAGACAACCACCGATGATTCCACTGGGTTACCTTCTTCCTCAACTTATCAAGCACATCTGCTAAGAGAACCTAAGCTGACGACCAACAACAAGAGGAATCCCTAAATAGACAAACGGTAGAGACCCGATTTGAAACCATAGAATAGCTGCAATCCTTCGCTGGATAGCCTGAGGAGTATTAAAAAAGAAAATAGAAGACTTCTGCTCATTGACTTTCTAGCCCAAAGCAACAAGGTAGATATCTAAAGCTTTCCTAAAGGATTCAGCTTCACGAATACGAGTCAACCCCATAAGAGAGGTTTCATCCACAAACTGGAGATGAGAAAGTGTTGGCAGACCCAACCCCTAATACCAACCATAAATCAATCCTTGAGAGACCCAAAATTTAAGAAAGTGACCCAACCCCTCAGCCATAATAATAAACAGATAGCGAGAGAGTGGATCCCCATGACAAAGGCCCCTGGTTGCCCCAAACAAATCTGAAGGTTCCCCATTCACAATAACCGAAAATGAGGAAGAAGTCACACAACTCATAGTCCAACTCACCCACTCAAAAGAAAACCCAAAGGCCAATAGAATCTTCTAAAGAAAACTCCATTTAACTCTATCATACGCTTTAGCCATATCTAACTTGATGAACATAGACCTATCCTAAGAGGTTTCCATGGAATGAATGACCTCAGAGGCTACCACCACCCCATCCAAAATTTGACGACCTACCACAAAGTCTCCTTGCTCCTCTGAAATGACAACAAGAAAAAAAGATTTAAGTTATTCTGCAATCAACTTTGTAATAATCTTATACACCACATTACAGAGCACAATAGGTCTAAAGAATTCAAGCCTATCAACACCCTCCTTCTTAGGAATGAGAACCAGAAAGGTAGCATTCAAGGCACAAAGCATCTGCTTATTATGAAGAGACTCGCAAACAACCTCCAACAAATCCAGCTTCATAATGTCCCAAAACTCCTAGAAAAATTCAACTGGGAACCCATCAGGACTAGGAGCCTTCCCCTTATTCATCCCAAACACAACCTCCTCCACTTCAGACAAAGTAATCAGACGAATAAGAGAAGCATTCATCACATTAGAGATCAAAGAAGGAATACAAGCAAGAACCATATTCTCCTCAGCATCAACAGGAAGTGAATCCTAAGTAAACAGAGTAGAGAAGAAATGGTGAGCTTCTCTGGATAAAGCTTGTTACGAAGATATAGCTAATCCTTCAAAATTAACAACAGAAGAGATATAACACTTATTCTGACGAGCCTGTATAGAATGATGAAAGAAAGCAGTATTCATGTCCCCCTCCTGAAGCCAATCAATCCTAGCCTTTTGTTTCTAGAAGATCTCTTCACAAAGCTCCCACTCCACCAATTTTAGGGCCTGGGACACAGCAGCCTTTAAAAATCCCAGATCCCTAATCTGGTGAGTAATAACAGCAAGACGCTCCTGCGCTTCCCTTTTCTTTGTTCGAAAATTTCCAAAACACAACCTATTCCATCGCTTAAGATGATACTTAATTCATTGCAGCTTCTTAACAAAAGAATACATAGCAGTACCATACGTAGGGGCTCCATCCCACCACCACTGAGCAACAAGATTATACAAGGAAGAATCACGAAGCCACATAACCTGAAATTTGAAAGGAGGATTCTTTGGAGAAGGAAAAGAAGAAGCTGAAAACTTGATTGGCCAATGATCAGAGCCTCACCAATCTAGAATCTCAAAATAGGTAACCAAACTACCCCTAACCCAAAAACTAGAAACAAGAAACCTATCTAGCTGCTCAAAAATCACTTCAAGCCCACTCCGTTGATTATTCCATGTAAAAATGTCATTAAAGGGTTTAAAATCAACAAGAGCAAGAGAGTCCACATTAGCTCGAAACAAATTTGAAGTAGGGCCAAGTCTCGGCAACCCCCCTCTATTCTCCTCAAGACACAAGACAGATTTGAAATCACCAACTAAGATCCAAGGCAAATAAGGTGCACAAGACCTAACATATCTAATATGGGCCCAAAGCTAGCTTTTTCCACGAATGTCAATCGAAGCATAAACATTACTAACCAAAATAGTCTCACCATAGTCCAAAATCAAAGCCACCATAGAAATAGAGGAATGGCTAGAAATTCACCAGCGAGGAACAACCTTACGAGGATCCTAGAAAAGTGTCAAGCCTCCAGAACTTCTCCTAGAACCAATACACTGACACTGACCAAAAAACCAAATATGAGGAGCATACTAAAGCATGAAGTCCACCTGAAGCTTAGTCTCCTGAACACAAAAGATATCTGAAGAATGAACCTCAATCAAACCCTGAATAGCTTTTTGATGGGAGGCGCTATTCAACCCCCTTGCATTCCATGAAAGAATAATCATGAGGAAGGTTGAGCACAATGGGCATCAATTGTCTTAACAGACCCGGATTCCACCATCAAATCCCCAATAGTTTGAACCTTGTCCACATCTTTTTTGCCACCATCTTTAGAGGAGTGCTCAAAATGCCCCTTCTTGAGAGGGCATTGCAACACCCCCAAATAAGAAGCTTACCCTTGACCTTTACCTGAAGACAAAGCCTCCTTAGCTAAATCCGCTAAAATAATATCATCCTGTAAGCCAACAAAAGCATCCAAAGACCCAAAACTCCCCTACTCCAAAGGCAAAGAAGTGTCCTTAACAACAATTGCCTGTTCCAACCCTGGATCCATACTAGTAGCCCTAGACAAAATCTCAATAGGAATCCCCTCCTCCAAGGACTGATTACCCAAGACCTCAAAATGATTGAACCCCTAATCACTCTGTCTGTCCTTATAGCCCTGCTTCTGACCTCTCCCCTTAGCTTTTGGCTTAACAGGAGTGAATCCATTCTTATCGAGCCCCCCCTCTGCCACTAGCACCTTGCTTTTATCTCCCTTCTCCACCAAGGGCCCTGATGAAGGAGGCAAAGAAGTCCCAGCTGATCTGGTTGCCTGAGGACATTAGCGCTGAAGGTGTCCATACTCATGACAAAACTGACATCAAAAAGGGAGGGACTCATAATCTATCTACTGAATCCATGAGGCAGATCCAATACAAATTTCCAAAGAATCTGGCAAAGGATTATTTAGGTCAATTTCAACACAAATGCAAGCAAAAGAAAATACCTTTTTAACCAAAGTAGTCTGAGCAATGGCAACCGGCTTCCCCAACAATGCAGTAATCCATTGCAAAATATCTTCTCTCCAAAATTCCAAAGGCAGCCATGGCAAGCAGACCCACATAAGAACCCGAGAAGGAAGATCCTCTGCAACATTGAATCCCCCATGCCAGGGTTTCATGAACAAGCCCACCTGATTGTAAAAATACGAGCCTCCCTAAAAAGCATGATTACAATCCGAAATGCAAGAGAAATCAACCAAGAAATAGCCATTCCTAGCCACTAGAATATCAAAATCACCCTCAACCTGCCAGGTACGACGCATCCAGGACTCCAAAGCCAAGAGGGGAACACAAATACCCAAGAACTTACAAATCAAAACATGTTGAGTCTAATAAGAGAAGTCCTCGTGCACTGATTCTGAAGAGATAACCAGAATTGGACAAGCTTGACTCCACAGCAAACATACATTCACTTTTTTAAGCTTGGAACTCTCACCCACAAATAAAGTATCCTTCATCGGTACATGCACATCCACAGACATACCCGGAAACGGCTTTGCTCCCGCAATCACCAAGCTCTTGAAAACCCCAGCTATTTCTTCACACCCGGCACCCACCACAACTGATCAGCAAAAACCCCACCCCACACAACCAAAATCCACACCAGCCTTCTCCCCCACATGCCAAACCCCAGAACCCACACCTCCACACCTCCTCACCGCACACACCAAGCACCACACCCCACTCGGCCCACCTCCGATGGGCTACTCGCCAAACCCCACACCCTTCATTCCCACCACAAACACCAAATGCAATGGAAAAGTAGCCCACACTTTCTGTCCACCACACACCCCTCAAACAGCTGACCAACAAACGTAGGAAAGAAAAAGAGAGGGCCCGTGGCCTAGAACAGGCCGCAGACACCCTGCACATACCTCTGCCTAAACCCAATCATCGCGCCTTTTCTTAAAAATCCTAGTCCCGCACCACATCTAACAAACTCTTTATTATTACATGAATTGCTCGTCACAACCAAATTATGCTTTGTAGTACAAAAGTATAATTGGAATAAGATATCATAGACAATTAACAATATTTGCAATTCAGCAACTTCTTTCAACATTTGTTTTTAATTTATTTATTTTTCCTATGGTCTCATTGACCATTCTTCCCACTCCTACGCAGCAATCAAAAGTGTAATTCACACATCCCATCCATTGTCAAGGATTTGCAAGAATTTAATTTTTTTTCAACTTATGTGAAAAATACGTCTCCCTTATTGGCATTGTGAAACCCAGCAATAAATTCACTATTGTTTAATCTTAGAAATTTGAATAACAGAAATCAAATGACTAAAAAAAAGAACTAAAGCATGCACAACGCCATTCACTAAAATACCAAATGCAGAGAAAACCAATCACACTTTGACACAATGATTTACCCTGGAAAACCCCTAACTCTGGGGAAAAACCAGCATTCAAAGAGAGATTTTATTACTACAGAAAGGAAGAAATTTACAATAACTGCCAAAACTTGGCATCCACAACAATACTGCAAACTTGGATAATATTCAACTCCTTCTATTCATTGCAACCTCTCTTTCATCATGTGTCATTTTTTGCAAAAACCTTCAATCTGTATCTTTACAATGCACACATCAATTCCTTTTTATAATCTCTTATTCACTAATAGTGAAACAAAGCAGAGATTAATCTTAGAAAGAAGACAAAGTTGTTTCTAAAAAAGAATTCCCAAACTGGCAAGTGCGTAAAAGATAACTAAGACAAATGCAGGAAATCTTATCTAATCTATCCAGCCTAGGTGACATGGTTCCAGGCTGGAAGATTTATCTTTTGAGCTACATTTTCAACACTCCCTCTTAGCGAGGAAGGTGTTCTCTACTACACCTAACTTGTCCCTGAAGAAGACAAACTTTCTTTTCATCAAGGCCTTTGTTAAGATGTCTGCAACCTGCTCATTTGTAGATATATATTGTAGTTGAACTAATCCACACTGTACACAATCTCTGATAAAGTGATATCTGATATCAATATGCTTTGACCTATCATGAAACACAGGATTCTCAGAGAGTTTTATGCAACTTTGATTATCATAGTGAATGATGGTCGATTCTAACTCCTGACCAAACAATGCCACTAACAGCTTCTGAAGCCATATGGCCTCACATGTCACCATGCTTGTTGCCATGTACTCTTCTTCTGTAGAGCTTAATGCAACAGACTTTTATTTCCTACTGTACCAAGAGACAACCCTTGATCCCATGCTGAAACAACACCCCGAAGTGCTTTTCCTGTCTACTGCATTACCGGCCCAGTCTGCATCAGTGTAACCAATCAACCTGACACCATCACCCCGAGTATATATCAACCCATACTCAATTGTATCACATAGATACCTCAGCACATGCTTTGATGTTGTCCAATGTACTCTCTTTGGTTCTACCATGAACTGACTAAGAGAGTTGACTGCAAAGAAAATGTTTGGTCTTGTATTGACCAGATACATCAATGACCCAATAAGTTGTCTATACAAGGTGGGGTCTACTGCCTCCTGCTTTGATGCATTGATCTTCTGCCAATCTGTAACCTTTGGTGTTGACATGGGTCTACAGTCTAGCATTCTGAATCACTTCAAGATTTCCATAGCATATTTCCCTTGACCAAGGAAAATCTCTCCCTCTGTCTGCCACACCTCTAATCCTAGAAAATAGTGCATCAACCCCAAATCCTTCATCTCGAACTCTGCTGCTAGGTCCCTCTTGCAATCCTCTATGAGCCTCGATGAACCAGTCATAAATAAATCATCCACATACAAAACTAGGATGAGTGGTTCACCCCCCATCATGAGATAGTAAAGGTTGGAGTCTGCCTCACTCTTCACTAATCCCATGTTCTACAAGTAGCTATCTATGCGCTCATACCATGCTCTGGGTGCCTACTTAAGTCCGTATAGTGCTTTCTTTAACCTACAAACATGAGAGTCACTCCCATGTGCCACAAAACCCTCTGGTTGTTCGATGTACACCTCTTCCTCTATGATTCTATTTAGGAAAGCCGTCTTGACATCCATCTAATGGATCTGCCATCCCATTTGTGCTACTAATGAGATCACAACCCGTATGGAGGTATATCTAGCCACGGGAGCAAATGTCTTGTCATAGTCGATTCCCTCCTTCTGAGAGAACCCCTTGGCTAGGAACCTGGCTTTGTATTTCTCTATGCTACCATCTACAGCATGCTTGATCTTATAGATCCAGCGAGAACCAACCACTGCCTTATCTATAGGCCTTGGCACTACCTCCCAAACATCATTCTTCATGATGGAGTTGTATTCCTCCACCATAGCATCCTACCAAACTTGTTGCTGTGCAGCATCCTAATAACTGGAAGGCTCACTGTCAATGAGCTCGCTCATTAATGCCACATAATCTGAATATTTAGCCGGTGGTCTCCTCTCCCTGCCACTCGTTCTAGGAGCTCCCATAAACTCCTGAGCATCTCGTGCAATCTGAGTTTCCACTTGGCTAGTCCCTCTCCCGCCAGTAGGAGATACACCAATAGATGGAGCTTGTTGTTCCTTATTTTGTTGCTCCTGATCCCGTGGACTCAACTCACCCGAGGTACCTGTATCTATATTTGTTCCTATCACAGTGCCCTATACCTGAGACTCCTGATCCACTTTTGGAGCTTTGATCTGCTGACTCTGCTCAACTACTGGCAAATCCTGATATTTTCTAAAGGCTTTCTCCTCCAGAAACTTCACATCACGTCTCACTATGATCCTCCTCGTCCCTGGAATAAAGATCTTGTATGCCTTGGAGGTTTCACTGTATCCAACAAAGAAACCTTTCTCTGCAGTCGAATCTAGCTTGGTTCTTTTCTCTGAAGGAACATGACAGTATGCTATACTACCAAAGATCTTAAAATGCCCGACCTCAGGCTTCTTCCCTATAAAGGCTTCTTCTGGTGTCATCTTTCCCAAAATCTTATGAGGTACTCTATTCTGAATATAGACTATTGTGTTGCAAGCCTCTGCCCAAAGATACTTAGGCAGATCCTGATCAAACAGCATGGCCCTGGCTGCTTCAACAATTGCCCTGTTCTTACACTCAGCAACCCCATTTTGTTGTGGGTTGTAGGGAACAGTCCACTCTCTCTTGATTCCTTCTTTGGTATAGAACTCCTGGAAGGCTTTGCTTTTATACTCACCCCCGTTGTCTGTCTGAAGAACCTTGATCTTCCTGCCTGTCATATTCTCCACAAGAGCTTTGAATTCTTGGAAGCGACTAAAGACCTCATCTTTGGCCTTCAAGAAATATATCCAGGTCTTCCTAGAGAAATCATCAATGAAGGTTACGTAATACTCATAACCTCTCAAAGACTGAGTAGACATGGGACCAAAAATATCAGAATGTATCAAGTCAAGAACACCTATACTTCTACTGTCACTTCTAGGGAAGGTTGCCTTTGAAAATTTCCCAAGTGCACACCCTTTACATGCGTCACCGTGCTCTGCACTCAACTTTGGAATTCCTATCATGGTTTCTCTGAGCAATTTCAATGCCCCATGGTGTATATGTCCCATCCGTCTATGCCATAGCTCTCCTATTTCCCTGCTGCTATTATTGCTCACTAGTGCCTTTGGAGTTAAAACTGCAATATATATAAATTGTCACTTCCAACTCCAATCTACTTTGCCTTCTTCCAGTCTTTGTGTTTTAAATACACCTTTTGTCCTTGAAAGATTACGTTATACCCTTTGTCTTCAAGGGCAGATACTGAAATCATATTCATGTACATCCCTGGCACATGCAATACATCTGTGATCTTAATATCACTGCTTGACTCCCTCTGAAATGAAACAGTCCCTCTCCCAACTGGAGTGCATGTGGACTTGTTTCCCATTTTTATCTGGAAGCCTATTTCTTCTACTTTGTAGTTGGAGAAGTTTTCTCTAACTCCTGTCATATGGCATGACACACCACTGTCAATATACCAGACCCCTGTAGTGCTCGAGCTAGATAAGCAGTTTAGAAGAGCGAACTCATATTCTAGTCTAGAGGATAGCTCATCAACATCCGCTGAAGTTGTTGTCTGCTTCTTCTTCTTGTCTCCTTTCTTCCGATTCAGACATTGACTGACATAATGTCCTAGCTGATCACAACCATAACATTTAATTTTATTCAGGTCTTTCTTTTTCTTCTTGTCTCCTTTTGAGGTAGACTCACTGCTTGAGCCTTTCTTAGTTTTTCCTTTGCTGGCAAAAGCAACATTCTCTTCCACCTCACCCTTACGACCACTGCTGCTGCCTCCATTAACATACCTCATTTGCAACTCTTCTTGAGTGAAATCAGTCCACAAACGATCCCAATCAGGAATATCTTGCCGTCTGGATACAACTTTGACAAAGATGTTCCAATCTTTTGTGAATCCTGCCAATGCAATCCTGACAACTTCATCATCTAGTATTGCTACCCCGGCAATTACTAGCTCATCTTTTACTGTTCTAATCCTGGTAAGGTAGTCCACAACGCTCTCCCCTTTCTTCATTCTGGTGTTTCTCAGCTTATCCCTAAGAATCAGCTACCTATTCAAATTTGAACTCTAATATAGATTGAGTATGGCATCATACATCTTTTTGCAGGTGTCTAAATCTACAATATGAGGAACAAGGTGATCCTTGACCCCATCCATAACGATGCATCTAGCTTTGGCATCTTCTTTCTGGTAGGTTGCCAGTAGCGTAGCATCTGTTGGAACAGAAATGGTAGTGGTTGCGTATTCCTTCAGACCATTCTCCTCCAGTAACAGAAAAATTCTTGCTTTCCACATGCCAAAGTTTGAAGCCCCCTCAAGTCTGTCTAAATCTCTTAATCCGGATGCTGCCATTGTTGAAACCCTTGAACTTAAACCTCCCTGAACACAAAAAGAAAATTGAAACTTGCACTTGTGTGATTAAACCCTAGTTTTCTCTTTTAGAGTATTTGCTCTGATACCATGTGAAAAATACGTCTCCCTTATTGGCGTTGTGAAACCCAGCAATAAATTCACTATTGTTTAATCTCAGAAATTCGAATAACAGAAATCAAATGACTGAAACAAAGAACTAAAGCATGCACAACGCCATTCACTAAAATACTGAATGCAGAGAAAACCAATCACACTTTGACACAATGATTTACCCTGGAAAACCCCTAACTCTGGGGAAAAACCAGCATTCAAAGAGAGATTTTATTACTACATAAAGGAAGAAATTTACAATAATTGCTAGAACTTGGCATCCACAGCAATACTGCAAACTTGGATAATATTCAACTCCTTCTTTTGTTCACTACAACCTTTCTTTCATCCTGTGTCATTTCCTGCAAAAACCTTCAATCTGTATCTTTACAATGCACACATCAATTCCTTTTTATAATCTCTTATTCACCAACAGTGAAACAAAGCAGAGATTAATCTTAGAAAGAAGACAAAGCTGTTTCTAAAAAAGAATTCCCAAACTGGCAAGTGCATAAAAGATAACTAAGACAAAAGCAGGAAATCTTATCTAATCTATCCAGCCTGGGTGACACAGTTCCAGGCTGGAAGATTTATCTTCTGAGCTACATTTTCAACACTTATGCTATTCCCACATATACTCACGCCTCCCATCTGAAATGACTTCTTTTTTCTTTGCTACCAATCTACAATTTCTTTTGCTGTTCTTGTCTTTTATGCAGCCAACCAATATTTCCTATTGCCCTCTGTCTAACACAGCCCCATTTCTCCTCATGTTTTTGACTATGGTTTGCAGCCCCCTTCAATCTCTTCTTGTCTACCCCTCTACTCACTTCTCTAATCTCCGCACGCAGCCCCCCTTCCTCTTATCTCTGCTGTTAAGATTCTTTTTTAAATTTGCCCTTAACATGGGCGTACCATACTCTTCCCTTGCGTCACCCTCTGTATTCTCCAGCTAACCAACTTCTTTCTTTCCTGCACACCTTGTCTTTCTTCCCTGGCGTTTTTGTCTTTCCGATTCCTCAACGACTTTACATGCTACAAGGTATTTTGCCAACATTTTGCAATAAAATGGTGAAGACATGGGAATAGAATAACTTATTTTGTATTTTAAATTATTCATTCTTGACTGTAAGTTCATGAAAATCAAAGGCAAATTCTGTTATCATCATCATGGAAATCCATTACTTGGTGACATGGTGACAATGATGGAATTGTGCAACATCCTTTTTCAATGATTCTTCTGAGCTTAAAACTTTGCCGCTGCTGGTGTATTCAAATGTAATTGTATATTTTTTCATTGAATGTCTTTGTCAAAGTCTATCCGTGTTTGCCTACCAAAAGAGAACCAAACAAGTCAAAACTTAAAATTAAATTGTAAATTTTTTGATTGATGCATGATTGGGCATTTACCTGAGATGCTCCTGCATCAAAAATTGTCAATACCTATCCAAATTTAATTGATTACTTTGACATAAGAACTAGAAGTGATGACTAATAATCAAAAATATCATCATAGATTTTTCTTGTATTTGATTTTTATTGATTTTTTATTCACCAACACAGAAAAAATAATGCTTTAAAAACTTTGTACAATACCTCTTCAGATGCTTGCTATCAAACATTCAAAGTCTTACAAAGATCAAAAAGACAATTTGAATGAGTAAATAATCAGTTAATGATGGGATAAGGTATTCAGTCTGAAATTGAATTGCACACAGTACTAAAAATAAATGTGAGCTTAGTACAATATCAGGGCTCACAGCCAACGATGATGGGTAGTGTATTATCTTCTCCTTCCATTTACTTGGGATGCAGTTGCTTTCTTTAATGGGTCTGCCATTAACATAAAATCCCACATTTCTCCCTCCATGCTTTCCCATTTTTCGAAGGAAACTGCACTTTTCTTTAATATAAACTTTCTCTGTACTAATCTTTGCTATGATGACACAGGAAAGCAGAAAAGCATACACAGTATGACATAATAAAGGCGTTTGCTATTATCTTTTTTTAAGAAAAGAGCTCTGCCTATATTGTCAACAAGATATGAATAACAGCTTCAAAATTCACTGTCAATAATTAATTCAAAAGAAGAATTTTTCCCTCATTTCTTACTTTGATTTATAAGTTGGTAAGAGAGGGTTAAGTGTATACCAAATTCTTTCCTTTTATAATGGTTGTCATTATTTTATTCTTTTGTAGGACCCATCACATCTTAGTACTTTTATTAGTAGTTTCCAACTGAATTGAACTTGAAAAGGCTGAACATGTTTCAAAATTTGAAAATATTTTACCTTTTGTTTTTAATCTAAGAAAATCAGCAGTTCAGCAATCAGCCTTATATTAATTTTGGGGTTTGTTTTAGAAGTGGGTGAGCCATTATGACTTCCCGGTCGTGATCTGAGCTGCACCAGACTTAGCACTGCTTGTAAATTAGGTTTTGAATCTGTGATCACTATTTGTGTTTTTCAATTACTCAACCATCTTCAATGTCAAAAAATCAACAAGTTTATTGAATAACTTTTTGTTAAAAAATATAAATTATTAACTAATTGTAAAAACCTACATGAAATTCAATGAAACTTTATATAACATATTGTTAATTTCATGCCCAAAACTCATAGCTATCAAATAAATCCCATTTTTCTGTATTTTCCATTTCATGATATAAAAGTGAGTTTGAATATTAAAATATATGGAATAACACTGTTGTATAAGTTTTTCTCTAGCATGGAAATTCTAAATGAAAAAAACAGAAGGACAATTTGAATTAGGAAATGGTCAAACCTTGGGAAATGAGAGAATAGGCAAAAGTACAGAAACAGTGGAATGAGTCTGTAATTAAATGGCAAAGAACACTGTATCACTCTGTTTAAAAAGAAGCCAAAAAGAAATGAGCGCTCAGTAGAACACAAGTTGTCATTAAGCTGCTTTCATTAATGGGTCCGGCCACATTACATGAAATCCCTTATCTCTCCATGATCTCTTCATTATTGACAGATGCCAAAGATTGTATTTTGCTTTAACATCAACTCTATCTGCCAGTCTATTCTTTCATACATAGAAGCACTTTGCATGATAATCACAATTGCTTTCAGATTGCTTTTAACAATTCAAGCTCTGTACTTGTCAGCAACATGTGAACCTATAATTCAAAATTGACTGTGGATTGTCAATATTGAAAGGAAATCTTATGATTAGTGTTGATGAGAAGGTGAAAAGAAGGGTCCAATAAATACCAATACCTTCCCATTTCTCTAAAAATTCTGGTAGTAACACTAAAATATTTAGTTTCAATTCCAACAGAGAACCCATCCCAATACAATGTCTCCATGACTTTCAATATAGTCGAATTAAGTTTGTACAAAGTTAAAAAGAAGGGTTTTAAACGTACAGCAGACAATTGTGATTTGCAATCTTAAAGTCTTTTTTCATATATCAATATCTCGAAGCACTTTGAAGACTGTTTCTAGATGTGAGAGCCCAAAGGGAATTCTAAATAATATCACACTTTTTCAGCCCATAAAGATGATAAGAATATTTCCAACTTAAAGCAGCCAACAATAAAAGTATCTAAAATAATTAATTTTATTTCAATATTAATATTGGATAAATTTTAGATTTATCATATAATTAAAAGTTCTTGTTGTTTTATTTAAAGATTATTAGATTTATTAAGTTAAAAGTTAGATTTTTGTTAATCTTTTTAGCTAGAATTTGTATCATTAAATTTATTTTATATATTTTTTGAGTAATACTTGTTTAGATTCTATTTGTGAGACTTTGATTACTTATTTCTTACTATAAGTCCTAGTTACTTGGCTTCTATAGCCTCTAACTATATGAGCTACTCTTACCACCTATATTGATCACTATCCATGTCTTTGAACAAATCTATTCAGTCTATACCTCAGATATTTTCTAAAAAATATATTTCACATAAATAATTAAGTGATATAATTTTTTTTCTCTTTTAAAATATATATTATAATTGACATATTGTTGAATTAATATAATGTTATGTCAACTACATAAAAATCTAACCTTACAAATTATCATTTCAATATTGATGACTTAACCCCATGAAATAACTAACATTAAAATTATAAGATACAACATCACAAAAGATTACAAAATAAATCCTCAGAGAGTCTTGTTTTCAGCTAAAAGCAACATCAAAAGTACATGACTACAAGGGAGTTTAAACAAAGTGCAAACAGTAGGTAAACTGTTGCAAGAAACTATTCTGATGGAAACTCCAACGAAGTGCAGCTACAAGAAGCTATTATGATGCAAACTATGTCAGCAAAACCTAGCAAGGACAGTCCACAAGGCATTGGTTGTAGCAAATGAAGACCACGACAAAAATATCCTGAGGTGATTCATTGTTGGCAATTGTAGCTCCACCTTCAACAAGGGCACACCTCCACCATCAGCAAGGCAACTAATCATGGAATATATCAAGGAACTCCCATTTGAATAATTCTGGTGCCAACCTGAATGTCATGCATTTTAAATTTTGCATGAAAGGCACTGAGCTGTGTCTCAAAATCATCCAATATATTTTTAAACTTAGAATTACCCTGGATAGTAGATTGGAGAATGTGGATCTGTGAAGAAAGGTTCATGCATATGGTCAACAATTCAACTTGCAGGGGTTGAAAGGTGTGCGAGAGGGCCGCCGAACATCGAAATCTCCAAATTTGTTTAAGAATGATATGTCTAAAGGTCTAAGTGATAACATTGTGGGCTAAGGAGAGACCAAGAAGAGCGGATCTCCAAGACCACCTCTAGGGAAAAAGCACAGAGAAGTTAGAGAAGAGAAAGTTCCAAATATTCTGAGCATGGGGACAAAACCAAAAGGCATGTTTGATAGTTTCTTTCTTGGAGAAAAATAGGCAAGTTGGACGAGGGGAAATGAAGGAGAGCCGATCTCCAATGGGGACTTTAACGTGGAGAATTTTCCAGACTATCAACTGGGCTTGAGCATCAACCTTAGACTTCTAGATTAGGGAGCTTAACTTGTTCCATCTTGACCTGCTAAATTTGAATTTCCATTTGTGGTTAAGTCAGTGGAATAATAGGATTGATGGAAGTAGTTGTTTATACATAGGTTTGAGAGGGAAATTTTAGAGGTATTGATTGTTGGGCCATTTCCAATCTTTAAGGAAGTTGTCATGGCATGGTGAGGAGAGGAGCTACAACAACTCAGGTTTAACTAATTGCATGATTTTTTGGATTGGGGTCTCATAAGACAAGGGAAATCAAAACTAAGCTTTAAGTTGCAGCCAAGGTTTCCAACTAAACGTTAAAGGGTCCCATAAGTCTTGAAAAACTTGGATGCCTTTTTTAAAGAGATGTCTACCTTTAAGATTCTTGATAATGGCCAAGGGACAACTGTTTTGCTGAACCAAATGGTTCCACCAAATGGAAGAAGAGGTGAAACTCAAACCATGACTCAAGTTTTGATCATACCAAATTAATTTTTTTGATGTAGTTTTCCACACTCTCCAAATGGAGTTAAAGGGGACAAAACCATGTGTTTTAAAATAAGAGGCAAGAAGAAGTTTATCTTTCCAACTAACCAAGCTCCAAGAGCGACCAACAGTAGTTATTTGGATATGATGGCGCACAAGATATTTCCAAGGAGCATCACCCTTCAAAGCTCTCACAATCCATTTTGTTATGAGATAGATGCCTTGAGCATATGGATCTATAATTCTCAATCCTCCTTTATCTTTGGTTGGATGCAACTTGATTCCACGAAGTAGTAGGCAAGCCTTTTTTATTATCCCATTTTTCCTAAAGAAAGTTTCTAATAAGTCGAGTCAGTTGGTTGTAGCAAGTTTTAGAGGGAAAACAACAACAAGATATGTATACATGACTAGCCAAAATAATTTTATTAGCAACTTGGATTCTACCAGCCACCGAGAGGAACTTATTAGTCCAATTCAAAAGTTTCTTTTAATTTTTTGCAAGAACCAATACCACATCTCTTTAAGCGAGACTTCAATGCCAAAGGGGATACCAAGGTATCTCATGATGTTTCCATGCTTCACTTCATGCCAATCACTTGGGATCCAAGGTGGTGTTGATGGGGATTTTGGCACCACAATAGTGCTAAATAGAATATTGCTACTCTGCTTCTCCTGAAAGAGAAAGATGATCACATGGATACCTTAGCTCCCAAGGTCTTGGTAGTTGGGTCTCAACTATGATCATCTTTCTCTTTCAGGAGAAGCAGAGTAGCAATATTCTGTTTAGCACTGTTGTGGTGCCAAAATCGCCATCAACAGGAAAACCAGTGCTAGAAGGAGGGCCTAGAAGGGCAAGCTGGATAAACTGGATCATCCTCTTCAGAAATACCCCATAGAGTTCTTCGATCAACTAGGAATCCATCATCTTTCATAGAACTCAAGACCCCAACAAGACATAAACATCACAGAACTGGGGCAACCATTATTCCACCCTTATCAGCTCCGCTCACTCCACCAAGATTTTCACCCATACCTCAGTGGATACCCATTAATCCACCTGCCAATTCATCTCAATTGTCATTACAGCTAGTTCAACCCATACAACAACTGGCTCAACCACCACCACCATCGCCACCAATGGCATTTTTCCAGAATAATCCCTCTCCATTGGGGACTATTCCTGGAGGTTTTCACAACCTGCCCAAGAACCCTGAGAAATTTTGCCCTAAGTATTTCCATGGTGAATCAAGGAGTGTTGAAGAACACATACATGCTTTCAAGGATGCGTGTACCCGAGCTCAAATAGCTCATCATGATGTGGTTTGTAGGCTATTCCCTTATTCCTTGGGAGACATGGCATATAACTGGTATCTTAATCTTCCTCAAGGCTCTATTATGTCCTGGACAGATTTGGAAAATGCTTTTATCAATCAGTTTAGAGTCTATGTGGACCCAGCTCTTTTGTATCACCAATTCGCTACCATAAGGAAGGAACCAGGTGAATCTTTTCCTTTATTCAATACTAGGTTCCAAAGAATGTATAGGAGGTTGTAGGATCCCTATCTAGTTACCGAGGATAGTGCCATTCAAGCATACTTTAGGGTTATAGACCCTTTGTTGGGATTGTTCTTACAAAGAACTTATCTTCCAACGGATATTGATACCATGTCCAAGGTTTATCATTTAGCCATTAAGTTGCAGCAACAGACTAACTCTCAACCAGGTTGGGGGGGAGGTTTGCCTTTAATCGGGTATCAGACGCCTAGTACACCCCCTTTATTCAATACCATTCTAGGAGTGTCTCCTTCCCACTATGGGCCTAGGTCTAAATTGCAGACTCAACCTCTTGTCACATTCTTTGCTACTGGAACTTCTGATCTCTTTCAACAACCACAGGTTCTTTCAAGTTCTCACGGTCTTCATAACCAAGTTGGAACCACAAGCCATGTTGATCAGCCACTTATTGCTAAGGTTGTTGAAAGTGAAAAGACTATTCAGCTTACCAATGAAGTAGAAACCTTGAAGAAAACGCTGTCCCAAGTCACTAATGATATGGCTTAGCTCTGTTTGAACCCCTCTCAAAACCAAGGGAACTACCCTAATCAGAACAACAACAACCAAGGTACCTACCTGAATAACAATAACTACAACCAAAGAGGTTACCAAAACCAAAACAGAGGGTACAACCAGAGGCTGAATAATAACAGGCAATGGAATATAGGGTCTAATAACGGTGGAGTCCCTCACAACTATCAAGCAAATGAGGAGAGGTCACATACTGCAAATGTGGCCGACCTCAACTTCATGACCAATTGGTGTAGGCTGCATAATATAGCAACTCATTCTGAAGTGAACTGCCCTGAACTGGAGAAGATGGTCAAAATGGCACACAAAGATGCCCACACATTTCAGGGGAATTCACACAAAGGAGGCGACTCAGGGGATACTGCAATGACTTATGAGCTCTTCGAGGAGGAGCCCTCATTTCCAAGGCAAGAGGAGAATGAACAAGAGGAGGATTCATATGATGCCCAGGCTTTTCAGACAAAGGGAGGACACTTCCTGAGAAATCAAAGTAAGGGGCCATTCACTACATCAACACCTCCTAACCACATGGTACCCCCAAATCAAGGCGTTGATAACAATCCTCCCCACCAAAAGGCCCACCTGATTTCCATGGCAAGGGTGATTCCTTTGGTATTTCCAAAGGTACTGCCAGTTCTAACCTAGAATTTGATATCATTGCTGAGATGCAGAGACAGAGAACTTCTTTGTCATTCTTTGACATTTTGAAGTGGTGCCCTGCCCAAAGGGAAATAGTGCTAAAAGCCTTAGAGAAAGCCGACAAGTTGAAAGGAAAGAGTAGGATGACACCTGTTGGGGACGTGAATACAACCTTATACAGAAACAAGGTAGGTACTCCACCCTTCCTTTTAAGTTTAAGAATTTCTGGGAAGAATCTGCACAACTGTTTATTGGATTCAGGAGCTTCAGGAAATGTCATGCCATTTTCTGTGTGTAAGAAGTTGGGATTGGACCCCATTCAAACAAATAAGAAGGTCATTCAACTGGACAAAACAGAGGTCAATGTGGTGGGGGAATTAAGAAACATACACGTTCAAGTAGGATCAGATCCTAGGATCCTAACAAACATAGACATCCAGGTGGCAGACATTCCCAAAACCTATGGTATGCTGCTAAGCAGAGATCTGATGAAGAGCCCAGGAGGATACCTTTCCCTTGAATTTTCACATATGTGGCTACCATGGAGAGGAATCCCTACTCAGATTAGGATTGAGAGTGAGCCTCGCCTCAAGCATATCATTACTGAATATGATTACCATAATGAGGTAGCCTATTTCAAAACTGGGATAGGTGTATATAAAAAAGAAGAAGCCTTAACCTTTTCTATTTTGGATCCTAAAGAACTGCCCATACAAAAGCCCCATGACCTTGTAATTAATGAGAACCAACAAGCTTTGATTAGAAAACTGTAGCAAGATCAGTTGATCTTGGGGGAAAATGTAGATTTACAAAGTCTCCTGCTCCCCAATTGGTGTAGGGTACACTATCAAAACCACTCTGAAATAACTTGTCAACCCTGCATTGACATTTTAAAACATGTTTCCCAAGCTGAGGAAGCTGTCACAAGTTGCCCTAAGACCATTCCAGACTGCTTCCCATTTGAGGCCAAGGAAGCGAGCATGTTAACCAGGGATATAACATTTGCAAAAGAAATCCGTCTTCAAATTGAACATACCCCAGACACACGCCCAAATCAGCATATTGATGAGGAGCAGTCCCAAGATTTGCTTGACACCCCTGCACTCATGGATATACCAAAACCCAAGGGGTTAACCCAAGAGATAAATAAATATCAAAAGGACAAACTTGGGCCACATGATGCATCTGAAAAGGGATTGGGAAGTATTCCTGAGAAACCTACTAAACAACCACCCCCTGTGTTTAATTCAAAAGAATCAACCCCTGCTTGTGATCAGTTGTGGACCCTTACCTTTGATGGATCCAAGTCCAAGACCGGTTGTGGTGTTGGAATGGTGCTAACCAGCCCAAAAGGGAAAGTTTTCTTTACTTCTTACAGGGTGCAATTCGGATGCACTAATAATGTAGCCGAATATGAAGCTCTGGCACGGGGATTAATGTTTGCACATAAGAAGAAAGTCACAGCCCTGATGGTTAAGGGAGATTCAGAAGTGGTTGTTAAGCAAGTGCGCAGCCAGTAAACTTGCCACAATAAAAGGCTGGCAGCATATAGAAACAGGGTGTGGAATTTGATTGATGACTTTGATGCCTTTGGGATTAGTTTAATCCCTAGAGAAGAAAATCAGGTGGCCGATTCATTGGCAGTTGCTGCAAGCACCTTGGAACCTATGCAAGGCTCCAAGTTTAAAAGATTTTTAGTTGAACTGATGTCCACCCCAGTTGTTCCTGACAATATCAAGAACTTTCAAGTCTTTGAGGATGATCGGCACATTCTGGCTTTCTTAGCTAGCTCAGATGTCTTTGAGGGGAAAATTATTGATGAGTCTAACAGAGATCAAGGGGATTGGAACCCTGAAGAATGTGATACAGAAGGGGTGCTTAATCTGAAAAGTAATAACATTCCCAAGGGAATGGTTGCTCTAGAGAGAATCTTTGACTCAGATCTGAGGGCTCAAGAGAAGGCATCGGCTGAAGAAAAGGGAGGTGAATATGAGACAGTTAACCTAGCTGACTCAGGTCCTGAAAGGAATGTCTACATAGGGAAGGCCTGCCCTGAAGCAATCAGGGAAGACATATTGAGGGAACTTAAGAAATATATTGCTGCTATAGCTTGGGGATATGAGGACCTCTAGACATTTGATGCTTCGGTTATGACTCACACTATTCCCTTAAAGCCCGAAGCTAAACCTTTCAGATAGAAGCAGCGCCCTATTAATGCTTTGATTGAACCATTGATCTATAAAGAGGTTCAGAAATTGTTGTCAGCAAGGATAATCTTCCCTGTGCACCATTCAACATGGGTGGCTAATTTAGTCCCAGTTCGTAAGAAAAGCGGGGAGATCAGACTATGCGTTGACTTTAGAAATTTGAATAAAGCCTCAGAGAAGGATAATTATCCACTTCCTGCTCTAGATGAGGTTCTGCAGACCGTCAACGGAGCACAGATGATGTTATTCTTGGATGATTATTCTGGATATAATCAGGTTATGGTCAACTTTGAAGACAAGATGAAGACGGCTTTCACTACCAAGTGGGGGACGTTTGCATATAGGAGGATGCCCTTCAGTCTGATAAATGTTGGAGCTACTTTCCAGCGTGCCATGGATATAGCTTTCAAGGATCTGATTGGCAAATGCATTATTGTTTACATTGATGATTTGACAGTATTCTCCAGGGATAGATTGAATCATGCTACAGACTTAGCCAAAGTTCTCAAAAGGTGCATCCAGTATGGAGTCTCCTTAAATCCCAAGAAGTGTGTGTTCGGAGTCTCTGAAGGGAAGCTCTTGGGACACATAATTTCAAAAGAGGGAATATCAATTGATCTAGAGCGATTTGAGTCCATTCTCAAGATAGCCA
>VDFB02000003.1:205985841-206087304 GCA_007258455.2 Sequoia sempervirens | reverse complement strand
CCTCTCTTTCTCTCTCACTCTCCCCTCTCTATCTCACCATCATCTCTATCCCTACCTCTCTCTCACTCCTCTCTAAATCGCCATTCTCTCTCTCCCACTTTCCCTCCTTCCCTCTCATTCCCTCCTCCCTAAATCACCATTATCTCTCTATCCCACTTTCCCTCCTTCCCTCTCTATGTCTCACCTATCGCTTTCTACCTATCCCTCTCTCTCTTTATCTATATTTCTCATTCTCTCCTTACATCTCTACTCTTTATCTCACCACTCTCTCCACATCTCTACTCTTTATCTCACCACTCTCTCCATATCACTCTCCCTCCTTCCCTCTCTCCTTCCCTCTCTACCTACCTATCCCTCCACTACCTACCACTCTCTCTACATCTCTCTCCCTCACCCCTCTTTCTCTCTTACTCTAGCTCCTTCCATCTCTACTCTTTATCTCTCCCCCTTCCCTCTCTACTCTCTTTCTCTCTCTCCCCCTTCCTCTCTCCCCTCATTTTCTCTCCTCTCACTCTCTCTCCCTCTCAAATACACTCTCACCTCTATCTCCTCTTTTCCTCTCCCTCCATCTCTCCAATCTCTACTTCCCTCTATCTATAATCTCTCTCTACATCTCCTTCTTTATTTATCTTTATCTCCCATCTCCCTCTCTTTACCTAGCTATCCCTCCATCACTCTATATCTCAATTGTTTCTCCTCCCTACCTCTTTCCATCTCTACTCTCTATCTCTCCTCTCCCTCCCTCTCTACCTATATTTATCTCCCCTCTTCGTCTATTTACCTAACTCTCCCTTCATCACTTTGTATCTCACCTATGTTTCCCTACCTACCTAGGGTTGAGGGTTCAAGGTTTAATGTATAGGGTAGAGGGTAGAGAGTTTAAGGGTTTAAGGTTTAAGGGTTGAGGGTTGAGGGTTTAAGGTTGAGGGTATAGGATTGAGGGTCCAATGTATAGGGTAGAGGTTATAGGGGTTGAGGGATTAGGGTTTAAGGGTTGAGGGTTGAGGGTAGAGGTTAAATGGTTGAGGGTTTAAGGGTAGAGGTATTAAGGCTGAGGGTTGAGGGATTATGGTAGAGATATTAATTGGGTTTAAGGGTTGAGGGTATGGCATTGAGGGTAGAGGGTATTGGTTTGAGGGTAGAGGTTTTAAGGGTTGAGGGTTTAGGGTTTAAGGTTGATTGTTTAAGGGTTGAGGGTATAGGGTAGAGATGGATGGAAGGATGGAGGGATAGATGCAGGGAGAAGTGAAATAGAGAGGAGTGAAGAGGAGGGAGGGATAGAGATATATGAGGGTTGAGGATCAATGTATAGGGTAGAGGGTTGAGAATTGAGGGTGTAGGGTTTATTACATGTAGGGTTGATGGTTTAGGGTTTGGGTTGAATTTATAGGGTTGAGGGTAGAGGGTATTGAGTTGAGGGTAGAGGGTAGAAGGTTTAAGGTTTAAGGGTTTAGGGTTTAGGGTTTAGGGATGAGGGTAGAGGGTTTAGAGTATAGGTTTGAGGGTATATGGTCGAAGGATTAGGGTTGAGGATCCAATGTATAGGGTAGAGGGTATAAGGGTTGATGGTTTAGGGTTTAAGGGTTGATATTTAAGTGATTAAGGGTTGAGGGTTGAGAATTGAGGGTTGAGGGTTTAAGGGTTTAGGGATTAAGTTTTGAGGGTCGAGAGTTTAAGGTTAAGGGTAGAGGGTTGAGGGTATAGGGTTGATGGATTAGAACTTTGAGGGTCCAACATATTGGGTAGATTGTTGGGATCGATGCCTCAATCTCACAGGCTGAAAGTTCTGAGAAAGCCTAGTCATTGTGACATTCATGTTGTCTGGCTGATCTGCTAGTTGATCCTAACTGTCATTGTGACCTCCTAAATTTCTTGGCAATCGGCATCTGAAACCTTCGACGTAACTTGGACTGTCGAAATGATGTCTCAGCAACAATAGGAAGTCTTGCCAATATTGGCGTGACCTTTGGTCTATCTGACCAATGTGATAATCAGTATGACTTGCTCCTATTGGTAGGAAGTCTTGGTGACTGGGAGATGTTTGGCCGACAGTCAAGGTGTCTATCAGATATCAGGGAGACTTGGCCGAAAGGGTTATGTTTCAGTATGAGGTCTTACCGATATAAATTTCTCGTTGATAGTTATCTTTTAGAGTCATTGGAGAAACTCATGTGTTTTGGGATGAAGTCTTGGCGACTTGGAAAGTCTCACCGACAGTGTTGCTTTCGGGTTATCGGTGTGACATAAGGGTTCGATATAAAGTCTTGGTGACAGGGTGATATCTTGCTGATAGCTTTCACTTGGTCATCGGGGTAACACAAATGTCTCGGGAAGATCTCTCAGCAACTATGTAAAGTCTTGCCGATAGGTATACCTTGGTGCCTTCGCAGTGACAAAAGACTTCGGTGTGAAGTCTTGGCAACTTGGAGAGTATCGTTGATAGTTTTGGGTATGACATGTTTGATTGATATAAGTTCTTGGTGAAAGATGAATGTCTTCCCGACTGTTGGGTGTTTCGGTATAACATGAAGAGCTTGGTGTGATGTCTTGGTGAACTACGGTTGTCTTGCCAATGGAAAAGCTAACATCGATATGACCTTTGAACTTCGGTATGATGTATCATCGAATGGCGATTGTCTCACCGATGAGAATGTTGAGGTCGATGTGACTTGAAGACTTTGGTGTAATGTCTGGGCGAAGAGCGATAGTCTTGCCGACTGATGAACTCTTTGAAATACCTTGTGATCTTCGGTGTGAGGTCTTGGTGACATGACGAAGTCTTAGCGATAGCTCTCTAGACTCAATGTAACCTCTTGCCGATAGGGATGACTCTTGGCGATATTGAATGTTGGTTGTGTTGGCATTGGGGAGACACGGTTAGTGTCTCACCGACATGACAACACAGGTTGAATGCCCTTGACCGTTTGGCTGATTTTCCTACGTGGTTTGACCTGGATGTATTAACTTCTATGCAAGTGGAAACATCTACGATGTTGAGCTGGTTGATTCGATAGTTGTCATCCGACAGTTGGAAGCAAACTGATTCACAAAGGCTGTTGAGAATGAATGCATATATGTATGCATTGGATGTTTTGAAAAGTGTGTACAAAAGAGCCAGAGAGAACAAGAGAAGAGAGAGAGTCGAGTGGCTAGCTGAAAGGCCGAGGCCATGAGGCCAAAGTAGAGGAAGAGAGAGGTAGAGTTATGCTGCTAGAATCTCTCTTGATCATGAATGCCATGGTTGATCTCTCAGGGAGAGTTTGCTACCAGATTGATATCTAGAATGAACAAGATGTAATCTCTATAAAGGCTATGAGCCTGAAATTATATTGTAACCATTTGTTGCTGAATAATACAATGGCTCGATCTTTGGAGTGTGGGGTCTTTTGTCCAAAAGTGTTTTCCCCACGTAAATCTATTTGTTTTGGTTTCTATCTCATCTTTCATGTCTATTGGTTATTGTTGTAGAATCTGTTAATGCATGTTGTTGAATTTACATGTGCTTCTCTCAGAAGGATCAATGTGGGAAACAAACTGTGTCTGTTTCTGCTCTAGGACATAGTTGTACGTGTCTTTGAGGCAACCTAATGGAAATGAAATTTACCGAAGGAACTACTGTTATGGACGTTTCTCTTAGATTCCCCCTGAACTGCCCCCCTATATTTCCCTTACAAGTGATATCAGAGCCTTCTTATGGTTGTTGGTTGTAGGTATTTCTCCTGTGAAGATTTCTCAGTTTGTTATGCTGGAAGAAATCTGGAGGAATCATCTATTTTATTGATCCTTTGGTGAGTGGAAGTCTTGTGATATTCGGAGACAGCACGCATCTTGAAGGATGGTGAAGATGGAAGAGGGATTTGATCATGTTGTGATCTGTGTCTCCTAGATGGTAGTGGTATAACCTTGGTGTATGAGGTGGATTTTCTTGCTCCATGGTTGTGTAGCAGTAAAGCTTTCATATTGGGTGTCTATTTGAGAGGCTCCTTGATGATATGGAGAAGCCTAGTTTGTTTCTTAGCCATGGAAGAGAGTGCTTATGCTAGGTGGTGTTTCCTGGTGTTGGAAGGTAATGTTTCTTGTTAACCTTGAATACATAAAGTCTATGGAGTTAATCATTAGATGATTTGCAAGTTTCTGAAATAGCCTTTATCTCTTTCTCGGATGCATGTACATGTTGGTGGTTTTAGGTTTGGCCTGAAAGGGGCCTATATTTTCTTGAACTGTTGTTTCCTTTTTAAGGATGTTTTGTATTTGCATGGCTCAGTGGTTTTGTAGGTTTTACACGTTTAAGCAAAACTTGTGGTTATGTGGAGCTATTGATAAGCTATTTTCTAGAGCCTAAATTTTTGGGTGTTGTTGGATGAGATAGTTGCAATTCTACATGCATACTTTGTGCATGGTTTTGAGGAGGTGTGTTTTATTCTCTGCATGGGAGTGTTGGTACGTGATTTTTCACTCAGCATTCTTGTGGTGATGCTTGTGGGTTTCTTGATTATGGTGCTCATTGTGGACATGATTGGAAAACTAGGTTTGGAGTGATCTGGTGTTTGAGTCATGTTGTCTACATGGTTATTCTCTTTGAAATCATAGTATTGCAGTTTCCAATGCGATGATGGGTTTGCATGTTTGATTTTTGTGATCTACGAGTTATGCGGTTGATGGGCTAGCTACCCATTGGCTGCAGTGAGATAACTTGGATGTGGATTGTCTTTATCCATGAGATTGATTCACTGTTGGTGCAGACTTGTTAGCTATCCTTGTATGTGGTCACTTGTGCATTGGTGTGATTGTTTTGAGATGAGAGGATGGATACTATTGAGTACCTGAATAGTCAGTTATGGGAACCTGAAGCAGGTGGTCATGATGCTTGGAGAGCTTGGATGTCATGTTTCAGTGGGAGCTTTAGCAATGACTGTGGGTTCATCACATGGTGGTGAATGGTCTTCTTTAGTGTTGCAGATGTTTCTTGGGGGAGCCCTTAGATCCTGTTGCTGTAGAAGGTTTCTTTCGCATTTGCATGGACATTATTTGAAGATGTGCAACATCTTGGAACCATGGAGGACGCTTGGAGTCTTTGGTTGAGGTGTTGGTGGTGCTTGACAGGTGATGTTGGTTTTGATTATGTTTCCTTTATATCATGGTATACTCTTCTTTATGCACTGGAGTTTTTGCATTGTACATTGTACTTAATACTATGGTAAAGTCGCTTGAAGCATGGTATCTCTTAAGGGGATATGTAGATCATGGTGTCATGATAAGTTCCTAATTCAGATGTTTGGAGCTTTGACGGTGGTCTGGTAATTCTTTGTGTATTGGGTGCTTTGATTATTTGCTTGATACTTCATGATAGTGCAGTTGCAGTTGAAGTTTAGCATGAGATGATCGGTTGCTAGTACTCATGGATACATGAAGAATAAGGTGAGGTTGTTTTTCTCTTATGAGAGAAGTGTTGTTGATTGGTATTCTTGATGAAGTTTTTCAGCAAAAAGTTCGAGAAGCCTACACCTTAGTTGAGCATGAGTTCAATGAGATACCTATGAGGAGATTGCTCTTGGATTAGTCATGATGGCTTGTATATCTTGAAGGAGTATTCTCGTTCCCACTCTTGGTCTGCTCAGCAGTTTATCTGAGAGGTATTTGGCCCATTATATTTTTAGATGTGTTTTATGTTCACTTTCATGATATGGATCTTGAATTTTTGTTTAATGGTTCTGAAGGATTCATAGTGGAAGATGTACAACTTGTTTTATCTCCTTGAGCTTTTGTGTTATGTTATTTACTAATAAGAATTGGTAGGAGATGATGTTTGGGCTTATTTCCTGAAATAGGAAATGAAGTAGCTTGATTTTCTTTATAAATGAGAAGGAGATCATTCTTGGCATAGCTAGCTATTAGAAGTGTATGTAGGAGGATGTTCTATAGGAATATGATGTGCAGAGTTTCTCTCTGTGGCCATGAAGGTTTATGGTGAGAGAAATGTTTCTTGTAGCAATTTGTTGCAGATGGTGCATATCATTGTGGATATTTCCTTGGTACTACATGGTTACATGTTCTATGTGTTGTAATTGGTAGACTTGCGATGCCTTTTTTGATCTTTCAGATCTGGATTACTCAGGCAATGGGAGTTCATGTATGTGTCTTGTCTTCTTCGACCGGTTGACACTTGGAGCTTGTATTTGTTGTTAATGGAAATGAAAGTTACCGAAGGCACTACTGTTATGGAGGTTTCTCTTAGATGCCCCCTAAACTGCCCACCTATATTTCCCTTACATAGATGGTATATGGGTTGAGGGTTTAGGGTTTAAGGGTTGAGCGTTGAAGGTAGAGGGTTGAGGATTAAGGGTTGATGGATTAAGGTAGAGAGTTTAATTGGGTTTAAGGGTTGAGGGTATAGAGTTGAGGGTAGAGAGTATTGGGTAGAGGGTAGAGGGTTTAAGGGTTGAGGTTTAGGGTTTAGGGGTCAGTGTTTAAGGGTTTAAGGGTTGAGGGTATATGGTTGAGGGATTAGGGTAGAGAGTGAGGAATGGATGGAGGGAGAGATGGAAGGAGAAGTGAGATAGAGATAATGATAGAAGAGGAGATATGGATAGAGATAGATGAGGGTTTAGGAACTAATGTATAGGGTAGAGGGTTGAGAATTGAGGATATAGGGTTGAGGACCTATAGGGTTGATGGTTTAGGGTATTGGGTTTCAAGGGTATAGGGTTGAGGGATTAGGATTGAGGGTAGATGGTAGAGGATTGAGGGTAGAGGGTAGAAGGTTTAAGGGTTTAGGGCTTAAGGGTTTATGGTTGAGGGCTTAGGGATGAAGGTAGAGGATTTAGGGTATAGGTTTGAGGGATTAGGGTTGAGGGTACAATTTATATGGTAGAGGGTATAGTGTTGAGGGATTAGAGTAGAGGGTAGAGGGTATGGGGTTGAGGGTAGAGGGTTTAAGGGTTTAGGGATGAGAGTTTAAGCTTTATGGTATAGGGTTGACGGATTATGGTTGAGGGTAGAGGGTATTGGGTTGAGGGTAGAGGGTAGAGGGTAGAGGGTTTAAGGGTAGAGGGTTAAGGGTTTAAGGGTTTAGTGTTTAAGGGTTAAGGGTAGAGGGTAAAGGGTTAAGGTAGAGGGAGATAGATAGAGTGTAGTGAGAGAGAGAGAGAGATACCTAGAGGGAGAGGGATAGGAGGGAGGGAGTGGGAGAGAGATAAAGGGAGGGGAGGGTTAAGGGTAGAGGGTAGATGGTTTAGGGTTTAGGGTAGAGGGGAGAGAGAGAGGAGTGAGTGAGAGAGATAGACCTAAAAGAGGGGTAGGGGTAGGAAGGAGAGACTTGAGAAAGAGAGGGATGGAGTGGGGGAGAGATAGAGAGAGGGAGGTTTAAGGGCAGAGGGTAGAGGGTTTAAAGGTTTTGGGTTTAAGGGTTAATGGTTTAGGGTTTAGGGTTAAGGGTAGAGAGGGGAGAGATAGAGGGAGTGAGTGAGAGAGTGAGAGACCTTAGAGAGGGAGAGGGTGTATGAGGGAAACACTTGAGAGAGAGGGAGAGGGGTAGAGGGTTAAGGGTAGATGGTAAAGGGTTTAAGGTTTTATGGTTTAAGGGTTAAGGGTAGAGGGTAGAGGGGAGAGAGATAGAGGGAGTGACTAAGAGATAGAGACTTGAGAGAGGGAGAGGGGGTAGGATGGAGATACTTGAGAGAGATGGATTTGGAGAGAGATAGAGGGTATAGTGTTAATGGTAGAGGATAGATGGTTTAAGGGTTTAGGGTTTAAGGGTTAAGGGTTTAGGGTTTAGGGTAAAGGGTAGATGGAGAGATATAGAGGGAGTGACTAAGAGAGGGAGAGGGGGTAGGAGGGAGAGACTTTAGAGAGAGAGAGAGAGGAGAGGGGAGGTTAAGGGTTTAGGGTTTAAAAGGGCAGGTGGGGAGAGAGATAGAGGGAGCAGAGAGAGAGAGAGAGAGACCTAGAGAGGGAGAGGGGGTAGGAGGGAGAGTCTTGAGAGAGAGAGGGAGTGGGAGAGAGATAGAGGATAAAGGGTTAAGGGTAGAGGGTAGAGGGTTTAATAGTTTAAGGGTTAAGGGTAGAGGGATAAGTGGAGAGGGAAGAGATGTAAGAGTGAGTGAGTGAGAGAGAGAGACTTGAGAGAGAGAGAAATAGAGAAAGAGAGGGAGTGAGAGAGAGAGAGAGAGTATAGGGTTGATGGTAGAGGGTAGAGGGTAGAGGGTTTTAATGGTTTAGAGTTTAAGGGTTAAAGGTTTAGGGTTTAGGGTTAAGGGTAGAGGAGAGAGAGATAGAGGGAGTGATTGAGAGAGATAAAGAGACCTAAGAGAGGGAGAGGGGATATGATGGAGAGACTTGAGAAAGAGAGTGGGAGAGATATCAATGGTAGAGAGAGGAGAGGAGAGAGAAGGGATAGGTAGAGATGGAGCGGGGAGAGATAGGGAGATGAGAGATAGAAAGATGATGGAGGAATAGATATGTAGGTAGAGAGTTGAGATAGAGACAGAGTAGAGAGGGAAGGAGAGAGGGGAAGGGAGGGAGAAGTTGGAGAGATGAGGAAGGTGGGGGTATGTGCAAGATCATGATGGGACAAAAAGTGGCGATATGATGGGTATGTGTAGCGTATGTGGCTAATGACTTTTTTTACACAAAATTGATGAAATGAAAAGGGTTTTTAAAGGAGATTCTCAACTTTCCACTATTATAAATTATGCTTTACTTTGAATTTAATAAATAATTATTATTCATTTTCTATTTGAATTACAAATAAAGTCCTAATTAATAGGATGATTGAAAAACATCTATAGCTTTCAAAAGGTATCACATTTTTTGAATCTGAAACATGCATCACATTCTATGCTTTGCATACTATAAGATTAAAAAAAAATGAATTTTATTAAGTTTTGACCACATTAAGGTGGTCAAACATACGAGTTTTTATATTTTTTAAAAGTTGTAATAAAAAAATCATAATTAATTATTTACTTGGAAAAAAATTACAAAAAATAATGCATCACATCAAGACATGTGTCCTCTACTTATATTTAAAATATTATCATTTTACTATGGTTAGGGTGGTCAGACAGACACCTACTTATTTTTTTCCTGAAATTTAAGTACTACTACATTGAAATTTCAAATTTTCACCAAATAGAATTTTTTTTTTTTAAAAAAAACTTATTAGTTTAGAAACTAAATTCAATTTGCTACAAATTCTATTCTTACATATTTTTGAAATAATATAGATAACTTATTCAAATTTTTACGTCAAGTTTCCTAACTCGATTTTAAAAAATTGCCACTTATGGCCTATTTTTTTCCACATGATGATCCCGCATTGCTCCATGGAGAGATTGAGAGGGGTAGGAGGGAGAGACTTGAGAGAGAGAGGGAGGGAGGAGAGAGACAGAGGAGGGAGGGTTATAAGAGGGTGGAGGGTTTAATGGTTTAGGTTTAAGGGTTATGGGTAGAGGTAGAGGGCTCAATGGTTTAGGGCCTAAGGGTTGGGCGGCTCATTGCCTAGGGTTGAAGCCACAGAGGGAGAGAGAGATAGAGGGAGGAGTGAGAAAGAGAGAGAGACCCAAGAGAAGGATAGGGGTAGGATGGAGAGACTTGAGAAAGAAAGAGAGGGAGGGAGTGGGAGAGATAGAGGGAGTGCGTGGTTAAGGTAGATGGTAGAGGGTTTAAGGATTGGCAAAAGGGTTTAGGTTTAGGGTCAGGGTGAGGGGAGAGAGAGATAGATGGAGTGACCCGAGAGAGAGAGAGAGAGAGACCTGAGAGAGTGGAGAGGGGAGGAGAGAGAGGTTGAGAGAGAGAGGGGCAGAGGGTTTAAGGGGTTAAGGGTTAAGGGTATAGGGAAGAAAGATAGAGAGACCCAAGAGAGGGAGGGGTAGGAACGAGACTTGAGAGAGATAGTGGGTATAGGGTTAATGGTAGAGGTAGAGGGTTCAAGGTTGGAGTTTAGGTTACGGTAGAGGGGAGAGAGATAGAGGGAGTGAGTGAGAAAGAGAGAGAGAGACTTTAGATAGGGAGAGGGGGTAGGAGGGAGAGACTTGAGAGAGAGAGAGAGGGTAGAGGGTAAATGGTTTAAGGGTTTAATGGTTAAGGGTAGAGGGGAGAGAGACATAGGGATTCAGTGAGAGAGAGAGGAGGAAATGGGAGAGAGATAGAGGGTAGAGGGTAGATGGTTAATGGTAGAGGGGAGAGAGATAGGAGTGAGTGAAAGAGAGACCTGAGAGAGGGAGAGGGGGTAGGAGGGAGAGACTTGAGAGAGAGGGGGGAGGGATGGAAGGAAGGAGGGAGTGGGAGAGAGATAGAGGGAGTGAGAGAGAGAGAGAGACCTAAGAAAGGGAGAGGGGGGAGGAGGGAGAGGCTTGAGAGAGAGAGATAGAGGGTAGAGGGTTTAAGGTTTTAAGGGTTAAGGGTAGAGGGTTAAGGGTAGAGTGGAGAGACATAGGAGTGAGTGAGTGAGTGAGTGAGTGAGAGAGAGGGATACTTGAGAGAGGGAAACGAGGTAGGAGGGAAAGACTTGATAGATAGAGAGAAATATAGAGAGAGGTAGTAGGAGAGAGAAGGGGTAGGTAGAGAGGGAGAGGGGAGAGATAGGGAGATAAGAGATAGAAAGATGAGGGAGTGATAGATATTTAGGTAGAGAGAGTTGAGATAGAGAGAGTATAGAGGGAAGGGGAGAGGGGAAGGGAGGTTGAAGGTAGAGAGAGAATAAGGAAGGTGGAGAGATTGAGAGAGGGAAGGAGGGAGAGAGGGAGAGAGAGAGAGAATGAGGTATAGAGGGATAGGTAGGTAGAGAGAAGTAGAGAGGGAAGGAGATATGAAGGGAGAGGTAGGGATGGAGAGAGAGAGAGGTAGATAGAGAGAGGGAGGGGAGATATAGAGAAGTAGAGAGGGAAGGAGAGATGGATGGAATGATGGGAATAGAGGGAGAGATAAGGATTTAGAGATAGAGGTGAGAGAGAGCAATAGAGAGAGAGAGGTAGGTAAGGAGAGGGAGGGGAAGATATAGAGAAGTAGAGAGGGGAGGAGAGAGGGAAGAAGAGGTAGGGAGGGAGAGAGAGAGAGGTGACATAGAGAAAAATATAGTAAAGAGGAAAGGGAGAGAGAGAGAGAGGTGATAAAGAGTAGAGATTCAAGGAAGAAGGTAGAGATATTGAGAGAGGGAAAGAGAGGGAGAGAGAGAGAGAGAGAGGTATATAGGGGAAGGTTAGATAAAGAGATGTAGAGTGAAGTTTGGTGGAAGAGAGAGAGGAGGTAGGGATATCTAGGTAAAGATGGATAGTTGAGATAGATAGGAGAGAGAGATTGGTAGAGAGAGGGCGATGAGAGATAGAAAGATGGAGAGAGGAGAAATAAAAAGAGGGGGAGGGAGGGAGAGATAGAGAGAGTAGAGAGGGAAAGAAGGTGGAGATATTGAGAGAGAGGAGGCAAGAAGGGAGAGAGAGGTGAGACAAAAATAGAGAGAGGTCTAGGTAGATAGAGGGAGGAGGAGATAAAGATAAGTATAGAGGGAAGGATAGAGGGAGGGAGAGAGAAGAGGTAGGGAGGGAGAGAGAAGAGGTGAGAGAGAGATAAGAGAGAGGAGGGAGGTATAGGTAGGGAGAGAGAGGTGAGATAGAGAGAAAGAGAGTAGAGAGGGAAGGGGAGAGAAGAGAAGTTAGATAGGTGATAAAAATGTGTTATGGAGAGAGAATTAGAGAGGTGAGGAGGGAGGTGGAGAGATTGTGAGGGAAGGAAGGGGGAGAGAGAAAGAGGTATATAGGGATAAGTTAGATAGCAAGAAGTAGAGAGAAAAGGTGGGTGAAAGGAGGAGAGAGAGGGAGAGAGAAAGGGGGAGAAAGAGAGGTGAGATAGAGAGAAGTAGAAAGGGAAGGAGAGAGAGGGGGGATAGAGAAAATTAGAGAGGGAGGGAGGGCATGAGAGAGAGGTGAGATAGAGAGAACTAGAGAGGGAAGGAGAGAATGGTGAGATAGAGAGTAGAGAGGGAAGGAGAGAGAGAGAGAGGGAAGCAGAGAGTGAGAGAGAAAGAGGGGAGAGAGAGGGAGAGAGGGATAGGTAGGTATAGAGAGTAGAGAGAGATATATAAAGATAAAAGGAGAGAGATGGGGGATAGAGAAATGTAGAGAGGGAAGGAGGGAGGGAGGGAGACAGATATTAGAGAGGGAAAGAGAGAGTGATGGACATGTAGAGATGTAGTTCTTGAGCTCAAGGGAGAGAGTGTCAGATAAAGGGATGGAGATAGTGAGAGAGAGAGAGAGGTCTAGAGAATAAGAGATGAAAATGAGTGAGATAGAGAGAGAAAGATGAAATTTGACCTCCTGATTATTGAAATTTGACTAAGTATGAAAAAAAGTTAAAATCTTCCAAAAACTAGAATTTGCATTATAACTCCTACAAATCTGAAACCACTCTCAAACATCTTGAAACTATATACATAAAATATAACTTAAAGTATAAGAAAGTAAATGTTCATACGTAAATGTCAACTTATACTTATTTCATGATGTAAATATAACTTAAAGTATAAGAAAGTAAATGTTTATTTCATGTATATAGTTTCCCTGGCAGAGAAAGAGAAAATCAAAGAGTTTAGAAAAATGCATTCCAAAAGTCATGAATGGCATTTGGCGAGTGCCAAATTTGGCACTAGCCAAATGAAGCAACCCATTTGGTGAGCACCAAATAGGTTGCATTGGGAAATACCAAGTCAATGGATTGGATTTTTCATTAGGAATCTTAGCCAAAGGTTTGGTCAACCATTTCATGCAAAAGATGTGATTTTTTGAAAGGGTGCCAAATTTCCTCATATTTTTATTTGTGCTCCCCATCTCATTTGCACATCTTTCAATGCAAGTTTATAAAAAACCATTATAGATTAACCTCTCTCTTAGCTATCTAAATTTATATTTAATTCTTTTTTCATTTTGATTTAGTTAAGGTTTTGATCCATAGCTTCTATTGTAAATGCCTCTGTTTTTGGTGAAAAACCAACATGTGCTAGTTTTAGGATAGATTCCTACTCATTCAACAAAATGTGAAACAAATTACATTTTTTGAAACTAGACTCCATTCTACACATTATGGAAAAAAATAAATTTTTGATTAGTTTTCAAAAAATTTAGGGGGGAGCATGCTCAAATTTTAGCTTTTTAGGATGTGTCCACTTTGAAAATTCATAAAATATTATATATTCATTAAAAAAATTATCCGAAAGAATGAGGATAAACTACATGGCGTTAGCTAATTTCTCACCATTCATATTTTTTAAATTCTAAAAAAAATTAATCAAAAAGGGAGGAGCCCTTAGGCACTATGCTATTTTTTTTTATATAAAAACATGACCTATTTTTCCCTCCCTTTTTGATACCCTTAATCTTCATTAATTTCAAAAAGAATTAGTAGCTTAGAAACTAGACTTAGAGAAATTCAACTTTTGTTCTTGTTACATCTTGAAATTTTGAGTGTAACTACCTTCATTCTCTTGTGAAAATCAAATTTTGCTGATTTTAGAAAAAAAGTGGCATCTTAAGAGCCAAAATTATGTCCTAGATCCATGCACTTACCCATACATCAATGACAACCCAATAATGCAACATTCTTCCCAAGTGTTGAAAATTGATGCCAACAATCTCTCAAACATACACAAAAACCTTCTCAAGTGTTGACATTAGTGTCAACGAACTCATCAAAAAAGTTAATCAAAAAGGGGGGAGCCCTTAGGCGCTATGCTATTTTTTTTTATAAAAACATAACCTATTCCCCCCCCCTTTTTGATACCCTTAATCTTCATTAATTTCAAAAATAATTAGTAGCTTAGAAACTAGACTCGGAGAATTTCAACTTTTGTTCTTGCTACATCTTGAAATTTTGAGTGTAACTATCTTCATTTTCTTGTGCAAATTAGATTTTGCTGATTTTAGAAAAAAAGTGGCATCTTAAGAGCCAAAATTGTGTCATAAATCCATGCACTTACCCATACATCAATGACAACCCAATAATGCAACATTCTTCTCAAGTGTTGAAAATTGATGCCAACAATCTCTCAAACATACACAAAAACCTTATCAAGTGTTGAAATTAATGTCAATGAACTCATCAATGACAACCACAAACAATTCAACAAATGTTGACATCAATGAAAACCACTGCCAAAAAATATGTGTAATGATGGATAATTTATGTGCACAAAGGTCGCCATATTAATATGCACAACACATCTTTTAATCATTATGTTGAGTAATTATATAGTGACAATAAAGGGTGGAATGTAATGACATGAGCGTGTTAACAAAAAATATTAAAGAATCAACATATAATTTTTAAACTTTTGTTGTCATTGTGCTGTCGGTTCTTGCCTGTGGCTCATCGCCTGTTTCTCTTGGTCCTATGATTGGGATGGACTCCTCTTCTGGTTTATTGGCTCTCTTGTCGCGTGATGTCTCCTTGCCCGGGGTGGCTATTCTGGATCCGCTCCTCTTGCCTCACTTGGTGGATTTTTATTTTGAGCCTTCTTGGTCAATTGTACTAAGGAAGAAAAAGATTCTTCCCAAATCCATCGCTACTTCTCGGCCAAGGGTTCTGGGTGTCAAATTGGTCCCCTCTGGTTCTAGGGTTGTCTAATCTTTTTATGTTGTTCTATAGCTATTAGTCAATTGTGTCTATTTGTTTCTCTCTAGTTCAATTGTTCTAACTATGCTTCCTTTGACCCTCTGGGTTCCCTATGTAAAGGATACAACACCCTATAAATGTTGCTTATCTTATCAAAAATATATATTTTTAAAAAAATAAAAAATTCAACTGCAAAAATTTAATATTAATTTGGATCATAATAGCGAGGATGTTGGGGGGTGAGGAGGCATCAGGTCTGAAGGGCGAGGCAAGGGAAAGCTAGGCAGATGAGGTGATTCGTGAAAAGCCCGAAGAATCATTGCCGTAGGTTGGCAACCACATCCTGCAATGGGTGTTCTCCAAGGGTAGTTGGGTTGATCGCTGCCATACGCAATTTTGGAAGCAACCAATAGAGGAACATGTGGTTCATGGCCCGCCTATGTGCAACATGATACTCCTTCAGAAGCTTCAAGGGAAGAATGGCGGGATGAAAGTGGTTGGAAGGATTCAAAGCCTTGGCTTCGTCCCCATAGGAGTCAGAGAAATACAGTCTGGAGGAAAAAGGAAAGATTTCACAATGAAGGAAGAATAGCCTTTGAGGGGAAGCTGAATTCTAAGTATGAATGAAACCCTAAAATAACAGAGGCGCAGGAAATTCTGATGATTGATGTATCGTAGGAAATAAAAAATGATGCAGAAATTTAGAGGGATTTCACTTTAATATGCCATTTCATCAGGGGCACTCCCAGTAGGGTAGAGATTAGGGAATGGATAAAGCCAAATTGGAAGATGAAGGTATTACTCATATTTTTGCCAAAGAATTTTTTTGTGGTGGTTTTTGTAGATGAAGAATCGATGAAAAGAGTCGCAGAAGGCGGAGTGTGGCACATGGACAAGTTCCCGCTATACATGCAATCTTGGGGGAAAAAAATTGATCTTGCTAGGTTAAAGTCGTATGACCAACCAATCTAGATTCACCTATACAATCTTTCGTTCAAGTATTGGAATGGAGAGTGCTTGGAAAAAATTGGAAGATCGTTGGGGACTTTGTTGGACATTGATATGGATATTATAAATGGATACTTATACAAATATGTGAGGCTGAAGATTGCCGCAATCAACACTGTATCTCAGTCAATTAAGCTAAAGGTGGAAGGAAAAATCTGGAATTAGGAAGTCGAAGTGGAAGAGGACAAATGGTTTTTCCTCAAATGTGGCTCAAGGATGCACAATGAGATGTCATGCAAAACCATGCAAGAGAAGAAGGAATATAGGAAAGTGGAGAAGGAAAGGAAAAGATTGGCTAATGAATTGCAAATTGTTCCATATGTAACAAGTGCGTTTGTCTCAGGTTCAAAGACTTCAAAGGAAAAGAAACATGTGGGGCCGTGTCCAGAACAAAGTGATATTAGGGAATCCATGACGGACTGGCTCCCTGAAGAAGTGGTCATTACGGGCAATCAAAACAAAGCTAAGATGGAAAACTTGACTCCTTCAGACTCTGACATGGAGCTTGAACCTAAGGATGAGCTAGATATTATAGATGAAAGAAGAATCACTCAAACCATGATCATGCATTTGGGTATGGGTAAATTCGGAAAACAAGGGAAATCCAGAGGAAGAAAATCATTTAAACAATTGAGGGAAGAGGAGGCAGTTGTTAGGAACTATCCTAGCATCAAGGAATTCTTAAGTACCAAGGGAGGATCAGCCTCCCTTGGCAAGCAATGAAGCTGAATACATGGAATTTTAGGGATATAAAGGCCCCTGACAAACAACGTCTGGTTAGGCATCATCTGTAGTCTTGTTCAAGCGACATAATTATTTTGCAAGAAACTAAGTTGTCACAAATAGAGGCGGGCATTTTTTTGAAATATATTAGATCATGGAATGGTTACTTTCAAGAATCGGTTGGAGCATCTGGGGGTATAGGGATGATCTAGAAGGAATCTGAAGTTTTGATGAAAGTCATGTGTTCACAAACGAACTGGTTAGCGGTAGAAATCTTTAGTATGAGTCTAAATCTTTCATTCACATTCATTCACATTTATGGCCCTATTGGAACAAAGGAGAAAGTTGAGATTTGGTCGGAGGTGTTGGGCTTCATAAAATATTATGCAAATTCATACCTCATCGTTGGAGGTGATTTCAATGTTGTCCTCGATATTTCTAAAAAGAGTGGAGGGATAAGGTCAGAATCCCAAGTTATGTTAGATTTCAGAAGGTTCGTTGCCAGTTCAAGACTGGATGGTTGTCAAACCTCGAATGGAGTGTTCACATGGAACAACAGGTGCAAATATTTTATGACAATATCAGAGAGGCTGGATAGATTCTTGATATCTCCTGGGTGGCACAATTTTTGTTCCATCATTGAGGCCCATATCCTGCCAATTTCCATTTCGGATCATTTTCTTGTCAAACTTAATCTTAGTAGAGGATCGAATTTACCAAAGTCATCATTTAGGTTCATGAATATGTGGTGGTGTGATGATCTAGGATTTTGAGTTTGTTAGAAAAATGGTGGAAGGAGTTTTGAGTTGGGGGTTCATTTAGTTTCAAATTTCTAAAAAGATTGCAATACCTGAAACAAAGACTTAAAGAATGGAATAGGGATAAATTCATGAATATATTTTCAGAAAAGGAAAGAGTTGAAGGTGAATTGCAAGCACTAAATGAGAAGGTGATAAGAGATGGAATGAGAAACAAGGAATTCCAGTGAGAGAAGGATCTAAAGCTTGAACTTGTAGAATTACTTAAGAGGGAGGAAATATTTTGGAGGGAAAAATCAAGAGAAGTTTGGATTTTGGATGGTGATTCAAATTCAAAAAAAATTCTTGCATCTGTGTTGGCCTGAAGAGCGGCAAACAAAATTGAATCGATTCAATCCTAGCATGGTACCTTGAAGCATAGCAGTTTGGATGTTGGATTCGAGGTGGTTTACTTCTTCAAAAACTTGTTAGGAGAGCATGCAGGTGATTGTGGTGAAGGGGACATTTTAGACACAATTGAAAGAAGGGTTGACAGTGAGGACAATTCCATGTTGGAAGAACTAGTTTCGATGGATGAAGTTAAGGTGGCCCTCTTCCAGTTACATCCCGATAAGGATCCTAGGCTGGACGGATTCCAGCTAGGTTCTTCCAAAATTGTTGGGGCTTTCTAGGAAAGGACTTGTGGTTAGTGGTGGAGGGCTTCAAAAGGACTAGGAGATTCGTCAAGGATCTCAATAATTCAGTTTTAGCACTCATTCCCAAGAGGATTGAATGTAGAACATTTGGAGACTATAGGCCAATTTCTCTATGTAACATGGTGTATAAAGTAATTGCAAAAGTAATGGATAATAGACTTAAGAAGATACTATGCAAGATCATTGCCCCTGAGTAGAATGGCTTTGTTTCGGGGAGGGAGATCACAGACAGTATTCTTCTCAAATGTTAGTGAAGTGGTACACTCGCTAAAAGTAAGCCACACGGCCGACATGGTTATTAAGTTGGACATTTGCAAGGCATATGACAAAGTCTCATGGGAATTCCTATTAAAAGTTATGGATCATATGGGCTTTAGTAAAAAATGGTGCTTATTAATCAAGCATTGCATATCTTTAGTAAGATTCTATGTTCTTATTAATGGTTCGATGCATGGTTTCTTTGTGAATACCAATGGTATGCACCAAGGGGATCCTTTATCCCCCTCTCTATTTGTAGTCATGGTAGAAGCTTTAAGTTGTGCAATCAAACAGTCTAGACACCAGCCCGAGTGGATTAGACACCAGCCCGAGTGGATGGGAATCACTGCAGCTCCGAATGTGGAGCAAGTCACTCATACTCAATTTGTTGACGACACTACTTTGTTTGGTGAGGCTAGTATGAAGGAGGCTAGGTGCATCAAAGCAACTTTGGATGAGTATGAACAATAGTCGGGGCAAAAAATGAATAAGGAGAAATCAAGAATTTATTTCTTCAACACAAAGGCTAATATACAGAAAGCCATCTCTGCATTTCTGGGGTTCCAAATCGATAAACTTCCTGCCAGATTTCTTGGGGTTTATATTTTTGAGGGGGCTTGCAAATCTAAGCACTAGGAAGAGGTGTTGAATAAGTGCAGAACCAAGGTGTTGTCATGGAGAAATAAATGGTTGACTTTGGCTGGCAGGCTTACTATGACCAAGGTTGTTCTCTCGGCTATACCAATATTTACACTAGCCTGTTATGAAGCACCAAAAAAGATAGAAGATGGTATAGAGAAGATTCTAAAAAAATTCTTATGGGAAGGGTCAAATGAAGAGAGGAAAATCCCATTGATTGGTTGGGATACTACTTGCAAGCCTAAAATTGAAGGTGGTGCAAGATTAAGGAGGATTGGGAGGAAAAATATTGCGCTGGGAGCAAAGATGGTTTGGAAGATGTATAGTCAACTGGAGAAGATGTGGTGCCGCATAGCTCAAAACAAATATTTAGACAATGACTCTCCCTCCAGGATCTTAATGGCAGACAATCTCCAGGGTGGCTTGGCCTTATGGAAATTTATAAACAAATGTCGCCCACTAATCACAAGCCATATTACATGAGAATTGGTAATGGAAAAAAGGCTAGGTTCTGGACCGATTCTTGGAATAGATATAGGAGTCTTGCGGAGCAATTCGAACTAGATCTGTAAGTGGTTCGGTTAGAGGATGAATGGGGAATTGAAGTTGCCAAGTATTTTAACTTGGAAGAAACTGGTGGTGGTGGGAGGGTGATGTGGAAAAATTTGATGCACATGCAACTTGATCAAAATAAATTGGAGGCAATTTTGGATGAATTAAACAATTGGGTTGTGTGTATGTCCAAAGAAGAGGATACTATTGTATGGTGTGGGGAAAAATCTGGTGAGTACACTACCAAGCTGGGTTATCAAATACAGGTAGAAATTGAAGCAAGAATAGATTGGTTGGTGAAATTATGTTGGAACCAAGTTGTGCTCCCCAAGGCTGGTGCATTTCTCTGGGTGGTTTTTCATAAGAGATGTCTAACGATGGATAGATTAAAAATATTGGGATTTGCAGGTCCAACTCAATGTGTGATATGTGAATAAGCTGAAGAGGAGGTCGATCATTTGTTTCTATCATGCCCTATTGCAATGGAATGTTGGGATTGGCTTCAGAAGTCATTTCAAGTTCATGGCCCGAGACAGGAGAAATTGTGAGATTTCTTGAATGCATGGCAGATTGGCAATAATAATGGGTATTGGCAGAGCCTTTGGTTATTGGCACCTTCATTGGTGATTTGGCATATATGGAAAGAAAGGAATCGGAGAATTTTTCAGAGGTGAAGCACTTGTTAACAACAGAATAATAGAAAGGTTGAAGGAGGCAATTATCGAGGTGGCAAACAATAGGACAAGGCTAAGTGCTCATTCGAAATTCACGAAGTGGGACAAAGCGATACAAAGAGAATGGAATAAACTAAAAAGGTTGAAGGAGTGTATGCCCGTGGTTGTCAAGGTCGACAGAAAGACTGTGTATTGGAGGGGGCCAGTGGATCTCCCTTGGAAATTGAACTTTGATGGGGTGGCTAAGGGGAATCCCGATGTCGCGGGGGCTAGATGTATTATTAGAGACCAAGCGGGGCAATGCGTTTGGGCAGCCTCCAAGAATTTAGGGGTGTGTACTAACAATGTTGCAGAGCTTGAGGCACTTTTGTTGGGGCTTCAGATATGCATCAGTAAGGGGATTATGTCAATAGAAATTAAGGGTTATTCAATGTTTTGTATCCAAGCTATAATCAATGGTTGGTCTCCAAGTTGGCAGCTCGATTGCTGGGTTGCCCAAATCAAGGTACTTCTTGGTAAATTGGAGAATTTCAAGATTGGCCATGCATTTAGAGAAGCGAATAAAGCTACAAATTGTCTAGCGAACACTGGTGTTAGGCAAGTGGATGGGCTTATCATCGATTCCAAGGAAGAATGTTGGATTGGACTCAAGGATTTAGTGGTCAGTGACAAGGAAAAGATGTAATTGTAATCCCAAAGGGGATGCGGGGGTGTAATGTGTCTGGATTGGAATTACGTTGGTAGGATATTATTCGTTTATCAGTACTGAGTGGTACTTAGTTTTTCTTGGCTGTTGAATTGACTATTCCATTTTCAATAACACGTTCAATTGAAATCGGCTGTAACTCTTTCCTCGTGAGGCATGTTGTGGCTATGGTTGGAGGATACGGTTTTTCGTAGCCTGGTACGTGGTGGCTTAGGCCATTGGGTATTGCTATGGTCATTTGGGTTAAGTCAAACAGTTTGGCTATATTTGGCCTGAGTGGAAAATTGTTTGAGGCACTAACTGTGGTCATCCAACAATGGTGTTCCAGTTTGGAGTGGCATGTGTATGTGCTAAGGAGTCCCTTGCGGCTCAGTGCAGTCAACTCTTTGTAATCCAGAACAGAGATGTGCATAATGCAATTGTGGAAATTGTCTCGAGGGTGTTAAACGTGAATCAACACTGGTGCGATGGCAGAGTTTATGAGACTGTCATTAGTGCTCTGGTGGACATTAGTGAATCGAGGGAGTGGGTATTTGTGCGGCTAAATAGGATTGTGGTGGGCCTTAATGTTCTTGCAATAGCAAACGCCACCATGGAGTTGTGACCGAATGGTTGGGTTAGCTTCCTGCAAGCATTTTTTGACCTGGCATCGGTATTGGAGGAGGGAACAGTGGGTGATGAGGCTGCACCTATGGTGAACTTTATGGCTGGTGCTTGGGAAGTTTTTCGAACCGGGGTCAAAAATGAGAATATGGAAGCTTTCTCCCATTTTTTGGCTTATGATCATGCTTGGCTTAGCGAAGGAAGTCTTAGGTGAATATCCGTGTTGGGAAGTTATTTGGCTATTATCTACCAGTGCTTGGTGGTTTACATGTCTGGTGTGATCTAAAGCAGCTTGTGGACGGTTACACCAGTTGATGGGCTATTGTTTTCTTGGGAAGTTTATTTTCCTCTTGGCTATAATAGGCCAGTTTTTGGTGCAGATATTGTTAAGGGTTGTCTGGTATTATTGTGAATAGTTTTTTAGTAAGTAGTGGTTTTACTGCGTAGCCTAATGACTGCTTTATTTTTGTTCGAGATGTATTTGGGAGCTACCCCCTGTTTTTGGTAGCATTTATCTATAAAATAAATAAAATTAAATAATTCTTAAATAGTTATAAATTGAAGTAAAGTAACTCTTAAATAAATTTTTAAAAAGTTTTAAGCACATACACATCATTTTTATTATATCTAAATTTGAAAAATAATTTATTTATTTGCTACTTATTTTAAAAGTATTATGTTTATTTTTAAATATTAATATTTTTTACATGTAAATCATTCTCCAATTTAAAATAAAAGATAAAATATTTTGTTAAACATAGACATCATTAGAGTCCACCCATTCCTACTATTATAAAGTGTCTCTTGCATTAATAAAACAATTATTGCGTAAATAAAATAAATATATTTTTTAACAGATATAAAATCATTCTTTAAATTAAAAAACAAACAATAAAAATAAAATAAAATAACTCTACAATAAAATAAAATAAAATAGTTTTAAGTAAATCAAAATAAATAATTTTTGAATAATTTAAAATAAATAAAAATATCTCTTTAAATAAAATTAAAAATAAAGTAAACAATATAAAAAATTGTTAATTAATTTTAAGTAAATAAAATAAAATAATTCTTCACTAATTAAAATTAATATATCTATTTTTTAAAATTATTAGATCATTTAAGAAATCACTATTTTATTAAAATCAAAATAAAAATAATATTAATTTTTTATTTTTCTTAAAATAACTATACTAATTATTGAACTTTTCCATCGTATACGGATTCCCTAGTTTTTATTTTAAAAAATAAAATTAAGGGTGTTACAAACCACAGTACAATGCTTCTGTAACTATCAAATTTTCTTTATCATACCCAGCGAGCAAATACATTGGACAGGGACTGGAGATGATGTTATCCGTTAAATTTTCAACAGTCAAAAATGTCGCCAAAATGAGTTCCCCATTCCAACTGTTATTCTAGTAAACAATGCATTGAATAACAGTTGGAATGGGGAACTCATTTTGAGGTTGAATTGTAGCAATGTAGGAAGTAAATGAGAGCTTAGTACAGTATAATATAAGAAAGTTTTATGGTTTAGCAGTGTGGTTGGTTATCCTATGGTTCAATAGACTATTTGGTCCCATAGACATTATTAAGAATCTTCATTCATAGTTGAGTTGGCTTCGGCAGTGGGTTCGCTCCTTATTGATCTTAAAAAATAACATGCTATCTTATAGAGTTATTTCCATTAATAGATCCACTATTTAATATAAAACCTGCATTTGCCTCTTATATAATTATTTCCATTAATAGACCCACCATTTAACCTAAAATCCCACATTTCTCTCTCCTTGCTTTCCTTATTTCAAGACTGTACTTTAATATAAATTTTCTCTGTACTAGACTTTTCTATAATGATATAGAAAAGCAGAAGCGTAAAAGCATACGCAGTATGACATGGTAATGGTGTTTATTATTATTATATTTTGTAAGAAATTGAACTCTACCTCCATTGTCAACGAGATCTGACCAACAGCTTCAAAGTTCACTGTCAATCATTATTTCAAAAGAAATTTTGCCCCACTCTTTTCTCACTTTGATTTATGAGGTGGCCAGACAGGGTTCAATGCATACCAACTGCTTCTCTTTTGTAAGTTTTTTTAAGGGAAAAATGCCTGTAATAATTCTTTGTAGGACCCATCCCTTCACATTTCAATGCTTTAATTAGTAGATTCCAATGAATTGAACTTGAAAATTGAAAGAGTTTTATTGAATGATCGGATAATTAAAATAATAAGTATTGTTATATCATTTTCATGATTCTTGATATGGACATTTCAGACCCATGTTGACAATCATAATAATTAAGTTAATGAATCATAAAACAAATGCTGCTGGATATATAATAATTAGTGAGTAAGTATCCTTGTAATAATAAGGTTTGTTTTAAACATGTTATTCAACTTCAGAATCATAGATATAAGATAAACTACTTTTTCCTTGCACTATTCATACGTGCAGCTGTCAACTGTCATAAACATTTTAATGTATTAGCAACTGTAATAAATATTAAATGAATTAAAAAAAAATTAAATGGAAATATTTTTATATTGAGAGTGGAAATGGTAATAGAATAGAATAGAAGAATTTTAATGTTGGAAAAAGTTAGATTGAATTTAAGAGATAGCAAATTCATCATTTTATCTTTCAAACTTGTTGAATGATGTTGAGAAGCTCAATAATGAACTTTTCCATTTTCCAACCTAAACCTCTTTGAACAAATTTTATAACAAAATAATCACTAGAATATCTATATATTTGACCCAAATATACCTAACATTATGAATAAGCAATGGAAGAGAAATTTTATACAAAGAAAATTAATCTAATCCCCATACACACATGTATATAAGCTTCCATTTCCTGAGAGGGAAGAGATAACATGAAATAACAATATTTAATTAATAAGTTTTTTCTACAGCATGGAAATTCTAATTGAAAGAACTGAAAAAATAATTTGAATTAGGAAATGGTCAAAACCTTGGAAAGTGATAGAATAGGCAGAAGTAGAATCAGTCTGTAATTAAATGGCACATACACTGTATGACCCTAATAAAAAAGAAGCCAAAAAGAAATGAGCCCTCAGTCCAATACAAGTTGTCAAATTGAGTTGCTTTCATTAATGGGTCTGGCCATATTACATGAAATCCCAGATTGTATTTTTCTTTAACATCAACTTTATCTACCAATCTATTCTAGAATCACTTTGCATGATAATCCACTGCTTTCAGATTGCTTTTAAAAGTTTCATGCTCTATATTTGTCAGCACATGTGAGCATATAATTAAAATTGAGTTTGAATTTGTCAATGTTGAAAGGTATTTTTCTTTACTTTGCTTTTCACCATCCTATGATGAAAGTTGATGAGAAGGTGAAAATAAGGGTCCACCAAATATCAACCCATCCTTATCTCTAAGAATCTTGGGAGCTTAGCTAAAATATTTAGTTTCAGTTCTAACACAATATTATGCCTCCAATATAAAGTTTGATGGACTTCAATGTGGCTCACCAAATTTTGTACAAAGTTAAAATAAGGGTTTTCAACGCACATCAGATAATAATTGTGATTTACCAATCTTAAAATTCATTTTCATCTGTCACATCTTCAAGCACTTTGAAGGTTGTTTTTAGATGTGAGAGCCCAAAAGGAAGTCTAGATAATCTAACCTTTTTCAGTCCAGAAATGATAACAGCATTTCTAACTTACAGCAGCCAGAAAAACTTTGGTTCATTTTACCAATGACAAGTACAGCCACCCAACAAAGTCATGTTATTATATATAATTTAATAGCTCAGGGGACATAATGCCTACAACTCTTTATAATATGGTTTTAAATAAATAATTTTCCAGACAAACTTGTGGAGACAAGTATTTTTATTTATTTAAACTATTATTATGAATAGCACTTTGCATCTTTTAAGTGGGTCATACAAGCCCATTTGAATAACAGTTAGCATTCGTTCCTTATGTGTGGGAACAGCTATAGATTAATACTATTGATTGATTCCAAGACATCTATCAAACAGTGACTCGTCCAGTCGGTAGAACTATATATAACAAGAAAATTATCACTATTATATGATAGAAGATACCCATGACATTGTCATTAGTGGCATTTTATTACATTATATTGGTTATAAGTTTAATTATAATAATTATATGATAGAAGATAACAATGATATTATTATTTGTAGTTTTTCTATTATTTTATTATGTTGATAAGTGCAATTATAATAATTGTAGTAAAAGGTAATTTGTAGTAGTGTGAATGTGTACATAAAAAAATTAACAAATATTTATATTTCAAATTATAAATTAATAATTAAATAAACATTTAATTCATTATCCAACTTAAAATAACATCATAGAAAACATAGCAGAAATGAAAGTAAAATTTGTTGCATTTGATGTTTTAGTTATCATTTAGAAGAAACAAACTACATCCAAAATATTAAAAAAATTAGCATTACATTTGAATACAAATGGAAACAATATAGCAGACATATAAGACAATTTTTTGCATGCTTCCATTAAGAAATCAGAAATGCTTTTTTCTAAATATTCTTTTACATCAACAAAAGAGAACTAAGAGTCACAAAATATAATTAAATAAATGTATCAAAAAATAACACAAATGAAATATTCATATTTAAAGAAGAAATATATGTATATAAATTAGATGTGTATTGTATAAGTCTTATCTATTCATTATGAATACCTTAAAAAAAATTCACCAACTTGTAGAAATAATAAATATATATTAAAAAAAATAAAATTAAGTGAAGCTTTCTACATTCACTTAAAATTGATGGTTAACGTGCATCTACGAAGATCTTTTGCTCGGCAAGTCCTTAATTTAAAAACTAAAGTAAACAAACATGTAAGTGGAGGGCATGATTAGGAAAGTAAAGGAACACCAACTTGTCAAGTAATTGTTTTCCTTTGTGCCGTCAAATTGCAAATCAATGTTTTCATTTTGTTTTTCTTTTGTCAGGTACAGGATTTCATTTAAATAAGCATTAAATAAAAAACATGAGAAACTGCACCGACTACATGGTATAAATTCCTTCTCAAACATGAACTTTTAATGAAGAGTTTGAATGAGTTAACAGTCAAGCATTGGGAAGTGATCAAACGAAGAGAGGTTGTACATGGATACCAAAAACTTCTGCTCATTCGCTGAAGATAAATAAAAAGAAGAATAATTGAAGATTTTGCATATGACATGATAATTGGTTTTACTTTTACATGTTTCTCAGTCAAACTTAGATCAATTCATTAAGTAATATTTCTGATTGTTTTGTTTGAGAAGGTTAGATAGAAAATTAAAAGGTTATCTAGGTAAGGTGAATCAAGTAATTCATTTGTTTGGTAGATGTATTAGTGTAAAACACTTTTATTTTAGAATATGGTTATGTAGATTGTTTACTTTTCTTATTAATATATTTGATTTTATTCGTTTCATATTATTCAATATTTTTATTGTCAATGGTTATGATTGCAAAAGAAAATATTTAATGGTTTTTCTCATCTTAAATTATCTATATCTTAGATTAAAGTTGATGGAAAGGTGAAATAAGGGTTCAAGGGGGACACACTTTTTATTAAAATCTTAAGAGATTTGGCACAAGTACATGGTTATAATTCAAAATTGTCTCATTTATAGAAATAGCGGCATGACAATTTCAATGAGTTTTGTTATACCAAGTTAGAATCCGTACAAGTTTATTTAAGCTAAAATTTAGTATGTCCTAATGACAAATAATGATATCATGATGTTTTATTGGAATTATTAGTATTTCAAATCTAATGGTCTTGTTGCATATCATTATATAGTTGAGGCTTAAAATGTGTTTTATAGATATTAGAGCTCCAAAACGAGTTTTAAGTTGGCACTTACAAAATGATAAGATTTAATCATTTAGAGACTTGAGTAGCAAAGACTTTCAATTTAATTTTTTTATATATTTCAAATAATTATTATGAAAGTTATTTATCTTGACTTAGGAGAATTTTTTTTCATTTTTTCCATTATAATATAAATTGTTATGAAATAATACTCTATTGTGAATGCATTATAAACTTTCAATATACAAATACAACCTAAACTTATTTAAATTGTGTAATGTAGAAAAATCATTGAATTGCGCGATTAAAGAGTGCCACTAAAATAATATAAAAAACCAAATTTTCAAATTAAATATGATGTATAGATTATGTAATATCAAGAAATTATTTATGGCTTCAATTAATTAAATTATTTATGCACATAATGAACCAGTCACTTTTGATGAATTCCTTGAGAGTTGGATGGGACACAAAAGCTATAGTTGAACAAGATTGGATGTGTGGGGACATTGAACTAAACATAATCAAATATCTACCCAAAAAAAATCATTTTATTGGTTTATTGGGTGCACATGATTTTGGTTAATCACCACCAACTACAATAAATTAGATGTGCACCTAACTCATTTGACCACAATCATGCATTTGATGAGTCAATCACATCTAATTAATCCATGGGATGCAAGACTAAGGAAAGATAACTTTTATTTGGATGAAATTGAGTGTATCATGATTAATTAACCCTATTCACACATCTAATGATCAATTAACAAGGGATTTTTCATCAAATGTACCATTGGGATCTATTGAGCCCTAATGAGATAATACTAGGTGTGTGTTTTGAGTGAGGTTGGTCACAAACTTTTTTTGGGTCAATCATAATATATCATTAGTCTATTTTGTATGTAATAGAACCAATTAAAACTCAAATCGATAAAGATGAGTAAAGACTAACCATTTGATTAGGATTTGATTAGAAAAAATTGTATATTAGAATAACATGTACTACATGTATTTGGTTCAAGTTGAGTGTTAGATCATTATGGTCTAAGCAATGAAAATGGGATAAAAGATCATGTAAAAATGTTATTCAAAATCATGAAACCTTTTTTAGATGCAAATTTTAGAGAAAGGGTATTTACCTAATTAATTTTTTAATTACTTATGTCTTCTAAATTTTGCCTAATTAATTAATTATATTTTATCTTCTAAAACTTGTATTACTAATTTTCTTTTCTAAATTTTGTATATAACTCATTCATTTTTTTATGTGAAGTTATTTAAGTTTATATTTTAGAACTTTTATTGCCACTTAGGGGTATTCTTTAGCCCATCATGGTCTTTCATTCAACCTTAATTGAATCTCTAACTTGGGTCAATGGATGCCTAATTTCAATTGAACTTATCCATAAATTTATTGACTAATCTAATATAATTTATTAGTGTTTCATTTGGTATACAACAAATCAAAGTATAAATCCAACTAATAATCTTAGGTTTTTACGGTTTGATCGACCTAAACCATATATATACCTTATTTATTAGTTGTGATTGTAGTGTCAAAAATTTCCTCCCTTAACAATTTCACACTATGTTTTGTCCCCCTTTATTTACTAGACCTAATTAAGCTCCTAATTTCCTAAATTATGCATTCCAAGGCCTATTTTTACCATTTTCTAAGAGATTACAAGCATTGAATAAATGCAAGCATTTAGTGTTTTAGCCCTGATACATTGTATCCTAAAAAATAGGGCCAAGACCCATACACCCTAGGGCATATAGGTCTCACATTTAGTGTTTTAGCCCCGATGCACTGTATCCTAAAAAATAGGGCCAAGACCCATACACCCTAGGGCATATAGGTTTCCCTATTTTTTCAAGGACCAATTTTTAGTATGTCGATGTTAGTATTTTAACATTCAAAATTCAAATTGCAAATGTCAGCTTTTGGGATTTAATTCTCTAGAAATTAGAATAATTGCATATAAATACCTAGTGATTGTATCATTTGAAATCTAACAAGTATTAACAAGATAGAGGTGAACATTGAGAACATTAAAGAGCATTATTGGGAAAATCAAGAGCAACATTTCAATGAATTATTGTAGCAATTCAAGATCCAACATCATGTCAACTCCTATGTATGTTCATGTTGTCATTGGTTTGTGAAGGCTAACACTTTTGTAGGTCTCCAAAGAATTCAAGCATTCAAGCAAGAAAGATCCAAGTCCTTTCAAGGTGATTTGCATGACTTTAGTCCTTCAAGAAATCCATTGAAGGGTGGTAAGTTACAACACTTTGTGATTCCATCATTCCTCCTTTCAATTATCCATTTATCATTGACATTACCATTGTGGAAGTGGAAACACTTACACAAGGTTTGACTGAGGCAAGCCCCTAAATGGCCCAAAATTCCCCTCTCTTTGAATATGAAATTTTGAGGTTTGAAGGGGGTTGAAGGAACATTAAAGACAAGTTTCTCATTATTATATTCAAAGACCTAAATCTTATCAAGCCACAAAAACACACCTACAAAATTATCCATAGAGTCTCAAACGTGCCACTAGAGGACCTCAAAAACAGAGGAGAACACCTTATTAGAGACCCATACGCTCCTAGGTGATTCTTTCCCCCTATGCACACTAAAGCCATTTTTTTAGGATAGGTACATAGTCTCTTGCACTTCCTAGGTTTACCTACAAATATTTTTTTTTGTCTGTGCATTGCTAGAATCATTCAATTTTCATATTAGGTCATATAATCTAATTAGGTTGATCATAGCAAGTCAATCCCACTCCAATTTTAACATCCAAAAGATATAGATCTATGTCTAATTAGCCAACCTTTGTGGTTGAAATTCAATCTATTCACCTTGTTGATTTGCATCCTAACATGTACCTTTGAAGAATAAAAAAATTGACCCTAGAGTATACAAATTTAACTTTAGGATCACCCTTTTTTTATATTACATTTTGGTGAACCTAACTTGTTAACATCATAAACCTTTTGAAATTGGAGAGTCTTTCAAACTGTAGACATAGTTTTTGTATTGTTTTGTTTTACAAATTTCTTATTCAGCGTTTCATTTTGCATCATAAAAAATCATAAAAATCATAAAAATTGTATATCATATTACATCATTATAACTTGTATTAGGGTGTATTTTAGTCACTTAGATCATATTTTCATTCAAAATTATACTCATAATTATCACTTTTTGTTCACACATTTTCATACATTTGCATTTGGATTAACTGGGAAAATTCTACAAAAACACACTATCAAACCACTTTGCAAGTAAAAACAACATTCTTAAACAGCAACCTAAACATTGTGTTTTTCAATTTTCAAAACCCATATCAAGGGCTTAGATGCCCTTGGGCACCTCTATCCTTGTATAGTTGAATCAATAAACTTTTTCAAAAAAAATTGTATCAGTCTACTTAGTCCATTAGTGCTTGTAGATCTTTGTTTTAAAATTCAATGGTATTCAATGTACCTATTTTAAATCATTTATGTATGTCTTCTATTTTAAATCTTATTTTTCAACAACATAAAATTTCTTGTGAATGTGTGTTATGTATTTTCTAACTTGGTATTATATTTTTAAGTCTAGACATAAAGACAAAGTCTATGTTTTGTGGTGGTTTTAGGAATAGTGTTTGCATGGTAATACTCCAAGGGTGTGGTTAGGAGCTTGATAGGTGAATATGTTTAGTTTGGATCTAATTTCCTTCCAAATTTAGTGTGAAGGCATACAATGATCTATGAATCAAGCTCTTGGTTTCTATAATGTTTAAACCTATTTTCCATACTGTGTTGATCATGTTTAGCATTGTTTGTATGTTGAGACAATATTTTTGCATGCAATATATGTATGGATATTAGAAGTTATATTACAATCACAATATGAGTTTCTACATAGTGTGAATGTAATGGTGGACATGTATACACAAAATTTGATGAAAACGCAACTCATAACTCCCAAAATAAGACCAAATTAGATCAAATAACAAAAACCATAATTCCCTTTATTCACACCTAAATGACAACTTAATTCAACAATTTCATTTGATGATTGAAATAAATTCAACATTATGCTAAATAATGAGAAAGCCCATTATTTTCCAATCCATATAAACAATTCACTGACAAGCAATTTCAAATTCAAAAATAACATTAGAATCTATGATCTTAGATTACAAGCATTGAAATAGTTGAAAATTCTTCAATCTCCAACATCAATTCCTCTCTTCCTATTTTCACTTTTGCTCTTGATCCCAAGTCACCTTAATTCTGGATTTGTTATTTCCCAAACTTTGCAATTCTAGTGCAATCTCTTTTCTCTCCTACCTAAAAATTTTACTTCGAAATTCAGCAACTTCTTTCAACATTTGTTTTTAATTTATTTATTTTTCCTATGGTCTCATTGACCATTCTTCCCACTCCGTAGCAATCAGAAGTGCAATTCACACAACCCATCCATTATCAAGGATTTGTAAGAATTTTAATTTTTTTTAACTTTTTCTATTCCCACATATACTCACGCCTCCCATTTGAAATGACTTCTTCTTTTCTTTGCTACCAATATGCAATTTATTTTCAGCTATTCTTGTCTTTTATGTAGCCAACCAATATTTTCTATTGCCCTTTGTCTAATTCAGCTCCATTTCTCCTCATGTCTTTGATATGGTTTGCAGCCCCCTTCTATCTCTTCCTGGCCACCCCTCTACTTGCTTATCTAATTTCCACGCACAACCCCCCTTCCCCTTCTCTCTATTGTTATGATTTTTTTTTAAAATTCCATTAACATGTGTGTACCATACTCTTGCCTTGTATGACCCTTTTTATTCTCTGACTAACCAACTTCTTTCTTTCCTACGCACCTTGTCTTTCTTTCCTGGTTTTTTTTCTTTCCAATTCTTCAATTACTTTACATGTTACAAGATCTATTTTGCCAAAATTTTGTAATAAAATGGTGAATACATGGGATTAGAATAACTTATTTTGTATTTCAAACTATTTTAAATTATTCATTCTTGAGTACAAGTTCATGAAAATCAAAGGTAAATTCTCCTACCATCATCATGGAAATCCATTATTTGGTGACATGGTGAAAATGATGGAATCGTGCAACATCCTTTTTCAATGATTCTTTTGAGCTTAAAACTTTGAGCTTCTATCGGTGTATTCAAATGTGACTACATATTTTCTCATTGAATGTCTTTGTCAAAGTTGTATCTTGTTTTCATGCCAAAAGAGAACCAAAAAATCCAAAACTAAAAATTAAACTGCAAATATTTTTGGTTGACGTAGGATCGCGCATTTTCCCAAGATGAGCTCCTGCATCAAACAAACTAGGTAGAAATATTGTGAGCATAGGCTCATAATGGTGAAGTTGAGTAGTTGCACTACTCTCCAGGTCACCATCAACCTATAGTGAACTCCATTCATTGTAACAAGTGCACCAAGTTATCCTTTTCTCCTCCTCTTCCAGCATCATTCTAGAACACTCACAATCTTCCTCCAACAATACTCCACTTCATCCTTCTTTCCTCTCATGGACTCATGTACACCATGAACCTTCCTCCTTTGCCAAACACCCTATATTCTCTTCTTCTCATTCATGGGATCCAACCCACTATAGACTGACCACCTCCACCAAAATCCTACAACATCCTCAACAACTTCTATATGCAAACACTTATCCATACACCAATTTTCAATCACATGATCTCTCTAATTCTATCAACTAATACTTTATTCACCTCAACCATATGAAAATTCAACTCAACCTCCTCATCACTAAACTCAAGAAAATTAAATGTTACCTCTCTCTTTTGATTTTGCAACATCATCTTTTGCTACGTCTTCCACATCTCCATCAGCTACAACTTCTTGGTACTCCATCATTGTGACTACATCCTCTATTGCTGCAATCACTTCTTCATTTTCTTTCACCTTCGTTTCTTCTTCACATAACTCTATAGGGGTTTATCTTACCTCTTTCTCCTTCCATCTATGACTGCAACACTCATTTCGTCTATTCTTCTTTTTTTTGTCCTCTATCAAAAGAACCTTGTTCTTCTCATTGCTCTTCACCAATGTCCTTTGATCTTTTCCAATACTCTTTTCCAATTTCTTGATCCTAGCCTCAATTTTCCCACTTCCTCACAAACTATCTATCCCACCTTTTCAAAACATTTTGTCCTCCACTTTCTCCCAATACTACTCCCAAAATAGTATTCACATGGGTCTCCTCATGACCCATCCTATCTTCGTTTGTTGCAATTTCACCTCATGCAATCTGCCATCACACTCAATCTACAAAAAAAAATCCTTCGCGGCTTCAAGCTCTTCGTTGCTTAGGACTCCTTTGCCTAGAATAGCCCACACTAGCTTCTTCTCTACTGCCTTCTCACTTACTTTCTGGTGTGAACTGCCTCGCAGTCGACAATTTTTTCACACAACACCCACAGGTCTTGGTGGATCCTCTCCACTCTCAGGAGTACTTTCTCTAATACCAATTGATGAAAACAAAACTCACAAGTCCCAAAATAAGACCAAATTAGATTAAATAACAAAAACCATAATTCCCTTTATTCACAGCTAGATGACAACTTAATTCAAAACAATTATGTGTCAATTGAACATTATGCTAAATAATGAGAAACTCCATTATTTCCAATCCATAAAAACAATTCACTGGCAAGCAATTTCAAATTCAAAAATAACTATCAGAATCAAAGATCTCAGATTAAAGGCACTAAATTGGTTACAAATTCTTCGATCTCCAACGGCAATTTGTCTCTTTATATTTTCACTTTTTCACTTAATTCTAGGTCACTTTAATTCTGTATTTTTTATTTCCCAAACTTCTCAGTTCTGGTGCAATCTCTTTTCTCATCTGCCCAAAAAATTTACTTTGCAATTCAGTAACTTAACATAAAAGAGGGGTAAAAATTTATTAAAACAAGAAAAAATTACAAAGCAAGGTCATTAAATAGCCTTATCAAGCGCCACCAGATGGTACAACTGTTAGAAAAATCTAGGGGTAATTGAACCCGATTCACCAAGTTCCAATCCTGAATATGATCAAAAGCCCATTTAGCCAAACAATAAGAAACACCATTCCACTCTCTAGGAATATGAGTGAAAGTAACAGACTCTAGTGAAGTGAAAAGGTTGAGAATCTATTCAACAACCAAAGCCAGATGCCAACTAACATCATATAATTGTCACCTATTCACCAAGTTCACCACAACCTAGGAATTAGATTCACATATGATCCTGTGCCAGCCCAACTAACTTCCACACTCCACAACCAATAAAATTGTTTAAGCTTCCATTAGATTATTAGTATGAAGACCCTTATAAATAGAGAAGATAAACTACACATCTCCAGGACTATCCTGACCAACACCACCAATGCTAGCATGACTAGGGTTTTCACGAGAGGAGCCATCCATGTTAATTTTAAGAAATCCCTAAGGAGGAGGGGACCATCTTCCCTCTCTATTCACCTTTGAGGTAGGATGTCTACATCTGTTGTCCATGAGTTGTCATTGTAGAGGAGGGAGATGAAGATGATTAAAACAACCAGCATCAAAAGGAGCCACTAAATTTGCCAGATCACACTTAGCTGCAACCATTTCACCCAAAGAATGCAAAATCTTCCACCACACATGAGGGGCCACCAGCATCATAGCCTGAAAAATCCGACAATTACTCTCTAGCCAAAGATTCCAAGTAATGAAGGATGGACCAATAGCCAAAGCAGCTTGAAGAAAGGAGGTAGAAATAGGGGCCCTGCCCCACCAATCCACAACCTCAGCCAACGAGGAAACATGCCTATAGGGCATATTCCACACCCTCCACCAATAATTCCAAATCTCCCAAGCATAAGAATATTGGAAGAAGAGATGAGAGACACTCTCCTCTGCAACTCAACACAACACACAAATGAAGGGGCCTTGGAAACCATGCTTGCATAAATTGTCCCAAGTAAGACACTGATTTTGAGCCACTAATCACATGAAGAAATTACACTTGGGCCATGAAAACTTGTGCCAAACTTGCTGCCACCAAGGGACCTCAATATCCCCAAATAGCTGCCTACCCAACTGCTTATAACTAGTAGACATAGAGTACCTCCCAGACCTATCAGAACCATCCCAAGCCAAAATATTTGGTCCCCTCAAAGAATTACAAGCGCGGGAAGCCAAAATCTTAGCAAGCTCATCCCTATCCCCCTCAAACCCCCCAGGTGGCCACTCAGAAGGGTGTTTCCAGTGAAAGGTAATAGCAGAGCCACAGTGCTCAGTGATCTTGTAGTGCTCAACAGTATCCCAGCCAGCAGCAGAAAAAACATCACAAAGGGGTTGAAGATGAGGAAAAGCAGAAAGAATAGGTGGGTGACCATCCCAAAAATCCAACCAAAAGAGAGCCCGTGACCCCGAGTGGCAGATCCAAAAAAGCGCACGCTTAATCAATTGAGCCCCCACTTTCAAAGTATGCCAAAACATAGAACCACTCCCCTCCATAAGATAGTGAGGAATCTCAAAAGAAGCAATTTTACCTCTAAGATACTTATAGTTAAGAATACGAGCCCATAACTGGTCCTAATTGGTACACCAACGCTAGTACAACTTAGCAGCAAGAACTTTCCCATTGAAAATAGTGGAGTGTAGACCAAGACCACCCTCTTGCTTCGGTCTACACATAGATTCCCATTTAACAAGGCTCCACTTAGTGGACATCAAGTTTCCACTCCAAAGGAATTGATGAGAGAAAGCATTAAATTCCTTAAGGAAATACATAGGGGTCGTTTGAACAAAGCACTTGTAGATGGGAAGGGCTTGGATAATAGACTTAAGGAGAGTAACTCTAGCAGTTGTAGACAACCATCGATGAGTCCAATGAGTTACCTTCTTCCTCAACTTATCAATAAACATCTACTAGGAGGACCTAGGCTAATGACCAACAGCAAGAGGAATCCCCAAATAGACAAAGGGTAGAGACCCGAGTTGAATCCATAGAATAGATGCAATCCTTCGCTGGATAACCTGAGGAGTATTAAAAAAGAAAATAAAAGAATTATGCTCATTTACTTTCTGGCCCGAAGTAGCAAGGTAGATATCTAAAGCTTGCCTAAAGGATTCAGCTTCACGAATACGAGCCAACCCCATAAGAGAGGTGTCATCCACAAACTGGAGATAAGAAAGTGTTGGCAGACCCAACCCCCACTGCCAACCATGAATCAATCCTTGAGAGACCCAAAATTTAAGAAAGCAACCCAGCCCCTCCACCATAATAATAAACAGATAGGGAAAGAGTGGATCCCCCTGACAAAGGCTTGTGGTTGCCCCAAATAGCTCTGAAGGTTCCCCATTCACAATAACCGAAAATGAGGAAGAAGTCACACAACTCATAGTCCAACTCACCCACTCAGAAGAAAACCTAAAGGCCAACAAAATATTATGAAGAAAACTCCATTTAACTCTATCATATGCTTTAGCCATATCCAACTTGATGAACATAGACCTATCCTTAAAGGTTTCCATGGAATGAATGACCTTAGAGGCTACCACCACCCCATCCAAAATTTGACGTCCTGCCAAAAAGCCTCATTGCTCCTCGGAAATCACAACTGGAAAACAAGATTTAAGCCATTTTGCAATCAACTTCGTAATAATATTATACACCACATTATAGAGCACAATAGGTCTAAAGAATTCAAGCCTATCAGCACCCTCCTTCTTAGGAATGAGAACCAGAAAGGTAGCATTCAGGGCATGAAGCATCTGCTTATTATGAAGAGACTCACGAACAACCTCCAACAAATCCAACTTCACAATGTCCCAAAACTCGTGGAAAAATTCAACTGGGAACCCATCAGGACCAAGAGTCTTCACCTTATTCATCCCAAACACAACCTCCTCCACTTCAGACAAAGTAATCAGATGAATAAGAGAAGAATTCGTCACATTAGAGATCAAAGAAGGAATACAAGCAAGAACCATATTCTCCTCAGCATCAATAGGAAGCAAATCCTCGGTAAACAGAGCAGAGAAGAAATGGCAAGCTTCTCTAGATAAAGCTTGTTGTGAAGATATAGCTAATCCTTCAAAATTAACAAGAGAAGAGATATAACACTTATTCCAACGATCCTGTACAGAATGATGAAAGAAAGCAATATTCTTGTCCCCCTCCTAAAGCCAATCAATCCTAGCCTTTTGTTTCTAGAAAATCTCTTCATGAAGCTCTCACTCCTCCACCAATTTTAGGGTCTGGGACTTAGCATGCCCAAGAGCCTCTGAAAATCCCAGATCCCTAATCTGGTGAGTAATAACAGCAAGACACTCCTGTGCTTCCCTTTTTTTATCCAAAAATTGCCAAAACACAACCTATTCCATCACTTAAGATGATACTTAATACATTCCAACTTCTTAACAAAAGAATACATAGCAGTACCATACGCAAAGGCTCCATCCCACCACCACTAAGCAAAAAGATTATACAAGGAAGAATCATGAAGCCACATAAGCTGAAATTTGAAAGGAGGATTCTTTGGAGAAGGAAAAGAAGAAGCTGAAAACTTGATTGGCCAATGATCAGAGCCACACCAATCCAGAATCTCAGAGCAAGTAACCAAACTACCCCCAACCCAAAAACTAGAAAGAAGAAACCTATCTAGCCGCTCAAAAATCGCTTCAAGCCCACTCCACTGATTATTCCATGTAAAAATGCCATTAGAGGGTTTAACATCAACAAGAGCAAGAGAGTCCACATTAGCTCGAAACAAATCTGAAGCAAGGCCAAGTCTCGACAACCCCCCTCTTTTCTCCTCAAGACACAAGACAAAATTGAAATCACCAGCTACGATCCAAGGAAAATAAGGTGCACAAGACCTAACATATCTGATATGGGCCCAAAGCTAGCTTTTACCACAAATGTCAATTGGAGCATAAACATTACTAACCAAAATAGTATCACTAGAGTCCAAAACCGAAGCCACCATAGAAATAGAGGAATGGCTAGAAATCCACCAACGAGGAACAACCTTACAAGGATCCTAGAAAAGTGCCAAGCCTCCAAAACTGCCCCTAGAACCAATACACTGACACTGACCAAAAAACCAAATATGAGGAGCATACTAAAATATGAAGTCCACCTGAAGCTTAGTCTCCTAAACACAAAAGATATCTAGAGAATGAACCCTAATCAAATCTTGAGTAGATTTTTGATGGGAGGTGTTATTCAACCCCCTTGCATTCCATGAAAGAATAATTATGAGGGAGGTTGAGTGAAGTGGGCATCAATTGTCTTAACAGACCCGGATTCCACCATCAAATCCCTAGTAGTTTGAATCTTGTCCACATCCTTTTTGTGACCAGCTTTAGAGGAGTGCTCAAAATGCCCCTTCTTGAGAGAGTGTTGCAACACCCCCAAATAAGAGGCCAACCCTCAACCTTTACCTAAAGATAGAGCCTCCTTAGCTAAATCCACTAAAATAATATCATCCTGTAAGCTAGCAGAAGCATCCAAAGGCCCAGAACTCCCCTGCTCCAAAGGAAAAGAAGAGTCCTTAACAACAATTTCCTATTCCAGCACTAGATCCATACTAGTAGCCCCAGAAAAAATCTCAACAGGAATCCCCTCCTCCAAGGCCTGATTATCCAAGACCTCAAAACGATTGAACCCCTAATCACTCTGTCTATCCTTATAGGCCCACTTCTGACCCCTCCCCTTAGCTTTTGACTTAATAGGAGTGAAGCCATCCTTATCAAGCCCCCCCTCCACCACTGGCACCTTGCTTTTATCTCTCTTCTCCACCAAAGGCCTCGATGAAGGAGGAGAAGAAGCCCCAACCGATCCGGTTGTCCGAGGACATTGGCATTGAAGGTGTCCATACTCATGACAAAACTGACATCACAAAAGTGAGGGTCTCATAATCTATCTGCTAAATCCATGAGGTAGAGCCAATACAAATTTCCAAAGAATCTAGCAAAGGATTATTTAGGTCAATTTCAACACAAATGCAAGCAAAAGAAAATACCTTTTTAACCAAAGTAGTTTGAGCAATGGCAACCGGCTTCCCCAACAATGCAGCAATCCATTGCAAAATATCCTCTCTCCAGAATTCCAAAGGCAGCCATGGTAGGTGGACCCACACAAGAACCCGGGAAGGAAGATCCTCTGCAGCATTGAATCCCCCATGCTAGGGTTTCATGAATAAGCCCACCTAATTGTAAAAATATGGGTCTCCCTAAAAAACACGATTACGATCTGAAATGCAAGAGAAATCAACCAAGAAATAGCCATTCCTAGCCCCCAGAATATCAAAATCACCCTCAACCTGCCAGGTACGATGCATCCAAGACTCCAAAGCCGAGAGGGGAACACGAATACCCAGGAATTTACAAATCAAAACATGTTGACTCCAATAAAAGAAGTCCTTGTACACTGATTCTGGAGAGATAACAGAACTGGACGAGCTTGACTCCGCAACAAACATACATTCACTTTTTTAAGCTTGGAGCTCTCACCCACAAATGAAGTATCCTTCATCGGTACATGCACATCCATAGACATACCCAGAGATGGCTTCGCACCCGCAATCACCAAGCTCTTGGAAACCCCAACCATTTCTCTACAGCCGACATCCACCACAGCTGATCAAAAAAAACCCCACCCCACACAACCAAAATCCACACCAGCCTTCTCCCCCACACGCCAAACCCCAAAACCCACACCTCCACACCTCCTCACCGCACACACCAAGCTCCACACTCCTCTTAGGCCACTTTCAACCCTACTCGCTAGACCCCACACCCTTCGTTCCCACCACAAACACCAAACGCAATGGAAAAAAGCCCCCACTTTTTGTCCACCATGCACCCCTCAAACAACCGACCAACAAACGCAGGAAAGAAAAAGAGAGGGCCCGTGGCCTAGAACAGGCCACAAGCACCCTGCACATACCTCCGCCTAAACCCAATCATCGTCCTGCCCCACATCTAACAAATTCTTTATTATTACATGAATTGTTCGTCACAACCAAATTATGCTTTGTAATACAAAAGTATAATTGGAATAAGATATCATATGTTGGAGATATAATCTCACCTACCTTATTTAATGCCCCAATTGTACTCATGTCAGATCAACATGCTACGTATCATTTACATATCTACAAGATATCTCAACTTTGATGAAATACAACTATCATATCTGCATTGGGTCACGAATTGGTCCCAGCATTAAAGAGAAATTTAAGAAGCCAAATTTTGGAAATGACATGAAATGAATTTGCTTTAACTACTGCGCAGGCCTCACACGTTTTGTGGGTGAAATGAAATATATTATTTTATGTTTATATTGAAGACTCTAGAAGATTCTTTTTAGGTTTTTATATTTTGGTTGCTTTTGTATTTACGCAGTGAAGAAGGAGATAGCTTTTAAGAGCAGAAAAATATAGCTCTCAAGAATGAAGAAACTATATAAACTTTTGTAATGAAGTGAATGATGATGAAAGAACCCAGAAAGCTCTATAAAAACAAAACAGAATTTTTATTAATATAAATTATTGGGTTGTTGTTTATTAATTGTTTTTCATTTTGTTCTCCTCTATTTTCCTCTATAATGATGTTTATTCGAATGATCTAAAATATGCTATCAGTTTGTTTTTATTTCTGTGATTCTATGTTGTGTTTATTCTCCCCCTTTTAAAATTCGACATCCGATATCAGAGCTAAGGGTCATGAGAAGATCCAGGGAGTATCAGAGCTTGATGGTAGAAGATCTTGAAGGCCTGGAGAGCAATGGAGTGTTGGTGTTGAAGGCATTGCAGTTGCCAGTTGTAGCTGTAGCTTGTTGAAACCAAAGGAATCAGTCTCTGAGGTCAATGAAGGCTGGAGGAATTCGCAGATTTTCAAAGTAATGTGTGAAGTAGCCAGAAAAGAATTTTAGATCACTGTTTTTTATTGTTGAAGACCACTGTTTAAGAGATTAGAGTCCAAAGTAGTGGTAATCTCCTAAAGAAGAAGCTGTTACAAGAGGCCACAAATTTGTGTATACATAATTGGAAGAGAAACCCGATAGAAAGGAGAAAATGACGGGTTAAGGCAATTTCAGAAACATAAAAAACCAAAGGTTGTGGCACGCAAGGAGGGAGAGAGAGAGCCCGTGAGAAAGTGGGCAAGGGGCTGCAAATAGAAGAGAGTTTTGGGTGAAAATGTATGGGAAAATGGAGAAGCCAGGCCATGCCATGTTTGAAAGGTAAGAGAAGCTGTGAAGAAGTGTGAAGAGATAACACAGAGTGGTAGAAAGAGGTTGCGTGGAGAGTCACACTAGTTGGATAGAAGGAATATGAGTAAATTTAATTATCTACTCAAATAGAGGATTGTAGTAAGAGTTTTTGAAGCGCCAAAATTGTTGTTGAAAATCGTTGTACAAAGAAAATCCCCAGCCATCTCATAATGATAGATCGCTCATGCTTGTAAAGAAACATTTAGTAGCCTCAAGGAAAGAACTAGCTCCAGCCCTCACGCTATTGTAAGGTTTCTTGAAGATAAGTAGAAGAAGCTCTCTATTTAGGAGCATCGTCGCCAAAGAAGAAACTACTAGCAAAGAGTGTGTATGCTAGGAGAATAAAAGGGTATTTTGATAAGTAGGCCAAATAAGTGTGAAGATATTGTAGAATAAAGGAGGAACTCTCCATGTTGTAGAGCCTGAAAGAAGTCATTTCTAAGGATCTGAAGATTTTGAAATAGATGAAGTTCTATTGAAGTGCAATCCAAAGAAAGTTTATCAAGAGGCAGATAATGAAGCGAAAAAAATAAAGAGTGCATTTTGTGATATCAATTTGTTAAAGAAAGAATATTAGATCTTGTTGAATTTAAATTCTAAAGGGGGAGCATAAGATAAAAGAGTGAAGAAAGAAAGTGACCCCAGATTTTTTTTTGAAGCCAAATCAAAAGAAGTCATCACTGTTGATAAAAAGACCCTACTATTTCAAGTCATCAATGTTTGCAGATTGAAGGAATGACAAAATTTATCAAATTCCCTGAATAAATATTGGAGGAGGCTTTCTAAAAAAGAGTTGCAACTGCTTTATCATAAAAGAAAAGAGATAAGATTGTTGTTAGAGGAAGAATAGAAGTCAAAGCAGCAGCTACAAGGAGGATCTCAGATCTGTGAAGATAAATAGAGCCAACTGTTAAAGAAGAAGAGACTCCGTTGACATTGTAAGCACAACTGAAGCTGTTGAAGGAGTTTTATCAGTCAAAAGAAATTGTGAAGAAACAGAGTAAAGGCACGCGAAGCCACTGAAAGATAAGCCTCTATAACAAAATCAAGGTAAGTTGAAATTGTTTGTTACAGATGGGGAAAGTAGGAAAAAGAGTTAAAAAGGAGAATGAAAATTTAGTAACTACAAAAGATGTCTTAGAAGAAGAGTTGTTAAATGTTAAGAAATGCAATTCAGATTTGGTAGCAAAGAAATATGAAATTATATGTGAAAATGATGCCTTGAGTAAAGAATTGGATGAAGTTAAAAAGAAAAACACAGAATTGGAAGAGAAATTAAAATTGTCTGAAAAAGAAAAAGAGGAAATACAAAATAAGTTGAAGCTTGTTGAAGATTTGAAACAAAATCTTAAAAAAATAGAAGAAGAAAACAGTTTTCAAAAGAAAGAAATATTAAAATTGTAGCAAGAAAATAATTGTTTGAAGACAAAGCCATTTGTCTGTGATATTTCTTGTGATACAAATGATTTGTGTTTTGATCAATCAAATGATAAGTGTAACCTTGCTGAAATCATGTGTGAAGAAGATTGTATTGATGAAGATGAACATGTTAATGAGTTTGAATCTGATTCTGCAAATGTTATTTGTTTTTATGACAATGTTGGTATGAAAATTATAAAAAGAATGGGATACAAAGGAGATGGATTAGGAAAGAAAGGACAAGGAATGAGAAATCCAATTGAGCCAACAATGAGGCCAAAGTATGAAGGTCTCGGGTATGTCCCAGAAAAAGGGAATGATCCTACAAAAGTAGGTAAATTTGTTCGAGAAATAAAAAGTGTTGAGTGTACACATTGCCAAAGAAAAGGTCATACTGAGGATAAGTGTTGGAATTTGCATCCTTGCAACATATGTGGATTAAAGAATCATTGTGAGAAAATGTGTTTGAACAAAGATTGGAATAGTGAATCAATGACAGATTGCATAAGAATGGATTGTGGATGAGTCTATGGATCAAGCTGGAAGAAGCTTACAGGTATGTTCAAACAATTGTACAAATTTTCACATGTGAAAAATGATAACAATCATAAAAGGTATGAATGTTCAAAAGGGATGGAAAATATTTTGAGTGAAAAGAAATTGTTGTCTAATGAGACATTCTCAGATTGTGAAGATATTGAAAGTTTCATGTTGATGTTTTGAAACAAGAGTTGGAGAAACTATAGCAGCAGTTGAAAAATGCCAAATGAATGGCATCATTATTAAGAGTTGAAAGTGGTTTGACAATTTTTATTAGAAGATTCAAAAAACATGGTTGCAAACACAAAACATAGAAGTGTAAGAAGAAGCCTCAAGAGCTTCCAAGTTTGAGTGTTGGATGCCCTGTATGCAAGGGGCCATATTCAAGGAGATTTGAAGACTTAGAGAAGTAGCTGAAGCTACTGTTGCAAAAATTCAAAGGTTGATACAGCAGCAGTTGTTGGAGAAACAATAAATTAAAAGAATGTAGATGTTGAAGCATCAATAAAAAGGAAAAAGGAAGAAGCTCCGGAAACTCTTAGCAAAAGAGTTGCTCCGGAATGTTTGTAGCAACAACACAGAAAGCTACCATGCATCAGAAGTTTTGCTCCGGAAAGACATTGCTCCAGAAAGTTAGCTCCAAAAATTTCAAATGGTGATAAAAGAAAATCAGAAAGTCACAAGACTAAGAGGGAATGTTCAAGAGAACATAACAAAGATAGAAAAAGGATAGAAGTTAGTTGAATAGACCTTGTGCAGCAGCACACAAAAATCACATTGTTGATGTCATATCATCAGTAAAAGAAGTCAGCAAAAATGAAGTTGCCTCCAAGCGGAATGGGAAATACAGGTCACTGTAAATCAGTTGAAGACGCTGCCATGATAGAAGGAGATTGCTGTAAAAACAGCCAAGAGGATCCAAGTCACAAACAAAAAAAAAAGAAAATAGAAAGAGAGCAACGCAGCTCTGTAACAAGCAAGAACGTGGTGTAAGAAAGAAGAAAGAGCATCAAAGCTCAGTTATAAAAAGATCAGGAAGAAGACAGAGCAACGCAACTCACAATTCTTTTTATACAAGAACAAGAACAATACAAGAAAGAGGATTTATAAAAGATCAGAAGATCTCAGAAAAATCTCAATTGAATGAGGTCATAAAAGGTCAATTAAAGTTGTCAATGAGTAAAAAAAATAGCACAGCCAAATGCTGCAACACTTTGTAAGTAATGTTTGAAAGCAAAACATAGATGCTCCGGAACTTGAAGAAAAATGCTCCAGAACTTGAAGTCAGATGCTCCAGAACTTTTGAACAGAATTCTGTAAATGAAGGCAGATGCGCCGGAACCTTTTGAGAAGGTGGATGCTCCGGAATTTTTCCTTGAGATGAATGTTCGCAGTTGAGATTAAGGGGGAGTGTTGGAGATATAATCTCACCTGCCTTATTTAATGCCCCAGTTGTACTCATGTCAGATCAACATGCTACGTATCATTTACATATCTGCAGGATATCTCAACTTTGATGAAATACAGCTATCATATCTGCATTGGGTCACGAATTGGTCCCAGCATTAAAGAGAAATTTAAGAAGCCAGATTTTGGAAATGACATGAAATGAATTTGCTTTAACTACTGCGCAGGCCTCACACATTTTGTGGGTGAAATGAAATATATTATTTTATGTTTATATTGAAGACTCTAGAAGATGCTTTTTAGGTTTTTATATTTTGGTTGCTTTTGTAGTTACGCAGTGAAGAAGGAGATAGCTTTCAAGAGCAGAAAAATACAGCTCTCAGGAATGAAGAAACTACAGAAGTTTGTAATGAAGTGAATGATGATGAAAGAACCCAGAAAGCTCTGTAAAAGCAAAACAGAATTTTCATTAATATAAATTACTGGGTTGCTGTTTATTGCTTGTTTTTCATTTTGTTCTCCTCTGTTTTGCTCTATAATGATGTTTATTCGAATGATCTAAAATCTGCTATCAGTTTGTTTTTATTTCTGTGATTCTATGTTGTGTTTATTCTCCCCCTTTTAAAATCCGACATCATAGACAATTAACAATATCTGCAATTCAGCAACTTCTTTCAACATTTGTTTTTTATTTATTTCTTTTTCCTATGGTCTCATTGACCATTCTTCCCGCTCCTACGCAGCAATCAGAAGTGCAATTCACACAGCCCATCCATTGTCAAGGATTTGCAAGAATTTTTTTTTTTTTCAACTTATGCTATTCCCACATATACTCACGCCTCCCATCGGAAATGACTTCTTTTTTCTTTGCTACCAATCTACAATTTCTTTTGTTGTTCTTGTCTTTTATGCGGCCAACCAATATTTCCCATTGCCCTCTGTCTAACACAGCCCCATTTCTCCTCATGTTTTTGACTATGGTTTGCAGCCCCCTTCAATCTCTTCTTGTCTACTCCTCTACTCACTTCTCTAATCTCCACACGCAGCCCCCCATCCTCTTCTCTCTGCTGTTAAGATTGTTTTTTAAATTTGCCTTTAACATGGGCGTACCATACTCTTCCCTTGCGTCACCCTCTGTATTCTCCAGCTAACCAACTTCTTTCTTTCCTGCACACCTTGTCTTTCTTCCCTGGCGTTTTTGTCTTTCCGATTCCTCAATGACTTTACATGCTACAAGGTATTTTGCCAACCTTTTGCAATAAAATGGTGAAGACATGGGAATAGAATAACTTATTTTGTATTTTAAATTATTCATTCTTGACTGTAAGTTCATGAAAATCAAAGGCGAATTCTGTTATCATCATCATGGAAATCCATTACTTGGTGACATGGTGACAATGATGGAATTGTGCAACATCCTTTTTCAATGATTCTTCTGAGCTTAAAACTTTGCCGCTGCTGGTGTATTCAAATGTGATTGTATATTTTTTCATTGAATGTCTTTGTCAAAGTCTATCCGTGTTTGCCTACCAAAATAGAACCAAACAAATCAAAACTTAAAATTAAATTGTAAATTTTTTTATTGATGCATGATTGGGCATTTACCTGAGATGCTCCTGCATCAAAAATTGTCATATTATCTTGAATGACATACCTATCCAAATTTAATTGATTACTTTGACATAAGAACTAGAAGTGATGACTAATAATCAAAAATATCATCATAGATTTTTCTTGTATTTGATTTTTATTGATTTTTTATTCACCAACACAGAAAAAATAATGCTTTAAAAACTTTGTAGAATACCTCTTCAAATGCTTGCTATCAAACATTCAAAGTCTTACAAAGATCAAAAAGACAATTTGAATGAGTAAATAATCAGTTAACGACGGGATAAGGTATTCAGTCTGAAATTGAATTGCACACAGTACTAAAAATAAATGTGAGCTTAGTACAATATCAGGGCTCACAGCCAACAATGATGGGTAGTGTATTATCTTCTCCTTCCATTTACTTGGGATGCAGTTGCTTTCCTTAATGGGTCTGCCATTAACATAAAATCCCACATTTCTCCCTCCATGCTTTCCCATTTTTCGAAGGAAACTGCACTTTTCTTTATTATAAACTTTCTCTGTACTAATCTTTGCTATGATGACACAGAAAAGCAGAAAAGCATACACAGTATGACATAATAAAGGCGTTTGCTATTATCTTTTTTTAAGAAAAGAGCTCTGCCTATATTGTCAACAAGATACGAATAACAGCTTCAAAATTCACTGTCAATAATTAATTCAAAAGAAGAATTTTTCCCTCATTTCTTACTTTGATTTATAAGTTGGTAAGAGAGGGTTAAGTGTATACCAAATTCTTTCCTTTTATAATGGTTGTCATTATTTTATTCTTTTGTAGGACCCATCACATCTTAGTACTTTTATTAGTAGTTTCCAACTAAATTGAACTTGAAAAGGCTGAACATGTTTCAAAATTTGAAAATATTTTACCTTTTGTTTTTAATCTAAGAAAATCAGCAGTTCAGCAATCAGCCTTATATTAATTTTGGGGTTTGTTTTAGAAGTGGGTGAGCCATTATGACTTCCCGGTCGTGATATGAGCTTCACCAGACTTAGCACTGCTTGTAAATTAGGTTTTGAATCTGTGATTACTATTTGTGTTTTTCAATTATTCAACCATTTTCAATGTCAAAAAATCAACAAGTTTATTGAATAACTTTTTGTTAAAAAATATAAATTATTAACTAATTGTAAAAACCTACATGAAATTCAATGAAACTTTATATAACATATTGTTAATTTCATGCCCAAAACTCATAGCTATCAAATAAATTCCATTTTTCTGTATTTTCCATTTCATGATATAAAAGTGAGTTTGAATATTAAAATATATGGAATAACACTGTTGTATAAGTTTTTCTCAAGCATGGAAATTCTAAATGAAAAAACCAAAAGGACAGTTTGAATTAGGAAATGGTCAAACCTTGGGAAATGAGAGCATAGGCAAAAGTAGAGAAACAGTGGAATGAGTCTGTAATTAAATGGCAAAGAACACTGTATCACTCTGTTTAAAAAGAAGCCAAAAAGAAATGAACGCTCAGTAGAACACAAGTTATCCTGCTTTCATTAATGGGTCCGGCCACATTACATGAAATCCCTCAACTCTCCATGATCTCTTCATTATTGACAGATGCCAAAGATTGCATTGTGCTTTAACGTCAACTCTATCTGCCAGTCTATTCTTTCATGCATAGAAGCACTTTGCATGATAATCACAATTGCTTTCAGATTGCTTTTAACAATTTCAAGCTCTGTACTTGTCAGCAACATGTGAACCTATAATTCAAAATTGACTGTGGATTGTCAATATTGAAAGGAAATCTTATGATTAGTGTTGATGAGAAGGTGAAAAGAAGGGTCCAATAAATACCAATACCTTCCCATTTCTCTAAAAATTCTGGTAGTAACACAAAAATATTTAGTTTCAATTCCAACAGAGAACCCATCCCAATACAATGTCTCCATGACTTTCAATATATTCGAATTAAGTTTGTACAAAGTTAAATAGAAGGGTTTTAAACGTACAACAGACAATTGTGATTTGCGATCTTAAGTCTTTTTTCATATATCAATATCTCGAAGCACTTTGAAGACTGTTTCTAGATGTGAGAGCCCAAAGGGAATTCTAAATAATATCACACTTTTTCAGCCCATAAAGATGACAAGAATATTTCCAACTTAAAGCAGCCAACAATAAAAGTATCTAAAATAATTAATTTTATTTCAATATTAATATTGGATAAATTTTAGATTTATCATATAATTAAAAGTTCGTGTTGTTTTATTTAAAGATTATTATATTTATTAAGTTAAAAGTTAGATTTTTGTTAATCTTTTTAGCTAGAATTTTTATCATTAAATTTATTTTATATATTTTTGAGTAATACTTGTTTAGATTCTATTTGTGAGACTTTGATTACTTATTTCTTACTATAAGCCCTAGTTACTTGGCTTCTATAGCCTCTAACTATATGAGCTACTCTTACCACCTATATTGATCACTATCCATGTCTTTGAACAAATCTATTCAGTCTATACCTCAGATATTTTCTAAAAAATATATTTCACATAAATAATTAAGTGATATAATTTTTTTTCTCTTTTAAAATATATATTATAATTGACATATTGTTGAATTAATATAATGTTATGTCAACTACATAAAAATCTAACCTTACAAATTATCATTTCAATATTGATGACTTAACCCCATGAAATAACTAACATTAAAATTATAAGATACAACATCACAAAAGATTACAAAATAAATCCTCAGAGAGTCTTGTTTTTAGCTAAAAGCAACATCAAAAGTACATGACTACAAGGGAGTTTAAACAAAGTGCAAACAGTAGGTAAACTGTTGCAAGAAACTATTCTGATGGAAACTCCAACGAAGTGCAGCTACAAGAAGCTATTATGATGCAAACTATGTCAGCAAAACCTAGCAAGGACAGTCCACAAGGCATTGGTTGTAGCAAATGAAGACCACGACAAAAATATCCTGAGGTGATTCATTGCTGGCAATTGTAGCTCCACCTTCAACAAGGGCACACCTCCACCATCAGCAAGGCAACTAATCATGGAATATATCAAGGAACTCCCATTTGAATAATTCTGGTGCCAACCTGAATGTCATGCATTTTAAATTTTGCATGAAAGGCACTGAGCTGTGTCTCAAAATCATCCAATATATTTTTAAACTTAGAATTACCCTGGATAGTAGATTGGAGAATGTGGATCTGTGAAGAAAGGTTCGTGCATATGGTCAACAATTCAACTTGCAGGGGTTGAAAGGTGTGCGAGAGGGCCGCCGAACATCGAAATCTCCAAATTTGTTTAAGAATGATATGTCTAAAGGTCTAAGTGATAACATTGTGGGCTAAGGAGAGACCAAGAAGAGCGGATCTCCAAGACCACCTCTAGGGAAAAAGCACAGAGAAGTTAGAGAAGAGAAAGTTCCAAATATTCTGAGCATGGGGACAAAACCAAAAGGCATGTTTGATAGTTTCTTTCTTGGAGAAAAATAGGCAAGTTGGACGAGGGGAAATGAAGGAGAGCCGATCTCCAATGGGGACTTTAACGTGGAGAATTTTCCAGACTATCAACTGGGCTTGAGCATCAACCTTAGACTTCTAGATTAGGGAGCTTAACTTGTTCCATCTTGACCTGCTAAATTTGAATTTCCATTTGTGGTTAAGTCAGTGGAATAATAGGATTGATGGAAGTAGTTGTTTATACATAGGTTTGAGAGGGAAATTTTAGAGGTATTGATTGTTGGGCCATTTCCAATCTTTAAGGAAGTTGTCATGGCATGGTGAGGAGAGGAGCTACAACAACTCAGGTTTAACTAATTGCATGATTTTTTGGATTGGGGTCTCATAAGACAAGGGAAATCAAAACTAAGCTTTAAGTTGCAGCCAAGGTTTCCAACTAAACGTTAAAGGGTCCCATAAGTCTTGAAAAACTTGGATGCCTTTTTTAAAGAGATGTCTACCTTTAAGATTCTTGATAATGGCCAAGGGACAACTGTTTTGCTGAACCAAATGGTTCCACCAAATGGAAGAAGAGGTGAAACTCAAACCATGACTCAAGTTTTGATCATACCAAATTAATTTTTTTGATGTAGTTTTCCACACTCTCCAAATGGAGTTAAAGGGGACAAAACCATGTGTTTTAAAATAAGAGGCAAGAAGAAGTTTATCTTTCCAACTAACCAAGCTCCAAGAGCGACCAACAGTAGTTATTTGGATATGATGGCGCACAAGATATTTCCAAGGAGCATCACCCTTCAAAGCTCTCACAATCCATTTTGTTATGAGATAGATGCCTTGAGCATATGGATCTATAATTCTCAATCCTCCTTTATCTTTGGTTGGATGCAACTTGATTCCACGAAGTAGTAGGCAAGCCTTTTTTATTATCCCATTTTTCCTAAAGAAAGTTTCTAATAAGTCGAGTCAGTTGGTTGTAGCAAGTTTTAGAGGGAAAACAACAACAAGATATGTATACATGACTAGCCAAAATAATTTTATTAGCAACTTGGATTCTACCAGCCACCGAGAGGAACTTATTAGTCCAATTCAAAAGTTTCTTTTAATTTTTTGCAAGAACCAATACCACATCTCTTTAAGCGAGACTTCAATGCCAAAGGGGATACCAAGGTATCTCATGATGTTTCCATGCTTCACTTCATGCCAATCACTTGGGATCCAAGGTGGTGTTGATGGGGATTTTGGCACCACAATAGTGCTAAATAGAATATTGCTACTCTGCTTCTCCTGAAAGAGAAAGATGATCACATGGATACCTTAGCTCCCAAGGTCTTGGTAGTTGGGTCTCAACTATGATCATCTTTCTCTTTCAGGAGAAGCAGAGTAGCAATATTCTGTTTAGCACTGTTGTGGTGCCAAAATCGCCATCAACAGGAAAACCAGTGCTAGAAGGAGGGCCTAGAAGGGCAAGCTGGATAAACTGGATCATCCTCTTCAGAAATACCCCATAGAGTTCTTCGATCAACTAGGAATCCATCATCTTTCATAGAACTCAAGACCCCAACAAGACATAAACATCACAGAACTGGGGCAACCATTATTCCACCCTTATCAGCTCCGCTCACTCCACCAAGATTTTCACCCATACCTCAGTGGATACCCATTAATCCACCTGCCAATTCATCTCAATTGTCATTACAGCTAGTTCAACCCATACAACAACTGGCTCAACCACCACCACCATCGCCACCAATGGCATTTTTCCAGAATAATCCCTCTCCATTGGGGACTATTCCTGGAGGTTTTCACAACCTGCCCAAGAACCCTGAGAAATTTTGCCCTAAGTATTTCCATGGTGAATCAAGGAGTGTTGAAGAACACATACATGCTTTCAAGGATGCGTGTACCCGAGCTCAAATAGCTCATCATGATGTGGTTTGTAGGCTATTCCCTTATTCCTTGGGAGACATGGCATATAACTGGTATCTTAATCTTCCTCAAGGCTCTATTATGTCCTGGACAGATTTGGAAAATGCTTTTATCAATCAGTTTAGAGTCTATGTGGACCCAGCTCTTATGTATCACCAATTCGCTACCATAAGAAAGGAACCAGGTGAATCTTTTCCTTTATTCAATACTAGGTTCCAAAGAATGTATAGGAGGCTACAGGATCCCTATCTAGTTACCGAGGACAGTGCCATTCAAGCATACTTTAGGGTTATAGACCCTTTGCTGGGATTGTTCTTACAAAGAACTTATCTGCCAGCGGATATTGATACCCTGTCCAAGGTTTATCATTTAGCCATTAAGTTGCAGCACAGACTAACTCTCAACCAGGTTGGGGGGGAGGTTTACCCTTAATCGGGTATCAGACGCATACTACACCCCCTTTATTCAATACCGTTCCAAGAGTGTCTCCTTCCCACTACATGGGCCTAGGTCTGAATTACAGACTCAACCTCCTGTCACATTCTTTACTACTGGAACTTCTGATCTCTTTCAACAACCGCGGGTTCCTTCAAGTTCTCACGGTCTTCATAACCAAGTTGGAACCACAAGCCATGTTGATTAGCCACTTATTGCTAAGGTTGTTGAAAGTGAAAAGACTACTCAGCTTACCAATGAAGTAGAAACCTTGAAGAAAATGTTGTCCCAAGTCACTAATGATATGGCTCAGCTCCATTTGAACCCCTCTCAAAACCAAGGGAACTACCCTAATCAAAACAGCAACAACCAGGGTACCTATCAAAATAACAATAACTACAACCAAAGAGGTTACCAAAACCAAAACAGAGGATACAACCAGAGGCCGAATAATAACAAGCAATGGAATACAGGGCCTAATAACGGTGGAGTCCCTCACAACTATCAAGCAAATGAGGAGAGGTCACATACTACAAACGTGGCCAACCTCAACTTCATGACCAATTGGTGCAGGCTGCATAATACAGCAACTCATTCGGAAGTGAACTGCTCTGAACTAGAGAAGATGGTAAAAATGGCACACGAAGATGCCCACACATTCCAGGGGAATTCACACAGAGAAGGCGACTCAGCGGATATTGCAATGACTTATGAGCTCTTCGAGGAGGAGCCCTCATTTCCAAGGCAAGAGGAGAATGAACAAGAGGAGGATTCATATGATGCCCAAGCTTTTCAGACAAAGGGAGGACACTTCCTGAGAAATCAAAGTAAGGGGCCATTCACTACATCAGCACCTCCTAACCACATGGTACCCCCAAATTAGGGCACTGATAACAATCCTCCCCCACCAAAAGGCCCACCTGATTTCCATGGCAAGGGTGATTCCTTTGGTATTTCCAAAGGTACTACCAGTTCTAACCTGGAATTTGATATTGTTTCTGAGATGCAGAGACAGAAAACTTCTTTGTCATTCTTTGACATTTTAAGGTGGTGCCCTGCCCAAAGGGAAATAGTGCTAAAATCCTTAGAGCAAGCAGACAAGTTGAAAGGAAAGAGTAGGATGACACCTGTTAGGGACGTGAATGCAACCTTATATAGAAACAAGGCAGGTACTCCACCCTTCCTTTTAAGTTTAAGAATTTTCGAGAAGAATTTGCACAACTGTTTATTGGATTCGGGAGCTTCAGGAAATGTCATGCCATTTTTTGTGTGTAAGAAGTTGGGATTGGACCCCATTTAGACAAATAAGAAGGTCATTCAACTGGAAAAAATAGAGGTCAATGTGGTGGGGGAATTAAGAAACATACACGTTCAAGTAGGATCAGATCCTAGGATCCTAACAAACATAGACATCTAAGTGGCAGACATTCCCGAAACCTATGGTATGCTGCTAAGCAGAGATCTGATGAAGAGCCTAGGAAGATACCTTTCCCTTGACTTTTCACATATGTGGCTACCATGGAGAGGGATCCCTACTCAGATCAGGATTGAGAGTGAGCCTTGCCTCAAGCATATCATTACTGAATATGATTGCCACAATGAGGTAGCCTATTTTGAAACTGGGATAGGCGTGTATAAAAAAGAAGCCTTAACCTTTTCTGTTTTGGATCCTAAAGAACTGCCCATACAAAAGCCCCATGACCTTGTAATTAATGAGAACCAACAAGCTTTGATTAGAAAACTACAGCAAGATCAGCTGGTCTTGGGGGAAAATGTAGATTTACAAAGTCTCCTACTCCCCAATTGGTGTAGGGTACACTATCAAAACCACTCTGAAATAACATTTCAACCCTGCATTGACATTTTAAAACATGTTTCCCAAGCTGGGGAAGCTGGCACAAGTTTCCCTAAGACCATTCCAGACCGCTTCCCATTTGAGGCCAAGGAAGCAACCATGTTAACCAGGGATACAACATTTGCAAAAGAAATCCCTCTTCAAATTGAACCTACCCTAGACACACGCCCAAATCAGCATACTGATGAGGAGCAGTCCCAAGATTTGCTTGACACCCCTGCACTCACGGATATACCAAAACCCAAAGGGTTAACCCAAGAGATAAATAAATATCAAAAGGAAAAACTTGGGCCACATGATGCATCTGAAAAGGGATTGGGAAGTATTCTTGAGAAACCTACTAAACAACCATCCCATGTGTTTAATTCAAAAGAATCAACCCCTGCCTGTGATCAGTTGTGGACCCTTACCTTTGATGGATCCAAGTCCAAGACCAGTTGTGGTGTTGGAATTGTGCTAACCAGCCCGAAAGGGAAAGTTTTATTTGCTTCTTACAGGTTGCAATTCGGATGCACTAATAATGTAGCCGAATATGAAGCCCTGGCACGGGGATTAATGTTTGCACACAAGAAAAAGTCACAACCCTGATGGTTAAGGGAGATTCAAAAGTGGTTGTTAAGCAAGTGCGCAGCCAGTACACCTGCCACAATAAAAGGCTGGCAGCATATAGAAATAGGGTGTGGAATCTGATCAAAGACTTTGATGCCTTTGGGATTAGTTTAATCCCTAGAGAAAAAAATCAAGTGGCTGATTCATTGGCAGTCGCTGCAAGCACCTTGGAACCTATGCAAGGCTCCAAGTTTAAAATATTTTCAGTTGAACTGATGTCCACCCCAGTTGTTCCTGACAATATCAGGAACTTTCAAGTCTTTGAGGATGATCGGAACATTCTGGCTTTCTTAGCCATCTCAGATGTCTTTGAGGGGAAAATTATTGATGAGTCTAATAGAGATCAAGGGGATTGGAACCCTGAAGAATGTGATACAGAAGGGGTGCTTAACCTAAAGAGTAATAACATTCCCAAGGGAATGGTTCCTCTATGGAATGGTTTCTATAGAGAGAATCTTTGATTCAGACCCAAGGGTTCGAGAGAAGGCATCAGCTGAAGAGAAGGGAGGAGAATATGAGACAGTTAACCTAACTGACTCGGGTCCTGAAAGGAATGTCTACATAGGGAAGGCCTGCCCTGAAGCAATCAGGGAAGACATATCGAGGGAACTTAAGAATGATATTGCTGCTATAGCTTGGGGATATGAGGACCTCTAGACATTTGATGCTTCGGTTATGACTCACACTATTCCCTTAAAGCCCGAAGCTAAACCTTTCAGACAGAAGCCGCAAGGATAATCTTCCCTATACGCCATTCAACATGGGTGGCTAACTTAGTCCCGGTTCGTAAGAAAAGCAGGGAGATCAGACTATGCGTTGACTTTAGAAATTTGAATAAAGCCTCAGAGAAGGATAATTTTCCACTTCCTTCTCTAGATGAGGTTCTGCAGACCATCAACAGAGCACAGATGATGTCATTCTTGGACGGTTACTCTGGATATAATTAGGTTATGGTCGACTTTGAAGACAGGATGAAGATAGCTTTCACTACCAAGTGGGGAACGTTTGCGTACAAGAGGATGCCCTTCGGTCTAATAAATGCTGGAGCAACTTTCCAGCATGCCATGGATATAGCTTTCAAGGATCTGATTGGAAAATGCATTATTGTTTACATTGATGATTTGACAGTATTCTCCAAGGATAGATTGAATCATGTTGTGGACTTAGCCAAAGTTCTCGAAAGGTGCCTCCAGTATGGAGTCTCCTTAAATCCCAAAAAGTGTGTGTTCGGAGTTTCTGAAGGGAAGCTCTTGGGACACATAATTTCAGAAAATGGAATATCCATTGACCTAGAGCGCGTTGAGTCCATTCTCAAGATAGCCATGCCAGGGAGCAAGAAGGAGATGAGATCCTTCTTTGGAAAGATCAACTTCATGAGGAAGTTCATCATAGGCTTTGCAAAAATCGTGAAGCCCTTGAACGAGATGATGAAGAAGGATGCCAAAATAGAGTGGAGTGATGAGGCGAAGGCAGCATTTTCTCAAGACAAGCAATCCATATCGGAAGCTTCAGTCCTCACTAATCCTGATTATTTGAGGCCATTTTACATCTACTCTTTTGCCTTTGAACATTCGTGTGTGGCTATATTAACTCAACGAGGAGAAGAGTTAAAGGAGAGGTCGATTGCTTTCATGAGTTCTCCCTTCAAAAACGCTGAAATTAAATACCCACTTCTTGAGAAGAAAGCTTTTGCGCTGGTCTGAGCTGTTAAAAAATTCAGGCACTACATTCTCTGAAGTCAGATCATTGTTGTTGTCCATGACACTGTTGTCAAGTCTCTACTAATGCAAAGCGAACTGGGAGAAAGAAGAGGGAAGTGGATGGCCATCTTACAAGAGTTTGATTTGGAGATATGTCCCATGAAATTAGTCAGGGGTACGGGTTTATCTCAGTCCATGGATGATGCTGGTAACAACGTTATTTGTCAACAATATACTACCCAGTCCTTCTCAAATGACCCATGGTATGCTGATCTCATTTCTTTCATGCTCAATAACCAGTGTCTGCAGGGAATGAACGCCACTCAGAGGAGGGCCCTGAGACTAAAAAGCTCACACTATATGTTTAAAGGAGGGCTCCTATACAGAAGGAATTTTGAAGGAGTGTACTTAATATGCCTTAATCATTAAGAGGCTAAACATGTGATCTTTGAGTTTCATGGGAAACATGGCACAGGTCATGGGTCTGTAGATTCATTAGCACACCAGATCCTCCGATCTGGTTACTACTGGCCCTGTGTATTCAAGGATGCTCATCAGCATATGAGAACATGCTACACATGTCAGATTGCTACACCAAGGGAATGCCATGTAGCCATGCCATTACAGCCCGTTTACGAGGTGAGGCCCTTTGCCCAATGGGCATTGGATTTTATTGGAGTTATCAACCCAAACTCTACTGCAGGGCATAAATTCATCTTGACTGCTACTGACTACTGCACGAGGTGGATAGAGGCCATACCTTGCAAAAATAGCACAACAGAGGTAGTGATCAAGTTTCTCACCGAGTCCATCACTACAAGGTTTAGGGTACCCTTCACTCTAGTATGTGACAATGGCTCTGCTTTTTCTTCTGCCGAGTTTATTTCTTGGGCCTATGATCACAAGATTGTCTTAAAGTACTTGTCAAATTATTACCCGCAAGGCAACGGAGTTGCAGAGTCTACCAATAATAATCTCTTGCAGGTGATTAGGAAATTGTTAGAACATAACCCTAGAGACTGGCATACCCAGCTGAGATTCGCACTATGGGCAGATAGGACTCGGATTAAGGCTGCCTTGAACACCTCACCATTCAATCTGGTATATGGCCAAGAGCCCATTTTTCCCATTCATCTTCAAATACCTATCCTTGAGTTCATGCAGAAGTTTGACTCCAGTGACGTTAGGATAGAGGTTAGATTAGCTGCTTTGTTGAAATTAGAAGAACAAAGAGATGTTGCATTGCAGCAATTCTTTAGACATCAGGCTGTTGTCAAACGCTGGTTTGATAGAAGAGCCAAGATAAAAGCTTTTAGGATATCAGACCTAGTGCTCCTATGGGACAAAGCCAATGAAAAGAAAGGCAGTCATCAGAAATTCGACAAACTTTGGCTGGGTCCTTATCAGATTGTTGAGATCTTAGGAGAAAATGCTTTCTGATTGAGTAGTTTAACCAGAGAACCTGTCCCCTTGCCTATCAATGGACAGTTTCTTAAGCACTATTTTGAATCATGAGGTTGGCGTTTGGTTTGGATAGGTAGAATATTTATATAAATAATTTATGCTTGTAAATAATCTTTGTGTATAATCTATCGTTCTTTGTGTAAATAATGTGGCTCTTGTTTGTAAATAGTTTGTTGTTTAGTTGCTTTTCTTCTTGTTCTTTCTTTCCGTTTCCTTTGTTCTTTGTTTTTGTTTTGGGTTTTGTTCTTCGAGTTTGATCTGTTGCTTTCCATTTTGGAATGGTGGTTGTTATCTGAAGCATACTGTGGTCATTAGGAGAGAAGTGGTTTAGATATTTTCAGGTTCTTTGATTGGAAGATTTTGTCCTCAACTCGTTGTTTCATGCTTGTTTTCAATAAAGGTTGTGGAAAGTTTTAAAACAAGGTGCCAAGTGAGTAACTTTCATCAGCTCCCCTGAATCTATCACAAATAATTAAGGATCATCTCCTCTTATAAGGGTATATTTGTCCTAGGACTATGGTGTTGTAAGATTTGAGTGAAAAATCCGATCTCCCAAGTGCTGTTATGAGGTCCATGGTAGTTTTCAACCCAGATCAGATGTTAAACATCTGACATATTGAAAAGAAAAAGAGAATTAAATGAAAAATCTGAAACTCCAAAAGAAAAGAAAAGAATTATCAAAAGAAGAGGAGTCAATATGAATGGGTGATTCCAGTATCTCTACCGGGGCTATGGACGCCTGACTGGCAGTAGAGAAATGCTGAGAGAACTAGAGGTATCTCTGTCGGGGATATGGACGCCTGACTGGCAGCAGAGCAATGCCCGGGATATCATTGCACAAAGGGAAATCAACTCATGTAGCTCAAATCTTGCACATTTTTGTCCAAAAGATGAGGAAAACTTCATAAGAGAATGATGCACAATCAAGCACACACATAGATTGAGGGGGTAGCCATTGATTGACTTACATTTGAGATTCTAGCTCAGCCTTTCTTGCTAAAACTGACCCAACTGGAGTTGTGATGCTTATGAACCAGGAGTTCTGGGTAGCTGAATCCTTCAGATTCTCAAAAATGGTTAAACCATTTTCCCAGCCGAGTCACCATTTGTCATGCCTTGCATAACCACCCCACTTTGATCTGGATCAAAATGGGTCCCCCTTTCTCTTTGTTGTCTTTTTCTCTTTTGCCTTTGGTTTTCTGCCTTAGGAGTTTTCCTTTCAAAGTTCTGCCGGAGGCGGAACCGGGACCAATACCGGACTTGGAAATTCCTTCTAAGTTTTGGTCTTGTTTCGTCCCCGGTTCCGGTTCTGGCTTTTCTTTGCCTTCTTCCTTCGTTCTTTGTCAAAGTCGGGTCTGGGTCCGGGTTTGGAATGTTGAACTTTCTTAAAGTTCCTCATTTTGGTTCCGTCTCAGGTCCGACCCCGCCCTTTTCTTTCCTCTTTGTTGGTCTGGTCTTTTTGTGTCCTTTGCCTTAGGTGTTTCCTTTTGCGTCCTTTGGCATTTTGTTTCCCTTTGTTTTGGTTGTTTGTTTTGGCAGACTCGGGACCAGAGCGGCTTCCGAACTTGGAATTTTTTTAAAGCTCTGTTTTTGTTCCTTCCCCGGCCCCAGTTTCGCCGCTTTGGTCTTTTTCTGCCTTGTGTTTCTTTTTTCTGTTGTTCCACCGAACTCGGAACCGGAACGAACTCTGAACCCTGAAACTTGGAAAAATTTATGGTTCGGATTTGGTTCCCATCCCGATTCTGCTTCGTCCCATTCTTTTACTTTTTGTTTCTTTTTTTGCTTTGTCGTGGGGTTTTCCTTCCCCTTTTCTCTTTCTTTCTATTCCTTTCTTCCTCCTTTGGATGACGTCCGAGGTGGGTTCGGAACGGAATCCGAACCCGAAACTTGGAAAAGTTTCTGGTTCGGATTTGGTTCTGACCCCGGTTCTACCTAGTTCGTTATTCTGCTCCGGCTCCGCCGGTGTTTTGTTTCCGTCCTTTGCATTTTGGGTTTCCTCGCGGACACGAAGCCGGGACGGGGTATGAACTTGGGAATGGTGATTATTTCCCTGGCTCATTCCAGCCCCGAGTCTAGTTTTCTTTTGGCTCCGCCCCTGCCAGTTTTAGAGGCGAGGGATGTTGTTTGAGGGTCGTGTTTTGTCCCGATCCTGGTTCCGTCGGGATTTGTCCAGTTTTACCCTCTCGTCCCATTTCGGATTTGACCCCACCTCCACCGGTTTTATATTTCTTTTTGATAATATTGGAGGCATGATAAATAATGATATACCTTACTTGCCTTTGGGAACTAATGGAGGAATCTGTTTTGCAGGATCAGGTTTATTTATCTAAAGATATCCCTTAAGGAGTTTTCGCCAAAGGATCTGAGTTAGACAAGAGTTCTGGCCGAAGGATTGGGGTCTTGCTGACCCAATTGGGTCCCACCGACATATTTTGTGCCTTCGGTGTAACACGTTGAGCGCAGCATAACGTCTCATCGACCGAGGTAAGGTCACAACGACAAGGAGGAAGCTCGGCGAGAGTGAAAGAAATCGGCGAAAGGTCCTGCCGATACACAAGAGTCTTGGCAACATGCAAGGGGAGTCACCATAAGTCTTGTCGACAAAGGTTCCCCAGGGCTTTTCAGGGAAGATTTAGACTTTCTCCATAGGGTCTGGGCAACCATGCAGAGCTACACCAAAACAGAATGGGCTCGTCGCCGAGAAAACGAAGGGTCGCTTTAACGTCTCCCCGACAATGGGTGGTCATGCCGACAACACAAGGAGCTCGGTAAGAGGAGAGCTATGTGGGGTAAGGACTCCCTGAAACCATGAAGTCTCCCGAAAGGAAAAGGAACTCGCCAAAAGACAGAGCGTTCACCAAAAGGTCCTAGCGAACAACTGAAGTCTCACCGAAGGGGCATGGCTTTGGCGAAAGGAATGTAGATTGACGAGATGTCTCGTCAATACCATGGGGTTTTTCCGATAACAAGATGGGCTCAGTCAAGGATCATGCCTTCGCCACAAGGTCTTGGCAAAGGAAGAAAGTCACGCCGAAATAGAAATAGAGCTCACTGAGAGGACGTGATTTCGCCATGCAGTCTTGCCGAGGGTCTTTACGAGATCGGTATGATCTCTATGGCTTGCCAGAGCCTCTCGCCAACTGGCCCGTGCTACGCCGACGGACTTGCAGAAAGGCAGATCTGGGGAGGAAGGAGCGCCGAGCGAGCAAGAAGATGAAGCCATGCCACAAAGGGACAACTATGAGGTTTGCTGACAGGGGTAGATCAGCACTAATGGGGATATTTTGGGGCACTCGAGGTAGCTCCGCTGGAGGTCGAAGGTGGACACGGAGGTGTAGAAGTTATGGCGATAGGTGCAAAAGATCTGCAAATCTTTCCAGAGTCGATATTTACCAGCAGAGACAGTGAGGAGGTCACATTGAATATAGAACCGACTCCCTTCAAAAATCTAGGCGCCGACTTCCTGACACGACGTGATATTTTGTAAACCCTAAAAGCGGGTGTCGACTTTCTCTTCGGGAGAAGATATATATGTGGCATGCTTTCCTTTTTGGATGGGGGTCTAAAAATTTCTAGGTTAAGAGAACTGTTTAGAGCTAGAATTGTTAGGAGTTAGTTAGCTAGCAGAAGGAGATCGAGTTGCATCTTGATTCTCAGTAATGAGAGCTCCTCTTGTCTTCTTGGTTAGCAATTAGGTTTCAGTACAGGCGGTAATGTATTTCCAAATTTCTAGTGTAGATGGAGGTAGTCTGAAGATACAGGTTTTCTGTACACTGGTGATTGTGCTATATTTATAAATGTTGCTTATCTGTCTAACCCATAGTAGAAGCAACCAGATTTGAATCTACTTCATATTGTGTTCCAGAACGGTATTTATCTGAAATTAATCATTTGATTTTGAAGGCTTTCAAGGAATGAAATTTCATTTTTATCTTTTATTTAAACGGTAGTTTATAATCAGTTGTTAAAATCAGCACTGTCAATGAATGCAACTATGTGTTGATCACTAGTTAATTTCGTTCTTCAGTTTTAAGTTAGAAAATTCCTTGAAGTTAGCAAATTCTGGTTAAGGTTGGATGAATTATTGTTAATTTATGTTTCAACACCCTGATCCATCTTTTTATATTTCTTTAAAACCCCTGGTTAGTATAGGATTTATTTCATATTTGATCTTGGAGCAATCCAGAAGCCCAAAACCAACAGACCCCTTGAATATTACTGTTGCATTGGCCACTGAGCAACATCAGCATAGTTGAGACCCAACTACCAAGACCTTGGGAGCTAAGGTATCCATGTGATCATCTTTCTCTTTCAGGAGAAGCAGAGTAGCAATATTTTTTTTAGCACTGTTGTGGTGCCAAAATCGCCATCAACAGGTGGTTGAGGGTTAGGGCAAGTCATTATAAATTCAGTTTTGTGCATTGCCAGCTTGGAGCCTGAAAATAGAGCAAAATAGGTCAAAAATTCCCAAGGTATTAATCACTCCTTCCTTAGAATTTTGTATGAACAGCATGTTGTCATTAGCAAAATGCGAGTTGAGTGCGGTAGCATTGCCTAGAAGTGGAATGCCTTGGATAAGCTTGTTTAGGTGAGCATGCTGAAAAAGATAGCCTAAAGCATCAGCAACAAGGACATAAAGGAAGGGAGCAAGGGGATAGCCCTGGCGAATGGATTTTTGTAAAGGAAAGGAAGGAGAAAGAGTACCATTAACAGCAACTCTAGCATTAGTATCCCTAAAGAGCATGTTGATTTGATCACATAATTTAGGGTCAAAGCCGAGCCATTTTAGTATTTTAAGAATGAAAGGCCAACAAATGTAGTCATAGGCTTTATCAAAGTTAATCTTGATAATTAGAGCATCTTGAGCGGATTGTTGTGCCCATTCAGGATTTTCCCAAGAAAGAATCAAATTGTCTAAAATAAATCTCCCTCCCAAGAATCCAGTTTGTTCTCAATGCACTATCATTTGAGAGATATGTTTAATTCTTTGAGCTAGTGCTTTAGCTATTATTTTATATGATGTATTGAGGAGAGTAATTGGTTACCACCCATTAACAGTATCTTCTTCCTTTCCTTTGGGAATGAGTTTAATCAACCCTTGGTTAATCACCTTTCCCAAAGAACCAGTTTCGATTCCCTCAAGGTAAACATAATAAAAATCCTCCTGAATGTGAGGCCAAAGAGCTTTATAAAATTCTACTGGAAGTCCATCAATACCAGGGCTTTTTTCTAAAGCCATACATTGAAGAGCCTCGTCAATTTCATCTATGGAGAGGAGGTGATAGAGCAATTTTCTATACTCAGGGTCTATTTTCTTGGGAATATATTCAACACAATCCTCAAGGATGGGAAGGAGGATATTATTAGTTGATTCATCTATAAAAAGGTTTTTTAAGTGCTCATAGAAAGTATCCATAATGTTAGAATGGCTAGTTTGTAGGGAACCATCAGCAGATCTAATTGCAAAAATGTGCTCCATTTTATGCGTGTGGTTAAGATATTGAAAAAATAATTTGGAAACACGATCACCATCCTTGATCCATTGAAGTCAAGCATGGATTTGGGCACCTTTTCCTTTATACACAGCCATTTTTTGAAGCATATATTCAGCATTGGCTATAGATTTCTATAATGAGTTGTTGTAGGGGTCAGAAGCCAATCGTGATCACCCATAAACAAGTTGTCCTTGCAAATATTTCTCAAGTCTGTGACATTGGGCTGCAACTCTTCACCCATAGTTATGAAGAAATATTGTACATCTAGCAATAGTTATCTCCCACCAATTTATACAACTGACTTCTTGTGGCCTTGGTTTCGACTTCCAAATAGCAAGCAGACCATCAATGCAATCTTGATTTTGGAGATGTGTAACATTTAGTTTGAAGGGAAGGTCATTGGAAGGGGGCATGGAATTCGAGAGGGAAAGAATGATGAAGATAGGAAGATGGTCAAACAAATTGGTTGAAAGGTCTACAAACACAAGTCAACCATCATGCGAAGCAAGAATGGGCAATTGGGAGAGATATAAAATCTATCCAATCGACTCATTTTTTGCAAATTTCCTTCTCTACAGTTGCTCCATGTATACCAATGAGGCATATGAAGGTTGAATTTACCCAAGAGAGGATCATGCACACCAAGGGAATTTCAAGCCAACATCTAAGCTTCAAGTTCAGCTTGGGTTAGGTTTGAAGGACCAACCCAACTACGATCGGAAGGCTGCTCCACCATGTTAAAGTCACCTCCCAAGACCCACTCAACATTAGGAAGATTATTGCGAATCCACTCCCAAAGTAAGGTTCTCTCAGTAGGAGAATTAGGAGAATAAATCAAACAAAACCCCACCATCATCTCATTGATTAGAGTAGTTTCCCAAACACAAAAGTTGTTAGGATCAGATCCAATAGCCACAATATGCTTAGCTAACCATGGGGAAAAGCTAAGAACAACACCACCACCACCATCAGAGTGGTTGGTATGGAGAAATATCACATCAGGCCATATAGAAGCTAAGGTAGGTTTGAGTCTAAGAGAGCCCACTTTGACTTCTTGTAGCATTAAGACATCAGTTTGATTGCTCTGAATGGACTTTTTGACCTGAAATTTTCATACAGGGAGGGTCAATCCCTGCACATTCCATGACTGGATTTTGCACTTCATTGGGACGAGTCTAGGAGGGTTTCCTCATCAAACTAAAGAACATTAAACTAATTTAAAATTTTACAGCTTGGGGCAACCATTGTAGGATTTGGATCAAAAGGGTCCATCAAGGAGTCTTCACCAAGTGACTTGTGGAAAGGAAGTAGAGGTTGATTTTTGGCAAGGATATGATCTTGAGGAGGCAAAGATGCTTCAAGAGAAGAAGCATTTCCAATATAGGGGGTATCCTTTTTCCTCTTTGAAGCCCTTGGTTGCAGTCCTAAAACAACATCTTTGAAGGATTTTCTCTTAGAATGGTGGGGTGAACTGCGTGAAGAAGGGGGTGAAGGGGGAGAAGGTTGGGCATTTGGTGCGAGGGGGAGGTGAGCAAGAGAGGCGAAGAGGGTTGAGGGGAAATAGGCTTATGATGATCACCAATAGAAGTTGAATCAGCGGTCTAAGGATTATCAACAGGTGGTTGAGATTTTTTTGGTTTATGGAAGGGGTAGCTATGGATGAGGTGACCTTCCCTTCTGTAATAAAAGCAGGCATTAGGCTTATTCAGATAATTAATGTGTTGTGCAAATTCAAATCCTGGACCTATAAGCTTGATGGAATCATGGAGAGTTTGATTCAAGTCCATCTCAACACAAGCCCTGGGATGAGAGCGTAAGCTTGCCTATTTATCTGAGTGTTGCTTGCACCATAACACTTTACCAAGTTGAGAAAAGATATTTAACAAAAAAGGGTGAAATGCTAAGTTGAGGAAAGGAAACTCAACCCACATGGGGTATCTAGATTTAGTAATTCCTTCTGGGTGAAAATCGAGCTCCCAAGCTTGCACATAACAAGTTTTCCCACAGATAATCCAAGATCCATACTGAAGAACCACACGGGAATGGTCAGGATCAGAAAATGTGCATGCCATGTATCCCCTACCCAAACCCCTCAAGGATTCTATAACCCAACCCTTGTTTTCCCAGTTATTACAGGCCCATTTAAAAAAAAAAAATTCTGACAAAATGCCTCTGAGAAAAAACAAGAATGTGATATTACTTTAATAGTAGAGGGAAGAATTAAGCAACTTGGAGAAAATTCATGAAATAGCTTGCATCTAAAAGAGCAATAAATTTTAGATATTCTTATGCAATATTTATAAGATATAGTTTAATGATATATTAGATCAGCATTAGGAGTGATTTATTCACTAAAAATAAATATTGTAAATAAATTATCCATACCTTGCTTATATTTCTTGTAGCCAATTCTATTCCTTAGTCCTTTCTCACCAATGGTTTAGGCCAAGGTGCAGTTTTATCCCAAACAATTGGATTTAAGTCACTATCTGTCCCATCCAAGTGGATTTTGTGACCCATTGAGATATATAACTTATGCCAACATACTATGCACAAGGTAATACCTAATAACCAATTACCCAAGGAGAATTCTTATTTGAGTTACTATTTCCCAAAATCAATGATGTCAAGGATTTGACCATGAGAGTTAGACCCAAATTTTATGTATTCTTATAACTCCTTTTTCCTACCACCCATAAGATGGCTTAGTGATAGATAATGTCATCCATCACTTGCATGCCACTAGCTCTATGGCCTACATGCCATTGGTGGAAACCATCCAAGCCTCAGGAGTAAGACTTGGCACCATCACATGCATGCTACTAGTGAAATAAAACCAACTGTGGGCTATGACTAAAATTCTAAATGCAAATCATGCTTCTTGACTATCATAAATTTGGAGCTTCAATAAGTTTATCTTATGCAAGTCATAGGATTTAGCAATCCGTGATTACCTTAGAGGGAGAGGAATAATCTATGTTTAGGGGGCATACAACCCTCTACCTATGCCTTGTAGAGTCCTTAAATCTCACCATCTTTTTGCTTCCTTAGAAGTAGCTCTTATACTAGGCTTAGCTCTATAAGAGGGGGAAAACAACTCCTAATTCAAAATCATTCAAACCCAAAGATCTAGGATATGCATCATTTATGGCCATCCTGTGGATTTTTAATATTGGTAATATGAAGGAAGGATATGATAGTCAATTTATTTTCAATGTCTTTTCGAGATATTAATCATCCAGTAGGAGTTATCCAACACATGCCAAGGAAAGGCAGGTAAGGTATACAACCCACTACTAGACTCACATATGAGAGTTTGCCACTCCACTCCTCGAGGCCTTAGCAAGTATAACAACTATTTGAATTTTATTAAAAAATTTGTTTAAAATTAAGAATTATATGAATTCATTTGAAGATAAATCCTACTTTTCCTAATGAACCCAATTGAAATATAGAGTTAACTATTTCTTTTACTATTATTTATGTTTGGATAGACCCCTCCCACTGCCCAACCTTAAGAATTCAATACCTATATGTCTAAATACATATATATTAGATAATTTGAGCATTTCATATCAAATTCAACCATTTCATCTATAATATAAATTTCCTAACAAGTACTTAAATAACATTAATATACAATTTCATCATAGGGAAATAAAACTTATTATTTCGTTATTTCTCTAAATGTTCTTTTTTGATAAATAAATAGGAATGTCATGGTTTTTAACTCGAGGATTATGTGACCATCGTCACCATAATTTAAAGCATGGCAAGGAGTGAAATGTGGAATAGAAGGTAGGTAACATGTGCAACATTTAGTTTAACCAGAAAAAAATACAATTTTATTATACTCATCTAATTTAACCAAAAAAAAATACAATTTTATTATTCTCATTAACCATGGGTGCACTTATAGACCCAAGCTTTTTATAGGTAAAAGAGAACTTCTAAACAAGGGTAGTTGGGCATATAATTTTTCATCTACCATAAACCAATCACCTAGCAAGAATTCAATAATTAAAGAAAAGTGTTTAATAGACATTGCATGATTTTTAAACCTGAAAATAAAAATAATAATAGTGGAAATGGTTGGAGAAAGAAAAAATCCTAGAACTAAGGCATCCCACTTATCACTACACCTAAGAATGGGATATGACCTCTTTCCTCACTCACCCTTCATTTTTTGAAAATTTCCTACCTTCTCTACCTTCAAAAATCCTCTTTTTAACACCATTATAGCAACCAATATAACTATGGCAGTTAAATTCAAGGCATCTAGCTGACGCGTAGATGTAGGAAGTATGGAGAGGCATGACATCCCTTGAGTAGCTTGCTCCATTAATTCACCCTATCAATTGTGTTGACCATAATTTTTCATTTTTTTATATTTATCTCCCTTAAAGGGGTTGATAGGAAAAGAGAGGTCATTTAAATTTTTCTTTATTTTCTTTGTGATGTGGGAATTAAATTTATGTATATCTTTTTTCATTTATTCTAATTTATTCATACATATAATTTAACAAAATTATTTTAGTCATTTCTAAGGTGGGTCTAATTTGGATTGGGATTGTTATCAATAATCTCTAAAATGTAATCAAAATGAGTGAATAATTAAAATTGAATAGTTTTCTAGATTCTGAGGATTAGACATACAAATGAAAACAAATCTCAATACACTCAATTTGTTGATAAAATATTTATTTAAATATCACACTACATATTTTATACTTGGTTATGTGAACCTATGTTTGAAAAAATGTTACCAGAAAATTCTTGACATAGAGCTTGGACTCTCTCTCTATGTATGTGTGTATGTATGTATGTATGTATACATGCATGTATAAAAAAAACCCACTAAATACTTACAACCATATTCCTTATATAATTCCACCAATCCAACATTAGTCTAGGTTAGTTGAAAACATAATCAATGTATTAAATTTAATATATAACACAAATAATTAGTCATAATCATTAATAGTAGTCATTAACAATTCATAACACCATGCATATACACACACATAGGTCCAATGACATATTATAATCATAATTTTCATCCCTAGTCCAAACTACAATGAGGCTAGGGGGTTTATAAAAATATAAAGGGGTTCTTAAGGTTGTGACAAAATTAAGGGATTGCTTATCCAAGTTTCCAAATCTAACCAGGACCCATTCACCCTTACTGGCGAATGAGTCCATGTTAGCTATTGCTCTATATTTTTAAGACATTAAAATCTCATTTTTTAGCTTTTGTTTGGTACTGTTACCTTTCAGTTTCAGTTTCTTGATTTGTTGTTTCATCAATTTCATTATATTTAGCTTAAATTGCTTCATTTTAATGCATTGTTAAAAGTTCAAAATTGCATCAAAACATTTCATCTTCAACTTATTGCATTGTGTAATCAGTAAATTGCTTTGCTTAGACTCTGAAAATTGCATTTCATTCTAGGTTATTGCACTTTCACTTTTCTATTCTAGGGTTTGCACATTGGGGTTGTAAAACTTGTATGAGCTTTACAACTTGGTGTCCTATTCACAATACTATTATAAGATGTATTTCAAGGCTCATGTCATCTCGTGATATCTCACTAATCGTGGATCTTGGGTTTCCTAACTCTATTTCTGATAGTGTTGAGAATCAACCCTCTATGGATCATAGTTTGCATACTTCATTTCCTATGGCTTCACCTCCTACAATCAATGTGCATGATGTCATTGACAAGCTAGATGAACAACTAGAAAACGTACAAGTCCATATCCTTAGTGAATTCATAGACATTAGCTTGGTTCTCATTATACAAAATCTAAGGAAAGTGCTTAAAACTCAAAATGAAACAAAAATCCTCTATAGCCTTAGTTGCTTCTTTCATTAATACTTGAACAAACAAGACAATAGCAACATACATGCCATAATCAATCCTCCTACTGAAATTAAGAACAATGTTAACATAGATCATGATCATATGCAAACACATCCCGTAGAGAATGTGATAGCATTTATCGAAGCTAAACCTTGTAAGGGCTTGACTAGACAACCTCTTGACATTGCTTTCTCACAAAATGACATACCTAAACGTGCACCTGATGGTCCTCTTTACATAGCTGGCCGAATCAATAATAAGCCCACTAATGGGATATTGAATGATCTCGTTTGTGGAGAAAATGTGATCACATAAGAATTCTTATATGTGCATGAGCTATATCAAGAAACATATGATAACCCAAAAGCATGGATCAAGACACATAATGGATTTTCTTTCCCTACGATAGGCTCGATAGATCTTCGTTTAAAGGTGGGACCAAAAAAATTAATAGTCTCATTCTCCATCATCCCACAATTGGACCAATTTCATGTGAAGCTAGGCTATCCATGGCTTTGCTTCATGAACTAAATGCCTTCAATTGTGCATAAGTGTCTAAAGTTTCCATTTTCCAATGGCATCTTCACTGTGCATCATAGTGGATATCATCCGACCTCAGAAAAAGGGAATTTCTCACTAGATTACTTTTTGCCTGAGCCTATGGAACCTATCAAGCCTCATGAAGATTTATTTTTCAAATCATATCAAAAATTCAAGGTAAAGAAAGTAGCAGGACTATCCCTTCACAACATGCCTCAACGTATGACCGAACCAACCATCCTTGATGAGACAATGAGTGAACCAAAAACACTTCCAACCATACAAGAACAATCTATAGAACAAATTCCTGCAATTTCCCACAAGAGACCATGAGATAGTACAAGCAATCTCATTGTCCCTCCTAGAGTCAAACAAGTTTACAAAGTCAAAGAGAAAGCAGTTGAGCAACCTCATGTTTCTTCTAGTCCTCCCAAGGAAGAGAAGAAAACTATGATTGACAAACCTGCTCTTACACAAAAACAAATTGATAATAATTTGAAAATAAATCAAATTTCTAGAGAGCGTAGATGTAGATTTCATGCTACTACTTATAGATTGCGAACTCAAGAAAATAACCATGACATAGAAAATCAAAATCCAAACCTACCCAAAGCAATGCATGATGACTCTCAACCCTCACCACATCTTAAACAAGAATATTGCATGAGCTTAAATGAAAAATCTCCTAAAAATAGTGTTCAACTTGGTGTGTGTCCTAGATCGGCACTTGATGTTGTCCCTTTGGTTAGTTTCCCGCCTTCCATTTATACCAATCGAGATTTGGAGGCAAATGACCTGCTTTAGGTTGACTCGCATGTGCCTTACTATTATTTTTCTTTTTCATTTTTCTTTACAATTGCATGTGTGTAATGTGATCCCCCGTGACATTTCGTTTGGTGTTCCTCTCTCTTTTGTGCATTCTTCTATATGTACCTTCATTCTTCTCTATTTCATAATCATTTTTCATTTGTCTTGTGTTTTCCTTTTGGGGATGACGCAAGGCATCGAGACATTTATGTCTCTTCTATGTTGACCCAAAAGATTTTCCTTTATCTTTTACATTTGACTTGTGTTTTCCTTTTGGGGATGATGCAAGGCGTCGAGACATTTATGTCTCTTCCATGTTGACCCAAAATATTTTCCTTTATCTTTTCCATTTGTCTTGTGTTTTCCTTTTGGGGATGATGTAAGGCATCGAGACATTCATGTTTCTTCCATGTTGACCCGAAAGGCGTTTTCTTTGTTTTCTCTCTCTTTGTGTCATTCTTCCAATTCTATGAGTATTTGGGGAATGATGATAGTTCCATGCTCTATAACAACATTGTATCACATACATACTAACCCAAAATCCATAGATCCCTTATGTATTTGTGGGGGAAACCCTTCCTATTTCATAATGCAACTTGCTTTGAAAACATATGATTTGGCATAGGATTTTCTGAGGAAAGTTCTCATTAGCTACTTTAAAGAAATTTCTCATAGTAATGGTGTAAAAACCACTTTAAAGTGGGGACATACATCGATGACATCTTTTGGAAAAAATATCATAGCATGATTTTCCTTTTTCTTGTGATATGTCCTCTTCTTGGCGGTGTCATTGGGTTTGATGCCATCCAATAGTGTACAATCTACTGTCATGGCATGATGCGAATGATGCATCCCATGGGTGATGATCTGACACTTTTGGTGTGTCCTCTCTTCGAGACATTAGGAACAATAATCCCTAAGAAAACCATTACACAAAAAAATAAAAATCCCCTTTAACAAAATTTTTACATGACAAAAGCATTTACAAAATCATTTACATTGTGGTGCCTTAGTAAAGTTATCAAGAGGATAACTTTGGTATGGTTATTATGATGGGAAGTTGATACACTGGCATGACTTTCTCACTAAACCACTTTGTTGGGACAACTCACCTAGTGGACAAACTAAGGTTCCACTACCCTAGAGTGAGCAGCATATGTTATATACAAACAACCCCATTCCACATCGTGTTGAAATGGTTTTACTTGATCCTTTGTTTTTGTTTATTTTTTGACCTTTGATAAGGTATGATTATGTATCTTTGTTATTGTTGCATACTTCAGTGTCTTGTATGTCTACTTTAGTGTGAGTTTGACTTGGGGTCATGCTCTCACTAAAGTGGGGGCAAAATGTAGTAACAAAAAAAGTAGTCTTTATCCCTTGGTTTGATAATTGACATTAAACCTGAATTAATGATGTCTTGGAGTGGTGTTGTAATGTTTTGTACACATTCACACTATTCTAGGACCTATATTTGACTCAAACATTCCTTAATTGATCCATTTTCAAGGGTTTTGTAAAGTGTTGTAACACACTTTCATACTTTTCTAGGATGTATTTGCTTAATTAAGCCTAATGGGCCCCTTTTCAATAAAATATAGTTAAATTTGTACCTCCTTTAAGTGTTGTAAAGTGTTATAAAGCACTTTCACATCTAGGTGGTCATTAATTAATTGTGGGTAATTGGAGTAATTAACCCCGTTTAATTCAAATTTAAGCCTTAATTTTGCACCTCTCGAAGATCTATCCCAACACTTATAATTTAATTAACAAAATATTTCATTGGGAAAAGTTTGGTCCTAGAAAATGGTGCCAGGACCCATTCACCCTAGGTGGTGAATGGGTCCTCCCTTAACAAGACCCCCATTTTTTAGTTGATCTGGAATGGGTTTTTAGCCCTCTTTCAATCCCCCTGGGTTAGGTCCTGATAAATTGAGTCAGGACCCATTCACCCGAGCTGGAAAATGGGTTCTCCCTTAATGAAACCCCTCTTTTTGAATTTCATTCTGGCATGAATTTAATAATGTTTCTTTCTTGATCTAGTGTTGGCCTTAATTATTTGAATTTTTGGGTTAATCTCCTAATTTAGTATAAATAAGGGGTTGATTCACATTGTTTCTCCTAGCAATTCATTCTAAGCATTCAAGCATTCAATTGATCAAGGATTAGATAGTTACAAGAGCATTCATAATGCATTTCAAGGCAGGTTTCAAGAGTTTATTGCAGCAATTCAAGATCACATCATCATGACAAGGGCTTAATGCATTCATGCATGCTGTTGAGCCAAGATTGTTGATGTAGCATTGAAGATCCTTCTTGAAAGTATTATTTCACATCTATTTGAGATCAATATCTACATTCTTCATGGCCACTACATGCTAGCTTGCAAATTTGTTTCACAAGACATCATCCAAGGTGACATCATTTATATATTTCATGTTTCATGTTTCAATTCATCATTTGGTTTGATTACCTACAAGGGGATTGACTAAGGCAAACCCCCATTCACTAACAAACAATTTTTTCTCCCTTGAGTATGTGATTGCATATTTATTGGTTGAAGAACAAGTGGAGCAAGATAAATGGAGCAAGATTGTCAAAGTTGCAAAAGTTGTCATTCAAAGTGCAAAATCAAAGAATTGAAGCTACAAAATTGCATACAGACTTTCAGAACTTGATAACAGGGAATTTGAAAGTGCAAACATCAAGGAAGAGGACCCTGAAATCAGTTTTTTGAAACCCTAAAAGGACCCATTCACCACTAAAGGCGAATTAGTCCTTTATAGCTCAAAAACAATAACTTTCTGACCAGGTACATATCTTTTTGTGCTCTAAAAACTTCCCCCATAGTTGCTATAACAGTTAGGTAGCATTTCGGATTGTTATTTGCATCTAATTTTACACATAATTGAATGAAACACCCCTTAGAAAAATAGTGGTCCATCATCTTGTATATTAAACATTTTGGTAGAGACCCACCCCCATTTTTTTGGTGTTTAAGAAACTATGACCAAGGGCTTATAATTAGCAAAGCTCCCAATATACCATATGAATAAGGGCCCAAATTTTTCAAAAATTAAATCAAATTTATAATATAAATCAAGATTTAATAGAATTTAATCTTTAAAAACCTTATATATAGGTTGTGTGTATACACAATCACATTTGGGCTATGTATATATAGTTGGTTTTGAATGTAAAGTGTGTTATATATACATAATCATGTGTATATATACTCATGGTTGTATATGCATATAACCCTCCAAAAAAGGATTAAAATTTGAATATATATCTACAATATAGAGAGTATATTTTATATATCCCATAATAAATCATCATTTATTTATGCAAGGCCTTTTTGTGTGTATGCTATGAGTATATAACTTTATGACCCATGATCTATGTATACATTATAAATAGTCTATATATCTTGGTTGATCTACATTTATATCTTCTCTATAACTATGCATATGTACCTTTGCAACTTGTTTATATACCTCATCAACAACCTACAAGAACAAACAAGTGAAGTTCAAATTGTTGTGCAAGAAGGTACAACCAATATGGATTTTTGTACTACTATATGGATTTATGTATGGTCATATGAAATTTGTACTAGGGTTCCTAGGAACCCTAAAAAAATCCATATTCTCCTTAATAAAAATAAACTGAATTATATGTCAAAAATTGTCTCTTAATCTCCATAAATGTAGTTGTGAAGCTCATTTCATGATATGAGGTCCTATATAAATCTGACCTCCAAGAACACCTTAGAAAAGAACTCATTTACAAGGTTAGACTAAAAAAACTCAATAAGTACAAACATTAGATGTATATATTTGTTGGTGTAAATAGGTAATTTACCCAACTTGTTAGTGGGTCCTATTTACATGTTAAGTCCACTTAGGTCACAGGAATTTTATAGAAGTCTTAGTTGTCTAGATAAGATCTTATCTAATCTTAATTTTTTAACTTTTATTTAATTCTAGTGTCTAAGTTCATTTAATAATGACACAAGTCATTTAATGTTTTGCATTAGGTAGTTCATCACACATTATCAATATAAGAAAGGTCATTGTACACTTTTTTAACATATCTCATCTTCATATGTGATAGATCTTAATATCAAGTAAGCTCATTCTATGCATACTCTCTTGTGGAAGGTTTCCATTGTTTTTGCAAGTGGTCTTGGGTATTGAGAAAAACTTTAGTTCCTACATGATATTAAATCCATGGCCATGTAGTTTTTTTCTTAGATTTGAGGGTAGAGCTATTACTACATGAGAGATCAATTGGTGGAATTTAGTAAAGTTGAGTATGTTGTTCTCTTGCACCATATGGTGATATGGGGAATCAAGAAAACTTGAAAAAACCCAATTTTGGGAGGCAGGCTTCCTCTTTGTGGGTTTCTATTAGAAGTTATTTTTGGCATGTGTTGGAGGTAATTTGAGCTCACCATTGAGTCCAAGGTGTCAGAGAAAGTCACTATTGGTTTTTTTTCATTAAAATCCAACACATTTTGTCAGATCTACAAAGGTTTGAAGTTAGGAGATGGTTACCAAATTTAGGAGGTAGTTGGTTTTTTAGAGAACTTTGGGCCAAAATACACCTTTCAATAATCTTCTACACAGGTGTTGGCATAATCTTCTTTGTCATCGGTTTGCAGAAGGTATGGTCGGTAGTGGTTTTTTTAGATTTTATTAAATTCATTATTTTTAATAAAAATTTTGAAAAGGTTTTCCCACATGAGCATATTGATTGGTACCTAGGGCTTGTAGCCCAGTGGGCGCCCATGCGCCACTGCGCTAGGAGCAATATTCCTGCCACCAAGGAGCCACCCCACTGCCACCCACAAGGTGCTCTTTTTTTAAACATTTCAATGACTTCCACCAATGGTTGGTCATGTGGAGGACCACCTGTTGGCCCATAGGGGGCCATTTTTTTCCTAAGATCCCTAATTGGGTCAATTTTTCTATGGGCCATATCTTGCAATTCAAGAGTCATTTTTTTTGTAAACAAGACATCGATGAAAAGTTGGTTTCACAAGCTTCACAATGGTGCAAGTAATTTTGCAAGACTTTGTAACAAGTACATTTTATTGTAGAGGTAAAGTTCCTCTTCCCTTTTGGACCTTCGCACTCGTAAAATTTTTCCTAGATCTCTATTTTTTACAAATTTTATAATATCAAAAAGGTATTAAGGAGCTCTATCATTATGCATATACACTTTTTCTAGATTCAGCCCTAGGCATCATTTATTTAGATTTTTGTATATTTTCATGTTCTAATTAATTACTTGGTCATCTTGACTCCTAGAGAGGTTTTTTCTTTTTGGGAATTCTTTATTTGTAGCATACATCATGTTTGGGGGGTTTCTAATTGTTGTTGAAGCATTTAGTCTTTGTAATTTTGGAGATTTCTCATAGTTCATTACGGGGTTTTAATTTCATCCTTCTCTGATTATGTTGAAAAGGGGAAACTATAAACAATGGAGATGTGGCATCATAAAACATTCTCATTGGCTTCATATGTTTCCACATTTGTATGGTCTTATTCTCCCTCCTAGTACTGATAGTAAGAGATTTTCCTAGAATTGTAAAAGGGATCATGTCTTAGGAGTTATTTCTATGAGTGTTGATGATGACATTTTGAATTCTATTGTTCATTTTTAGTTTCTTGATGCTCTTTGGAGAAAAATTTAGGAGATATATGAAGATCCTAATACTCATCCATTCCCAGATGATCCTACTTTAGATTATCTTATGCCTCTTCATTTTTCAAACAAGATACTCTGTGAGTATGATACTATTCAATAATTTGATTTTTTTTGTACTTTGAATCTTCAAATGAGGATGATGAGGTTTCTTTAGATGCTCCTTATTCTCCTTTAGAGATAGTTCCACCTTCACCTTCATTCATTCTTTGTACAAAGTTATTCATTGAGGATCCCATCATTCATATTTAGTAGGACCATTCATTTTTTGTTGGCGATTCATTGAGAGCTTCTAGTGATTCATTCCAACAGGTATCTCATTATCTTCTTGATTGGGATTCCTATATATCATACATTGCAGATCTTTATTTTTAGAATCTCACATTTTAGATTTGGAAGAAATATTTGATGGGTTATCTCTCCTCTTTGATGATCTTCATTTTACAAATGGTTTCAAACCATCATTTTCCTAGGATATTGTTCAACATTAGTTTCCACATAATCCTAGGATTTTACCTTCTTTATTGATTGGGCATGTACCTAATTTGATGTGGCATCATCATCTATCATGGACAAGGTGACACATGAGAAGCTTTCAAATACATCACCATACATCTTTATACTTATTCCTATCAATTCCTATTCATAATGGGAAGCATTCCTATATTTGTACTTGGTTTTATTTCTTTTGAAAGGGAGACAAGTTTTTTTTCAACATTGGATCATCTTTTACTTCAGGCACTTACCATTTTTGTAAAATATTGTATATTGTTGGGGGGCTACGTGTAGTGGGAAAAGAAGTTCTAGAAATGTGTAATAATGTTAAGGTTAAAAAATATTTCGTAAAACTTAATTGTATTTTCATTATACTCATTCCTAAGAAATATTCCCCATTAACATTTTCCAATTTTCAATTAATCTCTCTATGTAACACCTTATACAAAATATTTTCCAACCAATAGACTCAAAATATTTCTCCCCTCTTATTTCCCACTCACAAAGTGGCTTTGTTCCTCTAGGAGGGTCATATTAAAAGGGATAATCATTACTCGTGAAATTATTATTGATTTTTAAAATGTTACACTACAAATACAAATATAATATTATTCTTCTATTCATATTGGTTCAATAATTCATATGACAATTTATACTACTTATATCTCCTATTTTATAGGAAAGCTCCTATAACTAATCATTTAGATAAATATTCATGGGATAAAAAATTCCTAACAAACCATAACAAATATCCATATGTACTAAAAAACTAATAAATGACTTTTATATGTATCCTAAAGATTAACAAACCTAGAGATATAAGAATATGAATGATGTAATATTCCTCACACCCCTCTTATTACATCATTCTCCAAATGGGTATAGGTGGACTAACAACACAAGTGATGAACATATTCATTAGTTCATAAAAAATACAAGGTAAGAGTAGCAACATATCTACTTATGACAAGCAATAGTGAAACTTGTCCCATTATACTTCTTCACTAGGACTAGCCATACTAAAATTTTATCCTAAGATAGGAACAAACACATTGACCCATAGAACCAAAGATAGGGACAAATATTCTATTTGAGGGCATAGAACAAATTGAGATGGGGAAAAACACTTTTATCCAACACCAGAGTTATGAACAGGGACACACACACATATTCACAATAATTATGATGGAGATAAACACATCCAGTAATAATCATCCAAAAAATATGATTTGGGACAACCACATCCAATCGCAAACAAATAACATTTTTTATTGAGGACAAACATGTCCAAACACTCAATAAATAATAATTATGATTGGAGAAAAACACATCCAATCACAACATAAAAAAATTGAGCACTAAATCTCCATTGTTACATATGTATCCATCATTATAGATCACTACCACTTGATCACAAATGATATGAGATGATTATCTCTTCTACTTAAAACCAATCTTAACTTTAGTTATTTCGACACAAATAATTTTTCCACTAATACAATTTCATGGCCTATCACTAGTGACTTTAATGAGAGGGTGATGCTTATCCTCCAACATCTTATGCCTTGGTCCTCGAATAGGTTTTCCACTTGAAAAAATGTTTTTAAATCAATTTTAGAATTCCTCCCTTCAAGATGGACATCATGTACAAGCTATAGTGTGTCTAATTAAAATTGAGGTAAAAAATATTTTTTGACACTTTTAGATTTTAACAAACTACTTTGATGATGCTAAAATGAACAACTCATTAACATGGACCTAATTCTAAAAAATTAATACAACTTGACTTTGAGTTTCTTTAACAAGATACAATATTTTTATTTGACTTTTAGACTATGACACAAAATCTCTATAAGAAATAATAATAAATTTTGAGACACTCAATCAAAAAAATAGACTTTAAAAACTAAAATAAATGAAATAAATTTACTAATTTAAATGACTAATTGAGTTCTTTAAAGTAAATATTGTCAAATACATTGGGGCTAACAGCATCAAAAGAAGAGAGGTTGCTATTGCCAATGCTTTCATTTTTTAGGGCACCTTAGCTGGATAAATTAGACAAAAGTAGGGTTGATGTTCAATTCTTCATATATGCTTCTTCTAAAAGTGAAGCATTGTGCTTGATCGTTCTTACGAGCACCTGAAATGGTAATGAGGTCGTTGAGATATAGTCCTTGTTTTCCAAACTCTAAAAGCAATTCAAAACAACCCATGAATAGACTTGGGATGTCTTCATTCGTGATAATTTTATTTGCAACTGTGGAATCCCTCCTTCCTAGCATTTCTTCCCACAATGGATCTCCCAATTGGACAACTGAATCATGAGCATTCATGGCCAAAATTTCAGCATAGGAAACCACTTCTCCATAAAGATTCTCAAGTTGGGTCTTGATATTATCATTCACATTTAAACCTCTCAATGAATTTCTATTTTCTCGAGTGCCCTTTTCAATTCCAAAATTTGCATTGTTATCCAACAGTGTGGAGGCATCATAGCCATTAATGAAAGTCGTGAAAGTGAGAACAGAGAAATGACACACCCATGTGTTTCTCTTTGGTTACGAATTTCTCTATCATGGTATTGACTACAGATAGCGCTTATTGACATGAGTTATCATTAAAAGTTAGAGAGAGATGCCCATAAACTATGACACGTAGGAGAAAATTACTATATACAAAGCTTCTTGTCAACATTGCAAGAGAAGGATCTTTATTGTCAATGACTCCCATTGGCAATAGATCACCCCTGATATAATTTCTGGAGCAACTATAAAGAGGAATGAATTCCTCTTAGCCTTTCATACTTCCACTCATGATGCTCACTACTTAAGACCTGTGACAATTGTTAGGCAATAAAGCCAAACAAAGCAATCTACGGAGACAAATGGAGGAAGAACAACACTTAGAGAAATAGAGAAAATTATATTTTTTATTTATATCAAAATGTCTTTTACAACAAAATTTTTTTACATATAAATTGCAAGAACTTTTAAAGCTACATTTCTTGAGCTTCTATTTTTACTTCTTAGTTTTGTTCTTCTTCTTTTGGTACTATTGTTGTTGATTTCTCAACACTTCTCTCTCTACTTTCTATTAGCTAATTACTATTGGGATTTACAAGCAAGATGGAGCAATTAAATAACACAATTATAAATGTAGATAACAGAAATAAAAAATGAATACACAAAATATAGAGAATTTTAATGTGGTTCACTTAATGTGGGCCACGTCCACAATACATTTGTTCAATATTATTTTAATATTCAACAAAATACAAGATACAAAGTTACATTAACCCATAACACTATCTACAGTTGCGTTTAACTTCACGTTCATTTGCTCAATCTACAATCCGCATTATTGTGTGTTCCTTCACATTCATGCCCAAGACCCTTGGCCTTTCACATTTGTAGGAAAGAAACAGTCATGCTTTTGATAGTTACAAATTACTTTTCAATTGAAATTATTAACAAATTCCTTTATTAAAAATGAGGCATTTTTTTTGCTTCAGGTGCGTTGCCCCTAGCAACCCCTGCTTGGTGCATTTCCCCCAAACCCCCACCATGGGATCAGCCCTCGAGCCTTTGTCAGGGGGATGGTCCACCTAGACCCCCACAAGAGGGGCTCCACCCATTGCATTCCCCTATTAATTAATTTGGGGGAAAATGCAGCTACCAAAGTCGCCAAAATATTAACACCAGAGAGTTGCCACAAACCAATAGTTACTTCTCATATTTTCTTTTATTTATCTCTTCCCATTTCAAATTCACCTATCACAATAAATTTTCCCCCAAAACTAAATTGTTCAAAATCTAAATTTGTGCATGAGAAACAAAGCCCCCAAAAATAAATGGTGTTTGTAGGTTGTAGAAGGAATTTGGATTGTAATATCCATGAAATCTTGGTCACGTTGAAGGTATACATCAGATATTTATTGTTATAACTCATCAATATTGCTAATTTCCAAAAATAATCTATCAAAAAACAAATCAATCTTTGATACCATATTGGTTTTTAAAATGTTATGCTACAATTACAAACATAATATTATACACCTTTTCATATTTATTCATTTTCTTCAATAATAAATATTCTAATTTATAGGATTTCATCTCCTATATTATAGGGGAGATCCTATAACTAATCATTTACATAAATATTCATGAGATAAATAATTCTTAATAAATCATAAAAAATACTCACATATAATAACAAACTAAAATAAACTAACAAATGAATTTTGTATGTGTCTTAAAGACTAAAAAACATAGAGATACAAAAATATGAATGATGTAATATTCCTAACAATTATTCACTCCATATCTAACAAAGATAGCAAAAGCATGCCAATAAAATTGGATAGTAGTAAAGCATATGAAAAAGTGGATTGAAGATTTCTTAGGAAGGTAGCAAAACAATTTAGGTTTAGTCAACAATTGAGTGAATTAATCTATTCAAATGTATCTCCACCCTTGGGTACTCAATGCTTGTTGATTGAGGGCCCAAGGGGTTTTTTTCCCTTACTAGGTGGATACACCAAGATGATCCATTATCCCCTTATCTACTCATTTAGATGGTAGAATAACGGTTATGACGCATTACATAGGCCAAGATTAAGGTGAATAGAAAGACATTCAAGCAATGGAGGATTTTGAAGTCTTCGCTCATGTACAATTTGCACACAACACAATTTTATTTGGTGAAGCCAGCATAAAGGAAGAACAAGCCATCAGGGTGATTCATTCTTCATACTCTATTGCTTTTGGATGACAAATGTATGATAACAAATCTAAATTATTTTTCTTCAACCTCTCCTCCAAAGTACAACAAAGAATGTGATATTGTTGGGACTTCAAATAGGGGCACTTCCCAATAAGTATCTTGGAATCCTTATGTTCACTAATGCTTATAAATTATCACTCTAGAACTCCCTCATTGATACTTTCAACTCTAGCTTGATGTCATGGAGGGGTAGATGGTTAAGTTTGTAGTTAGAATCAAAATGGTAAAATTGGTATTATTGGCTTTACCAATCTATCTCTTATTAATTCTCAAAGCACCAAGTCGTATTCTAGAGGTTGTAAACAAAATCATGAAATATTTCATCTAGTAAGGGGAGGAAGATAAAAAATAAGTATCGCCTAATTTCCTAGGATAAAGTTTTTTTCCCTTAGGCAAGTGGTGGTGTTTGGGTTCATACCCTACACCATAATTTGGCCATTGGAGGTAAACTTGTCTACAATATTTTTTTTAATAAATATTCTATCTAGAGAAAATTCATGAGAAAGAAATATTTGTATTTGATGAAGGATGAAAGAAAATTCACCACCTACAATCCTCTAAATGGCTCTCATCCATGGAATTCCACAATGAAGAGTACACACATATTTACTAATCAGCTCTCTTTAGAAATTGATAATGAGGAAAAGGCTAACTTTTGGCATGACTTCTAGAATGGTCATCAACTTTTAAAAGATAGGATGGATTTGGATTAAATATAAATGAATTTCTCTTTGCTAGGGGTCCAAGGTGAGATTATGTGTAGACATACTTTATTAATGCAAGTGAATTCGCTCAAGTCTCACTTGAGACAATATAGAAAAAATATAAATGAAAAGGAAGATAAGTTCAAATATACCTACTCTAATAGTGGACCCATATAAAATAAATTGGTTATGAGTCTCCCCTCATGGAATGTTAAATTTAAGCTATTGCTAAAATATAATATGACATTCATTGAGTTAGGTTATAAAATTCCATCTTACAAGAAACTATAACATAGAATTTGATATATTAAGTTCAAAATTATAAATAGTAGAAAATAAAGAACATGGAGCTGAAACCTAAAGGTCACTAGTAAGGACACCTAAGAGACATGCAAACATCTATGCAATGTGTACAGTATGTGCAATAAGCTATCATGTATATGGTTGTCATGACAATGAATATTATAAACTTGCTTCTAGTCTTAAATCTCATGCCCAATTACACATAGAAGCAACTCTAGGTATGATAGGAAACCAATTGAAACTAATCATTCATATATTTAATGAAAATGACAATGTCAATCTTGAAGGGAGAAAAGAGAATGCAAACCCTTATTTGATGAAGAAAATATAAATGAAACCTATAAGTGAAGAAGAAGGAAATGTTGGCATTACTCAGGAGCTTTCCATAAATGATCAAGCTTCTATTTTGGTCTCACAACCTTGACAAGTAGCCAGGAAGATAAAGAAATAGTGTGTGCTTTTATTCTAAGTGTGTCTAGGAAGGAAAAAAAAGGTGAAAAATTTATGGATGTAACTCCTAGGTCTATAAGGCATGACAAACTAGTGTGTGTGCATGAGGATCCCAAAGTTCTAAATGAAACAACATAAATGAAAATGAGAAGGAAAGAATATAATAAAAAAAAAAAAATCACATCAAATGCTCTAATAATCCAAGAGGGACAATGCTATATTTTTTAATGCCACAAAAACCATGAAGGAGAATTTGTATAATCATAGTTGTTCACATGTGAGACCATAATGATCAAGAGGTATTGTAGAAATCTAGAAAGTAATATTAAATAGATTAAGAACTTACCAAAACTTGATAAATTCAATGAGAGAGTTGTGCGTTAAATTTAAAATGAGAAATAGAATGGAAATATGGGTGAGTCCAAAAGTTGGAGACCCATTCAAATTTATTCTAGAGAAATTACCACCAACCTAGATAGGTAGCAAGTGGTGAAATGCTCAAAAATGGATACTAAATGACAAACTATCCTAGGAAATTATCACATCACACAGATAGCTACATATCAAGCACTAGTGCCCAACTAGTTTCAACTCTTAGAAATGTCAAACACTAGAAAATTACAAGGTTAACACATCTAGAATAAAATCTTACACAAAAGAGATCATGGGAGGAAATTCCTTGCTATGATGGGTAGAAAAAGGCTAGGGAAAGGGTAAAATGAACCAAAAAAACATGCTATGGGAGATGGAAACCAAAGTGGTTATAACACATAATGTGAAACTTCCAAGGGCATGCAATTTTTTTATGTTACAATCAACATGCCCTAAGGACCCTGATTAACCAACAATCAAATGTTGGTATAAGTATTTCCTGCCCCAAGTAGGTACCTTTGCTTGGGTTTCCATCAAAAGAAAAAAATTGATAAGGGATAGACTTCAAAAAATAGGTTTCTTGAGTCCCTTACATTGCTCCCTATGCATGCAAGCAAAGGAAACCAATAAGCATTTGTTCTTGAATTGTTCCTTCACATATAAATGTTGGATGTGGTTGTATATGGTATATTAAAACTAAACGTGAACTTCCTAGAGTCCTTTCTAAGATTGGTTGAATGAAAAAACTTAAAGCCATCTTCTCTTTCCTATGGAACACAAGCCCTTTTAAGCTAATTTGGCACATATGGAAAGAGCAAAATCAAAAAAAAAAAAGGAAAAAGAGTAAAGTTTGGACATAATCATGCCAAAGTTGGAAATAGTAATTTCAAAAAAATAATGAGTAGAGCCTCCTCCAAATCCCAAAAGAAGAGAATCTTCACATCTTGGGACAAATATATGATTAGACAAACTTTCTCTTCCCTGTATTTTTGGGATATCTCTCATTCCTATCCTATAGATTGGTCAAATTTTAAATAAATACCTCCTACAAAGGTTTATCAAAAACTAAACTTTGATGGAGCCTCCTATGGTAAGGTAGGACCATCCAAGGTTCGTTGTGTTATTCATGATGCATTAGGAAATTTTATCAAGGCAATATCTAAGAGGCTCAAACCAAGAACTAACAAGAAGGTGGAAGCTAAAGCTCTACTTATAGATATATAACTCATAAATTCCTACCACACCAATAATATCATGATATTAGAGGGCTCAATGGTCATCATCATATGCTTCAAGTAAAGGCAATCAATGAATTGGAAGATAAACAATATACTCAAGGATGTATGGGATTCCCTAGATAATTTTACCATATTCTCCATTAATTGCTACTTTAGAGAAGGAAAAAAAAAAATTATTTCCTTTCTAACCAAGGGATTGATCAAAGTGAAGAACTAATTATAACAAGTGACAACATTGATAAATTATTGATTCTTCATGGTATTGGTGGAAGGATTGTAATGTGATCTCTACATTATAATAATCATTGTAAGTGCATTCAAGGGTAATGGGAAAACTTGATGATATCATGTTTTAATTGTCTCTCTCTTCAAGATAGCATTTCCCAATGCTTTACATAGCCTATGGCTTTATTACTCATTGGATCTTGGTGAAGGAATTACTTATATTATAGTTTTGTTGTTGATATGATCTATATCTAGGGAAAATGGTTAAAGCATACATGTTGTCAAAATGTTGAGACCACAAAGAAAATATCATGAAATAAAATCCCAATACATCAACAAAATTGTGAGAACAAAATGCATAAAGAAAGAAATGCAAATGCAAACACTCGTGATGTGCTTCTCTCACTTCATTTTGTTGTCCTTCGTATTCCTTCAATAGATTTGATGTGTAGCTCTCAAATGTGATAAAATGCACTAAATATTGAAAGAAATTTGATGAAATGATTGCAAGGAAATCGAAGATGTGGTCTCCCCTAAATTGAGAAATAAGTCCTCAATTTATAGATTTTGAAAAGATAAGTGAATGCACGAGATTGAATGCAAGGATAATTTAGAAGGGAAACTTGCATTTAAAAGTGGAGGAAAAAATGAGTTAATTGAAAATAAATAAATAAAGTATTTATTTTCATCAAAATATACTTTTTCGAAAGTGGAGGAATGAAAGAGTGAAGGATGAGTTAAATTGAGAAAGAGAAGAGCTAATTGAAAATAAATAAGGAAACTATTTATTTTCAACTAAAAGCTGTCATTTCGAAAGTGGGGAGGTGATTTGGAAAATAAGAGTCATGAGTGGAAAGGGGAAAGAGTTAAGTGAGATAGAAATTAGAAAAATGGAAGAGATAAGTGGAAATGAAAATTGGAAAGTGGAAGAGAAAAGCGGAAGTGAAGTGAGAGAAAGTGGGAGAGATAAGAGGGAATGAAATGTAGGTGAGGATAATTAAAAAAATTATAATTAAATAAGATGAATTATCCTCACCTTTCAAAATTAGCAAGTTAGAAGGATAAATTCAATAAATTAATAAATATAATTTATTAATTTATGACTCCATATTAGGTAATTAAATAAAACGAATTTATTTAATTACAAAGAAGATAAAAGGGAATAAATAAATAAATGTTATTTATTTATCACACTAGGATATGGGGGGAAATTAATTCCACTAGGACATGTTAATGTTGAAAGGGTTAGTCAATTGAATGAATTAATCAATTGGACTGATGACAGGGATGATTGAAATTGAAGAAAAATTAAAGAATTAAAGAATTGTTTAATTTGAGAGGAAATATTAAGGGATTAAATAATTAAAGAATTATTTAATTTGAGAGGAATAGTTAGGAAGAAATAGTGATGAACATTAATTAAATAATAAAAAATTATTTAATTAATGGTTTAGAAGAACAATAATTAAATAATTAAAAATTATTTAACTATAGGGAATTAGAAGAACATTAGTGTTAATTAAATAATAAATTATTTAATCAGTTTTAGATGAAAAATTAGTGAAAAGTGTCGTCGGAGACCTAGGACAATTTTCAATGTCTACAATATACATAGAGCTACTATTTCTATTGGGAAGGAACACTCACTATCTATGAATTTCATTAGAAAAATAATTCAATCTAGAATGAAGAGAGTGTTATTTTCCAAGGTGATGATATGTTTGATGTGATCAAAGAGGTATTTGGAAGTGAATTGATTTCATGGAGGAAACAAGATACATAATTTGTTCCATGTTTTTTATCAATGTCCACCTCATGACAAGAGACAAGGAATTAACTAAATGTCTAGGGAAACATTACATCTAGGAAAAATTCTAGTTTGGTTGAAGTCATTGACAATGCATTTTATGTAAATATTTCCTCTCTTTTGATTACCAGGTATGAATTTAGTAGACTAGCCTTGATAGGTAGTGTTAGATGTATTGAAACAAGATAGAAAGCTCTTATAGAGGAGGTGGTTGTTATATAAGGTTTTCTCAAAGTTGGTAAGGGTGATAGCTCATACATCTCAAGTATAGGGGTTCTAGAATTGTGTAGGAAAAATAAATTATCCCCCTTTTAGGAGAAATTCAAACTAGCCAAGTTGGTGAAGGCGATCAAGTTCTACAATATCGACCAATATTTGTGAAATGTGATGATGGCACTTATGGACCTGAGTTTATCAAAATGGAATTTTCTTCATAAGTCTCTTCTACTAGATTTTTGGTATAGGAATAATGGTATAGTAATTTTTAATCCATTTATGTTAGGCTTGCTCCCAAAATGATACATATATTCTTTCAAATAGGGTTGGTTTGAGCAGTTGTATTGCATGGTATTTTCATGGTCTCTTTATGCTAACCTTGATGTGCCATGCTCATCAAGTGTTGATTTTGTGGACTCTTTATCCATTGTGAGTTGACAAATCTATATCTAACCTAAAAAATACATCATTAGTGAGGAAGGCCACTTTCACTTAGTATCATATTTTATACATAGTAAATTAGTGAATAAAGTATAGATTATAGTGCATGCATGTTACATAATTCATAATTTATTAGTTTGTTGGACTTAACACTTATTAATTTCTAATAAATTTATATATTTTAAATGGTCAAGCAAATATCCCCATATTATTAAGAAAGAATCATTTTCATAATACAAAATTAGATAAGTTGGTATGGTCTCATGTGTGTCACAATTTCTTTTTAAAATGATCTTATGTTTATTGATACATCGAGGATATCATTTTCAATTAAAAGTAAAAACATTATTGTCATGTTTAAACATACAAAAGTTCCTTTTAAGAATAAAATATAGGTATGTGAAATTTTTTATTTAAGATAAATTTAAGTTGATATGGAATAAAATGAACTCAATTAAAAAATTGCAATCCAATCTATTAAAATGGTTTTTGCATAAAGTCATTTTCTTCTTACTTTTAAAGGAATAAATTTAATAGTTTCTTAAGACATTAGGGTTTTTAGTATGAATATATAAATTATATATTTTATCAACTATATTTATGAAGGTGCAATTTAATATTTATTTAGATGCAATCTATGTCATGCATATGTTCAAATACTCAAGTTTATCAATATCATGAAAAGAGACTATTGACAATACCACCAAATGTTCATACCTCTTCGTGAGTATACTTGTTAACAATTCATATTCATCATGTTTCCCTTCACTTACTAATGGTCAACAAACCAATGCACTAGATTTATTTAGTTTAGTATGTGTTCTTTTTTTCTACATATTTAGAGGTAAACACCTTTTCATAAAAAATTGTGCATGATTGGAAGATTCCAAGTAGTTAGTTTGAATTTTTTAATGGAGAATCCTTACTATTTTTCTTATACCATGTAAATTTATTGTTGTTGGTCTACTTCTCTAGTCTACTGCTACTTCTTTGACCTATGACTTAGATTTATTTCCTATCTTATAGGCCAAATAATTAACTTAGGACTTAAATTGATAGTCCAATTACAATGAGAAAAGGTTCATTATATTGATATATTGGGTTAATTTATGTTTACATACATAGAGTATATGCTTATGTTCTTCACAAAAATGAGGTCTAATAAAAAATTCACAACTTTTTAAGGACAATGGATAGCCATAAAAGAAAATATGTTAATCTACTATATATAATACACATGGCTTACCATATTGATGGTTCACAAAACACTTATCCTTAACTACAACCAGACACTAATTATTTAAACTATGATGTCATTCCTTATTTGATAAGTGTCTTATTTGACTTATCAAGCTTAGTTGAAAAATGACAACTGAAAAATTTGTAAAATCCTCTTATTTTTGTGTGTTCATTTAAATATTTGTATCAAAGCCTTGAATAAATAGACAATATTTAAATGGTATTGACCTTAAAAGAAGGAATAAATATATATGTGATATTAGAAAAAAATAGACCAATAAAATAACCAATATTATTTTATTTACTTAGAGACACTCTCTTATCTTAGCTTTAGGAAGTTGGTGACCAAATAGTTATTAATTCATACTTTAAAAATGCTTAGGGCTTAGTGGAGAGTGGAAGAAGCGATGAAAGTAGATGTTATAACTTTCCTTAAATCATTAGGATTTTTTTATTAATATTATATCTTGTAATTTTACTTTTCATGTTATGTCTCTTTAAAGCTAACACCTTGACTTGTTATATAAGTTTATTTTACGTTACATTGTGGGCCAATAACCAAAGTCTCAAGATCATTTTTGTATATTATACTTTGAAAAATATAATATTTAAATGAGTTGGTTGGAATGCAATGACGTTTTTATAATACATGAAACCAACTAGATTAACATCACATTAGATATAAGGACATGTTGAATTTTCACAAAGGGAGACAACCTCTAAAAAGTCAAAATTAACTTGTGTGTTTTTCAGTAATATGAGCTTTAATTAATCCAATTACTTAAGAATAAAGGATTATATCTTATATTTATTTATGAAGGGATAGGTGCTAAATTTTTGTTATTAATCTTTTGTTGCTTAAAGATGTTTATGATATTTTTTTACCATCTTTTATTTTACTCTTATTTTTTATTAGATATAATCAACCCAATAACCTTGTGCACATGTTTTGCATAGGATTGATATGTATATCATTCACTAGTTAAGATCATTTTTTATTACATGTGATCTTTGACACTATGTTGAACTTATTTGTGACTAGGTTAGGTATTATAAACACCATGTTGATAACAATAAACCACTTTACATTTGAATCCTTATTGGATTTATACTTTCCCTAAGACTTTATTTCAAAGGTTTTCTAAAATTATATTAAATCTTTTAAGGGTAATTGTCTACTTGTTTTCATTCAGTTGTAGTTGATATAGAAAAATAGGATACTCGTGTAGTATGGAATGCATGTTTATCATCTTGGAATGTATTTGAGTATATAGATTATGTGGTACTCACTAATAAGTGATTGCATAGTATTGGATATGTATATCATTCACTAGTTAAGCGTTATGTGATCACATGATAATAATTTTGTACATTATATGTTGAATTTACAAGTAAAACATATAATTTAAGAGAATGGGTTACATAATTCAATAAGAATTGTTACTCTCAGGGTTTTTCATAGTTCTCAAGGTGAAAACCACAAATATTTCTAAGGTGAGTGATATTTTCAAGTGCTCTATTTCAAATAAGTATTGAACTTATTATCATTCAATATATTTAGAATTGTAAATAAATGGGATTGAATTTATTTAATTAAATTCTCTAAAGATGATATTTGTTTCCTTTTGATAATATTTATATAATTGGATTTCATTTTATAAATGAAGATTGTGATCATAATATGCTTAAATATTAATATAGTTAATATTGATAAACAAACATTTTGTTGATTTGTATTTAAACTATAGGCATAGTTATTAATCTTTAAAGTTAGACAATAACACTTATAAATCCATTGTCACATAAAATAAAATTTGATATATTAAACTTATCTATTTATACTCCGGAGGAAAGTGGCATTAGTGTTGTCCCTTAAAAGGGCTACATAGCCTTTGACATTTGTGTCCCTTTCCATATTCACCATATTTTTAAAAAATAAAATATTAAGCATCCTTTGGCTCATGTGGCTACTCATTGGCTTGTGTGGCCACTTTGCAAAAAACAAGCCCTCTATATCTCAATTACCTCACTCCTAGCTCCAATTTAATAGATCCACTACATTTTTAAAAGTGAAGAAACCTATAATTGTGATCTAATAATGTATTAAAATTACTAGAAAAGGTGATGACTTAGGGTTGATGTTTAAACTATTAAAAGGAATCAAAGCCCATCCATTATGGTTGATCGTTGTATCAAAACCTACAAGTGAGCATCAATATCAAATATTTAAACTCCAACTAAGTTGAAACACCCATCAATGAGATTCTACCTCTCATTTTCATTGCATAAATGGTTTTCCATAATTACAATATTTTTTGTACTATTTTAAAAAGAAAAATATCTAAGAAAATTATCAATTCAGTCAAAGGTTAAAATGTCACATATTTGGCTTTCCACAATCACAAGAGTTATTGAAGATACCAATTGTTGTTTGATTAAGCTTTAATATAACCATGAAACTTAGATTTAAAGATGGGGACACCATCTCTAACTGTAACATAGAAAATTGTATACCTTTACAATTTCACATTATGTTTGGGCACCCTAATTTATTGGACTTAATTAAGCTTCTAATTTGCTAAATTATGCATTCCAAATTCTTATTCTTCCTATTTTCTGAAAGGGTAACCAACACTAAATAAACACACTTAATTATTAAATTGTCAAGGATCATGTGTGTCCTAGAATTATAGGCCAGGGCCCATTCGCCCAGGGGTGAATGGGTCCCCTTTAAGATCCAGGACCCAATTTAAAATATGGTTTTGGTGATATTTTAATGATCAAAATTCAAATTGGAAGTGTTGGCTTTTGAATTCTATTTTTTGGGAAATTGGATAAACACCTATAAGTACATCATATTTTTATCATTTGAAATCTAAGCAATTTTATGAAGCAATCCTATTGAGAAAATTATTGTCTAGAGCATTCAAGAGTAGCATTATCAGACATTTGTAGTAGAAATTCAAGATCCAACATCATGCCAGATTTTATGTGTGTTCATGTCATCTTGTAAAGGCTAACATTGTTGTAGGTCTTCATACATTCAAGCATTGAAGCAAGTCTATCAATGAAGATCCATTCCATTGAGGTGATTTGTTTTTCTTCAGTCTTTCAAGGAAGCAATTGAAGGGTGGTGAGTTGCACCAAGTTGTTCATTCATCATTTCCTTCCATTTCCATTAAGGTTTTCACCATTGACATTGCCATAGTGAAAGTGGGAACACGGGGTTTGATTGAGGAAAACCCCTATATGGCACCAACATTTCCCCCCTTTTTGTATGTGCAGGTTATAGGTTGAATAAGGATTGAAGAGAACTTGAAGAGAAAGTTTGCATTGTTGCATTTGTTGCCATCATTGTTTTCAATCCATGAAAACTAAGTTGCCAGATTTATTTTTGGAATTCCAATAGTGAAATTGATAAAAATTAGAAGCTTAGATCTCTAGCACCAGAAGACCCCAGAATTTGATCAAGACCTTGTACAAAGGCACATTCGCCTAGGGGCGAATGATTCCTTGTAGGCCCCTCAAGACCAATTTTTCTGAGAAGGTTTGTTGTCCTCTACACTTTCCAAATCTGTTGGAACTTGATAGTTTTAGTATGTCATCTTTCAAGATCTTTCATTTTATGTATTAGGGTATATAAGTTAAATATTTTAATCATTCCAAAATATTTCCAATCCCTTCCCATCTTCAATTAGATGTAGATCTAGGTCAGATTGACTCACCTTTAGGGATGTAAGTCAATATTTTCACCTTAATGGTCTACATCTCTAATGAAACTTGGAAAAGGGCCCATTGAATTCCTAGGTTCTTTGCATTTAGGACATAGGATTCCCTTTTATATATTTCACTAACATATATCCACATCCCTTATTCATTTATTCTCATGTTTTTCAAATAACATTCATGAAACCCTTGTCTGACATTATAATATAGTTGTCACCTCATACATTTACTCCCTTAACCTATTTCAAATGCATTTCTATCTCGATACCCTCATCAAATGCCTCTCAGTGTGTGAATTAAAGGAAGATATATAATGCATGAGAAAATGGATACCAAATTATTGGCAATTCAAACAAAAAAGGTAAATTGTATGAAAAAAACTATAAGAACTGGTCTATATTAATATCATATTTATGAAGAAAGCTAACAATTATAGGTAGTAGAATGTCTATCACAATAATAATGGATCTTAACAATCAGATTTAAATGTGTAAGTGTTAAAAAAATAGATTGTTGATATTGATCAATATCAAACAAAATATAAACAATAGAAGCAAATAAATTGAAGATCAATGTGTAAAGGCATTAAAAGACACAATAGGTAAAAATTCGTGTTATAATATAAGAATAGAATTGGAGTAAATTGGATGAAATGTTGAAAGATAGCACCTCTATTTATAAACCACTTAAATATACACCAAGAAAATGATTTGAACTCAATAATACATCAATCTCAATATATTAATAAAAGGCAACTTACAAATATGGGCCTATTAAACACATGTAGGCTTCATATACAAGACCCATGGAGCCCATATAACCTATACCAAACATATCAATAACTCGAAAGGACTTGATAAGATGGGTTTTACACATTCTAACACTCCCCTTAAAACTCAACTTGGGGGCGGGGGATGGGGAGCTAAGAAAGGGTGTAATTCAAGTTTTATCAATTTGAAAGAATGTTCAACACCTCTCTTCTCCCCATCCAACAATGACAACTTCTAGTAATTCAAGTAAAGTGTTCATTTATTTTCACAATAAGGGAATATAGAACACAACAGAAGTTTAGATTTCCTTCTCTCCTTGCCCATATTTTTTTACATCAGAACCCTGACTTCTTCAAAAATCATGTGAGGTTGGCTATGTTTGATGAAAAGGGAATAAGAAGGTCAGTTTCTGTATAGACTCCTCTCCTCTCCACAACTTATGACTATTATGCATTCTCAGATTATTTCTTGACTCTGATTCTGCAAGACTTGAGCGAGGGTGGCAGACTTTATCGACTTTCTATCAACCAAACTGGGTATATGCAAGGTTTCACTCTGAAATGTGATTGGTTTCTCAGAAAGTATTTCACATTCATTCAGATGTGTGGCTTTACTAAGGAACTGTTTCGGCTTCCAGAATGCATCAAAAATAGGGTGTTGGCCCTTGAATGTTCCGACAAGTGTCGATTATTGACAATATTTTTTGTGGAGGAAAGGGTAAGAAAGGATTCTTCTTCTTCCCTTTGACTTTCAATATGGTGGTGATGGCCAAGAAGCAGACACATAAGCTACTAGAGGCAAAGCTGGCTCATATGGGGCTAGTGTTGATTTACGACAAATGGAAATACAACCCCGACAATGACTTACCAAATGCATTTTTCAAGGTAATGCACAACCCCCAACCTTATTGGGAGAAGTGGAAAAACCCATTGAAGGATTAGGATGATCTATTGGTAGACCTAGTTCACATTCCCATAGATGATAGTAGGCCGCCATGGCTTAAGTTCTACTTCCCTTTGGTGAAGTATAATGAGAAGCACCAAATGGGGGCCACCCTTCGCAATAATTTGGTAAAGAATTTCAACTAGAGTGAGTAAAGGATTAGGGATTTCTGGATTTACTGTCAAGAGATCCAACACCCTGATACCCCTTATCGGGACGTAGAGACGAATGACAGATTTGATAAATTATGGAACAATGAGCATGAGGATACCGATGCAAGCGGTCATAAGGATGTGGACCCGGATGAAGCTAAAAATTATATAGGGAAGGGGAAGGAGAAGGTAAAAGAAGTAAATATGGCCCCAGCACATAAAACTAAACAAGCAATGGCACAACCTAGCACAACTACTCTAAATCTGCAGGTGAATATATTGCGTTTAGGATCCTCGCAAACACGCTCATGGGTCATGAAAGAACCCAAAGTTTCCCAACAACAACGATTGAAGGCCATAGAGGTGGAAGATTCCCCACCAACCAAAAAGTAGCACACAGATGTAGCTTCTAGAGAAGGTTCGTAGGAGCACACAACAAGCCAGGAGCCCTCAATGAGCCAGGGATTGCAATCTTCTACACCACAAGTATCTTTCGCTCCCTCTTTTCTTGCTTCACAATCTTTGGTTCCTCCTATTGTCTCCACGTCGCCCATCACTTCAAGTGTTGGCCCTTATTTTTTTGCTTCTACTACAATGGTCATGAGAGGTTTCTCCCAATTCTCCCAAGCAGGGCAATCAGCCTTGACTCCTCCACAGACCTTTCCACCATTCGTCAGATCCCAATCCACAGCCACCATTGATACCCCTCTTGCTACTACTATATCAGCCCCAGCCCAATTTGCCTAGCAGATGGAATCCGCCATGCCTCTGCTACCACCACCTCACCTAATGAGTTCTCCCGCCGGTTCATAGACCAATCCTTGGCATATTCCCCCATTCACCCCACTAACAATATCTTTTGAGGAAAAACTCACCTGGAACCACTACCCTCTCATTCCCTTTTGCTCTTCCTCATGGTGCACCCTTCACAGGTGAGCTCATTAGGTTGCCAGCAGAATTTTTTTCGGAGGGAAATAAAACAAAACAAGCACGAGCTATCAAGCTCCATAAGCAAAAGGACAAGGAGGCTAAAAGGTTAGCAAAGCCGAAAGTGTAGAAACTTTTCAATGAGGCTCAACAATCACTTTATCTTGCAACCATGCATCCAACCGTCATCAAGCCTCATGGAGAGATGCAACCCAAGGATTACAACATCTATGCTATGGGAATCGATCTGAGCATAGCCCGACCGCAAGATAAAGTCGAGCTCATGGAGGAGACATAACGAGTGGTGACCACCGACTTCCTTAAGTTGGTTCGCCAGCTGAATAAGAATGAGGAAGAGCTTAAAACTATCAAGGAAAGAGTCGAGGTCCTGTGGCAGGAAAGGGAAAGGATGCAAAAATTGTGCTTTTCAAAGCAAGCATGAAGCGAGCATACTAGCTTTGGAGGAACTTGCAAAGTTCCAATCATATGATCCCAACCTAGTCGCCAACCTGTAGCAGAAAAACCAAGAGTTATAGGATCAGTTGGGTTAGGAAAAAGAGGAGATGCAATGAAGGAATGAGAAGTTTCATCATCAAAGTGCTCAATTAGAGCAAAAAATACAGTAAAAGGATGCAGACCTTGAGATCCAATAGGCTCAATTTGAGAGGAAAATCCAGGAGGGGAAGCTCTCCCTGGATATAGAATCTACAACTAGAAGCCAAGGTGAAGAAAAATGGCTTGCTGATTTGAGAAACCTGCAGGAGCAACTTTCCACTAAAGACAAGAGGATTGCAGAACTGACGCAGGAAATCGGATCGAAGGATGCTGAATTAGATTTTTGAAGAATTTTCCCCAAACCCCTACTACCCAGTTGAACCTCCTTCAAATACCCCAGTGACTATATATTTCATATTAGTAAAAGGTCAAGGCCTCCTGCCTAACTCTTTAGTTGGCGCTTCAATTCATGGCGGAAGCAACAAGTTTAAGCAAAGAAGTTCATGGAACAGTTGAGCGATTTCCACAATTCATCGTGGAGAAGGTTCTTGAGGCAGAAAAATTGTTGGATAAGTTATACACAGTGCCTAATGAGGACTTAGTGCACGTAGGGATTGAGGACCAAAAGTCAGTTGCCAAGACAACAAAAGAGTTCATCCACTGCCATGCAACCATCCTCCATGCTAACGAGTGTGCTGCCACACTAGGCCAAACTATGAACAACATGCAGGCGAAATTCTCCCAGCTAACTTAGATGGGACTACCCTCCCCACTTCTTTATGATGATTCAGTGGCCACAATGGAGCATATTGCAGCAAAGACTGAAGAGAAGCAACAAGACATATCTACTTTTCAGCACTTCAGCCAACTCCCTACTACAGAGGATATTGAGGTTGTCATTCATCAGATAGTGCAGTTGCTCTTCCAACTCGAGTCCAGGGCCAATATATCCATTATGTTGTCATACAAAGAACTGATTGATCTGCACGGAGTGCAAGAGAATCTGTGCGACATATCAACACCATCTAAGGCTTACTGGCTACCTCTGTAGACCGCTCTCTCCAAGCTCTGATTACATCGCCCAACGGATAAGGCTTTGGTCTGCAAACCAAAAAAAATTGGGTTCCTTGTTCCGCAGGTGAAACACCCCTGGTAGTCACCAAAAGCTGTGAATATAAAATTCCTCGAACTCCCTTCGGGTTGTTTGTATTTTGCTAAGTCTGACCCGCACCCCATACATTTGAATATCCTCGAACCCTTTTGAGCTTTGCCGTACCTCCGTGTCCACCAGAATTAGCCATGAGTTGCCTCCTTTGTTGTTTCTTCAGTGCCCGCCATGCTTCCGCATTAATCAACACCATGGGCAATTGAAAGGCGCTTCCCTTCACTTTTCAGGCTCGCCACATGCCACATGGCATCGGTTTATACACTTTGGCGGAGACCCGCGATTCGATTAATGCGATGAGACTTCTCCGATGTCTTCCACCTTGGGTTTTCATGTCGCAGGAGGAGAATGAATATAGGCCTCGACCTATCACCCGCGTGTCCTAATTGACTTCATGATTGATTGACACATGTTTGCACATAATTCTGATGCTTCTAAATTGGGACCACCGCCATCATTTGCAGGAGATGCATCTGGCTCGAGGGTGACTGCATTCTATGGCTCAAATCTTTTTCTATTGCAACGACCTTAGGAAATCATTGCTCATGATGAAGGAATCTTTTTTGTTACTGGCTCCCCAAGCGGTGGGATTATTTTCTATATATACTACTTCTTCCTTCCAAAATTGAGTTCAAGATATAGAAAAAAAATTGTGAAGATACCAAGCCTTTTGTATTATTTTTGAATTATTGTAGAAAACTCACGGTATTGCCATTGTTATTTCTATTTTCTTAAGCTATTTGACAAAACATTATATTGTGCCATTATTTTATTGAGTTATTTATTTGCAGAATTTCTATGATTTTAATATAAATTTGCTAGTTTAGACCATGTCTTTGACTCTTCCTTTTAGTGAATGTGTATGGGAGTTATTTTATGTTGTGAATAAATTACTCAGGTTTTATCCTAGATTTTTGTTATTTGGGATAGCAGTTGCTAAATAGGCCTTAAATTAAGCAAAGTTGAGTACACAAGAGGAAATTCCGGGCAACAAAAAAATTGCATAAAATCATTGTCGTTCTGCAGGCGGGTACCCAAACCTAAATCGGAGACGCTCTTTGGCGCTCGACATAATGAATGCGAGACCTAAAACTGCGATACGCGTTATGAAGCGAATGCGCATTTAATAATGGCATTATCGTTCAAAACATGCAGCATTTCAAAACGCGTACGGCGTTTCAAAACCGATAAGCGTTTCAAAACGCGTCGCAGCGTTTTTGAAAGTATTTATTTTTAAATAAATTTGTTGGCTTTCATTTTATCCATTGTTTTTAGTGGTGAAGGTCAATCAAAAGAGTCGTGCAGCGTTTGGAGGCTATTGCTTCAGCGTGTTTCAAGCTGTCACCTCCTCCAGATCAACACACCCACAACCTACGAGACCTCCGGGTTGGTTGAATTACGCCTTTTGCTTTGTGTCTTGTTTTTGTTTTAATTAGTATTTAAGTTTTTTTCTTTAATTCATTTTATTTCAATTTTTAATAGTTTTAAATTGCATTTAAAAAATAAATAACGTTAAATTGTAAATAGAAAACCATAAAATGTAAACCTAAATTGGACATAACTTAGAAATCTAAACCCTAAAACATAAAACTAGAAACCTCTTAGAGACCTCTCTCCCCTTAGGTGAGCTAAAACTAGAAACCCTAATACAATTTTAATAGTTCTTGTGTGTCATTTTGATATTCTATTAGCCTATCCAATTACATCATTAGTAACTAGACAATCCATAACATCTTCCTCTAAATTCTTTCAATCAACTAGATCACATTTAAGAATAGGTTAGAGTCAGGGTTTAATTACAATTATAATTTAATAGGTTACATTTAGAATTAGTTTTTTCATTATAATTAGGGTTAATATTGGAATTAGGATAACAAATATAGTTAGAATTATGATTAGGGTTAAAATTAGAATTAGGGTTAGAGTTAGGGTTAGGTTTAGAATTAGGATAAGGGTTAAGATTAAATTAAGGTTAGGTTTATGGCTAGGGTTGGGGTTAGATTATTGGTTAGGGTTAGAGTTAGGCTAAGGTTTCAATTAGGGCTAGGGTTTAATTAGGGTTATAATTCAATTATAGTTAGGATTGAATTAGGGTTAAGGTTCAATTAGGGTTATATTTAAGATTTTATTTCTTTTAGGGTTAGGTTTAAGGTTAGGTTAGGGTTAGGTTTGATTAGGGTTAGAGTTAGATTCATAGTTCAATTCTATCTCTAATCATAACCCTAACCCTAACCCTAATTCTATCTCTAAGCTTAACCCAAACCCGAATCTTAACCCTAACACTAACCTTCACCATAACCCTAATCCCCACCATAACTCCAATTCTTATTGTTACCCTATCCATAACCCTTAATCTAATTTTAACCCAAACACTAACCCTAACCCTAACTCAATCTCTAATCATAACCCTAACCTTAACCATAATTTTATCTCTAACCTTAACCCTAACCATAATTTTAACCCTAGCTCTAACCTTAACCATAACCCTAACCCCAAAACTAACTCTAGTTCTTACTCTTACCCTAACCTGAACCCTATCCTCAACCCTAACTCATGTTTTAACCTTAACCCCAATCGTAACTCTAATTTTTACCCTTTTCCTAACCATAACCCTAAACCTATGCCCAAAAAATAACTCTAATTTTAACCCAAACCTAACCCTAATTCTAACTCTAACCCTAACCCTAACCCCAATATTAAGCCTAACCCTCACCTTATCCCTAACCCTAACCCTAACTCCAATCTTAAGCCTAACCCTAAACTTATCCCTAACCCTAACCCCAACCCTAACTCTAATTTGTACATGAATTACAAACCATAGGTTCCAAGAGAGACACTTAAAACTTATAAAAAATAGGTATTGTAGGAGTCACTTGGATAATAATTCAATGTATCTTAATTACTATCCCTATATGGAATTTCTCATGATTGATTTATGAATTTTCATCCATTAACTATATATGGAAATAAATGGGGTTCCCTCCTCTAATCTCTAGTGATAGGAAAATATGGTGTCCAATCTATTCAAGTAAAATTAATGGATAAACAAGAATACCACTCTCAATCTTAGGATTTAATTAAATAGCTATCTTTTAATTTCTTTCCTTTTTACAAGTTCCAAAATAAACCTACATGTACAAACCTTTTTATCAATGCCACTTTAAAATTACATTCTTTATTATATAACACTAGTGGCCCCATAACTAGGGCACTCATAACATACTTAAATATTATAGTCATTTCCCTATTTTATTTTCGTAAGTCCAATGAGAAATAAGAAATATTTTAGGATATCATAAAATTTTATTGAAAAAGGGTAAGGAGAAAAAGAGGAATTCTTCTAAAAGAATTTTCAAATTCTAAATCAAGGCTAAAGGAGTCAAATGGACTAATTCTAGGAAGTTGGTTGAATATTTAATCATAAAAAATCCCAAAAGGAGGGAAAAATCAACAAAAAAAAATAGTAGAGCAACATGTGACACCCTTTTGAATTTCTAAAACCCCATGTTTTATAGGAAGATGAAGAAGAATTTGAAACCATTCCCCTCATCCCTTAGGAATAATCTATTAAGGAGAAACAATATAGATTAATAGAAAAATATTTGAATCAATGAAAATATATGAGAGAAGCCTTATCTTTTGAAAAATGTTTCAATATGGTAAGAAGTTCCATCTACAAGAAATGAGAAAGGAATATAGAAAGTGAAGAATAGGGAGATAAAAAGTAAGCTAAAAAACTTGATGCACCTAAGTTTGATTGTAGTGACAAGATTTTTCTCAGGCCCAGTTGGAGAAATTAGAGACTTACTTCACCCTCAACCCCATAAAGAAAAAATATGCAATAAAATCTGCCTCTTTACATTTAGAAGGTGCAAGAGAGGTCTTCAATGATTTTCAATATTTTTCATCACTTGTTCTACTAACCTTATGTTTTTATTCAACTCTCATTTATAGTTCTTAAGTGACTATCGGTTTCTATTCAACTCTCATTTATAATATGAATTTTAATGCTATGATTTTTTAATGTTATAAATTGAATGGTCTTCAAATGAAATATATTTTGAATTTGTGCATGTTCAATGTGATTTTTAAATAACTTTGAAATTGTGTGCATTATTTAATTAGTTTGTTGATATATATTTTTTAATTGTTTAACATGGAGTTGCCATATCATTTCTCGTCCATGGATCCACTTTTCACTTTAGAGGATTTCATGCCTAATCCAGAAATTCCTATAGATCCTTGTGCACACCCCACCCCACCACATGAGGATATGCCTCACTCACCTCCGCATTCTCCACCACCTGAACCCCCACCCCCTCCTCCATTTGACCAAAATCAACTAAGAGACAATATTCGAGCCAACTTAGTTATGATTCAAGGGAACATAGATCTCATAAAAAATGAGACTAGAATCCCTCCACATCTCGCACGGTTTGCATCTACGATGCAAACTATTGTGGATTCTGTTCGATCTATCGATGCAGACCTAGATAGGTTCCATCAATGGAGAGAAGAGAGGAGACAATTCTATGCAGATGGGCTATCATATAAAGAAATCAATGACCTAAAAATCACTAAACAAGCTATGTGCCAATATTTTGTGAACCCCCAAACAAACAAACCAATACCACCCACAAAAAAAAGAATTTCAATTTTATGGTGTAGGCACCTGCAGATAGCTGCAAATTTTTGGGAGAGATGGTGGATGGTGTTTGATACTCCACCACATGGCAACAGTGAGGTGCCCTTATATTTTTTGAGAAAGTTATGGGCTGAGTTTGAGTTGGGTAAAAA
>VDFB02000003.1:205835976-205985741 GCA_007258455.2 Sequoia sempervirens | reverse complement strand
GTGTGTTCACTTCTAATGGGATGATGAGTGTGACAAATATTTTGAGTCAATCAAAATTTATTTATCCAATCCTCCTATCTTGATGTTGGCTATGTAGGATAGACCCTTTTTACTTTATATTTCCACATCACCTCATGCCCTAGCAAATTTATTAGCTCAATGTGATGATGATGGTAAAGAAAAAGTGGTCTATTGCATTAGTCATATTCTGATTGATTATGAGACTCGATATTTTTTCATGGAGAAATAATTTCTTGCTCTTGTTTTCACAATGTACAAGCTATGACATTATCTTTTCCATGCCAAAATCCATGTTATTGTAAAATGTGATATCATAAAGAACTTATTTACTAGAACCAATATTTATGGAAGGTTGGAAAAATGGGTAATGTTGTTCTCTAAGTTTGACATTAAGTTTGTAACTTAGAAGGAAATTAAAGGATAAATTTTTTTTGATAAATTGGTGAAAGTTCCCTCATCTCACTCCTTCCCTAATATTGATTTATTTTTAGATGAAAATTTATTCATATTGGACCATAAACTTGTGTGGGAGATGTATTTTGATGGATCAAGCTGTCAAATCAGCTTTGAGGTAGGTGTAGTTTTAATCTCACCCAAAGGGAAGTCGGTTCCTCTATATTTTTAATTATAATTTCATTATACTAATAATATCATTGATTACAAAGCCCTTATTGCTAGTTTATGTACCACAATAACATTAAACATTAAACTTGGGCACAGTGGCACTCCCATTGGGAAACTGGACCAATCACCATGCGGAGATTGAGGGTGTGTTCATTAGTATTAATTTTTCTTTCAAAAAGGGATACCCTAAGCATTAGGTGGAGAGAGACTCACTAAAAATAATTAACTACCTATGTGGTATCCAAAAGCCTATTTGGACAATTGATTAGTTAATTGAGGATGCTATAATAATGCTTAGATCTTGTGAGGAAACTCGTGTCACTCATATCTATCGAGAGGGAAACTCATTGGTGGATTTCTTTGCTAATGAGGCTATCATAATTAATTATTTTAAGGTATGGGAGGAGTTCTCCCTCCTTCCCAAGGATGCTAAGGTTTTATTTCAAAATGATGGATACAAGTAAGCTCATTTGTTGGATTGATATTACCTTTTATACCTGCATTATAGTCTCATGCTTTGTGGGTATTCCTTTTCTTTTTGGCTCTCATTCAACTATCTCTATTTGAGGGTTTTTGCTTATGGTGATTGTGAACATAGGGGGTGACCATAGCAGAATCGATCCCCATTCCTGTACTATTTTTAGGAAGAATCATAAAATTTGGAGAATTCTTGAGCATGGTAATTTCATGCCTTTCCTAGAAAGGCTCCACAACCATGATCCCAAGGCTTTGGTGGAATTGGTTTCCTATTGGAATAATTGTAAGTTATAGGTTAATGGAATGATGTTTGAGATTAATGAGTAGTTTATAGTTTCCATCACTAGTTTGTCATTAGTGGGTCACAAATTCTTTAGGGAGAGAAAGAGCAATAAGGAGTCCATGGACTAGTTCTTTAATGATGATGAATGGAAAAAGCTTATCAAAATTCCATCTTGGGGATATGAACATACATCTCTGAAGAAAATTTGGGTTGATATTGCAAATATCATCATGTAGTATGTTACCCTAGAAGGTAGGTTTTCTATAATTTTAGGCCACCATTTCACTTTGTTGAATTATTTTAGACATGGAATTTTTATTTCATTTCCTTTCTTTCTCTTGTCTTTGTTGGAGGATTCAATGTATGCTCCTTTGAAAAATAGGAGGGTGTCGGTTCTGCACAAGGGCCTCATTCTACTCATAATGGATCATGTGAGAGCCCACATCCCTACTAAAACAACTAAGGCCAAGGAAAAGGCTATCAGTGATGCTTCCCTCTCAACTGGTTTGGATACCAGTGTAGCTAGGGAGGAGGAATGGAATGAGGAGGGAAAGGATGGGTCTTCTTCCCCTATGGATGCCCCTTCTAAGAAGAGGAAGAAGGGGAATCCCAAGGGGAAACATGCTGCCAAGAAGATTATTCTTTAGGAGTCAAAGTCCCAATCTATTGGCAATGATATAGATGTTATTTCTAGGGGTTCCAAGTCTAAGGATAATGTTGTGTTTAATGGGAAAGATTATGTTGCAGCAGGTGGTAAGGAGGGCTTTTAGGATAATGTCATGGTCAAGGATTCCAAGGAAAGGACTAGAAGGGCTTCCAAGCATATTGCTAAGTTGAAAAATTGGGTGTCAAATGATGTTTTGAAGGGTACAATGGAAAATTTTAAAGAGAAGGGTGCTAAGGAGAAGGTTGTTGAAATTGATGATTCCTCAGTTCAAAAGATGCCAAGTGTGGAGCTCTCTAGTGGGAAGCATGTGCATGAGGAGGAGGGGATTAATCTGGGGCTTGGAAAGACAAAGCCTCTTAAGATAAACCCATTTTTTGAGGATTTCTCATACCTAAATGATGATACCACTTCAATGTTTGAGCTCCTTGACATGGTTCATGTGGGGGCTACTGGTACTTTCAAGCTAGCGAAGTGGATACTAAAGGAATTCAACAGGGTGAATATTAAGATCAGGGACCTAAAAGAGAATGTGCAAAATATGTCAGCAAAATATTTCAAAGGGTTCTTCCTCAGATATTTTGATTGATAGAATTGTGGACTTAGAGTGTTCTTTTATTGACTTCAAGTCCTTGTGTGAGCAGTATATCTCTAAAATGGAGGCTAAGATTATGGACACTAATGTGGAAATAAAAAATCTACTACATGTAAGCCACATTTATGTTAAGAACGATGTTAAATCCTTAGAGGTCCTATTTCACAAGATAAGTGAGCTAAGAGAAGATTAGCTTTACTTTTTTGAGCTAATGGAGAAGGACCATATTTCAAAGGGTAAAGGGGAAAAGGTTAGAAATGATGAAGCTAAATTCCCTACTACTAGACGGAAAGGTAACCTAAGGAAATCCTTTGAGAAGGAGAAGAAAGAAATGGTGTCCACATGGTCAAACTACATCAGAAGCAGGAACTTGAGGTGGCTAACACCTTAAAGAACATGAAATTGTGTACCTTTCTATGTTTTTCTCAATTTTTTTCCTTTGCTTCTAGGCCTCTATTTTTTTACTATTGTTTTGTTGTTGTTTTGTTGCTGGTTGTTGTTGATGGTTCAATGTTTTTATCTTTAAGTAGTAGTTTTTCTATTCAGTTATAAAGGGTTTTGGGTCCCTTCAAAACCTATTTTTCCCATATAATAAAAATGTTAAATATTAAATATATCCACATTCATGGTGACTCTAATCTTATCATGAATCAAATCATGAGAATATATTAAGCTAAGAAGAGCAAGCTATCTCAGTATCGGGATTTGGCTTAATCTTTGCTTGATTGATTCTCCTCCTTCACAATACATAGTGTCCTTAGGAGAGAAAATCTCCATGTGGATTCAATGGCAAGCATAGCCTCCCTTGTGCCTTTAGACAAAAAATTTAGAAGAGTACCACTTTGTGGTTTATATTCTCCACTCTCTTGTTGCCTCAAATCAACCTGAACCTAACAGTCTCATGTGTGCTCACATAGACTTATGGGAATAGTACACTCACTTTTATTATTATCTGATGATTGGAAATTTTCCCAAAGATGGTACTAAAAACGCTTGCAATTGGATATGAAATTTTTTAGCTTAATATATTATCTTATTTGATGTTCTTTATCAAAAATCCTACAATGCTCTTCTTATTCAGTGTCTAACTAAGGTTGAAATACCCCTTGCCCTTCAAGAAGCTCATTTGGGCTTTGGGGTGGACATTTTGGTCATAAGTCCTTAGTGCATAAACTTATTCACATGGGATATTATTAGTAAACAATAGATAAAGACTCATTTTCCTTTGTCAAGAAATTTCTTTAATGTTAGCAACATAGTAGTCTCATTTCGAGCTCCTACACAAGAGCTTCAAAATCAGACCTCTCCTTAGCCATTTTCTAAATGGACATTGGATATTATCAAAAAAATATCATCTCCTTCTTCTAAAGGACATACCTTTATCATTACCGCTACTAATTAATTTATGAAGTGGGTTGAATCTATTCCAATTCAATCCACTAAGACTAAAGCGATATGCAACTTTCTTCTAACCAACATTATTACTCATTTTAGATTTCCTTCTACCCTTGTTTCTGAAAATGGTACTTCAATCAAGAACAAAGAGGTGAAGAAATTCTTGGACAACACATAGGTACCACAACATCACCTTGGTAGCATCACCTTGTTGATCCTTGTTGGACCTAAGTTAGTAAACATGCTTTTTGACATAATCCTGAGGTCCAAACTCTTCAGAGTGAAACTGGGTATCTCATGGTTGGTCGCTATGAATGCAATTCCCTTGTTCGTGCATAAATGTCTAAATTTTATCCATGAGGGTTCATTGCACGTAATCCATGACACCAATTATAAACCATCGATTGTTTGTGGCAGATATTCTCTAAACCACTTTTTACATGCACCCATTGGTCTGATTCTACCTAGAATGGACTTCTTGTACTAGACCTATGAAAATTACAAGAAAGGGTGCTTAACGCCTAAGGTGAGGTACCCTTCATCTCCCTATGTTGTATCACATAGGGCTTGTTTGAAAGCTAACAGTGATGTCACCATGGCACAGAGAAAGGAAGAAGAGAAGCATTCTTGAGGTTCCTCTTCCATTGTCTACCCTATTGGTTCCTCTTTCCCTACTATGGCGCCATCAAATTCTGCTCCATGTCTATAGGAGAACCCTATGTTGCCCGCTTGGCAAAAGCTCAAGCATCCTACATTCTAACTTCTTGTTCTTCCTATGGTTCCTAAGCCCATTCAATATGGTAGAGGGAAGGGTCCTTATGGGGAATACTCTATGTCTCAGCCTCTGCATCCTCCTACCACTCTTGCTCCTAAAGCAATGAATGGGAAGAGGGTTGCCACTGAGGCGCTAGAGCCAACTTCCACTACTATTTTTCAACCTCTTCCTCCTGCTCCCATTCAGGATTCTCTCCCTCTGCTAGAGATAGTTGTGATGGACACTTTGATGGCCAAGAAAGAGCCTTTTGTTTCGTCTCAACTCCCAGCCTCTAGCTCCTGGAGTCACAGAAACCACCTTGTGCATGAGCGCAAGCATTGGTGAAAGGCTCTAGCGATTGAGTAGGCCACTCTACAGAGGAAGGGGAGTTGACTTCCCTTGTTTTAAGGCATCATGTTGTGTCCTCCTCTCTCATCCCCTCTGCTTTGATTCAATCAAATTTTGTTATGCTCCCAGCTCATGTTGCCAGCGTGAATGGACTTGGCCCTAAAAAGGTGTAGGTGTTTATATCTCCTTTGGTCAAACCACCTCTTTTGATGTCCCTTCCATAAATACCACTGTTCTTGAGGCCCATGGAGATGTCAAACACCTCAGTGGTCTTCGTTGTGGTCTTCTCCTCCTTCATGCCTCTCGCCTCGTCCATGGGGAGTTCACATCCTCTGATGAAGAAAAAAGTGGAGGTTGGCCTTCCAACAATGTGGGTGTAAGAGGAGTCTACCTTCTTCAAAGGGTGGTCCTACACTAGCATGTGTTGTCCTAGTGATAGAGCAAGTTCCAAATTCCCCTAAGTTTTTCACTGCTCTCGAGTCACTCGGTGAGCTTAACAGTGAATCTTGGGTTTCGCCTCCCCATATATTGAGTTAAAACATGGAACTCCTGTGTAGTGCATGTTTAACTCTTTGGATGATATCTCAGCCCTGTCAGTGATCTCCATGAAATTGTTGACCTTTGCTCCACAAGAGTCAAGCAGAGAAGACCTTGTGGGGCTTTCTTCCTTGGTCATTGTTGTGTGAGGCTTGGAAGGTTCCCCCTTAATATTCCACCACTATAGTCTTGTCCTCCTTCCCCATATAATGATCTAGATTAGGAAGAAGATGACCTCTTGGTCAATGAGTGTTAGGGGACGCATCACCTTGACCTTTAGATTAGGTGTGTGTTTGTTGTAATGTGTTCCCTCATGCTTGTGTTATGTGTTCCTAGATGACCCTTGTCACCCTTATAGGTGCTTAGTTATAGGAGTTATTATGTGTTGTAAATATTCCTCTATTTGTGGAAACATTCTTCCTCTATTATGTGAATTGATTTTTCACAAATTGGGGACAATGCAATGTGTTGGGGGCACTTAGGCTTTCCTTCCATGTTGACCCATTTTTTAATTTATTTTTTGTCTTCTCGTGTATTCTTCATATGTTCTAATATAGTAGGGGGTTGATGATAGTTCATCTATATACTATTATTATAATTATATATATTTATGAGTAGCTCTGACCCCAAAATATCAAATCACCCTTGTGTCACTTCTTTTCTTGAGTTGTGATGTTGTGGTGCCTATGTGTTGTCCCTCATGTGTGTGAAAAAATACCATACATTCAGTTCCAATTAAGATCTAAAATAAAAATCTTGCTCTACCTTGTTGTCGCTCAACCTACACATAAATTTTTCCTTCATACTGATCTCATACATTCAAATTTACTAGCTCACATAGTATCACACTATCAGGCATCTTCTATTACAATTTCATCTCATCTACAAAACAAAAATGTTCCATATATATTCTATTACATTCCCATACATCAATTAGGTCAGCCTAATTGGATGTACATACACTTAATTCAAAAATAGCTTGTCGGCTCAAAACTTGAAACAAAGTTCCTTTTGCACTCAAAAAATAATGTAAGGCATAACTAAGGTCAACTCAAACCTAATAAACATCTCTTTAATATCTGCAAAAGAATATTAATCTAGATACCACTTATTCAAGTATAAGGTTGGCTAGAAGAAGACTTGATCTCAAAAATAGACCAAGCAGACTAACATCAATCAATCATATGATCATGTGAGTGTACACCATTAGGAATACATGTAGAGTTGAAACCTATAAATCATCTCCCAAACTTTTAAATACCAAATCAAAATACCAGAGGAATGCAAACTAATTTACTCATACCACTTTGCATAGTTATAAGCAGATTTAACTATATGTCAAACTTCTGTTACTTATACCTTTCATCCCAGTCAACCAAAACCATTGAAAGCTTGTTCATCAATGCATTTAATATTCCTAAATAACATACTAAACCTACATAGGTTGATCTTCTAGTATGAGGAATTCCAAACCAAATTATCGAATCAAGGTAGCACAAACACTATTTACCCAATAGACAAAAACTATCACCAAAAAATGTTGGCATCAATGATAGCACACCGGAGGTTTTCTTCTTCATTCTTCCAACAATCTCCCCCTTTTTCATTGATGGCAACATGTTCCAAAAATGAATCTTCAAAATTTATGTTCAAAATTGTGAACCCAAACTAAGTGAACTCCCCCTTTCAAATATACAACACAACTTCTCCAAAACTTCAAAGCTTCTCCCCCTTAGGGTTCCAAAACTTCTCCAAATTTTCTCCCAAAACATCTCCCCCTTTGATATCAAGGACAAAGAGTGTACCGGTAATAAACTTTGCAAAAACAAAAGAAACTGAAATAATAGAAGGAAAATGTAAGGAACATTTAACTGGAACTAGGGGCACCTCCTATTTCCTTGAGAATGGCTTCCCAAGCTGGTTTTCCATCATCCCATATCCCTTTTACCCTAATAAGTGCTTTATGCAATGATTCTAGCTCTATTAAGCACTCTTTTCCTTCTTCTGAAGTGGATGGATTAAGATTCATCTTTTGAATTTTCTCTACATTCACCAAGGTACTTGATATTGAAATGTGTTTGGACTTCACCAGATCTCCAAGTTGTCTAAACCATCTTATTGCATCATCATTTTTCCTTTGAAGTGGGAAGAATTTTTTCTACAGGTATGAAATGGAAGTCTAGGAAGTATAATCTTTTCCATCTGCAATGTTGTAGGCTCCAGAGGAATTAGCAAGTTGTGACTCTATTGATTCCATTAAGTCTTTGATGCCTTGAGTGGTGATCCGTCCATCGTATGCAATACAAAAATAGTATTTGAGCTTCCTCTTCACATTATTTTACCTCTTTTATATATTGCATCACCTTGTTGTGTTTCATTGCACATTTATCCTATAGTACCAGTAACCTTTTCTCCAAAATTCTTGACTCTACCTCTTTTTCAGTTTTCTCCTTTAGGCTAGAGGTATATTACTTGAGTGAATCAACCAATAAATTTAATTCTCAATAGGATCTAAGGGTTCATCAATTTTGGCATTGGGATTTGTATCCTACAAAGCCTTGATGGCATCATTTATCAGTCTATTCCCTTTCTGATGGGTTTCAATACTTTCCTTTTTATCAATTTCAAGAAAGGTACCACTAAGCTCTATCCTTTGAACCAGTGAGATATTACTTAGATCCACATAGCCTAGATGTGATGAGATTTGAATCAACTGAGGTGGAATCATAGGCTAAATCCTTATTTTCCTTGAAAAAAACCCTTAAGATTACTTCCAAATGATTTTTTGAATGGATTTGATGGCTCAATGGTCTTTGAAGATTCTTCTTCACTTCTTCCAACCTCTATTTCTTTTTATTTTCTTCTTTATTTTCCTCTTCTTCCTCTCCAAAGCGGCTTTCTAAGGGTTTTTCTTTATTTTCTTCCTCCTTCTTGTCCTCATCATCTTTTCCATCAATACTATTTTCATCTTTTCTTTCTTCTCCTTCATTTTTATCTTCTTCACCACTATTTCCAATATTCTCATGGTGTTCTTCTGGATTGTCACATGTGTCATTCTAATACTGATCTTTAGTATCCTCTTTGTTTGTATTCTTGGTGTCTTCAAAAGTATGAAATGTCTCTATAGAAGAATGTATATCATCAACCTTATTCTAATGTTATGTCTCTTCAATTTAATGATCCTTTACTTCTTTGAAAATAGGTAAACCGGTTACAGAAGGGATCACTTCTTTTGTATCAATACCTTGTTCTTTAGAAAGCTCCTAAATTTGAGCTATATGAGATGAATGAATAGTACTCATCCCAATTATCCTTTCCATTTCCCTTATTGTATCAAAAGTCTCTTTCCTTAGCTTTTCTAAGCTATCCTTTTCCCTTGCCATGTGAGTAGTGATTCTTTGTTTAACTCTGAACCTTTTAGTATATTCTTCTAGCAAAGTGTCCTGATCAACCACAAACAAGGAGGATCCAAACTTATTCATGGCATCATCTTTAATCTTATATTCAACATTCACAGCTTCATGCCTTCTTTGTAGCAAGGCTTCCCATACATTATCACTTACCTTTTTCTTCATATCCTCCATGCTCTTATCAAAGATATCATATATTGAATCAAAACATTTACAATTGTTTCCTTATCCTCTTTATCAGCCTCATGAAATAATTTAGCAATAGCTAGAAAATCATTAGATTCTATCATTTTATTTATCAGAGGTTCCAACTTCATAGGTGGGTGGTCACGTACTAGAGGAGAATTGGGCTTTTCTTCTTTGAGCTTTGATGTGATTTCTTCACCCTTCTTCTCATGCACATGAATTGTGAAAGCATTATTTTCTTCCTTTGTCTCCTCTTTATCAAATGATTCCACAACATTACCTTTGGCATTCTTAATTTCTATTCTAGCTCCTTGTGAAGTACCTTCATTGTTGGTGGAAGTGTTGCTTCTTCTATTCCTTTTCAGTTGAGCTTCTTCTTGCAAGCCAAGGTCAATCTCCTCTTGTAATACATCACTCATGTTCTTTTTCCTACTTTCCTTTTGTTTTATTCTTTTCCCAGAGGTAGCAAAGGGTGCAATAGGGGGTACATTGTCTCTTTTAGTAGCTCTAGTGTTGGGTTCGATGGAAGCAATTACATTAACTATTGTTGGAGTACTACCTTCTTTTCTTTCACTATTGTAGATACATTGGGTGTTGTTTGAAATGTAGAAGAGGTGATGGAAGATGATCTTCCTAATCTTCTAGGTCTAGAGGGCACTTCAAATGCCTTGGCCCTCTTCTCTATTGTAACTTCCCTTAACCTATCAACATCATCCTTAGAAAGTGTATGTAGTGCAAAATATTCCTCAACATTTTTATTTACCTAGGTTTTTTCTCTTTGAGGTTTTGAAGTTTCCAAAAACACTTTAGTTGACTTCTCTTCATATGTATCTTGTTGGGGCTAAGAGGGATCCTTGGGGATATTTAGCAATATTTCAATGAGACCCTCAACCATTTTCTCATCAATCTCATATCCTAAAGGCTTTATCCATAGAGTTCTAGGTTCTACTACCTCTATAATGCACTCATCAATGGATACTAGGAAAGTTATATCATTTACATATTTAGCTACCAAACTCTTTGAAATTATGTTTCTTTCATGCATGTTATTGTAAAAAACTAAAAAAAATGCAATTAGAGCAACACCTTGTTCCTTCAAATCCCTAGTGTTATTGTAATAATCAAATATTTGATGTGCTAATGATCTACCAATATCCCCTATCATGTTTTTCTTCCTAGGTAGCTCCCTCAGAAAAGTAAAGTAACAAGCAGACTATCAATGTTCGAAACTTGAAGGGATATTTCTTTGTCTTGGTTTGGCTCAAGTTCTCCATAAGCTGTTGTCAAAGCAACTCACATAAATCATAACCTATTCCATTCACCACCATGTCATGTGAAACATAAATTGTAGCTTCATATACCAAATTTCCTTTGTTGGTGAAGTAGATCTTTTGACCTATAATGATTTCCATATACCTCATAGTATGGTTAGTGATAGGTTTGGTTTCCAATGCTCTCACATCATATGTAGCACCAATTAATTTCATGTACCACATCATTTTTCACAGCTTTAAGCATCGATATAGGTATGGTGTCACGCAGACCAATCACAGATTTGATCATGTCTTTATAAATTAATCCAACATTTTTCCATATAAATTTATCATGTACTCTACTAAGTCCTATCCTCACAAACTTTACATCCATTCCACTACAAAAATTGAGAAACTCGTTCCAAACATCCAACTTCTTTCTTATAAGGTTTTCATACTTTGTATTTAATAAGAAATTATCTCCAATCAACTCCTTTATCCATTGATTCTTAAGTTCTTGATGATCAAATTCTTCCAATTTCCCATGAATGTAGGTTCTAGTATCCTTGATGGGAAAGACATTGTTTGGAATATTTGAAGGTGTACTGACAAGGCCAATGTAGAAAACATTCCACCAAAACCTTTTGAATTTCAGTCAAGGTCTCTTAGAAGTCTCAACCATGATTGGTGTGGCCATTTCTCCCTCAATTATTTTATAGATTCTTATGTAAATTAATTCTAATGAAAACCCACAAAGTATAGATAGCTATAAATACCTTTTCCATGCTTCGACAAAAAGTTGGGTTTGATACTAGATGCTTTGAATCACCTTCAAGTCTCCTTCAACTCACTTTACTTTCTTCCAAGTGTGTGAAAGTGATTTAACACAGCTTATATTTTCACTTTATACCTTACTGATCTACTCTAATTTCACATTTATTGCACTCTATCTCCAAAAAGTTGATAAACACCTCATGAATACACTATACACTCTAAAATGCTCCACAAAATTCAATTTTGCATATCTTCTGCCAATATATTTTTCAACATCTTTAGAATGTCATTTTGCATCACATATCTTCATGTCACTACTTGACACCTCATAGTGACACATCATATATTAGGGGTTTTTTAGTTTTCATTGTAATTTCTCCCCCTAAACCCATTATTGGATTTAGTTTTTAGAAGAATTATCTACACCAGATGGAGGTATAGATGTGTTTGGTTCATTATTGTTCTCAAGTTCTTCCTTTTTCTTTTAAATTTTCTCTATTTCTTTCTTAACTTTAGTAGGATCAATTTTCTTTATTGGATTATTCCTTTGTTCTAGATTATATTTCCTCCCATTTTTACTTTTGTAGAATCTTGAAATATGTCATGTTTTGTTGCAGGTGTAGCACACAACATTTTTCTAACCAAACTGATTTGAACTTATCCTTGATATGCACTAGTTAGCCTTATTTCCAAATTTATTACATGTGTAGCAATAACCATGAAATAATTGAATCATTCTGCGAGTATTCAATATATTCATCATCATCTGACTTCTGCACTCAATAGCTCTATGTCCAAATTTCTTGCATGCAAAGCATTGTCCAAAAAAGAATCCAAAATTTTGATTCATTCTACTCCTACATTTTGTTTCCCTATGACCAAATTTATTACATGAAAAACAAATTCCATTGAAGATGAGTACCTTTGAGCATTAGGTTGTTTTATAGGAGTCCTTCTAGTATTTCTTATTTGGTTCTTGATCTGTCTACCATTGCATTGAGTCTTCCTTTGATTCTCAACCTTGTTAGATGTCTAAATTTTCTTTGAACTATTGAAGTGAGCAACCTAAGATCTTCAATATACAACACCAAATAACCTCCATAAGAGACAAAGAGAAGCAAAATGGGAGATGTTATTCCACCAAACAAGAATTGAAATATGATACAATACGGTGATCAATATGCTATGCAATACAATACAATGCTAGAGATTCCTTACTTATAAAGGCAAGGATGAGAGATAAGATAAGACAAGATCATGACAAGTGTCTTAATCCTATCGCATGAGACAAATAACTCATAACTACCTAGGATGATGTGAAGTCTATATAAGACAACTATGACTTGTCTAGATAAGACAACTAATACTTCTAGAAAGAATGTTTTATCCTCAGTAAACTTAATAAGTCTCCTAAGTCCCTAGTAAAGAATTAACTAGGTACAAGACTTATGCACACCAACACCCCCCTTAAGTGCAACTTAGGGAGGAACAAACCAATGAAAATATGCAATAGATGGGTCCTAGAAATAAGGCCTAATGAGGTACCCATGTACAAAAAAAACTCTCACAAGCAAAGAAAAGGAGAAAAACCTTGTGGGAGAAAAATCCTCTCCAAAAGAGAGAAAAAGCTAAAAATAAAATTAAGGAGGAATCATCAAGACCCCCAAGGACAACTTCCTTCACCCCAAGAATTAATCTCAACTTAAGATAACAATGTGTTACCAAAGGTTTAGTGAAGATGTTTTCAACTTGTTGATCTATAGGAAAATACTCTAATTGAGAACACCATCCTAGATGAGCTACCTGATGAAGTGCATGTGGATCTCAATATGATTTGTACATTGATGCTCCACTAGGTTGCAATAGATATGAATGGAACTCTAGTTGTCACACCGAAGAGTAGTGGGTTGAGTGGAAGGAAATCCAAACTCAGTCATCAACTGACGAAGCCATAAAACCTCATGAATAGCAAGTATTGCACCTCGACACTCAACCTTTTTTGATGATAATGCAATAGCAATTTGGTTCTTACATGACAATGCAATCAAACTAGAACCAAGGAAAAAGACAAAGCCAGAAGTAGACTTTCGATCATTGACATCACCATCCCAATCTGAGTCAGTGAAGCCAGCAATCTAAGATACACCTAAAGGATAATGAATTATGAAATGTGTAGTGCTTTGAATGTATCTCAAGATACATTTGGAAGCCTTCCAATGACTCTCATGAGGCTCCTATGAGAAGAAAGAGACAATTCCAACTACAAATGAAATATCAAGATGATTATGAGTCAAGTACAAAAGACTACCAACCAACTGCTGATACAAGGTAGGATCAACTATAGGAGTAGTGCAACTAGTAGAAAATATAACACCTGACTGAAATGGAGTAGGGGCGGGCTTGTAATCAGCTATTCCAAATCTATGAAGAAAATCAAGAGCATAATTCTATTGTAAAATGAAGATCACCTCAGAAGTCTAATGAACCTGGAGACCAAGGAAGTAATGCAAAAAACCAAGGTCATTCATATCAAATTGCTCCATCAATGCTCGTTGTGTACTCTGAATCATGGAAGTAGAACTCCTTGTGAGAATCAAATCATCCACATAGAGCACAAGTATGAGGAGATCCTCTCCATGTCTTTGAGTATAAACTACAGGATCAAAATGGTAGCGAGTGTAGCCGGAAGCAAGAAATAAACTATTCATCTTCTCGTACCAAGCCCAAGGGCTTGTTTGAGACCATACAATGACCATCAGAGCCTGCAAACAAGTGAAGATTCCTACATAAAACCTGGTGGCTTCTCCATATAGATCCCCTCATGAAGACCACCATGCAAGAAAGCACTCTTCACATTCATATGATACATTGACCATCCCTGGGATGTAGTTATAGCAAGCACAAGGTGAATAGAATCCATCTTAGCAATAAAAGCAAAGGTCTCAAAATAGTCAATTCCTTCAACCTAAGAAAACCCCTTTGCAACAAGATGAGCCTTGTACTTGTCAATGGAACCATTTGTTGTATACTTGGTATAATACACCCACTTGCACCAAACCAAATTTCTTCCCTTAAGAAGAGGCACAAGATCCCAAGTATGATTCTTCAACAAAGAAGAATACTCATTAGCCATAGCACTATCCCACTCTAAAATACTTGAAGCATCTGAAAACTTCTAAGGATCATGTAAAATAGAATGACTCAAAAGACTAATTCTTGAAGTCTGAGAATGAGTGCAGCAAGTGTCTATGGGATCACCAACAAGAGGAACAGCCTCCTCAAGAGTAACTCGGGCCCATCATGGCCTAGTGGGTGAATGAGGAGGAGGTGGATCAAGACCATCATCAAAATCTTCCTCAAGTAGCAAAAAATCATCAACTGAAGAAGATTGAGTAGGTTGTGATAAAGAAGTCGAAGGAGGATATATCTATGTGAAGGACTCAACAAACTAAACATCACATTGAAAATGAACCTCTCGTGTCTTAGGATCAAAAAAATTATATTTCTTCACATCCTCACAATAGCCAACAAAAATGTACTGCTAACTCTTCTTCTCCATGGATTTATGCCAACCATCTAGAATGAATTCCCAAGCCTCACTATCAAATACTCTGAAGAAGGATACACTAGGCTTGTGATGAGACCAAGCATCCTTAAGAGTTATATTCCACATTTCCTTGTGGGCTATACGGTTCTAAATATAATTGGTACAATTGACAGCTTCAGCCTAAAATGTTGGAGCCATCCAGACCTAGACTGAATCATACAATTGGCCATCTCATTGAGAGTCCTATTATTTCTTGTTGTTGTACCATTTTACTGAGAAGTGTAAGGAATTGTGTGTTGATGAATAATATCATGCTCACTAGAGAAATCCTAAAATTCCTAATTGACATACTCCCCCCATTATCTATGTGTATTCGTCGAAGATAAATACTTGACTGCTTCTCCACAAATGTTTTGAAGGTCTTGAACATGATGAGAACCTCACTCTTGAGCTTCAAAAACTAGGCCCATGTGCATCAGGAAAAATCATCAATGAATGTGAGCACATACTTAGCCCCTGAAAAGGACAGATTTTGGAATGACATGAGATCACTATGGACTAACTCAAGGGGTGTGGTTGCATGAGTAGCTTGAACCTTGGGAAAAGGATCTTGATGTTTCTTACCAAGAACACAACCTTGGAAAACACCATTTTTGCAAGAGATCTTTGGAAGACCAACCACTAAGTTATGTGCCTACATCTGTTGAAGATATATATAGTTCAAGTGCCCAAATCTTTCATGCCAAAGCTTGCTCATTGAATCAGCATGATGAACCTGATGAAGACTCAAAGTCATCAAACTGATACAAATGGTTCTCATGATCAACTATACCTGTAGCAACAACCTTCTCAGGGTCCTACAATTGTCTAATAGTCACATTCTATGGAGTAAACTCAATTGACTTCCCATCTCCAAAATGAAAAATATTATTTATGGAAAGTAGATTCACTGAAATATCAGGAACAAGAAGAACATCCTCAATGCACATGGATCTAGCATTTGAATATATCTTATCCCCAAAAAATGGAATATATGAAGAGTTCCCAATTGCAATTTGAGAAGTAGAAGTATGAACAATGGAATCAAGAAGATCATGTGAATTGGTCATGTGATGTGATGCACCTAAATCAAGAATCCAATTGTCTGAAGATGAATGAATGGACCATGTTGAAAGAGATTTCCCTTATCCCATGGAAGATGTCTTAGACACTAAAATGTTGTGTTTCTTCATAGCTTCCTATAAGGCCTCAAGTTTCTTATAACAATGAGCCACATCATGCCCAATTTTTATAAAAAATGGATAAGTATCTCCTTTCTTTTTCTTGGACTTGGAAGAAGAATCTCCAAAGGTAGAAGAATAAGGAGATGGAGTGGATGTCTAATTGTTCTTTGGCTTTGGTTTGGAGGGATTCTCACTACCTAAAGATGATTATGTCTTGAGCTTCTTCTTATTCTTTCTTTTACCTTTGGATGATTGAGCAATTAGAGCATGATTCTTAGAACTAGGTAGTGCATCCAATTGAATCAACTTGGCCTCCTCCCTAGTAAGATGCTCACAAAATAACTCAAATGAAGGAATTTTATAATATTTCCCCATGGCATCTATAGTTTAATAGAAAGTAGAATAAAGCACTTGCTAAGGGCCTCTCAACTTAGACAAAATCAAGAAGATACATTCATCAATAGATTTTACATGCCCACATCCTCTTAATTGAGACAAAATTAACTTGAATTGTGCAAGGAAATCCTGAATTGAAGGAAATGCATCTAGAGAAAGTGATTGTAGATCCACTTCAAGTTGCAAGACTCTAAATTGATTAATTTTACCATACAATTCTTCAAGTTTATCCCAAAAATTATTTAGGTGTTTTGCACTTTGAAATATGAAACAAGTTATCAAATACTTGCAAGCCATTAAGCCCTTTTCTTCATCCATTTTACATCTATGGAAAAAAATCATAAACCCTTGTTAAATCAGGTTGTTCTACATCTAACATTGGTCATAGACCCTTAGATTGTAACAATTGAGTCATTTTTAGCTTCCATGTATGATAATTGTGTGGAGTGAGTAGTTCAATTTTCCTTGGATCTGTCATGAACACCAAAAGAAAGAAGACGATGTGGCACTTAAATTGTGCCTTTCACCCCAGGAAAATGTATTCAAATTGAATTCGGAACCCCCAGCAAATTACAATGAAGAAATTTTGTAATTTGTACAAGTGATAAGCTCAAATCAACTATTTATAACACATGGTGAATTTTATAATTTTTTAGAATAAATAAATAAAAAATAGATTGCCAAAACTAAAAAAGAAGGTTATAAACAGATTCCTTGTGATTTTCTAAGTAATTTCAAATAAAAGTGCCAAAATTTGACTTCATATGCAAAATTTATGCCAATTACAAGCAATGAATGCACCTATACCTTTGGGCTAAAAAAATTGGCAAAAGATGGAAAAATCTGGAAAAAACACCTGCACCACTACGAGGTTCGTCAAACCAACCATATCTCATTTTTGAAAAACTAAATTCATGGCAAAAAGTTATGCAAAAATGAAAAAATCCCTATAAAATGGACTTTGAAGACTAACTAGGTGCAAAATTTAAGCCTAAGTAGGCACAAAAAAATTAGCCCCCAGTGTTGGCCCTTTGGTCACCCACATGACCTAGTGATGGGCGGCTACAGAAAAAAGGACAATTTATGAAACCGCTAGTGGTTTGCTTGTGTGTGGTCACATGGGCAGCTTAGCATTGGCGGTTATTACAAAAGTCACTACACAATTTAAAAGACTTGCGGTTATTTACCCACCCATTGGCGGTTTTGGATTGATTGGCTAGGTTAGAAACCTAGTGGTTATTTACCTAGGGCAGCTTGGAGACCTGGAGGTGTGGGAGAAGTTTGTAGTTCCAGGCTTTATGGAAACTAACTAGAATTTGAACACGCAAACAAGAGGATGTAGAGCGGGCCCTGGAGGAAAGGTTGACTGGTAGTGAGCAAAACCAGTGTGGAGTCGAGGGGCCGAGAAAGCCAAGAACAACTGATAGCAATTATGACATCAACCAAACAATAAATAGGAGTCGACAATGACTGCACGTCGGTCAAAAAAACCTGCAAATGGATTTTCTACAAAGTACAAGTGCCAACAGGGGTATACCCTATATAAATGTTTGCAGAAAATAATATTTGGCCCCAGTATTTTTTAATCACCATTATTTTTAAAAAATCTTGAAATTAAAAATTGTAAAACATTAAAAAATAATTTTATTTTTTAATTCTACAAAAAATCATACTTGACCTGGTTGGGGGTCGTACGGCCCATCAACCAAAAACATTTTGCCTTGGAAACAACTTTTTCCAAATATAGGAAAATTATATATCAAAATTCTTGCAAATGGCCACTTGGATGCAATGGCAAGGTTATTTTTTGCCAAAAATGCTCCTATTAGAAGTTGTTCACCAGATATGAGCTTCAAACCCTTGTTTGCCACAATTGAAAATGGTGACCAAATTGAGTGAAACAAAAGCCAAATATAACTTTCTCAAGCCTCCTAGATGCAATGGGACAACCCAAAATATTGTTGCTATAGCCAAAAGTGTTGCAATCACTAGATCTCACCAAAATTCATACATGCAATATAGGATTAAATAATCTTTGCAAACCCTTTATGATTCTCAAGATCATATTGAAATGCAAGAGAAGAGCATACGGGGAATTTCAAAGATCATAAAAGAAACTCAAATCATAATAGAAAATTTGATGGTAGAAACTCTCTAATGAAAAAAAATGGAAGGGGCTTGCAAGATTCAAAGCTCTGATACCATGTTGAAGTGAGCAACCCAAGATCTTCAATCTACAACACCAAATAACTTCCACAAGAGACAGAGATAAGAAACAATGGAAGATGTTATTCCACCAAACAAGAATTGCAATATGATACAATATGATCAATATGCTATGCAATACAATACAATGCTATAGATGCATTGCTTATAAAGGAAAGAATGAGAGATAGGATAAGACAAAATCATGACAAGTTTCTTAATCCTATCACATGAGACAACTAACTCATAACTACCTAGGATGATGTGAAGTCTAGATAAGACAATTAAGACTTCTAGAAAGAATATTTTACCCTAAGTAAACTTAACATGTGAACTAAGTCCCCTAAGTCCCTGGTAAAGAATTAACTAGGTACAAGACTTATTCACACCAACATGAACTTTGTCCTTTTTCAAGTCCTAAACCACCTTTATCCTTAGAAGGTTTTTGAATTGCAATTAACTCGTCAACCATTGTAGTACTTGTTTTGAATTTGTCCGCATGAGCTCTTGATTTCTCCAAATCTGATCTTAGTGTTACTAGTTCTTTTTCAAGCTTGATGCATTCATCAATCTTGCTCTGAATTTCATTTTTTTGGTAGTCCTCAATTCTCTTATTTTCTTCTACTTGCAATTTTAGTTCAATAATGTCCTCATTTTCTTTCTTCAACTGATCACTGACTTCTCTATGCATTTCTTTGAAATTCTTGATTTTCTCTCTTAATTTTTTCATTCATTCATTTGCTTCTTTTAGGTTCTCCTTCAGAATTTCTTTCTCACTTTCAACTCTATCAAGATATTCAAGAGTGGCATTGAGTTCTTTGTCAATTGTGCAATCATCTTCTATGCATTCGATTGCAGAGATTTCTTTTGGGGGAACAGGACACCTTTTTTCAAGCATGTGTTCAAACCCCAAGATCTTCCTTAAGTTGTTAGGATTTTCAGAAGGAACCAAGCTTTGATACCAATTTTTGAACACCCAAAATACTGAGAGGGGGGTGAATTAGTATTCTATCAAACCATTTAGTTGTTAACCATCTTGTGGACACTGATTTTGGGTGTTCAAGGGTTCTCTAACTCTTCTAGGGTTTTCCACCTAAAAGGAGAGAAATAGACCCAAAATGCATAAAGTCTACACTCAAAACTAATGTAAGGATGGATTAAATATGCCTAAATGTGATGTTTAAATGCAATAAACTAAAAAAAAAAGATGATTACTAATGCAAAATCTAAGAAATACAAGTTGTTTGAAAATACATTGTGATACAAAAAAAGATAGATTAAATGCAATATAGAACAAGATAAAAAGGCTAAACAGAAAGAGTGCACTTGGAAATTGATGGAGGCTAGAATTAATATTGTAGATGTCTTTTAAATTCTAGAAAATTTAATTTTTTGACCAACTGGGACATGCCATTCTAGGTCACTTAGTCCCAAATCTGGAAAACTACTCCAAAGACCGTTTCAACCAAATGGGTATCCAAATCTACAAAAAACTCTGACAAACATGCATAGTGAGACTAAGTCTCCATTGTTGGCGATGTAGTCCACTTTAGCTTTTCTGAAAAGTCAAAAGTGGAATCTCTAGCTCTCGATCTGCTCTTTTTGTTCCTCTAGGTGTCTAGTTTTGAAACCCTGATTTCCAAGGCTGTAACTTTTTGTGTATATTTTGACCTTTCCAATAGGAAGATGACTCCAACAAGTTTGAAACCTATTCTTCAATCATGTCCAATCCATCCAAGCACCTAAATCTACAATCACACAAAGGAAGAGAGAGAAAATGTTGATTGTTAGGGATTGGGGGTTTTCCTTGGTCAAACCCCGTTTAGGTAATTAAACCAAAATGATGAAATAAGATAATGAAACATGAAACATGAAACAATGCAATTTAGAAACTTGCCATGATAATGGATCTTGAATTGTTGCAACAATGGATGAAGAATCTTACTCTTGAATGCCTTAGAAGTGGTCATGAATTCTTTCTAAATGTCCTAACCCTAGCTTGCTTGATTTGACAACATGGATGAATGATGAATGAATTATGAATTAGGGTTTGAAGGTCTCCTTTTATAGAGGAGAGTTAAGTGATTAGCTAGAATAAGGATCATGATCAAGGGCCAAGATTAAATTCAAAAATAATTTAATCAAGGGTGGAGGTTAATTGAAAGAAGACATGGATAGATAAAAACTTGAGGTGGAAGATAAGACTGGCACGGATAAAGAGGTGATAGGAGAAATTAAATAATAAAGATTATTTAATTTAGATGGCCATTATAGGAGAAATAAATAAAATATTAATTTTATTTATTTAGAAATGTGAGAACAAATAATTTAGATAATTAAATAATTAAAAATAATTATTTAATTATAGAGGAAAGGTGGAGTGTTAAACATTAAATAATTAAAAAATATTTAATGGAGAGGGAAGGAATAATTAGGGAAATAAAGAAAGGATAAATAATTAAATAAATATAAGATTTATTTAATTATAGAGAGAAAAGGCTAATGAATAATTAAATAATTGAAATAATTATTTAATTATAGAAGAAAAGGGAAAAACTAACTTTTGAATTAAAATAATATTTAATTCAAAAGTGGGGGAGGGGAAAGGACCATTAGACTTAAATGTTTTAATAAAAGTCAAGAAAAGTGTGAAAGTCATTTACAATTCTTTACAACACCTTTACAAGACATGTATTTTATTCAATTTGCAAGGGCCCAAGACCTAATGTGGATGTGTAAAACACCTCACAACACTAAATCAAGGCCTCATTAAGTCCAATCTATCATCAATTATGCCCAAATAAAGCAAGGTATACACTTTTTGGTGACACACATCCAATAATTAAAATATATCTAATTGCAACTGTAAACAAAGACATGAAAGAAATCATCACTACATGACACATAAATGCCAAGATTTTTACATGGAAAACCCAAAATGGGAAAACCATGGTGAGGATTAGCTCACAATATATTATAACCAGTTATAAGATATTACAAGGGCACACTACCAGGACACACTGTCCTTGAAAGGCTCAGCCTGAAATGATTACAAAATGGAGTGTGGCTCATTGCCAAAAAGTGAATTGATAGAATACACCTTTCATGTGTTGAATTTAGTTCCAATTAATCTCTAAAAGAAAAATCCTGGTCTTCCTTGTTGTCGCTCAACATACATAGAAATTTTGCCTTGATACTGATCTCATACATTCAAATTTACTAGCTCACATAGTATCACACTATCACGCATCTTCCATCACAATCTCATCTCATCTACAAAACAAAAATGTTCCATATATATGTTATTACATTCCCATACATCAATTAGGTCGGCCTAATTGGATGTACATACACTTAATTCAAAAATAGCTTGTTGGCTCAAAACAGAAACAAAGTTCCTTTCACACTCAAACCAAAACATGCAAGGCATAACTTAGATCAGCTTAAACCTAAGAAAGGTCTCTTTGACATCCACAAAAGCATATTAATCTTCAAACCACTTATTCAAGTATAAGGTCGGTCAAAAGAAGACTTGATCACAAAAATAGACCAAGCAAACTAACATCAATCAACCATATGATCATGTGAGTGTTTTCCATTAGGAAAACATGTAGAGCTGACACCTATAAATCATCTCTCAGTGTTGTAAAGACTGGATTAGAATACCGGAGGAATGCGAACCAATTTACTCATACCACTTTGCACAGTTATAAGCAGAAAATTGTGTGCCAAACTTCTGTTACTTCTACGTTTCAGCCCATTCAACCAAAATCGTTGAAATCTTGATCATAGATGCATTTAACAGTCTTGAATAACATACTAAAACCGCATAGCCCGATCTTCTAATATGAGCAATTTTGAACCAAATTACCGGATCAAAGTAGCACAAACACTATTTACTGAATAGACAAAAATTGTCACCAAACAATTTTGGCATCAATGACAACACACTGAAGGGTTTCTTCTTCATCCTTCCAACAGAAATCCCTTTGAAAACCTCTTTTTTACCTTTATTATATATATATATATATATAACTAAATAATGAATTATAGAATGTGATCTAAAATATTTATAAAAATTAAAAATGTATTTTTTAAAATTATGCTTAATGTAACATAATTATCAAAAATCATACCTCCTACATCAACTTATAATTTTCATCTTTTCAATTAATTTTTTTAATTTATGATTTTATATTTTCAATTAATTTTTTTAATTTACAAATAAAATTTAAAGAAAAATAGAACCAACCTAAAAGAGCAGGAAAAAATGGAGAAAATGCAAAATCATTGCAGAGAGAGAGCAGAGAAAAAATCTTATGTTTACCATCATATATATAGTAGTTAGATAGTAATAGGTGCATGGTCCATAAGATTGTCTTCGAACAATCTGTCTAAGACATTATGAGGCGATGATGTTTCCATAGCTTGCTAATTGCATATCTAAGAAGAATGTAAGAATATTATACTTGTAAATATTTGTTTAATGCAAAAGGGTGTTTCTCGTTGGTTTAATGAATATTTTGAAGTCTTTTAAGTTAGAAATGCCTTTTACCAGGCACAGTGTAAATAACACATGATTAACTCTCTGATCACTTTATAGACTGATTATACAGAATTCCTTTTGAGCTTTTATATCTGTAAACAATGGTTTTTTAATGCCATGCAAGCAACAAGATCTTTATATATAATTATTAGAGAATCCTAAGATAGGCTAATGATATGCTCTTCCTGCAAATTGTAATTCAAAACCCACTTGTACAAATTTAATCAGACTTTTTTAGAGTCCATTGAACTCGTTATACTCCTACATGAAAGTTCTAGGAACTTTATAATTCAAAACCCACTTTTGACTTAACAAATTTAATCAGAATTGTTTTTAAGAGTCCATTGAACTCGTTATACCCCTACATGAAAGTTCTAAGAACATTATAATGTAGTGGCTAATAAATATATTTAGCAAAACCAGCAAAGATTATCTTGAAACAAGAAGAGCATTGGTATCAATTGGGCCCTCCCTTTTATTTTCTCATAACTTTATCTTTCCCTTTCACCTCCTTGATTATCAAGATATAGATTAATAGCCTGAGAAAACATTAAATGGAGAGATAGTTTTCTAAAAGTAATAAAAAGGATAAGGCCATTATCATGTCATAGACTGAATATTCATGCTACAGCAGAGAATAGAGTAGCCCACAGAGATCTAATACATTAGCAAAGTGCAGGCTTTGATAACTATCCATAATGAATAGATCATGCAAAGAAACGTGAAATTTCAAGATGGCCCAAACCCATTATTCAAAACTACTTTATGTCATTGACTGTTTATTCATTCAAACTGTCTTTTGGTCTTTCAATTGGAATTGAACCATGGTTTATTAATTTTATATCCAACCCAGAAAGTGCATTCTCACGAGGATGGAAAGCATTGGTTTTTGCTGCCATGGTGATTAAAAATCTAAGGCAAAACAAAGATGAAACTATGATGATAACTTGACTGTTCAGAGTCTATGCTATAAAGCAAAAGTATGACTCTCAACACAAAGAAACTTTTGAATGCTAACCTTTTTAATCATGGCACCCACTGCCAAGCCAATGTTATTCACATGTTGAAACTTTTTGGAGTTGTTCTATGCATGCTAAAATAAAAACTCAACCATTGTGCATGGCGAAATCTTATAGTATTTTGAAAGAGAACATAGACAAGCAACGAAAGGTTCATCTTCATCTCTTATTAATGGGGTTGATAAGCTTTGAGAGGAAAGCGAGAAAACCCATTGTTTCTAAAGATGGAGCCATGATGAGTCTGAGAAAACAGCAGCTAAAGGGGTTAGTCAGCCGACAGTAGATGAATCTTTTTAGACTGGCAGAGAAAATCAAGGTGGAGGAGATATCTAAAGTGATAAGTGTAAGGATGGTTAGTGCTGTGGTTTCATAAGCGGTCTTCATTTATAACACTTAATTATAATTATTAGCGGTTAATGTCACGGTTTGCTAACCTTTCAATTTTTATTAGTTTTTTATTAAATAAAAGGGACTATAGGGTCTGTGTCCTACAAGAGTCAACTAGTAGAGGTAAAATGGGTTTCAATAAGAAGGCCACACAAATTAGCCAAACAAAATAGACTAACAACAAAAGATATGTTGAGCAAATAATTAGAACAATCAGTTCAAAGAAGTTTGGTGAGTTTTGGATTCAAATTGTCTTATATGTTTTCTTGGTATCTCTACACTTATGTCTTGATTTCTTTGTTGCTTGTTATTTGGGGTATTTTTGTCCATTTCTATGAAGGTTGTTGTTCCTTGTTTCTTGTTGTTAAAGGTTTTGGTGTCCTTTCAAAACCGTTTCTGGTTCATAGCTACAGTCAAAAGCATTTACCTTAATCAAAAACAACAAACTAACAACAGCTAACTGAATGTATAGAAGATTGGCACGTCATCTATTACCACAACCCATAGCTAACGAGTAGTAGGGTGGCCAAATTCTTGAAAATTGGACTAACTCATAATATCTTGATCGTTAGTGGTTAATTTTGTAATTCTCTTAGTTTCTAGAGGTTAGTTCTAGTCATTAATAGTTATTGCTTGTTGGTGTATAACTATTTATAGTTATTAGTTGTTAAGTGTTTATATTATAGTTCTTCTAAATTTTAGAAGTTTTTTATAAGCATTAATAGTTATTGGTTGCTAGTATTTGATCATTTATAGTTATTGGTTCTTAGTGATTAATTTTACAATTTCTCTGATCTTTAAAGATTAATATTAATTATTGATAATTATTGATTGTTAATTGTTCATATTTTAGTTTTGCAAACTTCGAGAAGTTAATCCAAACCATTAATAATTAAATATCAATAAATTAACCACTTAACTAATCAATTTCAATTGTAAATGAAAAAGTCATATTATTTTAACATTTTGTATTTTAAATTCCACTTTTAAGAAATGGATCGAGATCGAAAAAATGCAGAAGGGTTTTGGTAGGAGGCAGAAGCGGCAAGAGGAGAGCAATGATTGGACGGTGATAGCCATGAAGAGCGACCAAGGCATGACTATTGATCAGGATTTAAACAACATCCTTGAAAAGAATGAAGGAGATGGCAGGAGCGATAGGAGTGGAGACCAAGGAAATGGCGAGAGGATTTTACGGACATTGAACAATTTAATTCCCGAGAAGAACGCACACCCGTAACCAGAGCAAACAAAATCCCTCTTAATTGGAAATGCCCAAGTGTACTCTATGCCACATTGATAATGATGCCAGGAAATCTAGAATAATTAGGTTCAGTGAAAATGCTTTCTTTCTCAAATGGTGTGGGAACTAGCCTACCAAAGGTAGAATCCTTCATCGGTGTTGGAAGCAATGGGGGAAATAAACTTTATTTAAAATCTTGTCGTGGGGCTTTTTTATGATAGTGTGTAAGATACCTATCCAAAAGGTTAAGATTCTAAAAGAGGGTCCATATATAATGCATAGTTGGAGTTTTATATTAAAGATTGGAACCAAACTTCAATCTCCTCCACCAAGATCTTGAAGGGATCCCTACATGCTTAAGGCAAACATGGCTCTAGGAATATCAGGATGTGACAATCTTAGCAGAGATCAGCAATAAGTTTAGCACCTTCTTAATGGTAGATGTGAAGATCAAAGAAGGCAATTTTAGAATATATGCAAAATATGTGTTAAGACAAATATAAGCACTAAATTCTTGAGTGAATTTGAGATCCAGTTAGAACAAGGCATATGGAGGTAGAAAGTAGAGTGATATCTGCCCAAAATTCGATGCAGAATATGTGGTATGATAAAAAAAAAGGACAAGGAGTGCATCAAGGCATAGGACCTCGGTCTCAAGGTGGAGGAAAGAAATCAAAAAAGCTTTGATGCGGATGGATGTATGCCAATGATTGGTGTGGGGGAGTTTGGAAATGAGATGGTAGCTCCTATGACAAAGCATAAGGATAGAGAAGGTGGGTCAATCGAAAAGAAAGTTGAAGCCCTAGCAATGAATGCTCGAGGTAACACAACACTAGTCCATCTCCCTCTCAACATGATCAATCTAGAACTAGGTTTTTAAAACTATAAAGAGAACGTAGGGGATAGAATGGATGGTTTAGAGTTAGAGCCCAAAGGGATGAAAGTTGAATCAAAAGAATAGTTAGACTACATTAGTGGTAAGGATGAAATTGATATCTTAGAGGAAAGAATGTTAGGACAATCAATCACAAAATAGAATTTAAAGCAAGGATAAGAGAGAAGAGTAGTAGGGGAAGGAAAACCAACAAAGCAAAGCTAGAAATTGTGGGTAATGCAAAAGGACAATGAAAACTAAGATCTTCAAGGAAGGGAGGCCCCCTTCTCGAGGAGTTGTGATTCTCCTAAATATGAAATGTAAAGGGATGGAATACCCTCAAGACAAAAGGTGATTTCCCAAGTGCAAAATTGACTTGAGCAAATCAGATATTGTAATGCTTCAAGAAACTAAGATTTCAGCAAAAGATTATCTAAAAGTTGTGAAGAAGTGGAGAAAATGGCATGGGGATTTTGTTGCAACAATTGGAGCCTCACGGGGTCTGAGAATTCATTGGAACCCCTATAAGGTGATAGTGGAAATTATTCAAAAGTGCACAGAATGATTGTTTTATAGTGTTAAATACCTTCCACTAAACATAATATTCTTCTTGATCAATATTTATGGGTCAGTTGGGATGGCTCAGAGAAGGGGGGTTTGGATCCAAATCTTCAACATATTCTAGTAGCTACAAAATGAAATATTCATTATTGATGGGGATTTCAATGCCATCCTATTGTTAAAGGAGAAAAAAGGAGGCATACCTAGAAGTGATAATGATAAGGAAAAATCTATAAACTTTAATGAGGACAACTCACTAATAGATATGAAGATTAGTAATGGTATTTTCATCTAGTCTAATAGAAGGAGAGATAACCTTCTAGTGGTTGAAAGGTTGGGCATATTCTTCCATGGGGAGACTAGACTTGGACACATCTTAGTGGAAAGGAAAAAATTCTAGCATTATGTGGTTTCCAAGGACCACTCCCTAGTCCAACTATCCTTCCTATAGGATTCCAAACCAATGTGGTACCCATTCAAATTTGAAAAAATGTGGCTAAGGGGTAGAGATATTTAATCAAAACTAAAACAATGGTGGAATCAAGCACCCATTGTCATCAACTCAAAATCCTTCAAAATCAATAAGAAACTTTCCTATATGAAAAGGATGTTAAGAGAATGAAATATAAGTCATTTTGAGAATATCTTGGAGAACTAAAACTTGGAGGTGTTGGAAAATATAAATGAACAAATAATAAAGGAGGACATGATGCAGGACACATAAAGCAAGGACAAAGGGGCAAATGTAAAGTATGAGGAAATTTATGAATAGAATAGATCCTCTAGTGTCAAAAAGTCAAAGAATGTTGGTTGAGAGAAGTGGATAGGAACACAAAATTCTTCAACCATACCACAAAATAAAAATGAGGACTGAACAAATAAATAGTATTATAAAGGAGGACAATAGCAAATGTGAGACATGGGAAGAGATCGAGAGTGAGGTTGTAAGTTTGAAAATCTACTCAATTCCAATATCACCTTTAATGTTGTAATCTAGGAGGAAATCCTTTAAGAAAAATCTATCATATTGTAACTAATGATCAAAACAAAAATTTCATAGCCCATTATCAATGGAAGAGGTTAGAAGGGCAACATTCCAACTGGATGGAGATAAAGCCTCGATTTAGGATAGGGTTTCTAGCATGTGCTTCTTCAAGAAATTTTGGCACATCATCAATAATGGCATCTACCAGGTCATCGAGGATGCAAGGAGTAAAGCCATAATGCTAAAATAATGGAATAATACTTTCATTACCCTCATCCCAAAGAAGCAACAAGTGGAAAAAATAGAGAATTTTAGGCCTATTTCTCTTTGCAATATCATGTATAAGATCATGGAAAAATTCATCATGAATCGATTGAAGAAGGTACTCACAATCATCATCATCCCCAAAGAGCAAAGTGAGTTCTCCCTTGGTAGATCTATCTCTAAGCATATGATTTTCCTAACAGATATTTTCTCATCAAGGTTCCTCATAAAATTGTCTTTTGTGAGGAATGGTTTAAGTGGATTCAAAATTGTATTAATTCCCCCAAATTATTGGTCATGGTAAATGGAAGCCCACATAAATTCTTTCCTTCAAATGGGCTGAGACAAGGCAACCCCATCTCACCATTCATCTTCATCATCGTGGTTGAAGCCCTTGGCCACCTAATACATGATGCCAAAATTAAAAGATATTGGAAGGGTTTAAGAATGGCCCCAAATTTGGATCATAGCACTCATCAATAGTTCACTAATGACACATTGTTGTTCAAGGTAGTCTCACAAAGAGAAGCCAGATTTATCAAGAACCAATTGGAGGCATGCTACCAAGCCTTGGACCAACATTTAAATTGGCATAAATCATAATTATTTTTCTTCAGTACATCTATGTGGAAGAAAATGGAGATCGTTCGAGTCCTAGACCTTAAAATCAGTAAATTATAAAGCAAGTACCTAGGTGCCCCACTCTTTGTTGTTCATGCAACACATATTTGTGGGAATCACTGGTGCAAAAGTGCTTAAGAAAAATTGAATCCTAGAAAATTAACTAGTTATTTTCAATGGATAGGATCAATATGGTCAAATTCATCATCTCAACCCTCCCCATTTACCTCTTATCATGTCTAAAGATGCTAGAAAAATAGGTGACAAGTTGTTATGAAAAATGTGGGACCTTTTCCAAAGAGGGGAAAAGGATTGGAAGAAATACCTGCTAGTAGTGTGGATAAGATTTTTCTCCCCAAAGATGTTGGGGGAGTTGGTATTAGAAGGATGGACACATTCAATTTGGTGATGGGTGCCAATCATCAAATTGGTATAGAATTTGCAATCAAACCATTGGGAAAATTGTGCCAAAATTCTTTAGAACAAGTACCTAAATAGTCAAGATCTAGTAAGAATTATGACCATGGCTAACCTTGCCTTGAAAGGCTCAATGATCTAGAACTTCATGCTAGACTAAAAAGAATTAACCATAGAGCATTGTACTTGGGACATCAAGAATGGAAGATGGGTCATGTTTTGGGAAGAATCATGGGATGGTGCTCCCACCCTTGCATCTATACAAGAAAGTTAGAATAAATAAGAACTCCCCTCAAACACCCATGAGGTTCAAAGGTCAAAGATTATTTAGAATTGTTCCTTGAGGATGGAATAACAAAGTGGAAATGACACTCATTTGAAGGGTTAGATCTTCTAGTAGCATTAGACTCATGTCTAAAAGAGGAACTTGTAAAGAGTCATGTACTCATCTTAGATGAAGAGGATGAAATAAAATGGTGTATTTCCAAATTAGGCTCATTAAAATTCAAAAGTGGTTATCAAGTGGAAGATATTGAGGAGACAAAAGAGGCTTGGCTAACTCAATTATTGTGGAATAGTGTATGTCTTCCCAAGGTAGGTGTGTTTGCATGGGTGGCTATACATAAGAGAATCCTCACAAGTGATAGATGTAGGAAGTTGGGGGTGCTACATCCTGTGTAAAGTCAAGGAAGAGAATGCCAATCACCTTCTACTATAATGTCAATAAGCAATGTTTGTTATTCATCTTAAAGAAGTTAAGGTGGCTAAGCCCACTCCTAAATGACTTGATGGACTTCTTTGTTACCTACCCAATTTTATATAGGAAATCCTTAAATTTTCCTATCTTTGGATTGCTATGCCCTCCTTAGTGTTATGGGAAATACATGGAAAGAGAGGAACCAAAAAATTTTATAAGATGAATCACTAAAGCTAGAACCAGCCCTAAATAAGCTCAAAGGTACAATTGTGGAGGTAGTCAGTAATATGATCAAGAAACAATCTATAAAGAACTCGTCTTTTTCCCTTTGGGACAATGAGATATGAAAACCTTAGGCTAGGTTAACCATCCCCCCTTCATGGGATTGGTTGTTTCAAACCCACCAAATCAATAAGGGATATAACTACATGGATTCCTTCGAAGGAATGTTGGATTAAATTAAAATTTGATGGTGCTTCAAGGGGGTACCTTGGGGTATCAAATTTGAAATGTATCTTGAGGGATCACAATGGGATAGTGTTAAGTAAACTATGTACCCTACTACCCCTATGGACAAATAATGAAGTGACAATGCAAACCTTATGGTTCAAGTTATTTGAAATAAAAAGACTTAGTGAAGAATTTGTGTATTGAAGGATATTATCTCCTAACAATGAATACACTATGCAAACAAATACACAAACAATTGGAGATTGAACAAATGGTTGTCTGAGTGTATTAGAATTCTGAGCTCCTTCAAATATTACATGGCATCACATATGTTCAGGGAAGGAAATACTTGGAGGTCAACATGCTCACCCATGTGGTAGCTAATGAGGTGATGATCACATGATGTGGCATTTTTTGATGTGACTTCCCCATGATTAGTGACTCTAACTTCACACTAGACCTCCATCTAACAGCAGGTGGGAATCATTGTTAATCTAAACTCCTTGGTGGTGATGGGACATGAGATGCCAATACATCATGTCAAGCTCTTTCCTTGTGGTTTACTTGTAGAAGAGGGACAACTTGCATTCATTTTTTAAACTCCCTGGGCTCATGAGAGCTATGTGATGGATTAGCTAAGGGATGAGTCAATATTTCCACGTATATCCAACAATCCTCTCAGTGTACAAAGATATCAGGTGACCTGGCTATTTCAACCAATGTGAGTGTTGATGACGATGTTACTCACAACAATAGTGTAGATAAAATCGTCATAGGAAACTATGAAGAACCTATCTTTACTTGAAAGACTGAACTAGGGAAACCTAAGGTGTTCGTGTAATGAGAAAAGGTTAACTTAGCTTAATCCCAAGGTTTTGGTAGCTAGGTCTTGACCATACTAGGTTCGCTTCAGGGTATGATGTGATATTGTTGTTAATCTCAAGGGGAAAACGGTGATCTCCAGTTTCATTAAGAATCATAACCATCAAATACAAGATTTCTAGGTAGATCATAAAATAATCTCATGAAATCAAAATATTTGCAATAACATTTCATGAACATCAAATAGTTTCGCTATCACTTAAGTAGATTTAGCTTTAAGCATTCAGCAATTTCATAGAAAATGAAAGATTTTCAATAAATTTCCATTCATTCATCTATTTTTTGGAACATTTTCAGAAATTTAAACATCTAATCTAAAATAAAACATCAAAATACTAAAAAAATAAATTTCTCCCAGTTATTCTCCACACATGCCCCAAGATTTAATCAAATAAAATCAAACCGCTTTATATGTCACCAGATTGCTTCACAGCTAGGTACAAAACGGTCTTAAGCTTTTAAAGAAGGGGGTTTTAGTTTGGACACCAAGAATATTTTGTATGCACCCTTAAACAACGTAATATATAGTCTTGTTTGGCTGAACAAACAAAATCAATTATAAAAGATGCATGAGATAGGTAGCTATCAAATTGGCTTCAATATTGATTAAGTTCTATGTGCATACAATTTTTTAGTCCAAAATGATTTAGAAAATAGGAAAAAAGAACAAAACTTAGAGAATTTTTGGCTCTTTTGACATCCACAAATTCTAAACTTAACTTAAAAAAAGGTATCCCTTGGTCTTTTATAGAAGTAAGACACGGGTAGGATAAGAAAAATACATGAGAGGAAATCCAAGGGATGAATAACATCAAGGCACGTGGAATGTAGTGATTGGTAAGAGAATTGCAAACGAAGTCAACAAAGGTCAACCTCCATCTGCACGTCAAAGTCCTTCGAGTTTTCTATCTTCTTATTATCGCCAGGATAATAACTTGAATCAAGATAGTGTGTAGAAACTTTCCCATATATTCAAAACAATTGTGTCATCATTATGTTTCTACACTTTTGTTCTGCCTCAAGATTTCTACTCTCGGGATGAGCTTCCTCAGAGGTTGGTGCTTTCTATTGCCATATGTGAAATACCAGGATCCCTAGTATTTTGGTGGACTCAAACCCCTCTGCATATAACATCCCAAAATATGCAGCTAGATCTAGATATGATTCTATCTGTGATTCAAATTTGCCTGACTGTCCATACCCGAACTCTGCATTGCAATCTACTTCTCCTATAATCACAAATTCCACCTATTAAATCCCTTTAAAAAAAACATTTATAAAAAAATCTCATGTAAATAAAACCATCATTAATTCATTATCATATAAATCCATCATAAATAACACTCTTTCAAAAAAATCACATATTCTTGCATAATTATCCTTTTATACCAAGTTACCAATCTATTGGACTTCTTTGATAACCTCAAAATTTTAAAACGTTTCCTTTCACTATTACCTGGTACCTAGTACTCAGTATTTAGCTTTGCTCATGATTTTCTTGGACTTCGGTTTTACTAGAATTTTCATCTTTACCGGACCTCGACTATTGGACCGGAACATTTTTCTCAACACTTGCACTACCTTTTTCCTTTCTAACATTCTTAGTTCCTGGTATCCTATACCCGGTACCTAGAACACTTAATTACAAAATACTCTTCCAAAAAGATTTCTCTTTGCTTTTCACTTTTGACAATCTTTCCAACCAGCCAGCACCTGCCATAAGCGTTAGTGTTCACTTGGAGTCCCCAAGTCTTACAGTCTTGGGGTGTGTTGTGAGACCACACAATAGTGAGCACAATGAGGAGCATTTGTTTGTTGTGATGGCTCTACTCTGGCTTTGTTGTTAAAAAAAATGGAGTCATTTTATGTATGCTAAAACAAAGCCTCAATCATTGTGCATGGTGAAATTATAAGTGTAACCTAAGGTATAATAAATGCATAAATACACCCAACATATTACACCATTCTACCTAGTCCCAAACTACACCATGTCATGTGGATCTATCCTTTTTGCATAGCCTAGCATAACACTAATATAAACTACAAATATTGGTACCCCTTTTTCTTTCAACTTGTATATAAAAATCGATTATGTTAGGAAGCATTATGGGGCTTTCTTGTATGGCAAGAATTGAAGACCTTAACTTTAAATAGTAATCATTCAAGCCTCTAGTAATTTGATAAAGTGTTTTGGAGACACTACGCACAAGAATACAAGATGATGATTCCTAATGAACTTGCATTGATGTAGAGATAACAATTTAAAGCATTTGACTAATAAGTTTACTCTTTCAGTGATCAAGTGTGATTTTAAATTGATAACACATAACCTCCATTTGATAACACATTATTGATAATAACCTAGGAATTTTTTTAAATGCATGTCCTTTGTTGCTCAATTTATAATTTTTGAAGCATGGGTCAATGAGATAATAACCATCTTTCAAAAAGGTTAGCTAAAGAATATGGTATTTTGAATATTTAAATAAAATACACTAGATTGGATTACAAGGTTGCACCTTATGGTCCATGTTGATAAGGAACCTAAAGAAGTGGACTGGTCTTGACTAAGGATATGGGTAAAGGATATGTGGTTGGTAAGCTCAAGAGTAAGGATTGGTTTTAGACATCAAACAAGTAGAATAGATTACTACAAGATGTAAAATTACATGGCATACATTTTATCCCTTGCAATTACCTATTTACTCACAATATTCTAAGATTGATTTCCTCACTATAATAATACATTAAATTTTATCTTTACTATGACGAGGACTAGGTCATTTCATACCTATTGCCATAATGATTAACCATTATCACTAAAAATGAAGTACCTTTAAATAATCCATCTCCATATATGAAACTTGATAATATGTTCAAGACTTTTTTGCAAGTCCTTCCTATAATCATTTATGTGAAAATTGTCTTTGCTTCGATGATGATACTCAAATCATTTTTCATATTACTTTTGGTGATTAATCTCGAATATTGTTAAAAAGAAAAAAACATTTAATAAACCAATTTAATATTTAAACAACTTAATGTATAAAATTTCAATAAATTTCTATTTTATATTTCAAAAGTCTAAATGAAAATTAAAAAATCATTTCTAAAACCAAATATCTTTCAATTTTTTTCTTTTACTATTGATATATTTTAATTTTCCATTTCAACCATAATCTTGCTTCAAATGCTAAAATACAATCTTAAAATAGCTTTTGAATTTACAAAGATATATATGATGCCTCATTTTCAAGATACCTCTAATTTTCTCTCATCGTAGCTTGCATTAATGTGAATGTCATTTTCATGCTACATATGTCAAAGGATTTGTTGTGGACCTTGTACGCATACTTTGAATTATTAGAAAGTACTAGGACAAACCCATTATTTTCTTCAACTCCTTAACCAAGGCCTGAAATAAAGAAACACATTCATTTGTTAAATGTAAATTATAATCATTTATGAGGGGAGACCACGGTAGGTGTCAAAGAGCAAGGAAAGTGCGGATTCTTTTAGAAAAAGAAAAAACATATGATATAAGAGCTTTGAAAGGCTACCAAATAAAAGGCTAAATCGGATACCCACATTTCCCACTTCTATAAATTAGATTCCAACCTACTAGTCTTCTCTCCATCTCTATCATGACTAAGTCGTAATCATATATACAATGAATATATCACACTTTATATGGTGAATTTCTTCATAATTTGTTAGATAAGAACCAGAGGAATTTTAAATTAGATGATAGGCAATTAATCACTTGTCTTTATTCTTGGACTTGGTATAAGCAATATAACCTTTTAATAAGTATACTTTGTTATAAAGTTTGTCATTTAAAAGAAGAAGATTATTTTTTAAAATTGTAATTGTATTTGTATTGATGAATAAATTTAAGTATTAGTATGATGTTGAGGGAGTAGTTTTATATTGTACAATTCAAAGATAATGAAATATCATATCAATTCAATATTGGTATTGAAATAATGTAGAATAGTGTTGATTTTTCTTGTATCTACTTGCAAATTTAAGATCATACATCTCAAAGTATTGTTATTTGACTTCAAAGGCAATTTAGAATTTTCTTCTAATGATCTTAGGTTTATGTAAATTTTGATTAAGAAGGAATTCCTTAATGCACACATTGAATGTCAAACTAGTATCAACTATAATTTCATATATAGACTTATAGTAAATAAATCCTTTGTTGTATAACAACCCATGATAACCATTGTTTGGGATTTTATAGTGAGAAAAGTAATAGTGGTAGGAGAGGCATGTGTATTTGATTGATCTTTGATAAAAGCAACATAATCCACATATGGAGATATTAAAGTTTTCTCATGATACTCCTCAATGATTTGTACATGGTGTGTTTGATCTATATAGATTTGTAAGTTTTGAGTTGGGAAAGAAATAAATTCATTGTGCCTATCATTTATCCTTTCAACAAGGATCTTATTCTTAAAATATAGTTATTTTCAATACAATGGCCAACTATCAAATGATAGTCACAATATGCACAGGCATCAAAATACTAGAGAGGGAAGAGTTGTCCAATGATCTAATGGGTGTAAAAGTGATAGATCTTATTCTAAGAGCTTTTGCAATACAATTTTTATCATGTAATTTATTTAAGGCTATTTGCCCTTAAGGCTTAGTGGAAATGACAATTTAAAATGTTAGAAGATCAAGGAGTTAACAGTAAGTTTAGACTCTTGGGTGGAATCCTTGATAATTTGATCGAGTCTTGTAAGCATGTCCAAGTTGCATTGTTTAGGCATGAATACTTGCAAAAACTTATCTATTATGGAGGATAAGTTTGAATCATCATCTAGGCCTACCAGATCCTTCTTTAAAGGTTGAACTTATCTATTATGGAGGATAAGTTTGAATCATCATCTAGGCCTACAAGATCCTTCTTTGAAGGTTGTAATTGAGAAAAGATCATATATGGAAGCACTACAGGAACCCATTTAGAAGGAAGGGTTTAACCTAGGATTTCACTAAATCTAGAATTAATAGAATGCTATAATGATTTAAAAATTATAAAATTGAGCTATGCAAAATCACTAAACTAATCTAAATTTTGAAAAAGCAATGAAGGAGACTTTAAGGCTAGGATCTAAGTTGGGTACTAATGTTTGGGTTCACTAAGATATATGGACATAAAACAAAGTTTAACCTTGAACTATAAGATATGTCTATCTCCCCTACCTATTCAAATCTAATTTAAAATAATAATGCAATGAACAACAATCAAATCTTAATCAAAGAGCTAGGAAGTAAGGTAGAGAAGGATAGGTCATATGGTGCAACCTAGCCCTAAATTATGTCACATCACGCAAATCTATCCCTCTTGTAGCTTAACCTAGTAGAAATGTAAACTACATTGCAAAAAAATTGGTGCTCTTCTACCTTCTATCTAAAAATGGGTTAAACTAAGAAGCACAATTGAACTTTGTGTTTGAGGAAAGAGATAAAAACCTTTGCTTATGCTAATAGCAACTCAAACCCTTAAGAAGTTGATACAAAGATTTCATTCACATTCTAAAAAAAGCAATATGAGATTATGCATGATATAATCGATGTTGTAAAACAATGTTTTAATTGCTCTATGACCAAATGTATTCTTTAAATGATGTTATTTTGAATCAATGTCAATTGGTTGCTAATAACTTATGACTATTTGTAACCACATGACTTTAAATGTTTGATTGTAAAAAAAATTTGCACATGGGTTTTGATAGGTTAAATATTAGCTTATAGAAATGTCAACTCAAACCCAAAAGTAGGCTGAAACTAATTAAAGAGTAATATGTTACTCACGACTAACAAGATTTAACTAGAGATTTCATACTTCAATAGTCATATTCCAACCATTTTTAAAAAACAAAAAAAAAACTAAAATTATATTAAACCATTTCAAACCTTCATTTTACATATTATTCATTCTACATATAAATCACCTTAACATATTCATATGTAATTTTTTTGTTGAACAAACATACATTATAAAAAGATATAAAACTTCAAAATATACAATGAAAAAAATAATAATTTTGAAATTAAACTTTTTTTTTAAAATAGAACTTTAATTTCGAATTATAATTGTGTTCCAAATAGTCTTACTTTGAAAAACCCACCATTTCATAAAAGATTTTAAATTTTTAAAATAATATATTTTAAAATCAATTTTTTATATATTTTAATTTATTTTATAAATAAAAAATATTATATTATACACAAAATGTATTCCACGTACCTATTAAATTATTATAATAAAATCACACCCCCAATTTTAGGAAAAGCAAAACATTCAACAAAATACTAAATAAATAAATAAGACAAAATATGGTGATTGCTTTGAATTTTTGCTCAAATATGGTGATTGCAATAATGTTAAGGTCCTTTTCACATGTTAGAACAAAAGCCTTATTTTCTAGGAACTTTATAATGAACTCATATAAAAAAACATAAATTATTTTTTCAAATACAAATCATATTATTCTTTATCGAAAATATAATAAAATTATATTATAAAAAGCAAATTTTGGAAACCACACGCGTCGTAGCCACGCTATAAAAAGAATCCAACGTACATACCTTCTGTACATCTCTTCGTCATGCCCGCCGTCAATTGACTAAGACGTAATCGTATATACAGTGTATATATATCACACTTTGCACAGTGCCAAAGCAAATTTTCACTTGATTAAAAAGAGAGTTTGCAGTACAGTTAATAAGTAAAATGCTGCTGCTTGACTCTAATCAACAGAGTACAATGCCCTTCATCATAACCAAATCGTTCTCAATCACACATTTACAGAGATATTTTCCTCGCTCTGATTAAATTAATAATAACAATTGCACAAAGTTAAGCCACTCAGTGAAGTGGATCTCGACTCGACTGTACTTTTTTTTTTCTTCTCACCATCACCCAAAAAACCTTTTAGACTTTACTTCGACGCTTGTAAATATCGACCCCCAAAAAAAACCGGACCCGACGGGAATTCTGAATAAATAGTTTGCTGTTGTCGATGTACAGATTATGTTAAGATGGGGAAAAACAGACCCAATAACATTCTCCGCGGCTGTGTTATAAATAAATAAATAAAAAGAAGGCTGAAATTTTGCTTCTGCTGTTGCTGTTTTTGGTGTGTTGTATAATGCTAAGTGCAGAGATTAGGTTGAAGAGTAGATGTGTGACAGTAGCCGTTAAGCTTTCTGCGCTTTGCAGCGACTGAGGCGTACAGATTCACACTTCTTAAGCTTTCCTCTAATGAAGATGCCCTGCTTGTTGTGATGTTGCTCGTACAAAACCCATCTAAAACACCCACTGGACTTTGTGGTATCGACGAAGATACAGATTTTGCCATTGTGGGTATTAAACAACTTTCCACCACAAGTCGCCGCATTAGACTGTAACATCTGAGGATCCAATCCTGAGAAAAAGCAGGGAAAAAACACCCAAATGATCTCATTAATCGATTTAGTTCATTGTACTTGGATTTTCAGAGATAATTGCTAATCAGAGTTTAAGCATGTGTTATATAGATTGTAATAATTGAAGGAGTAAAGATTGGATTATTGAGTAGTTTTAAGTTTCGTGTGGGTATAATGTGTTGCTTACTTTATTTACAGTAGAGCATGATAGGACCCCCTTTCTGTACCGTGCAGCTTCTGCAGGGGCCAAATTTTCCTCTGCTGCACAGAGCACAGCTGCAGCGGCTATTGCAGATGGGCGATGCTGCAAAAAATCAATCCCTGCATTCATTCAAAGCCCGATTTTAGTATACACAGTGGGTTTATACTGTATATAGATAGATATAACTGAACTGCCATCGCCACATTTTGTGCTTGCATACCTCTGATGGTGGATAGAATGAGCTCGCCAGCTCTTGAAACCATTGGGGATTTGCTACTGCTGCCACCACCATCGTTACCACCATTGTGAATAAAGTAATCTATGTAGGAAAAGGGTGTAACAGAGAGCATTCTCCACTCTAAAGTAGCGAGCACCATGAGCTCCATTCTCTTGAGGGTTCTTGCCTCGAAAACAAATTTGGGTCCCTCTGTTTGCAGGTCTAGAAGTAGTGGAACGTCTGTCTCCTCCATTTTAGCGGCCAGAGAAAGACAAGCTACAGAAAGCAACTGAAGCATCCAGGCCTTGCCATCCTGTAAATCAACCGAATCCAATCCAAATAGGAGAAAAAGCAATCAGAAGCTGCCAGACCCATCTCAAATTCATCGCCCAAGACCTTAATTCCAGCACCGAATAGCTCAAATTCGATACCCAATAACATAAACCCAAAACCCAATAACTCTAATTCAACACCCAATAACTTCGAATATAACACCCAACAGCTCATTTTGAGCACCCAATAAAAAAGTGTTTTAATAAAAGAATATGCCCATTCCTCCTGTAAATCAATCCGATCTAAAACCACAGCATAATGCACAGCAATCGCCAACTCAAGATCAAAAACAAAGAACCGATAACATTGTTACCAAAAGAAAAGTAATGCAAAGGTGTTTTTCAGAAACGACATTAAAAAATGTCTCCCAAATGCGATTAAAAGGTGCTTAAAATGTGCTAAAAAGTGATATGCTAGGGGAAGAGAAATACCGGCAGCTGATATCTGGAAAGGAACCGATCCAGGTAGTTTATAGACAGATAAGCCGTAAGAGGTCCAAAGTTGTAATAGGCATGAACCTAACAAAAAGACACAATTTCAGCTTTCTAAACACCCCACAAAAGCCTCAAAATGCACATATACAATGTATATACCTTAAGAATCCATCCGATGGCATTTGCACGAGCAGAGGCGAAATCCATCCGATGGTCCTGATAAAATTTCAAGGGCATATATTCACATTCTTTCTGAACCAACACCGATATTTCTTCATCAGCCTGCACTGGAAAATCAGGGAAGCAAGACTGGATGGGTTTTGTTTTAGATTTAGTTTTATCAACTCCCTGTCCACAGATTCTTTCATCATCATCACCCTCATCCCAACACCCCACAACATTGCTGGCATCTTCTCCACACAGCAGATTGGACAAGCAATCATCGCTGGATGAAGACAGTGCAGCCATAACTGAGCTAGAACCCAAAATAAAAACACACAACAAAATATACAGCAGTTCATCTAACAAAAATCCAGGGCTTGCAGCATGTTTTAAGGACTTTTGTTATCACAGATCAGTAAGCAATCCAAAACAATGTTTTCTTAGAGTTTAGACCAAAATCTTAGGATCTAAACACCAGCTTCTTCCTCCCCCTTCTTCTTCTGTCTTCCCACTACACAAATAAATTGATTGAAGCTCCGAAAATACAGAGTATGAGAAGCATATAACTGTGTTGTAACTTCCTTTATTTGGCGGAACTCTAGTTCAAGCAGGGTTTCCACTAACTCTAGACCTAATTGAGTGGTTCCTGTCCCCCACGCTAAATTTAGCAAGACTGCCAAAGTGGCCGGCCATAGGTGGTTAAGCTCCCGAGGCGTGAAAGACGCGCGCGTGTGAGAGACAGGGCAGTGGGGCTCATAAATGAGCCAACTTTGGAAAAAGCAGCCAAACTTACCGCCAATCTAGAGCTGCTAAACGGAAATCGCCGCCAAAAGTAGCGCTACGTTTGTCCTAAAGCATCTAGTTATAGTGGGCCTTCTCTTTCCTCTTCCCGACGTGTTTTTTGGCTAAACCTAACTAGCTATATCTATTTTATTAATTAGCACGTCCCCTTAATGTCCACTTATGGAGCCCCTCCCCCTATTCTCCTTTCCCCTGCCCCATCTTTTTTAATTTTTTGTCTGCGAACAAATTTCCTTCGCTTTTTAATCCTTAAAGTCCTTTATTTTAGAAAGCTTAATTGGAAAGGATGTGGCAAATGTCCCACAAAAGTCTAGCACGGAAAGCTTGGCTTTATAAACAATTAGTTATGTCTACTTTGGAGGGCCACGCCTTTGGTTTCGAATTGGACTAAAACCCTAATCTATCTCTATCCTCTTACTGTAATTTTGGAGCTTTGTGGCTAAAATATTCTAACTGTCTACAAGTTACGCCCCTCAATGCTTTGGCTACAGCAAATAATGGTAATTTTCCCACTATTTTGATAAGGACCCATGTTTCTATTCTTTGTTTTTGAAGGCATTTTAAACAAATGTTTTATTTTCTAGAGAAAAGTTACAAGTTTAAATTTTGCAAGGATAGGGTATATATTTTCAAAAAAAATTGTCTCCTACATAAATAGTAGCAGGAAGTAGGGTAGGGTATATATCTCGCTTATTTTGTCTCTTACATAAGTAGTAGTAGGAAATAGTCTCATATGATGTAAGTCATTTGTAATTGCATAAATAGTCGGAAGTAGTCTCATATGATGTAAGCCATATGTAATCAAAACGTGTGAAAAAGTCCACTCATAAGTAATGGACTCTCACATCATCTGTACTTCAACATCAAAATACATACAACATATATTTCTTAAAATACCAAAATTTATAAAATATTTTTTAATAAATAAAAATAGCTTTGCAAATAGTCATTCATTGCACAGTGCATTGTGTAAAGCATGGCATTGTTGTTGTTGTCACCAAAGTTCAAATCTTTATTGTTGATAAGTTTAAATTTTGCAAGAGTAGGGTATATATCTCCATTTTTTTTGGTCTCCTACATAAATAGTAGTAGGAAGTAGGGTAGGGTATATATCTTGATTTTTTTTGTCTCTTACATAAATAGTAGTAGGAAGTAGGGTAGGGTATATATCTCGCTTATTTTGTCTCTTACATGAATAGTAGTAGGAAGTAGTCTCATATGATGTAAGTCATTTGTAATTACATAAATAGTAGTAGGAAGCAGTCTCATATGATGTAAGCCATATGTAATCAAAACGTGTGAAAAATTCCACTCATAATTAATGGACTCTCACATCATTCGTACGTAAACATCAAAATACATTCAACATATATTTCTTAAAATACCAAAATTATAAAGTAATTATAATAAATAAAAATAGCTTTTCAAATAGTCATTCATTGGATAGAGCATTGTATAAAGCATAGCATTGTTGTTGTTGTCACCTATTCAAATCTTTATTGTTGACATTAAAGTTCTTGGTGTTAAAAGTTATTCACTTCATTTTTCAAACTCACATTATTATAGTTAACTATATAAAAACAAAACAACCCATATTATGTATTCCATTATTTTAATTTAAAAATTTATTATAATTCAAATTTAAATGTGTTACTTCTTAATATGGTAAAACTCTTTCCATATTATAAATAGGTTATCAATCACCCATTAAACAATTTTAAATGACTTGAATATAGAATGGTATTTTTAAGCATATTTGAAAAAAGTACAAAACAACATTAAAATGATGATGGCAAATATGATGTTGTAGATATTGTATGATGATTAGGTTCAATATTTTAATATTGGATCTTTGTTATATGTATTTGATCACAAACTTAACTTTGAATTTTTTATCTATGCATTAATATGCAAGCCTTAATCACCTACACATTAATGTGCAATCTTGAATGCAACTCCTCACTTCTATAAGTATTCAAATTTGCACATCATAAATTAGGTCAACATTTCAAGTCTAATGATCTAGTATATTCTATAAGAAGCACTTTGTAGTGTACGATGGTCGAGTAGTTGCTCCATCTCACATAGCTCCATGCATTAGGACCCTCTTACATAAATAGTAGTCAAAAGTAGGGTAGGGTATATATCTCGCTTATTTTGTCTCTTACATGAATAGTAGTAGGAAGTAGTCTCATATGATGTAAGTCATCTACAATTACATAAATAGTAGTAGGAAGTAGTCTCATATGATGTAAGTCATCTGTAATTACATAAATAGTAGTAGGAAGTAGTATCATATGATGTAAGCCATATGTAATCAAAACGTGTGAAAAAGTCCACTCATAATTAATGAACTCTCACATCTTTTGTACTTAAACATCAAAATACATTCAACATATATTTCTTAAAATACCAAAATTATAAAGTAATTATAATAAATATAAATAGCTTTTCAAATAGCCATTCATTGTATAGTACATTGTGTAAAGCATGACATTGTTGTTGTTGTCACCTATTCAAATCTTTATTGTTGACATTAAAGTTCTTGGTGTTAAAATTCATTCACTTCATGTTCCAAACTCATATTATTATAGTTAACTATATAAAAAAAAAACAACCCATATTATGTATTCCATTATTTTAATTTAAAAATTTATTATAATTCAAATTTAAATGGTGTTACTTCTTAATATGATAAAACTCTTTCCATATTATAAATAGGTTATCAATCACCCATTAAAACAATTTTAAATGACTTGAATATAGAATGGTCTTTTTAAGCATATTTGAAAAAAGTACAAAACAACATTAAAATGATGATGGCAAATATGATGGTGTAGATATTGTATGATGATTAGGTTCAATATTTTAATATTGGATCTTTGTTATATGTATTTGATCACAAACTTAACTTTGAACATTTTATCTATGCATTAATATGCAAGCCTTAATCACCTATACATTAATGTGCAATCTTGCATGCAACTCCTCACTTCTATAAGTATTCAAATTTGTACATTATAAATTAGGTCAACATTTCACATCTAATGATATAGTATATTCTATAAGAAGCACTTTGTAGTGTACAATGGTCGAGTAGTTGCTCCTTCATCTCACATACCTCCATGCATTAGGACCCTCTTAACCATCTGTAGCATACCCTTATGATCTTCTCCAACCTTAGTGTAGCCTTTCACAAGATTTTCCTTGTAAAATTTTGAGTATTCCATCAATTGTGGTTAAACCACCACTTTCTAGCAAGTGGTGGTTAGGTAACTACCCTAACAATTTTCATAATCATTGTGATAATTTTGGTATTGTCCTAGTTATTCCATTTTGTGTCTGACACTTTTATTTTCACCTTAATTATAAAGTCAGCTAACTATCAAGATCAATAATTTTTTAGGCTTTAATGAACATAAAATTTATGGTGTTTCACCTTCCTAATCAGCTTGTAATACCCAAATTTAAATTTAAATAGTGTTGATTCTTAATATGATAAAATTCTTTACATATTATAAATGGGTTATCAATCATCCATTAAAATTATTTTTAATTGATTTGAATATAAAATTATATTTGAAAATGGATCACCCATTAAAACATTTTTTTAAATAGCTTGAATATAAGCTTTTTTTTAATTATATTTGAAAAATAGTACAAAACAACATTAAAATGATATATGAAAATATAAAATATAAATAAATTTTATAAAGAAAAAAATAATTAATTATATTCATTATGTAAGATAATAAAAAATACCATATTATTTATACAATATCTATGCTATCCCCATGCAAAAACTCAGTGACAACTTCAAAACTAGAACAAGGGACAAAAGAAGGTGAGAAATCAAACAAGGAAGTGGTTTCTTGTTCATCACAAGTACACATGCCCAACACAATCACTTACCCGAACTGATTCATCTAATGAATCTCTTGCATACATATCTTCTTCCTCTTCCATACTGCTACAACAATCAATAAAGTCATACCCCACACTATCAAGCTGGAAATCATCATTGATTTAATCATTGCAACTCTTCATGGATGATTGCTCCAGCTGAAGATCACTGCACACACTATCACACTCATCTGATATAGAGGGTTGGCTCTCTATTTATGCTTTTTCAACACCTGCAAAAGATATGACATCAAATATTTATGTCACTTCATCATATCTTGTAACATGATTATTGTTCTCATTTGCACACATGTCCTCTATGGGCTATTCAAAAACAAGATCTTCACCACAACAAGATGCATTACTACCTTTTGCTATACCACCCAAATTCATATTACCAATTTTGAAATAAGTACCATCACACAACTGAGATAGGAAACAATTTCCATAGTTCTCTATCATCTTATCAATAACTACAAGCCATTGATCTATCACTCTAAGTCCATAAGTGTTCCATTTTTGTGGAATTATACTCAAACCTAGCTCAAGCCTTTCACAAAAGAAATCAATACATATTGATTCGTCGAGCCTATCAAATTCTGGTATAGCAAAAAAAAAATTCATGAACCTATCATGAAAATTGCAAGGGGATTCACCCTCATATCTTTCTATATCACATAATGCATCTAAAGGTGAAAAAATTTCAACCACAAGTTCACATTCTTCTTCAAAATTTTCTTGAGTGTGCAAAAACCTACCATTAGATAAGCACTAGTTATTCACTTCACCAAACTAACCCGCGAACAATATCTCAAGCTCATGCCATAAACAAATAAAATGCAAAGGCAGATTATAAAACCAAATCCAAGAACCATTTTCTAAAGTTCTTACAAAAAATTTCATAACAACATCCTCATCTGCTATTTGACATTTCACCATCAAACTAGTGAAAACCTACAAATTTTTTGATGTCGATTCTTCATAATTGCCTCTAAACTTAGGCAAGTATTCATTTATTTCTCTTGGGATAGAGTTTCGATAACCTTGGATTTTACTAAAATCCAGAGGGTTATATCTTTCATTAGAGAAACATTTTCTCCAGGATATAACAATGGTTTACTCATGGTAGAATAGCTTGTAGAGGGGGAACCCATTTGGTTATACCTTTGTAAAGTAATATCTAACCGGGTGAAGCCACAATAGTGGTTTACAATTGAAGTGAGGAAGGAAAACTCACAGAAAATGAATGCATGGAAAAAAAATTGATTTTAGGGGTTCGTACGAACCTATTGGTTTGACCAAACCCATTAGGGGTTCACTAGAACCTAGGTTCGAGTGAACCCTCCTAATACTTTCCCACCAAAAAATCATCAAAACCCCATATAGAAGGGGGTTTGAATGAACCCTGGTTCGAGCGAACCCCCTTTATTCCTCATCCCCTCCCTGAGACACAAAAAAAACCTAAATTTTGGCACTTCGGAGCTCGGGTTGAGGATGAAAATGGAGGAATCTTCACAAACCCAACTTGAATCAGGTAGTTGTCAGAACGAGCTATCCAACGAATATAATTTTAATATGTTTTGGTTTTATTATGTATTTGTTTTTTAGTTTTATTAAACATAGGTTTTCATGAAAATGAAGGTCTTTGTTTTGCACATGTGGAAAAATAGTAGATTATCAAAAAAATTGAAAAATATGAGTGCACCAGATATTAAAGTCCTTGATCCAACAAAAAAATAAATTGAATTTCGATATACAAAAAGTTATGCATATGGTGCTATGTCTGAATTGTAATTGGTTTTGAAACTTGATTAAAGAAAAAATTCAATAAAAACTTTCTAACCAAGTGGAAGCACTAGATATCAGAGTTACAAATCTAAATTCGAAAGAATTATAATTTTATCCTTCATGGAAAAAAATTTATATGCTATACGGTGTGCGTCACTTTTTAAAAAAGTTGTTTTTTGAAAAAAACCAGTTTTCATGGGAGATGGAAAAAGAAGTGCAATCAAATTCCAAAAGTTTTGAAAAAAATATTTTTAGAATCTACAGATAAAATGTGATGAGACTCTAATTTTCATCATCTTCAAATTCTTCATGGTTTAGCTGCTATAGGTGCCTGAATGTGAAGATTTAGTTTAAAATAATAATTTCAGTGTCCAGTTTGGCCAAAAATTGTAAATCACTATTGTGAGATCACCCAACCCTCTACAACTATCTGCTTTAGAATATCCAACTTTCTCAACTCCCTTCTCTACTAGTACCTTAAAGTACTGAATAAGGGTCAATATTTATTGGAACATTTCAACAGTTAACCTTCATACAAAATGTTGCAATAGATAAATATCTAAAAACTTGTTGCAACCAACTCTTACATGATGTAAACTTTTGATTATAGAGTTTCCACCTCTTTGAAAGAGAAAAATATTTTCAAGTAGTAGGAAGCTCCTTCCAAGATCTAGGTATTTTTAAGTTCTCTCCACCGATAGAGCACCAGAGTTCAAGAACACACCATAAATGTTGTAATAGGTTCCCTCTTCAAGTATGAAGGTCAAAAATTCAGATTGGCAAAGTTCTTGACTCTCCCAAATGGATACACCTCTATCTTCCTCAATGGAGTCACCAAATCTGTTAGTGGCTCAAATGAAGCAGAGAAGATTTTAAATTTCTCGCCCAGAGATTCTTCTTCTTTTTCCTTTGTTCTTTCCCCACTAGAGTCACCAATCTATTGGTGTTTTTTTCTCATAGAACCCTAGAAAACCCTCAAAAGGACAACCAACTCTTATGCTCAAGGACTTCAAGATTAGGGGGCAATGAATAGGAGATGGATTTAACACTTTTCTCCCCTACACTTCAGGCTCTGCAAGACCTAGGTGGGTATTCCTATATGTAAAGGGATTGTAGGGCTAGTTACACCCCTTGTTCTTATTTAAGTTCAGGTATGAAGTAGGAAACATGAAAAAAAATCTAAACTAAGAAAGCAAGAAAAAGGTTTTTGAATAAAAATTTTGTTTCTAAGGATGGAGGAGGAAAACTACGCAAGACCAGTGCCTGCCTTGGATTACAGAGTCATATTTTAAGCATTTTATGATGGCAATACCAAACATATCTTGGGGGTCTTCTAAATATATTATCACCTTGTGATAACCAAACCTTCATAAGCCTGTTATGCTACTCTACTTATAGATCTATTTGAATGTATAATGTATTCACTATTTCTATGCAAGCATTTACATCACTCCTTAAATGACAAGAAAACACATAAATAGTTCAAATAAAAAACGTGTTTGAAGAATCTCAATAACCTTGCTACTTAGATTCAAAAGGAATTACACTTCAGAAATGGAGACAACAACATACCAACATATATTCATCTATGCCATGTAGTTACAAGATACAAAGATAATGTCACGTAATGGCTTATAAAAATAGATCTTCACATTTCAGCAATACGCCATCTATACATACCATCCTCCTTACTAATGCAAAGAAATATCCTAGAGAGAACTATCCTCTCAACCCTCACAAAAATAACAAAACTTGCCTTTATAGTTGAGGCATAACTCAAAAACAACCAGCCACAAACCCTAACCAAACTAGGGTCAACCCACGATTATAAAATATTTTGCTAGGTTGAAAAATCTAACTAGATATGAAGAAGACAACCACCATAAATGTTGCAGACACCAACACCAATCAACCATGCCATAAATCACACAAAATGCAAAGAAAACCCCTACTAAATCTGTAGAAAATCATGACAAAGGATGAATTGCTGACAGAAAGGAGGTCAACGACAAAGAGGGAGGCATGGGAACCACTCATCTTAATTGAAGTATGTTAAATCAACATTAAAGAACATTCCCACCCATCCAAGAAATTAAATTGGGCCACTAGGAGAGAGTTACTGCAACATTAATGGTATTGTGTGAAAATATGCCAAACGTGGGGATGATCAAGCCATCAGGCTCGAAAGGAGATCCTTTCAAATCATTAAATGCCCCACCAAGTTGAAAACAATACTACTACTGGACATTGGGATTCAAAATTTCATCATCCCTCATACCACATATTCCTCATTAGCATCGACATCAGCATTAGCATCGGGCTTTGAAGGTTGGGCATGCAGCTTACTACATGCGTAGAGGCTTTGAGAATCAAGGGTATGCCTTACCGCTTACCATGAAGCGATAAAGTGTAAGGGGGAAACTCAATCCCCGATCCCTAAAAGGTCATCAAAGCTCAGAGGTCAAGGAGCAGCTTATTGTGTACCTCTTATCACAAAGTGGTAAGAGGTAAGACGTAAGCATGAAGACCAAAGTTTGAATAATAAGGAATTAGATAGATTTGGAAGAAAGGGGATGCTTGGGGGGAAGCCTAAGGAATTGAGAAGGAAATAAGGCTTAGGGAAGAAGATGGAGGAAGAAAGAAACTCAGATGTTGGGCATTAGGAAGACACCTTACACCATACCTCAAAACGTGTGAAGCGAAAGAGGTAAGACAAAAGTCTGACCCCCAAAAGGGTGAAATGGAAAATGATGAAGGTTTGGGACTCAAGAAGAACAATTTGAAGTTAACAAAGAAGGGAAGAAAAGGGGTAAAGGGGAAGACCGATCCCTAATCCTCGAAAGATTGACACTTAGTCAATTTTTGACTTTCAAAGGAAAGGATCAAGAGTTGGGGGGAGGTTTACCTCTTACCACAACAAAGGTAAGAGGTAAGAGGTAAGGCTAATACCAGATACTTGAAAGGGTGATAATTAATCACCTTTCAAAGGGCATATCGAGGGTTGCGAAGAAATACTACCTCTTACCTTAACAAAGGTAAGAGGTAAGAGGAAAGGCTGAGGCCTGACCCCCAAAAATCAACACTTATAGAAAAATAACGTTTGGCTCTTATGTTTGCAACAAGTTAACTAAGATATTATTTATTAAATGTTTAAGTTCATGTTATTATAAAATTTGATCCATTAAAACATCTTTTCTCCAAAATTGATTTATCTAGATGTCTTGCTAAATGGGTAATGTGGTTAATAGAATTTGACCTAAAATTCATTTCCCATAAGGTGGTGAAGGGTCAAGCATTGACTAACCATTTAGTTGAGGCTCTTTCACCACTTTTTTAACCAAACCAAGAAGTGTTTCCCATTGATCATGTGCTCTCACTAGAATATGGAGGATAATTAGATTTATATTTTGATGGTTCTAAGTGTTGAACTAGTTTTGATGTTGGTTTTATATTGTTACCTCCCTCAATTAATCTAATTCCCTTGTCATATTGTCTTAATTTCCTATGCACTAATAACATCACGAAATATGAAGCTCTTATTACTAGTTTGTGTGCAACATTTTCCCTTAATATTCAACATATTTGAATATTTGGATATTATCAACTAATCATAAAGCAAATAAGTGGATCTTATCAATAAAAAAAGATAAATTATCCCAATATTGCGACTTGGCATTATCAAAATTATAGTTTTTATCATATACCATTGGCAACATTCAACATAAAGATAATCAACATGTTGATACAATGGTGATTGTAGCCTCCCTTATATCACTTGACATGATTCATCTATGGATTTAAAACTCACTATTCATAATCTCACCCCCCCATCAATTTTGGAATGTTGGTGTAGGTTTTTATTTTCCTAGTGGGTTAATTTGTTTTCCCTTAGTCCTAGGTTTTTTCTACACTTAATTAAGCTTGCTTAGGATAATAAAGTGAGTTTATTAGTAGGAGATAAGTGTGTGTTGTCCCCTTCCTTAAAGGGTGGAACCACTTTTCACTTTTGGTGGCATCCTCCACTTTTGGTGGTCCATCTCTACTTTTTGTGGTTGATTCCTATTGGTTGGATTTTCCACCTACCTCCTCTCCTAAGTTTTATATAAACTCACTACCTAGCTTGTATTTGCATACTCTTGCATCTTCTTGCAATCTTTTGCATTGCATCTTTTCAGCTTGGAAGCTTTTAATGAAATATTGTCACATCAGCATTGCATAATCTCTCATAGTCCCAGTTTGTATTCTTATGTTTTTCCAGTTTATGTAACTTTGATTTTCTCTTAAAAAGTCCCTTGGGTTATTCAATGTATTTTAGATTTCTAACATGGTATTAGAGCTTTTGTTTAGAGAAATATAAGTTAATATATTCTTGATTGAGAGATTGATTTTCTTGTAAATATCTTGTAAATTCTTCTATGCTCTTCTCTTGCATTTTGAACAATTTGGAGAATAAAAAAGGATTTGTAAAGGTCTAAGAACCTCTTCATATTGCATATGTGTTTTGTGAGATATGGGTGATTGCAGTGTTTCAGGTTATAGTGGTAGCATTTTTTACTGTTCCAACATGTCTAGAAGGTTTGAAAAAGTCAATATTGGCTTTTATTTCATCCAAATTGGAGATAATTTGACATAGTTGCAAACAGGGGTTTGAAGCTCAGATTTGGTGAACAACTTTTTATTGAAGCATTTTCGACCCAAATGGATCTTTCCATTGTGTTCAGAAAGCCCAAAAACCCCTATTCTCATATAAAATTTGTTTATTTTAGGTGAATTTTTTTTGGCAAATTTTTATTTTGCTAGGGGGTCGTCATTGTAGGCTAAATTTAGCCATTTTTTTTAAAATCATAACTTTTTTCCACAGTGTCCATTTTTTTGTAAACAAGATATCATCTAAAATTCGGAGATGAGAAATTTCCATCCATAGAGGTACTGAAAAGAATTTTTTCCATTTTTTGTCATATATTGCAGGTTGAAGCTATTTGGTGTAATTTTTTTCAAAAGGCCATAACTTGCACCTCAGTGCTCCAATTTTTGGAAACAAGTAGGCATTGGAAAGGTCTTGGAGAGTACTACATATCCATGAGGATATTTTTTCCATATTTTTTCATAGGTTCATCTTGTATCAAAATTTGTAATTTTGTCTATTTTGAGCCTATTGAGCATTGTATCTTGGAAAATGCTTTGTAAACACACTCAAATATAAAGTTCCAACCTTATAATATTTGGGGGGTTCTTTGACTAGTGATTTGGGGGGTTTCTTAGTGCATTTTTTTGATTTGTTTCTTGTGCTCTCTTGTTTTCATGGATCATTCTAAGGTTCCCTTGCTCACATCATATAATTATTCAACATGGCATCAAAATGCATGGAGTATTCTAATGACTGAAGGTCACTTTATATATGTTGAAAATATAGTACTTGAACCTACAAATGTAGATAAAAAGATAAAATGGATGATTAAACATACCAAAGCTCTTGGATGTCTTCGTATACTTGTTTCTCAAGATTTATTGTTTCAAACTGAATCATGAAATAATTCTCATGAAGCTTGGGACAAATTGAAAAAATTGTATGGTACTACAGATGAAGTAAGAGGCTATCAAATTGATAATGAATTGATAAGCCTTGATCCTAAGAACTTTGACAACATCCAGGACTACATCACTAAGGTTAATGATCTAAGAGAGCAATGTAAAGCATGTGGAATTGATAAGGACATTCAGTTGGTCTACAATACAATGAGCAAACTTGGTCCTAATTATGCTTATTTTGTTTCTAGCTTTCATAGTCATAGATTGACTATGAGATCTGCATATACTGCACCTTCATTTGCATCATTTTCTGAGATGTTAATACATGATCAACAAACACTTATATTAATGGGTCTCATCAAGACTTCTAAATCTTAGGCATTGTTGGCTAGTCAAGTGAAAGAATCAAGAGCATATAATAAACAAAAGAAAGCAAAGAATAAATCCTCTTCCAAAGAGAATTCATATAAGAAGGAGAAGCTAATTTTTTCATATTGCAAGAAGCTTGGACATGATGAACATTCTTGTTATATAAGAAGGATATTGATGAATTGAAATATCTTCTTAAGAAGAATCAAATTGATCTACCTTCCAAAATGTTTGAGTCAACTTCTCTTTCTTCAAAATAGTCTAAAAAGGACAAAGGTCAAGATTCTACATTAGAAAATATAGGACAGGCTCTTTGTGATTTTTTAGGTCATGGATCAAGGAGATGGCTTCTAAATTCAAGAGCATCTCATCATATGGCATCTTTGCATTCTATATTCTCTTCTTTTGAGCCTTGTACTATGTCTCCTATTTTGATGGGAAGCAATACATACCTAAGTGTAATTGGGAAGGGGTCTATTAGTTTTGGGGACAAAATTTTCCAGGATGTTTTGTGTGTTCCTCATTTGATGAACAATCTTCTTTCCATATATCAAATTACACATGGTGGATATGGGAGGATTGTGGAGTTCACTCCTGATTTAGTCATCATTCGAGACTTGGAGAGTAGAGAGATTATTGCTAAAGGGATGGTTGATCATTCATCTCGTTTGTATATCTTTGCATATTTTTCTTCCGATGGTGGCATTGTTCCTTTAGTTGTTGACCACACTTCTAGCAATGAACCATGATTCAAGGAGACATTTGGCTTCTTGAACTTTGGAGTTCTCACATCAGATCCAATTCTCGAGCCATGCATTCAATCTCCATCTACTATTCTAGTCGTTGATGATTGTGTTACTACAAATATGGCTTCTTGTGATTCAATGTAGTAGGATATTCATTGTCTTTCAGATATGGTTACTTGTGATGGATTCTTGACAAGTATTTCAGACTTGTCTATGAAGTATCATATTGCAGATTTGGGAGACATCATTGACGACATTCATCTTCTCTTAGATGAAGATGCTCCTTCTTCATTTGTTGCAAGGGAACACTCTGACCCTCTTGTTCATTCTCTACATGATAATCCCTTGCAGTTTGACATGAGTGTGGATAATTTTGGATAATATTTGGAGGAGTCTTCTTTGTATTCAAGGGAGATATATTTGTATTTGGCTTTTGTTCTACATTCATCTCTACTGGATTCTAGATTTTCCTCTTCAGCAGTGTGGCCTAGAGTGTCATCTTTCGACATCGACATAGAGACACTTGATCATGCTTCAGAGACATCATATAGGTCATCTATCTTTCATTATCTTCCTTTTAGGAGTGGGAAGAACTCTTGAATACATTCATGTTGTTTCCTTCTAAGGGGAGGAATGTTGTTCAACGAGATTGGATAATCTTAAACATTCAATGTTGAGCTTCTACCATCACAGGAGACTCACCCCTGAGGAGGGATGCATATTCTCTCTTCTTCTTCTCTCTTATGGGGGGGTATTTTTCCTTGTATGGGGTTTTGGCCTTCTCATGCATCATTGAGAGCCCTTTTTGTATTTTATCTCTCTTTTGGGGAGGAGTTTTGTCCCATTGGGTTTTCTCCTTTTATTTATTTAAGAGATATTTCTTTGCATTTGTACATGGGTACCTAAGATGGCCTCATTTTATGGGACCCATCATCTTTTCCATCCTCCTAAGTTGTGCTTAAGAGGGGTGTTGGTGTAGGTTTTTATTTTCCTAGTGGGTTAATTTATTTTCCCTTAGTCCTAGGTTTTTCCTACACTTAATTAAGCTTGCTTAGGATAATAAAGTGAGTTTATTACTAGGAGATAGTGTGTGGTGTCCCCTTCCTTAAAGGGTGGAACCACTTTCCACTTTTGGTGGCATCCCTTTCCACTTTTGGTGGCATCCTCCACTTTTGGTAGTCTATCTCCACTTTTTGTGGTTGATTCCTATTGGTTGGATTTTCCACCTACCTCCTCTCCTAAGTTCTATATAAACTCACTACCTAGCTTATATTTGCATACTCTTTCATCTTCTTGCAATCTTTTGAATTACCTCTTTTCAGCTTGGAAGCTCTTAATGCAATATTGTTACATTGACATTGAATAATCTCTTGGAGTCCTAGTTTGCATTCTTATGTTTTTCCAATTTATGTAACTTTTATTTTCTCTTAAAAAGTTCCTTGGGTTATTCAATCTATTTTTTATTTCTAACATGGACAATGTTAAAAATGATGTGGCTTTTTGTCTTGATATTAATTTAGATGAATGGTACTCCCATATATTTCAATATTTGGATGATGGTACTTTTCCTGATCCTTCTACAAAAATCACTCAAGCTTATATCTAAAATATTGTAGCAAGATACATCATTCTATCTAATGTGTTATACCGAAGGGCATATAATGGTCTTCTTCTCTATTTCCTTAACAAATAAAAGATCCCCATTTCCCTTGAAGAAGCCCATTCAAGTCCTTGTGGGGGACATTTCAGTGGCTGATACTTGGTTTAAAATTTAATTTGATAGTTATTATTGGTAAAACATGGAGCAAAAATCTTTTGAATTTATCAAAAAAATTCCTAAATGCCAACAACATAATCTAATTCATGCTCCTACTCATTAAATTCTATCTCAGGTGTCTATTTGGCTATTTTTCATGTGGGGCTTGGGTCTTATTGGTAAAGTATCTCCTCCTTCTCAAGGGCATGCCTTTATCATCACAACTATATATTATTTCATGAAATGGGTTAAAGCGATTCCATTTTGATCTATGAAAGTTGAGTTCATCTATCACTTTATACTTGATAACATTATGGCACAATTTGGTATTCCTTCTGCTTTGGCTTTTGATAATTTGGTACATCATTTAAGAACAAATAAGTGAACAATTTGCTCAAAAAATTAATATACAACATCAATTTTCTATTCCATATCATCCATAATCAAATTCCCAAGCAAAGGCTTCTAATAAAATAATCAAACAAGTCTTACAAAAAAATGTTAATAAACATGAAAAAGATTGGAATACTCAACTTTCCTACACATTATGGGCTTATTGTACAAGAATTTTTATGACTACATTCATTGCTCCATACAATCTTGTGTATGACACCGATGTGGTTATTCCCTTGGAGTTAGATATTCCTTCATCAAGTGTATTTCTCTCAATGGCATCTTAGATGGCAATTCTTACAAAGAATAGTGACTTCAACAATTGTAGATGCTCAACAAAAATCATATACATGGTCTTCAACATTTCTAAGATTATTACAAAAGTGGTCAACATAAATATAATGAGGGTGGTATCCATCATTCATTCAAGGTCGATGACTTGGTACTTTATGAAAATCAACATAATGTGAATTTCATACTAGGAGAAAAAGGAAAGTTTAGCCCAAATTGGTTAGGACCCTATATTATCACATAAGTCTAGGAATTTGTTGCATATAAGATTTCTACAATGGACAATATGCATATCAAAGAACCTATGGATGATGCTATTCATTTGTGTAGATTTTATGCTTAAATTCATTTCAATTTATGAATGGTATGATATAATTTAGAGCATGTAGTTTATATAGATAAGTACATTTTCTCTTTAATGTTGCATCTCTTCGTTCATGACAAATATTTTTGTCTTAAATTTTGGAGTAATTTTCTTAAATATTGATAATTACTTGTGGGCATACTATTCATTAGTTTGTGTACCATGTTAAATAGATCATTATAAACATTTAATCATTCAATTAAATCATAGTTATATTTATTTTAACATGTGCACACTAGCTAAAAATGTGGTATTTAATTAAACCATTTTACTAAGTTGTTTAATTAGATCACATCAATCAACTACACATATCAATTAGATCATTGTTATATTTATTGAATAATATTAATTAGATTATTTAATTGAATCACACATGCATCTAAATTTCCATACATGTTAATTCATATTAGCATTTAATTAAGGAAACATAGTGCATGTTCTTAATTTAAATCATGTGTAGTACAAAAGCATAAAATAAACACATACATAACAAGTAAAAATTCTCTAATGTTTCAATGTTTTTATCTCTGAGCAACTTTTCATCTTTTATGATGTAAAGGGTTTCGGGTCCCTTCAAAATTTTTTTTTTCCTTATAATCAAAACAAGTAAAAATTCACATATATATACATTGTAAGGTCCATATGCATCATCATGTCACCATGCTAGAAAAATGTGGTGTATCATGTAACATCATATCATCAACGTATAGGTCTATGGCTATAAGACCCTTCAGGGCCTGGTGGGGGTTCTTGGCGAGAGATAATATATCATGAGTAACTCCTAGAGCCACTTCATGCATGTACATCCCTGAGCTCATCTCTAAGCTTTACATTGGCCTCTATAGCCGATGTATATTGCTACTAAAGTCAATCTCTCTTGGCTCCCACTTTAGGTAAATCTACCTGTAGGATCATGTGAGTATGATAATCAGTGGGAGCTTAATCTCTCTCTACTCTAGGATCCTTGTATGTAGCTATCAATTGTGCTATGGGCTCAAAATATTCACATGACACCTTGTGATCTATCGTTGCCTATAATCACCCTACATGGGTTGATGTAGTTTCACATAAGAAATCATCTCTATCATGACTCAACCCATTAATTTGAGCCAATCTTGGTTGCCAACTATAAGAATACAAAAAATAAAATCAATTTAGATACATCATCATACAAGGAATAGATCAAAATTAAGTGCAACATCTCATATACATAAAAATAAAAAAGAATATCATATCACCTGGGTCACCAACTCACCAATAGGGATCCATGCATGAGATAATATTAGCCATATTTGGGCTTGCTCATGAGGATGGGGGCATGGTATGAACCAATCTACTAGTCTCCCTATTCTCATATATGCTTGACCTCTCTGGTGTAGCAAGTTGTGCTTATGATATGTGAGGACGCGACCTAGGTCTCTTCATCATTGGCCTCCTCCTGCTCCATTAGATATCTTCTTGATGTCATTGTTGGATGATCCTCCACATCACCATCTTTGAATGCACCACCATCATTATAATCCCCATACACCTCCTCATAGTCCTCCCAATTTTGTGGCCATGGCCTCAAATCGCTAGTAGGATGATCCACAAGAAATATAAGATATGGATGTGCAGTCTCCCACCTCCTAGTATATAAGATGCTCATCCCAACATCATTTAGATTGGACATAAGATGTGCATCTTGATCCTCATCATCAAAATAACTCAAAGGGTGTCCATGATGGTTGATTGAGCTATGTCCTCGGGTCTAACGCCATTGCAAGTTGATTTGAGATAGCTTAGTCAATGGATGAGAACTCCTTGAGGGTGACCAAACTATCTAGACAATCAATGAAAATAGAATGGCATAAAAATATTACTCATATCGACCAACCAAAAAATGGTCTTGTTTCATCCTAACAAGATGTTGTGACATTCTTGTTTAGCATTGCAATGTCCTATATCTCCTCTAGGCCACACATGCAACATCCAATCAATCAAATACAATGTGCCAAATATTTAATCATTATGCAGCCATGATCTTTTCAATGGGTAAGAATATGATCATGGATAGGTCCATGCTACCTCTATCAGATATCTCATGGGCCACGTAGAAGTGATGTGCACAGACACTCAGACCTAGAGAAGAGTGGATGTCATCCAGATGTTTATCTCATAGTGTACATATCAACCAAGATCATAATAGAGGTGGGCTATCATGCTTCACCCCTAGGTGAACATGGTGCGTTGCTCCTCTATTTTTCGATATAGTGTGTACAAGGTCCTTGTGTAGGTGTGTTTCATGTCCATCTAACAAAATTGTCAATGCTATGGTCATAATCAAGATACAATAAATGATGGGGATATATACATCTCCATACAAAAGCCATCGTAGTTGTATTCAACCCTTTCCATCATCTAGCATAGTTCTACCGATGCAATGAAGCTAGTTAGATAGGATGTCTTCCAATATCCTCCCATCCACTTGGCTTGTGATTATACCTTATATAGGTAACCATAGCATAGATACACATCCTCAAGCATCATGGTCATCTCTCCAATTGGAAGATGAAAGATAGAGGTGTCTGTGTCCCATCATTCCATAAGTTCCATCAACATCACATCATGGTACCTCATGGTGGCTATGGTGTAGATCCAAAGTAAATCAAAATCTCTCAGTTGACTCTACTCTACTATGGAAATTAATGTGGTGTGGTCACATAGAAGTTTGTATGAGCAACCCTCGAGTGCTCTCACATGCATGGTGGTACATGTCGATCATCAAGATATTTTAATCAAATATAAAATCAACTTGAAATAAAAAATTATAAGTCTAAGACAATGAGCCTAGTCAGGGGTGCCATAGTTGGACTAGGTAACCCATGCAAGTCTAGGGAACTAATGCTGGACTAGGGAATCCTCTTAGGTCTAGGGTGCCAATGCTGGACTAGGGTTCCCTCTTGGGTCTAGGGCACCAAGTTTGGTTAGGGGCATCCCACATTTAACTAAATAAACCAAAACAATGTAAATTGAGCTCCCAATTATGTGGAAAGTGAAAACATGACTTATCTCTCATGTTGAAACCCCTTGTGTGATACGGTCTCTTAGGGCATCTAACCTCATCTCATGATATGATAGTTATTGTGAAATTTTCACTCCTAGGAATGATTGGATTAGATAAAGATGCTCTCAAATTATAAAATTCAAAATGAATAATAAAAAGGTAAAAATATTATTACTTAAATAGTAATAAAATTGGAAATATGTCATATTATCTCCAAGTATGTCTCATTTAAATCATCATAACTTGGGATTGTGAACTCTGATTTTGGTTTCATCTATTGTGTTGGATTCCTAGTTTCACCCTTATTCTCATCTCATGCTTTTCAATCCTTGGTGTTATGTTTTATGACCCTACCAAAGGATTTTTTCAACAAAAACCTAATCAATTTGATGTGGAGAGATCACCACCCAATTTCTACATCAATAAAGCAAGCAGAGATAGGGGGCATACGTCTTCCCTCAAATTTCATCATCCTTAGAATTTTTGGACTAACGCATTTGTTTGTATGTGCAGGATGATTTCTAATTTCTTACAAGTTGGTTTTGCATGATGTGGTTTCTAATGCTGTGGTTTATAGGTTACTGTGTTTGGGGCTTTTTTTGTCTTGCTTGGTGAATGTTCCACATCCTCTAGAGTATCCTTTTGGGTATCTGTTTAAATATGTTATTATTTACTCTTTGGTACTTTATCTTGCATATGCATGTAGTGTCATATGGCCACTAACGTGGGGGCTAAATGTCTTGCTTTAGTGTTTGATTCATTATTAAATTTTAGAAATATTTCAGAGCCTTGGCCTTTCCTTTCAACTCAAGAGAACGTGCCAGTGCTACCTAAAAGTTCCCTCTCGATCCTCTTAGTGTGAATATATATCTTGTACCTAGTAATTTATCTTACTAGGGACTTAGGGGACTTATTCACATGTTAAGTTTACTTGGGATATAAGAATTTTTCTAGTCTTAGTTGGCTTTTCTAGAACTTATATTTTCTAGCTTTTATGTTGATCCCTAGGTAGTTAGGTTGTTAGTTGTCACATGTCATAGGATTAAGACACATGTCACAATCATGTTCAATCCTATTACTCACCTTGCCTATATAAGGAAGGTCATTGTACACATATGTAATATACTTCATACCTCATCTTTTTTTGATAGGTCTTACTATTAAGCAAGCTCATATTCTTGCATATCCCCTTGTAGAAGGTTTTCATTGTTTTTGTAGGTGCAGCCTTGGGTATTAAGCCAATCTTTAGCTCTTACATGGTATCAAATCCAAGCCTTGCAAAAACCTTCTCATATTTGAGGGTTGAGATATTGCTAGTGAGAGGTCTAGGTTATTTTTAGTATGGTTGAGTATGCTCTTCTCTTGAATCATATGATGACTTGGAGAATAATTTTTTTTGAAAGAAATACTAGATTTGGGGTTTTTCTTTGAGGTTTTTTTTTATTGTAGGTTAATTTTGGTGCATGTTGGAGGTAAGTTGAGCTCATCATTGAGTCCAAGGCGTCTGAGAAAGTCAAGATTAATTTTTTTTGTCAAAATTTGACATATTTTGGTAGATCTACAAGCATTTGAAGTTGGGAGGTGGTTACTAGATTTAGGAGGTAGCTAATTTTTTGGAGAACTTTGAGCAAAAATCAACCCTTCCATTGCATCTGGAAGGCCCAAAACTTTTTAAAATTTTGAGTGACTATCTTAAATTTAACAGCCAAATGATTGTTACGATGGACTGTGTTAAATTTAACGGTTAAACAACCATCATACAAACATTCAACCTTGTCCTCCAACTTTTGGTCACATGGGGACCACTTTCCAACCCTTAGGGGGCTTAATTTTGGTTCCTCATGTATTAATTGGGAAATTTTCTTAAAATCATCATAACTTTTGACTCAAGCATCAGATTTTTAAAATGAGATATCATTGGAAAGATGGTTCTGAGCACTTTCCATTGGTGGAGGTATTATTATCAAATTTTACTCCTAGAATATTTTTTGCTATATGAAGTCAAATCTCCCATTTGGACCTCCAAGCTCATAACGCTTTTCTTGGATCTCCATTTTTTGTGGTATCATAAAGGTATTAAGGATATCTATCATTATGCACATGCACTTTTCTAGATTCATCCCCAAGTAATATTTATTTAATATTTTTGACATTTGGCATTTTGACTTATTACTTGGACATCTTGACTCCTGGAGAGGTTATGTCAGTTTGGGAAGGCTTCATTTGTTGTATACATCATGTTTGAGGGTTTCTAATTGGTATTGAAGATTAATGTCTTTATAATTTTAGAGTTATATCATAGTTTATTATGGGGTTTTCATTTCATCCTTCTCTAATTATGTTGAAAAGGGAAAACTATAAATAATGGAGAGATGGCATCATAAAACATCTATGTTGGCTTCATTTGTTGTCACACTTGTATGATCTTGTTCCCCCTCTAGGTACAACTAGTAAGAAATTTTCTTGGAATTGCAAAAGGGATCATATCTTAGGAGTTATTGCAATGCATGTTGATGATGACATTTTGAATGTTATTCATCATTTTGAGTGTCCTCATACTCTTTGGACTAAAATTTGGGAGATATATGGAGATCCTAACACTCAACCATTCCCAACTGATCTTGTTTTAGATTTTCTTGTGCCACATATACCCTATGACTATGCTACTAGGCGGGAGTTTGAGGATTTGAAATACTTTGAATCTTCAGATGACGATGACAAGGGTTCTTTAGATGCTCCTTCTTCTCCATTAGACACAGTTGTTGTACCTTCACCTTCAATGATTCTTTGTGTAGAGTCATTGATTGAGGCTCCCATCATTCCTATTCAGTAGGACTATTCATATCTTGTTGGTGATTCATTACAACAAGTATCTCATTGTCTTCCTGATTGGGATTCCTATTTATCAAACATTGCATCCTTATTTATGGAGTCTCACATTTTAGATTTGGAGGACAAATTTGAGGGGTTATCTCTCCTCTTTGATGATAGACATTGCATAATTGTTATCAAACCATCATTATCTTTGGATCTTGTTCAACATCAATTTTTGCAGAGTCTTGGTTTGTCACCTTCTTCATTGATGAGGCATGTACCTAATTTGATAGTGGCATCTTCATCTTTAGTCGACAAGGAGACACACAAGAATTTTTTAGAGACAACATCATCATACATATTTATGCTTCTCTCTTTAAATTCCTATCTAGAAAGGGAAGCATTCTTGCATTTGTAGTTTGTTTTCTTTCTTCTGAAAGGGAGACAAGTTGTTTGTCAACATTGGATCATGTTTTGTCTTTAGGTACTTACCATTTTTGTAGGTGATTATACATTGTGTGGGGAGCTACATAGTCTCTCTCTTTCCCTCTTATGGGGGCCCATTGATTGTAATATATCTATGTGATGGATGGTGTACTTTGGGGGCATCATGGAGTCCTCCATCCTTCCTCACTTGATTATTTATTTTCTCTCTTTTGAAGAGGAGTTTTTACCCATAGGGTTTTCTCCTTTTCTTTGTTTGTGAGAGATTTATTTTGCATTTCTACATGGGTACCTAAAATGGCCTCATAGATGAGACCCATCTTTACATATTTGTTTACATCATTTGCATAATAATATTCTCCTTGAGTTGCACTTAAGGGGGGTGTTGTTGTGAATATATGTCTTGTACCTAGTAATTTATCTTACTAGGGACTTAGGGGACTTATTCACATGTTAAGTTTACTTAGGATATAAGATGCTTTCTAGAAGTATTAGTTGGATTTTCTAGAACTTATCTTATCTAACTTTTATGTTGATTCCTACGTAGTTAGGTTGTTAGTTGTCGCATGTCATAGGATTAAGACACATGTCACAGTCATGTTCAATCCTATTACTCACCTGGCCTATATAAGGAAGGTCATTGCACACATATATAATATACTTCATACCTCATCATCTTTTGATAGTTCTTAATATCAAGCAAGCTCATATTCTTGCATATCCTCTTGTAGAAGGTTTTTATTGTTTTTGCAGCTCGTCTTGCATATTGACCTAATCTTCAGCTCTTATAGATCCCATATTACCATTTTAACCTAGTTAAGTGCCCATTTTCTAAATGAGTCCTGATTAAGCAAACCCTAAACTTATGAATAAAATTTAAAATTGTGAAAAATAGCTAGACTAGGGTGCCACTTCCCTAGACCAAGTTTTTTTCTCATTAATTTTGATTTTCTATTTTTTACAATATCTAATTTATGAGATTTGAATTAAAACTTGAGACTTGGCAGTAAATTAATCCCAAAATTTAAATTTAAATGAGATAGACTACACTTTAATTTATTCCTATACTCCACTCTATAAACATGAATTATTATTTCAAAAGAAGGAAATAATTAAAATTACATCAAAGCTCTACCAAAATACACATTCATTTTTATAGAAATACAAAGAAATTTTCAAGTTTTATCAAGTTAGCACAATGATTGGAGTTTGATGCCAATATAAGAACTAGTTGGAATCTAGGGTTGGATATATATTTGGCTCCCTTCAAGAACCTAATAACTTGTTTTATATGAGTTCTCATCTTTAGAATTTGATCCTTTCTACCCTAAGTAAGATGTTTGATAATTTTTTTAATTTCCCTAGGGCATTTTATGTTCTCTTAGCTTGATCATTGTTTGTTTCATTTAGGAATCATTATCTAACACATTTTAGTATGATTATTTATTATTTATTATTCATTTTAGCTTGTCACAACCTTAGACACACTTAAGGTTTAGAGCACACACTTTATCTATCAACAAAGCAACTATTTGTAGAGGTAAAAATACCAAAATGTGGGTTTGACCAAGGAAAACTCCTTTATATCCACTTTTCCCCCCCTCTTTGTTGTGATTTTGTAAGTTTAGGTATAGAGATGATAAGTTGTAGAGTGGGAAAGGATAGTGCAAATCTTTATGTTACAAACCTAAAATTTGCATATCTTAAATCCTCCTTTCTAGTCAAGGGCACCACCACCCTTGACCCCTCAACTCAACTCCAAATTTTTAGGACAACTACATAGACCTCTACCCTTCTTAGATCTGATTTTGTTTCATCAAATTTTATTCTTTTTTGTGAATAATTTGTATTCTCAAATTTGGTTTCATAGTTAATTAGGTCAATAAATTCACATTAAATCCTATCAATTTTCAAAGAAACAAAATAACCAAGTGTAGGGTAGATTGACTCTCCTAGGATGTTAGCTAATCTTAACAACCTTGTTGGCTTGGCTTCTAATGTTAATACAAAGAAATATTGATCTGGGTGATCTAATTGTTAGGTCTAAGATCTCTATTTCCACATCATAGATAGTTGTGTTTATATGGTACTTTTCACACAAAGTGGGTTCCACCCTTATAAAATATACCCCCATTATTTTATACTTCCCTCTACTAAGAGAGCCAACAAAAGATAAAATCAACTCAAAATGTGAAGCATAATTGGGTTTGTGATGGTAGAAAGAAAAAAGTAACTATTTTAATATGAATTTTCTATTATTATCCTCTAATATCCCCACACCACCATTCACCTTGTTATAATTCCTAAGCTACTTCTGATAGACTTGCATTGTGCTTTTCTAACTTGGCCTTATAGGATGTGGTTTTATTTTAATCATTGATCTATGTTCATCGATAATATTATACAATATTTTCTAGCATAGAATGCCCTCCATATACTAGTAGGTGATATAATTAATGACACCTCCTAGATTAGCTTTAATAGATCAAAATATGTGTTTCCTTCCCTAAAAACATACCCAATTTTCATATTTTATAATAAAATTATGATTTCCTTGGCCTAATTGATGATGTCCTTATAAAACCAATGGGGGATAAATTTATTGTTTAACATATCGATTATATTATTTGAATCCCCTTCTATAATAATATTGTTGTGTCCATAGTCCTTATAAATCAAAAGGCCTCTTAGGGCAGCACTATATTCAACATAATTATTGGTCTAGATACTTAGCTTCCCTTCATAAGCAATAATGAGTTCAGATTTATTGTTTATAAAATACCTCCACCTCTTAACAAAAAAGGCTACCTTTAGAGGATTCATCAAAGTTTATCTTGAACCAACTAAGGTCTTATGGCGACAATTTACCTTATTTCTTCTCCTTTGAGCTCTACTAATATCCACATTGTCAATGTTCACCAATATGTTTTAGAGAATGGAATTTTTATTTTCTAGATTTGTGGGGGATTTTTTTGGTCTTTTAATTTTTAATACTTTGATATTCACTTAAATATTTTTTCTAATTTTAGGAACACACACATTCAAAGGTTTTCTTTTGTTTCTAAATTTTTTATTGTTCCTCTCTTTCCATATTCACTAGCACACATGAGGGAGAGTTTTCATCCATATTTCTCTTGTTTTAAGATGGTTGAAATGTGGGATCTAGATAGCATCCACCATTCTAGTGCTCTTAAGCCAAACCCACGAATTGGGGAACTTCTCTAGCATGAATTATTTAATTTTAGTAGTCACTAAAAGTGTTATAAGAACACACACCCAATTGATATTTATGTAGTATGGAAAATAAATTCATGCATGTGTTGAGAAGTGGATTTAACTAAAATAATTTTTTAATACTTGAAATTTGGTTTAGCTAAAATATTTTTTCTAAGAAAATTATTCCTACATTACTTGAATTGAGAAGTATAACTTATAAATGAGATATATTCTCGTATTATGCTAAAAAAGAAATCATGGATATCTTTGCAATTCTACAAATTATCTTTAAATCATAAAAAAATACAAATTATTCAATAAAATCATAGGAAGGAATTAATATTTTCTTAGAAACTAAATAAGTGTTTATACATTTTTCTTTCAAAACTAGAAATGGGATAATGAGTAGAATTTTGAACTAGATTCTAATATTTACTATCTAAGATGCTAGCACATTGCATAGACATCTTGATGTATTTTTTTGTCATCCATACAACCTAAGCTTATCATAATGCTTTCAAGAATATAAAATTTTACTTCACTATGTCACCCAACCTATTCAATCAAGCACAAGAATGCATTGAAAGCTACAAGATAGCAAAATGATCCATAAATACACTAAATAAAGATTATATTACATTCAAGAAGGAAATGAAACAAATAAGAAACACAAAATCAAGTTTTCAAACCTTAATATAGTTGAATGCCTTTGATATATTTATAAATATAAGGGAAAAGAAAAGTGTTTGGGTTGCTTAGGGTCTTTTCTTCAAGTAAAACCTGCATATTGATCTTTCAACCTCTAGAAAAAAAGTGAGAAAATATTTGTATGATATTATCATATTGCATATAGGAATTAAGAGAAATAATAAAATAAATGAAACTAATGGTATCAACCCTATGTTGAACACACAACAGTACTGGGAGAAGGGTGAATCAATACTTAATAAATTTTTTTTATTTAGTAGCAATCAACTAATTAAAACATGATAAGTAGAAGAAAACAAATGCATACACCCATAAAACTATATTTATGTAGAAAACCTTGCAAGGGAAAAACCACAGTGTACAAGTTGCTTGGATCTACTGTCCAAATCTAGCCTCATATTTATATTATAACTTTTACAATAGGTATTTATGGTCTTTAACCAAAGGAAGGCCACTACTCCTTGATCATTACAACTTTCACAACAGAGGTTCACTACCTCAACATACAATTAGATTATTTTAATACATTGAGTAGTTACCTCTGGCTCACTAAATTTGGTACATACAACTACTTCAAAAAGCTATGTTGCTTACAACTCACTGCCTTCAACAAACTTACTCATTTACATGCTCATATTCTTCTTTGTAGTCTTCACATTCACTGCCGATCTATCAAAACTGATCTTTGGCATATTTCATCATCAAAAGATATTTTGTTGGAATCTATTCACACATTGTCTACTCAAAACATTCACAATACACTCGTATACTTTCACAAAAACTTTTATATTCTATTTATACCATCTACATCCTTCAAAACGGTTCTTCAAGTTGGCTACAAACATGAAATATAAGATATACAATATTTACAATAAAGTCAACTTCAAACAAATTTACAATAGAAAGAAAAATTATGCAATCTAGGCTGAGAGATCATGTATCCAAGACCTTTCCTTTATAAAAATTATCTTCAAAATTGGCGCACACATCTAAACACTTGGCACAATCAACTCATCATGACAAGTTGGCTTGACAAGCAAGAAAATTGTCAAAAAATTAACTCCAGATCAAAGTGATATTAGAGAGACAAAGAAACACTTTTTAGATCCATCAAAAAATTGATATAGCATGTAACAATATTTCTGTGCATTCCCTTTGTCATTCAAAATCAATTCATGCTGATGCAAACACATGGATATCAAGATATCCACAACAGACAGACTGTGGAGTTGGAGAGAAGTATATATCAACTTGCAAAGCAACTAGTGAGCCCAAAGAGCTTCCATCATGCATTACAAAGCCTTTGTATACATTCTTGATCTGAAATATGCTGATGTAGATCGATTTGACACCAATAGACAACCTACCAGGTTGCTAGGACATATAAAACACACTGTCATCTATAGAACTGCCAGTGGTGAACCAAATCATCTAAAACTTGGACTAAGTAGATATGTCATCTACATAAACTAAATTCAGAACCACAAGGTAAAACATTGTAATACAGTGAAATGCAGAGACATATAATTCTCTCTTTATCATACATTCTCGAGGACTTAGCAAATTCATACTCTGACAACTCCAAAACACTTTGTAGTAGAACACATGTATGGACACATGGAATATGCATACCTTTCAACTATACAAATATACTCTTTAGAATGAAAGAAAAAAACTTCATCTATTGAGGAATGTAGAGCAATTGACATAGCTCCTATGTAGCCAATCTTGTGCCTTGGAAAGATTTGAAATTTTTTAACCAAGGCCTTTGACATCCAACTGAACTTTGACTGATGGTGTACAATGGTGTACTAGTGATAGCATCGAATCAAAAGCTTCAACATATAAGATAATCTCTTAGAAATCCAACCATGAACAATATAAATGCATATGATATCTACAAGGGTTGACATCAATGACAACACACTATCCACACATATGCCAACACCCTAGTCTAAGGGGAAGAATACCATTGTGGATGGATTTAACAAGTAAGGTTATGGTCTAAACTAAAGAATTGATCCTAATAGATAATAATAAAATAATAGCTAGGAAAACTAAATATTATTCCAATCACAAGAATAATGTGACCTAAAATAATGAGCTCTTTGAATATTTGAAGAATACATAATAATAATAAAAATTCTTTGAGAGATTTGATTAGAAAATAAATCAAGCCAAAGCTTTCCCAAGAGATCCCAAAGGGGTGAATATGCAAAATTATTATGTTTTAATAAGAGAATTATATTTTTGTGTGGTCAAGTATGAGAATGTGGAGCAATAATTTCTCACTTGGGTGCTATAATAGGTGTCATCAAATAGCAAAGTAAAATAATGATGTTTCAAACTCCAAGGATGTTAGTGTCTTCTATGAGAATTTTCATGTTGCACTCTTTTCCTAAATAAGCTCTTCAAAATTTTACATAATTTGTTTCAAATAAAGGTTAGAAATATACTCTAGTCCAAAATCAGGGCAAACATTTGCATAAGGGAAACAAGACAAGGTTCAAGCAAAAGTGGACCTAGAACATACTATGGGAGTGGACAATGAAGCAAGTTAAAAACATAATGTGAAACTATGTTGGTATACAATTTTATACATTGCAAATTAGGTAAAAAATACTCTTATAGATATGTATGATAAAAGTGGAAGAATAAAGATTGCATGAAAAATATTTTATGGAATAATTATTATAGGATATGGTTTGCATGACTATACTAAGGAACCCTTGAATTTCTCTAAAAAATGAAAAATATAGGAAAAAAATTGACACATCTCATATTTATTATTCTAATATTTTATTATAGTCATGCATGCTTAGTGATTAAATATTGACAATAATTTAATTTTATAAGTCATGATAATAACATAATCTTGGTTGAGGCGGGGCCTAGTTCGATTGGTTAAAGCATCCTATTGTAGGAAAGAGGTTACGAGGTCTAGTCTCCCCCAAAACCCGTGGTACCAAAGGGCATGTCATGCCAGTGCCACTGGTCATGTGAAAAAAGTTTACTAGGCACACTGCAGTTTATAGGGGGATGGATACCTGACCGATTCTTGAAGTCTAAAATAAATAAATAACATAATCTTGGTTTGAAGTATTTTACATACATGGCTGATCTTTTGAATTTCTCTATTACCTAGGTGAGGCATATGAATTTATTACAATGATACTATTTAAACTCAAATTTGGAACTCAAGAAGCCTTGCTAAGTGAATGCCAAATTTGGAACTCAAGAAGCCTTGCTAAGTGGGCCTAATTGATGGAGATTATAAATGTTTGATAACATAAGTAACAATTTTTAAATAACCATAATTGGTCACTATAAAAATAGTGGGACCTTGTTGGTTTAACCAATAAGGTCCCACTATTTAGATTCTTTGTAATTACATTCTTTGTAGCTAAGTGTTGATTATTCTTCATATTGAATGATAACTAAAAAAGTGCATAAAATGATAAAGGGTAGAATAGGAACTAAAATGATAACTATCAAAGTGCATAATATTATTTCTCAAGTGCAAAAGTTTGGTATTGAAGTGTATACGATTCATGTTGAAATGCATAGGCTTGTCAATGAAGTGCACAAACTTATTTTCAAAGGTCATATAGTTGCTTCTAATATGCACATATTTATTTTTAAGTATACTTATAAAATACATAATCTCGTTTCTAAAGTGCATAGGCTTGTTACTAAATTGTAGAGACTTGTTTAAGTGCACATTTTTGTTGATTATCTGCATAGGATTTCTATAAAAGACATAGGCTTGCTAGTAAAGAATATAAAATTATTACCAAAGATTTTTAGAGTGCTACCAAATTATCTTAAAGTGGTTATGTATGATCAATTGATTAGAATTGTGAAGAATTTTATTTAGTCAAGATTTTATGAGTGAGGTAAGCTTGTTGACCATTGTAGAAGTGTTACAAATGTCTCACAATTCTCTTGGATGTTTAACTTGGAGTAATTTTATTGAAAATATTGTAAGATAATAGTGGAAATATAGATTCAAATCCTCAATTTTTCTATTTTTTTAAGATTAGGCTGTGAAGAAGAGTTTATGTTTATTAAATCTTTTTTTATGGTAGTTTGTCATTTACTTTTATTTCTTGTAAGCATTTTAAAATTATTAGCACCCATTCTATTACAATTGTAAGTATAAAATATGAAAATTTTATGATAATTCTCAATCCAAATGATCAAAATTGGCACAATACATTATCCAAGATGTTAACTTAGAGAATTTTTCTTTAATAAAAATAACTAATAGGAAGAAATCTATAATTGTAATCTAGTGCCTACCTATTCCTAGCATGCGATGTTAGTGGGATCATTGTATTATTTATATGTTGAAATGTTAGATCAAATTTTGGTATTAATATTTTATGTCCCAATTCATTGTTTCCTTTATGGTTATTTTATTACATTTTGCTTGATTAAATGAAATTGAAGTGTCTGTGTGTTATGTTTGCAAGTCAATTGAAAGGGGATGGATGTATTTTATTTTGGAGGTGTTATTAGGATGTGTGTATGACGTGGGCTTGATTGAGTGATTATTATTATATTTTGGTTCATGAATATATGCATTAATATAGATGTAATTAAATGTTCTCATGAACTATATCATTTAAATGTAATGAAATTATAGATATGATGTTGTACATTGTTGGGTATTTATGCAATCCTTCAACTATTTCTTTATATATATATGAAGTAGGTATGCTTGATGTGTTTGTTGAGTGGTTATAGGTACTAGGTATTTCTCCACCTGACTCCACAGATTTAAGTATACCTCAACAATGGTTATAAGGAGATTTCACATTGACAATTTATTGTTTTTCCTTAACTATAATACTCAATCCGTGTGCGTGTCCCTAGTTATCTTACCCATGTTGATTGAATACCATATTTGGTATGATTGTGGATACCATACCCTTATTGTGGATACCATATTTCTCATTTTAATAAATTTAACTTCAAATATATGCTTATATGGATTCAATGGTTAATTTAAATGTTGAATGATATTTTAAAATGGATTTAATTGATCAATTGAATTGGGAAAAATTTGAGGGAGTTTCAAATTAAGAAATAAAAAATATGAAGTTTATTATTTTTAATTGGGTTTTGAAAAAAGGGTAAATAGGGAAAATTATTTCATTATTGTGGATTATGTTTTATTGGGAAGAAAAATTGAGAGAGAAAAACGTTCTTTTGGGCAATTTAGTATTTTTTTTATTGGGCGTGCATTTGGTGGTGGAATTCAACGAGGTTAGATTCATTGGGTTAAGAATTGTTAAGGGACTGTGCTTTCTAGTTCTTGAGAGCCCTCGTTTGGCATTCGTGACATACACTTGGTTTCAAGATTTTAAAGGAAAGGAGGTTTTTTTTTTTTTTTTTTAAATAATTTTAATAATTTATTTCAAGTTTGTTTATATGAATAAATTTAGGGGAATGTTGAATCCTCCCAACATTTGTCTATTTGTGGTTTAACATGTTTAAATAAGTGTTTTCATTTATTTTTGATATTTTTTCAAAATATGAAGTTATAATGCCCAATTTTTAGGAATTGTGTAAAATGTATGTTTTATAGCTTAAAACGGTTGTTGGGAACTTTTCTACCAAAGGGAATCTTTATATTTTTTTATTTTTGAAATTTCAAATTTGATGAAATTTCAATGGTGGAATTATGATTTTTTTTAGTTTTTGGCTTGTAAAAATATTAAAAAAAATTAATTTTTTTCATGAAAATGGATGTTTTAGAACGTTTGGATGTTGTGCTTCATGAAATACGAAAATAGGTGTTATGTAAACATGCAATGAAAATTGGATCAAATTGAAATTTATTTCTTTGAATTTCATACCACATCAAGTTTGGTGAATGTGATGAACCTAAGACCTAGTCCTTTTAGCCTTGTGATGCTTGATGATTTCGTCTATTAGTGAATGTTCCCAATGTGAGTTCTTGGTTATGCCATTGTGGTCATGGCAATGGGTTATGTTGTTTTAAACCATCTTGTGATGTTGATTTATCTTTCTTTTTATGTGTGATATGTGCATGCATCATATATGGTGTGTGTGTAATACTTCTCCCAAGTATCTTATGTATGTGTGACTAGGCCATATGACCATCTCTTAGCATGGTGGGAGTGGAAATTTTTGGTTTCATGTAGTAGGGTGGTGTGAAAACCATCATTGGGGTTCAGAGGTTTGAGGAACAAAGGTCATATCAATATATCCTTCTCTCCTTGTTCATTTACTTTGTAATTAGTTAAATTCAATGTAATTTGAGGTTGGAAGGACATTTGAGTCATCTCATTATGTAATTATAATATAATCATAAATGAAACTCTCTTTTTAGATAACTTATAATTGATTGTAAATATTAGTGGTTTATCCTTAATTACGTGTCTTTGTGTTGGTTCCAAGCACAACAATAAGTGAATGGTGTTGTATTTATTCATTGGGAAGTTAAAAATGAATTTTTGTGTCATCATATGAGTTGGACAACCTAGTGTTGCATTTGAGCAACCTGATCTACTTAGGAGTCCTCGAGCTCAATAAAAAGTTTTTAAGTGTAATTGGGCAGCCCTACCAGTAGTGGGGCAGCTTGGTATTGTACTGATATGGCTTGCTTGACAATGGGACAACCTAGTTTTGATGGCTATCATGTTCAAAATCACCTAGGTCTAGTTGAGCGACCTAGTCCTATGTCAGGTGGCCTCATTCCCCATACAAAAATATAATGTAAATTTTCTCTACCATAGTTAGCCAACAAATTTTCTAGCCTATAGCCCTTGTTGGAATTTTTTATTTCTTATATCTTATCTATGATGATAATTTTAGTTAGCTAGACCTTCAAAAACCTCGACAAGTTATTTCTCTTAGGACTTGATCATTCCTCTAGGTTTTAGGACCTCATATGTGTAAACCATTTATAAAAAGTTGTTTATCATGGTCTTGAGGGTTTATAGGTATCCTAATCTTTTCATTAAGTGTCTTCATTGAGGACTTGTGGTTTCTCCAACATTATTTTACATGCAATCTTTCAAAGCTTCCCGGTTGTCAAAATTAGGGTTAGGGAGATTGTGCACCTTGTCTTGTGAAGCCTTTAGAACATTGTAAACTGTCATGGTTTGTATTTTTAGTGTCCTCAAAATTCCTTACTATTCATGGGGTGTTGTGTTGTATTATCCATCTTCTTGTGTGTTGTCATGTTGTGATAGAACATCTTGGAAAGCATGTGGTAGTCTAGAAGTAAACTATCATTCTTCCAATTAGTGGAGAGTTTGTATATCTTGTTTAAGAATTTTCTAGTGAAGGGTTACCCTTTTTTTAGAGTTGTTTAGTGATTTAGGATGTGGATTAGAGGTTGATGATTCCCTCATCCTATTCTGGTGCTGTGTTGTGAGAGAATATGATCTTGGGTTGCAATTGATTATCATGTAGGAATTTTTCTCTCTCTCCCTCTCTTGTATGTTCTTCATGGTAAATTTATCCCAAGAGTGGTTAGTCTTCTATTGTTTCTTCCTTGCTTATGAAATGGTGAATTCATCTTTATTTCTTTTTTCATTATGTTGTTGTGTTTCATATGACATTTGTGTACACCTTGTAGTGAAAATGTAATATGTTTATGTCATATCTTTGGTGTTGTGGTATCTTTTATTTCAAAAAAAGTTGTTTGATCAAGTTTTTCCTTGTTCTTTGGGTGACACATTACATATAGTATTAGAACCCATGTTGCATCATTGAGATCTCTAGTTATTGTTTCTTCCCACATGGTTTTGGTGTGCTTAATGTGTGTGTTTTCAAGTTCTTGTTATTTTTCATTATGGTCATATGAATTCTTTCCTTTTATGCCTTATCATGACACTATAAGGTTGTGTATATTGACCCATACCTTGTGTTATGGAGGAAGGGTGTCTTCTAGGACTTTCCATACTCGACAAGATTGGAGTGAAGACTATGGTTGAGAGTCTCTTAAGGTTGAGAGTGCCCACTCTCTTGTTCCATTTTGTTGTGTGTGGGAATTTTCAGGTCTTGGTGTGTTTGTGGGTCATTGATAATATGTGCGTTTCCTAATGTGCCCTTGTTTGGTTGCTTGATTTATATGGGTGGGAGGGTTAGTATACCTTTGATTTGTTAAGAAGCATTAGCTATGTGAATTCCATTTTGTTCTTATCTCCTTGTTGAGATTGATGGTTGAAATAGCCTTATGAGGTCTTGAGTTTTCTTTCATAATTCTTTGATAATTGTGGCTGTGAAAATGTTAATTGAAAAAGGAATAATTATGTTGTTAGATTCGATTTAGTATTATGTACTCTCATGTGTATGATATATTTGATTGTGAAAGAAATGATATTGTGTTTATAGGTTGGATATGGGAAAATAGTAGTAAAGTGGTAATGTTTGTGTAAAGTAACCTCATGTTGTGTGCCTTAAAATGGGTGGGAAAAGTAGAGGTGTAACTATGATTGTGTAGTGGGATCTTGTTCTATGTGCCATGTGGTGTTTTAAAATGCAATCCATTTTCTTTTATGTGGTTAAGGGAAGTGTTTCCTAATAGTGAATGGTGCCTTGGATTCAATTGAATGATTTTTTAATGTAATTTTATCTTGTTGATATGAAAGAAAGATGTTTGATTAGAATAAATATTTGGGTGAAAGACTTAGGTCCCTAAATTTCTTTACTACACTAGGATTTGTGTGTGAACTTGTGTATGGTATCAAATAGCATTGATTAAAGTTTAGAGATAAAAGGGAATAGTGGAATCATATGCATAGTAATTAAAATAATAATTGTTGTAAGGAAATGAATGCATTAGTAAACTTTGCATTTTTTTAATTTCCTGAATCTAAGTTCCTTTTATCATTGCATGATATTCACAAAATATAGAATGACATGTGCATTGTGGGAAAATTATGTTGGTGATATTTGAAATGCCCAAAATACATTATTATCGATAGAAAATCATATAAATGTTAACTCATTATATCCTAATTAAAGATACAATTTTTTAAAATGTATGATTAAGTAAATTTTGTGTGAGGAGAATGTTGTTCTTGTAGTGTTAATTAACCATAATATTTTTTCCTTGATGTGTGTTTAACATTGAATAGCCTTATTTGAGTAAATATTTTATCATAATTGTGTATGCAACTTGGTAGAATAGAATGCTTTGTAGGACCACAGTGGAAAATTGGGTAAAGACTTAATTCATCTAACCAAAATCCTTTTGATGTGTGTTATTAATTAGTGAATTTTATTGTTTAGAAATTAGAATTATGGTATTGTAATGGAGAGGATTCACTACTCCCGAGTCTCTAGGACAAGTTAGAGTCTACAAGGAATGAATAACCCTTGATTACCTTAGGGAAAGAATCTCAAGTGACGGGATATGGATAAGGGAGAGTTTATGCAATGTTTTTGTGTTTGATTGCTTATGTAAAAGAACTTCAGGAGTTGAGTGAGCAGGCCTCAAAGATCTTGGGAGACAAATTTATTAGCTCTCGACTAGAGGATGGAAGCGTAGGCCAAGGATGATAGTGCAACACATTGGCATCTCAATGGGATGTTGGAATCTTGTGTAGACTAGAAACAAAATCACTAACCAAAAACACGTAGGGTTTGCTAAATACTTGGAAACTAATGTTTGAAAGTTTTAAATAATTTAACAAAATACAAGAAATACAAGAAAAATACTAAATGAACAAGTAAATAAACTATTTAATGAAATGAAAAGGAGCAAAGGGAAAGAGAAAACTCATGGGTAGTCCAACTATGAAGCCTCCCACAAATATCCACATAGACAACTTGCACACATAGAAACAACAAAAGTGTTGGGGTTGTTTCAAGGATTTACTTGGTCAAACCCCCATTTTGGTGTTTCAACCTCCATAGGAAACCAAAGAGATAACAAGATAGAAATATAGATAATAGATGATAATAAATAACAAGACAATGATAGAGAACATGCAAGATAACAATATGTTATTCAATAAGAATAATAATGCAATAAAAGGGAAGTGTTACCGGCCCTCCAATGAGCTCAAGAAGCCAAGAGGACATGCAATGCCTTGAGAAAGCTTGAAATGAATGTGAAAAAATTTGATGTAGAAGATCTTTGACAAGCAAGAGAGAAAGGAGAGAATGAAGGTTGAGAGATTTTGAGTTGCAAGAAGTGTTAGAAAGTGAGAATGAATGGGAGGGAAGAATACAATTTCAAATGATAAATTGCATGCAAGAGGGTCATTTTTGGGTGTGCTTGTGATTGTAGCGGTGTTACACCTTGTGGGAAGGCATAAGTGTAACATCCCAATAAAGGATTAGGAATTTTGTTTTGATGTTCATCCAATGCATATATTTTTGTGTGACATGGAAGCGTCCCTAATAAAAAAATCTCCTACTGACATAAAACAATAGGGTCAAAGATGAAAATGAAGGCTAGAGGGATAGGGATTCATGAAGATAAAACTCATGCAAAAAGAAATAGAAGTGAAAAACAACATAAATGAATACATGCTATAACACATCAACTTGTGGAAAGATGTGAAATATTACCTAATGATCATTCATTCATCCAATCTAACTATAATGAATCTCCTCTTACCCATCCATCCTCATCATTTCCTAACTCCAACCCACCACCCTCACCAAACAATTAATTTGAACCATATCTATCTCAACCTAAGAAAATAATGAAAGAGGCTCATACAAATGATGGTGCTCACAATCATGTTGATATCACTAATATGAAACCTATTATGATAGATTCAGATAGCGAATAAGAAGATAAAACAAAAGAAAAAATGAAGATCATAATGAATTAGCTTTTTATTTTCAATAAATTTAAATGCGGGAAGCCATGATGATCCTCCTAATGAGAGTGACTCACCATGTGTTTATCCTAGTGCTAATCCTTTTATGACACTTTATCTAGGTCCTTTAGCATATTTTATGTCTTCCTTTTATGATGAGGAAGATTGGGATGTGGACAATTTGTTTTAGATCGGCTCACATGTGTGGTACATTTGTGTGTGATTTTATGTATTTGATTACACATGATGTGATCTCTCATGATTTTATGCTTGGTGTGTCTTTATTTTTATTATTTTTCTTTGGATGGACCTTGTTGTTCTTGTTGACATAAGGGCACAAAGAAAATAAATTTGTCGTGACATTCATCTATTTGTATCTCCATTCATCTTTTTTTTTGTGAAATTGTTGTCTTGTGTTTTAATTTTGGGAATGATGCAAGGAATTGAGAAAATTAGGTCTCTTCCATGTTGACCCAAAAAATTGTTTATTATCTTAATATTCCATTCCTCCATTGTGTTCATTGTTCCATGAGTATCTAGGGAATGATATCAATTCCAAGCATAATCATATTATATATTATTTATGGTCTATATTGACCCTAGATCCATGGATCGCTTATGTGATATATATTATCTTGTTATGTGTATTTGTCTTGGGGGAAACCCCTTTCCTTGAGAGATTTATTGGGAACATATCATTGGAATAGGGTTTTCCAATAAGCTACCATGGCCTTATCATGTTGTATGTATTATTTTACTCCACCTTAAAGGAAATTGCTCATAGTTGGTGTTAGTAATTAATTTAAGGTGGGGGAATGCATTCGATTATTTGCTTCACTTTGTTCACACATGCTAAACTTAATGATGCATTTTTTGGCATATTGATCATTTTTGTAGTGCCTTCTATAATTCCTAGTATGTTTCACATGAGAATGCACTTATTGAATATGGAAATTCACTAGCCTATGTTTTTTCTTGTCAAAATCACCTAGTGAATATCAAACTTCACTATCCTATGATGCTTTGGTTCATGTGTCACCTAGAAAATTGTAGAGGAGATTTGCTACTCCCAAGTCTCTAGTTTAGGAAAGAGTCTACATGGAGTGAATTATCCTCAACTACCTCAAAGAAACAATCTCAAGTGATGGGAGATGGCTAAGAGAGAGTTGATGATATGCTTTTTTTTTTATGGAAAAGGAACTTCAAAAACCAAGTGAGGAAGCCTCATAGGTCTTAGGAGACAAATAGACTAGCTCTTGGACGGAGGAAAAAAGTGCAAGCCGAGAATGACAACACACCGCACTGGCATCTCATATGAACTAGAGATAGAGTTAGCCACTAGAAACACATAAGGTATAAAAACTACTCAAAAACTAAGGTACACAAATTTTAACTATTCTAATAGAACATAAAAACAAAGGGAAAATAACAAGAAAAATAATAAATGAATAATTAAATGAACTATCAAATGGAATGATGAAGATTAAAATAAAATGTCAAACTCATGGGTGGTCCAACTATGAATCATCTCGCAAAGCTCCACACAAACAACTTGCACTCATGTAAATAAGTAAAACTATTGGGGCTGTTTTGAGACTTGCCTTAGTCAAACCACCATTTTGGTGTTTCCACCTCCATAGAAAACCAAAGAGACAACAAGATAGAAAGATAGAAAATGAAATGACAAGACAAAGAAATATAACATGCAAGATATCAATATGCTACTGAATTTAATAATGATAATACAATAATAAGAAGTGTTACCCTCCCTCCAACAAGCTTGAAGAGTTCAGACGAAGTGAAATTCCTTGAGAGAGCTTGATGTAGGGAAAAAAATGCTATAACTTGATGTAGAAGAGCAAGAATTTTAGAGTGAAATTACAAGAATGAAGCAAGATTGATAAAATGAGAGAAAGAAGTGCTAGAAGTGAGAGTGAAGTGATTTGAATGCTAAGGAATGAGAGGGAAGAATATGAGTTCAAAAATGAATAATTGAATGCAAGAGGAACATTTTTAGGCATTCCTATGACTATAAAGGCATTACACTTCATGGGTAGGTGAAGTGTAATGTCCCAACAACCATAGGATTAGGAATCTTATCAGAATGTTCATAAGGCACAATGTGGAAGAGTCCTAGAAAAAAATTTCCCCACCAATAGAAAATCATAAGGTCAAGGATGAAAATGAAGGCACAAAAGAAAGGAGTTCACATTATCATATTATTAAGCTAAAGTGAAGGTTGATGTATTGTGAAATTGCATAAGGGTGAAATTTTATGATATTACATTTTTCCCCCACTTTAGCAAGCATATGTATCTAAAAATGTGTCAGCTAAAGTAGAAAGAGGTTGAAGAGAATATACCCAAGACAAAGAGGAGGTAGACCTTTGAGCTAATATATGAGATGTAGAGAAGTTGAGATAGGATGCAAAGAGGACATTGGTCTTTTATCCTATGAAGTTGACTAAACATGTTAGTAACATAGAAACATGTTAGGCAGAAAAGTAAAAAATAGACATGATAAAATTCCATAGACATGATAGGAAATAATTTGATCAGATAAAAGACGACATTGATAGGTATGGCTATCATGGCTAAAGACCACATGCCAAGCAAATAGTCATGTGGCTATTGCAAACTACATTGCAAGACAATCACAAAAGAGACAAGATAGGTCTAGTCAACTTTCCCCTCGAGATAGATGACAAGACATAAGACATCAAGGAATCCTTTTGAAACTTTTGAAAATTAAACATATGTGATAGCTCCCCTTAGAATAATGTGTGTTACGCAAAGGAGCACATGCCATTCTAAGGAGAAGAAAGAGACAAGAGATGTTGTGACATGATATACATGATGAGATATATTCATGGAATGTATTAATGCGGGGTAAAACACATAGAAACCATAAAATAATGAAAGAGAAAAGTAGAGATGAAGAAATCAAGATCATAGGGAGATTTGATTGTTCAGGGTTAGAACTACTCATAGATATAAATAGATAGATATAATTTAGTATGTATACAAAATATCATCACCCCTCCAAATATATTAGAATGAGAAGATGACAAAATGAAAATGAAAATTGATTCAACATGGAAGAGGCCTAAATGCCCCAGTGCTTTGCATCGTTCCTAACATGAAAGCCAAAATTTACATCATACTAAAGAATGATGATACAAACAAAAGAAGTGTATGATAAATTTTGTCTTCTATATCCAAGCACCTACAAGGGTAGCAAGGGTACTCTAGGCAAGAGTATGAACATAAATAGACAAGCATAGGGGGGAAAAATAAACACACAAAGCTAATCTAAAGAAGAAGAAGGAGTCACTCTAGTCCGAATCTGCCAGTAGGTCATCCTACTCTTAATCTAGATCATCATACAGGGAGGGAAGATGAAATTGTAGGGGAGGGATAACTAGGGCAATACTAGTTGACTCACCTATGGTAAGAGATAAGGAAGAAGGCCCCTCAATGTCTTCGTCATTGAACTCATATGAGGCTTGAGTCATTGATCTAGCAATGATTGAAGAAAAAGTTGAGATGTAATCCAATGAGTTGAACATGCACTTCTTAGGAGTGGCATGTGGCAACTAAATGGGAGGAGGACAAGACACCCAATATTAATTTCCATCCTTGGGAAGAGGGGCAGTGACAAACTCCAAAGAGGTAGACGTTGCCTTTGTCACAAGTACGACATAGGCCAAGGAAAAACAAGACTCAAGAGATGAAAATAACTTTTTCTAACCATCACTCAAAGTGAGGTCGCTCTCGAACTTGTGCTTTAATGAAGAATATGGAATCCTAATAGTTGAAGTGGAAGAGGGAGAAGGATACGAAGTCACAAAGGACACAACCTTTGTTGAAGGCATTTCAATAGGCTATGAAAAATGAGGAATATCAGGAAGAGAGGTGATAAGAGGCATCTCCATAGAGGGAGTGATAAAAAATTACACCCTTTTGGGGCAAGGCTCATTAGGATCTACACTTGAAAAATTTGGAAGAAGCACAAAGGCGATGAGAACTAAGGAAAAAATAAGTAGAGATAGGAGCAATATAGATGGAAGCAATAAGAGAAGAAATAGGAGACCCCTCTCCAATCTTTTGTGAGGTAGAATGCTCCTTAGCCAAGGCATTTTGATGATTCTTATACTCACACAAAAGCTATTTATAGAAGCTATGGGCACTAGAGGATGCAAACAAAGTAAAGATTGGGGGCTCTTGTTTTACTGGGGAAGCAACCTCCATAGTCATTGCTAGTAGGAGGACTCTTTAGGAGGAATAGGAAGAGGAGGAACATAGACAAAGAGAGATATGGGTGTCTTGAAAGTGGGCCCCTTTCCTCTCTCTACCTTGGGGGTAGGTGGAGGAATAAGGGGAGGCCTTAGAGGCTGAGACACAAGAATAACCCATGGGAATACTTCCCCTTGCCATAAAGGGTGGGTCAAGGTACTGTGGGTAAAACTGGTAGCTGAAAACATTGAGAGTGACTTACTCCTCTAAGGAAGTGGAAGAGTTTAAGGGAGAGAATGGCTCGGGGTATGGGTTGCAACTTCATTGTGAGGCAGTGAGAATGTGGTTGGAAGTCTTGTAGAGTACTCAAATTTTGGACTTGGACGAGGAGGACTAAACCTTCTAGAACCCATATCTATGTTTTGATAGCTTCTCCTTCCTACATATCTAGAGGTAGTAGACTGGGTTGTGTAGCTCATGAAAGCATCACAACACATTATCAACTACATGTCTTAACATTAGAGAAGATTTTTTTTTTGACAAAAATAAGGGGGGAATAAAGTTCATATTGGGTTCACCAAAATGTAATTGAGAGGATTGACTACTCCCAAGTCTCTAGGACAAGGAAGAGTCTACAAGGAGTGAATAACCATCGATTACCTCAGGGAAAAAATCTCAAGTGATGAGAGACAACTAAGAGAGAGTTTATGAAATATTTTTTTATGTTTTCTGATTATTCATGGAAAAATAACTTTAGGAATCGAGTGAGCATGCCTTAGAGGTCTCAGGAGATAGAAAAACTAGCTCTTGACTAAAGGTTAGGAGCACAGGCCAATAATGACATTGTGATATGTTGGAATCTCAGTGGGGTGCCAGCTTCTCATATAGACTAGGAATAGAGTCAGTCGCCACAAACACACAAGGTCTACTAATTACCTGAAAACTGAGGTCTAACAGTTTTGATTAATCTAATAGAATGCAAAAAATACAAGAAAAACAAAACAAGAAGAATACTAAAGAAAAAAGTAAATAAAATATTTAATGAAATGACGAGTAAAGGGAAGAAGTGAATGCATGGACCTAGTCCAGCTATGCAGCCTCCCACAAAGCTCCACATGGAAAACCTTCACACATGGAAATGGAATAGGAATAGAGTCATTCAACACAAAACATATATGGTCTACTAATTATCTAAAAAATAAGGTCTAATAGTTTTGAATAATCTAACAAAATGCAAAAAATGCAAGAAAAACATAATAAGAAGAATACCAAATCAAAAAGTAAATAAACTATTTAACGAAATGACAAGGAGTAAAGGGAAAAAGTGAACACATGGACCTAGTCCAACTATGAAGCCTCCCACAAAGCTCCACATGGAAAACCTTCACACATGGAAAAAAAAATGTATCACCTGTTTGTTTTGGGGATTGCCTTGGTGAAACCCCCATTTTGGTGTTTCCACCTCCACATACATCCAAAGAGGCAACAAGATAGAAATATAGATAATAGATGATAAGAAATAACAAGAAAATGATATAGAACATGCAAGATAATAATATGATATTCAATATGAATAATAATACAATAAAAGGGAAGTGTTACCCTCCCTCCAATTAGCTTGAGAATCCAAGAGGAAGTGCAATGCTTTGAGAAAGCCTGGAATAAACATGCAAGAACCTTGATGTAGAAGAGCTTGAACAAGCAAAAGAGAAAGGAAAGAATGAAGGTTGAGATATTGTGAGTTGTAAGAAGTGTTAGAAATTGAGAATGAATGGGAGGGAAGAATATGAGTTCAAATGAGAAATTGCATGCAAGAGGGTCATTTTCGAGCATACTTGTGATTGCAGTGGTGTTACACTTCGTAGGTAGGCATAAATATAACATTACAACAACCATAGGATTAGGAATCTTGTCAATATGTTCATGTGACACACAAACATCAACTTGATGTGAAAGTGTCCCTGATAAAAATTCTCCCATTGACAGAAAATGATATGGTCAAAGAGAAAAATGTGTTGAATGAAAAAGACAACTAAGAGGGTGGGGGGTGAATCAATTGTACCAAATTAAAACATTAAAACCCTCAATAGTAATTAGATCGACATGCATTCATAAAGCTCTTAATTTGTTATAATTCTTGAACATTAAAAGCAGATAACAAAAAGTAAAAACAACCAACACCATACACAAGAGAACACCAGATTTACATGGAAAACCCTAGAAGGGAAAAACCACAATGAGGATTAGCTCACAATATAAATAATTGCAAAACTAGTATAAAGAGGCTCACTGCCAGAATAGGATGCACTATCCAAAAAGGCTCATAGCCCAGGCCCACTGCCGAAATAGAAAGAAGAAAAGAAGAAAAGATGTTACACAGATAACACAATCTCGATGCAACATAAATTCCACCACAACAACTTCAACAAGACTCGTAGCCTTCAAGATATCAAGATACCTTAGCTAACTACATTTTGCAATATTGCATTATAGCTTGCACTACATTTCACACTTCTACACTTAATTTTATATCATGACATTCAACTCTATTCCATAGTTCATCTCACATCAATTCACCTTGCATTTATACCTTCCACAACTTGGAAAACATCTTTAAGTCAACTACACTTACCTTACACTCTACAAATTCAAAATAGGTCAACACTAAACATTCCTGCAGTGGATAGGAATGAAAAGTAGACCAAAAAAAACCTTAACTAGGACCCAAATCAACACTCACATGCCATGCTACACCTTCATTAATGCTTGAACATCTTCAAATGTAGTGTAAACACTAGGTCGGCTGTTACCCATGCAATCACCATTAAACTTTGAATTACACACTTCCTCAAATCAAGGAAAAATTATGAACTACATACCATGCTTCAACACAATCTATAATATTCCTCTATCATTCTGAAATCCATTAAACTCCTTTGCAACAATTCAAACCTTCAGAATATACACAACTTGTAAATTCAAACTACACTACCAAACACTACAACTAAAATTATAACTTCTAGAGCACCAAACCATGAATCCTCTTGGAGAAAGAAATAGATCAACACCATCGACATACCTTTAGAATTGTAAGATCTAAAGAACAATTGTGGAGAAATGCAAAGAAAAAACATTTCTCCCAAACACCTCTATAAGCAATACTGCAAAACTAGTTCACACACTGGTGAACATAACTTCCTTTGACCATAAACCTAGAAGCAAAGATTCTGGATATAGAAACTCTCAACACCTTTAACCAACATATCCAAACCACACAAGTAGATATTCAACCAAGAAGAAATGTGAAGCAAAACCAAAACACCTCTCTAAACTTGAATACCTCTACAACACCCTGTTTCCTTATTTTATCAATTTTCTCAATATCCTTGACATATAAGCCATAAATAGAAGCTTATCAAAGCAACACTAAAGGTTAACATCAATAGCTTAACTGATGATAGCGTAACAAAACTATTCAAAGAAACAATCTCTCTCAATAATTGCACAAATGCCACCAATTGCAACACAAGCTTGTTGGCATCAATGAGAACACCTTCATGCTTGCAACAATCCCCCCCTTTGCCATTGATGGAAACACAAGATGTGAAAAACCATCAAAGACAACATACAAATTTAAACATACTTGTTTCCTTTTCTCTTTTCCCCCCTTACATAACTAACTCATTACACTCTACCTCCCTTTGATACTTTCCTTTTTCCCATGTCTCATTCTCCTTCTGTATAATTTGTTTTTTCACATGACTTCTCTCTCTCTCTCTCTCTCTCTCCCCCCCTTGAAATCAATGGAAAAGGATAAGATATTTTGCATTTTTCTCCCCCTTTGACATAGAACCAAGATACTTGCAACTGCTCTGAATAATCCCCCTTAGGAGTACACACCAATCAACTTAGCAACCTCTGCATAATGAGAACTCCATACTTCAACAATGTCACTACCTACTCCCCCTGAGAGGTAGCCACCAACATTAGTCCAGGAAAGGAATGCATCCATAGATCCACTAGAATGATGAATCTCCATATACATCTAGTTCAAAAAGAGGGGAAATAACCCCCAACTTCTCTCGAAGATACTCAAAAGTATCCTTAGGAAGAGCCTTATAAATATGTCAACAATCTGATCCTTCATAGGTACATATTCAAGCTTCACTTCATTCTCCACATCTTTCTCAAAAAGTGATACCTAATTGATATATGCTTTGTTGTTGAATGCATCACTGGATTCTTTAAAATACTGATTGCACTTGTATTATCACAAAAGATAAAAATAGACTCATCATACACCACTTTGGTATCCTTTAATGTTTGTCTCATCCATAGTACTTGTGTACAACAAGATGTTGTTGCAATATACTCACCCTCTGTAGTAGATAAATAAATAAAATCTTGTTTCTTACTAAGCCATGATACCAATATACATCAAAGAAAGAATGCACGACCACTTGTACTTTTCCTATCATCCACACATCCAACCCAATCTACATCTGTGTAAGCACTCAATGTGAAATCAGTATCCTTAGGATACTATAAGAAAAAAATTGGAGTGTCTTTCAAATATCTGAATATCCTCTTCATTGTAGTAACACGTGTCTCTTTAGGTTCTTGAAATCTAGCCACTAGATGAACTACATGCATGATATCTGGTTTAGTAGTAGTTAGATATAACAATCCACCAATCATATATCTATACTTGCTTTGATCAACCTTATGGGATTCATCATCCTTAGTTGGTTTGCAACCACTAACCATAGGAGTACATACCAGTTTGGAGTCTTCCATTCCAAACTTCTTCAACATCTCTTTAACATACTTTGATTGTGAAATGAATATATGCCTTTATTTGTTTGATTGATTTATATCCCAAGGAAGAAATTCATCTCCCCAAACATAGTAATCTCAAACTATTTTTTCATCTCTTCTGCAAACTTCCTGCACATAGCTTCATTGCCTCCAAAGATTATGTCATCAACATATACTACCACTATCAAGATTCAATCTTCCTTAACTTTAAAGTAAAGATTACTATTTGCAATACCCTTATTGAATCCTTGCTGTATCAAATGTCTATCCAACCTTGCATACCAAGCTCTAGGATCTTGCTTCAATCCATACTTCAATCTGCTGACCATATTAGGTTTATCTAACAAATGAAATCCTTATGTTTGTTCCATGTAAAATTCTTCTTCTAACTCTCCATTCAATCAAGCAAACTTCACATCCATTTGATAAAATTTAAAGTCCTTATGTGTTGCATATGCTAAAAACATTCTGATTGTTTCCATTCTAGCCACCAAAGTAAATGTTTCTCCAAAGTCTATTCCTTCAACTTGTGCATAGACCTTACACACAATCCTTGACTTGTTTCTTACCACTTCTCCATTCTCATTTATCTTATTTTTGAATACCCATTTAGTTCCAATAATGTTTTTTCTTTCAGGTCTAGGAACCAATTCTTAAGTCTGATTCTTCTTAATCTGCATAAGTTCTTCCATATTCATCTTTGCATGCCCCAATCACTGTATTAGGTCCAACTTTAGAAAGTAAACATAGATTTACCTCTGCTTCAACAACTCTTCTTCTTGTCAACATGCATTTTCTTTTGTCTCCAATAATTTGTTCTTCAAAATGATTTCTCTGTACATACTTAGGGGTCTTAGGGGTCTTTTAAAAAAAATTCTTCCTCTTCATTCTATAATTCTTTTGCCTTATATTTTTCTTTTTCTTCTCTGCAAGCAGGTTCATCTAACTCATATCCATCTATTACCACTTAATTCCTCAAATCTTCATCAACCTTGAAACTTGCACTTTCATGTAATCCTTCTTAGCATTTTGTTGTAACATCTGTGAGCTTTATTTTGACAAAATATCCAAGGAAGATACCTTCACCAGACCTTGCATCAAAATTTCTTAAGTTTTCATCATCTCTTTCGATATACCATTTTCTTCCAAACACTCTAAAGTATTTGACAGTAGGAATCCTTCCATACCACAACTCATAGTTTGTGCTATTAGCTCTTGCTTGAACTCTATTAAGTATGTAAACAACAACATGAATTGATTCACTATAGTAGACTTCCAGTAGGTTAGCTTCCTTCATCATATTCCTTGTAGCTTCTCGAGTAGTCCTGTTTTTCCTTTCAATCACTCCATTTTGCTAGGGAGTCCTAGGGGAAGACAAGTACCCTTTTATGCCATGATTCTCAGAAAACAAGTTAAATTCATTAGAGGTGAACTCTCCACCTCTATCATACCTCAAAAGTTTGATCTTCAAATCCATCTCATTTTCAACCATAACTTTGAATGCTTTGAATCTATCTAGAGCTTCAAATTTTTTTATAAGAAAAGTAAACCATGTCATTCTAGAATAATTATCAATGAAAAGTATGAAATACTTATCACCTTGAAGACTTCTCACTCTCTTAGGACCACAAAGGTCTGTGTGTACCAATTCTATCAATCCGGTAGAAGATTGTTCCTTTCCCTTGAAACTTCTTCTAGTTTGTTTTCCAAATTGACAATCTCTACAAACAACACTGATAAGATTTGAAATCCTTGGAAAGGATCTCATTACTTGAACTAAAATAATTCTAACCAAGTTATCAAAATTGATGTGACACATTCTCCTTGCCATAACTAGCTATCATTAATCTAAGTCATAAAATAGTGACCATCGACACCCTTGAGATGATAGATATTTTCATTTGTCCTCTTTCCAGCAACAATCATAGTTCTGGACCCTTTTCTGATCTCACATCCATCATCTTGAAACATAATATTGTATCCTTTGCTACAAATTTTTCCAACACTCAAGAGGTTATGCCTTAAACCTTTAACATAGTAAACATCTTTAGTATTATACTTTCCATCAAAACTGATCAATCTTATTCCATAAATCTTAGCACCTAAATCATCTCCAAATTTAACAAGTCCTCCATCATATTTTTCAAGTTCAACAAACTTAATTTTTCTTCTATCATGTGATTTGAGCAACCACTGTCAATAACCCAATAGTTCTTGCCCTATTTGACATGAAAAGTAGATACCAAAGTTCCTCCAGTTTTATCCTTTTTCCCTGGAACACTTTCCTTCACACAAATTTCAGAGTTAGAAAAACCAGATTCATATTTTAAAGCCAAGAAAAAATATTAATTATCATCAACATCTCCATAATCAAATTCATCATAAAAAAATACCAGCATCTTCTCTAACATAGTAGCTTTTATTGATCATTTTTCCTTTGTTTTCCTTGTTCTTGTTGTTCAAAATTCTATTTGGACATCTCAAAACATAGTGACCTATATTTCCACATCTAAAAAATTTGAAAGGTAATTTACCTTTTTAATTACTAGTGCCATTTTTCATTCTTCTTATAAAGTTAGCTTCCACATCATTAAGATCATCTCCATCTGAATCTTCAACTTTTTCTAATTTTCTAGTCTTGAAGGAAGTCTCCACTTTTGTACCATTTTTTAGACCAATTTTCCTTATCTCAAATGAAGTTAATGTGCCAAACAACCGATCTCTAGTGTATGCATTAAAATTTTCAACTTCCTCAATAGCATAAACCTTTTCATGATAAGAATTAGGAAGAGTTCTAAGAATTTTCTTTACCACTTTAGGTTCTTTCTTTTGTTCACCAAGACCTCTCATAGCACTTACCAGCTCATCAACCCTCTACATGTAACTTGTAATTGTTTCATCTTCAGACATCTACAAAGTATCAAATTATGTCTTCAAATTCTACAACTTGGCTTTTTTAACCTTGTGGTCTCCTTCATAAATGCTTTCTACCTTATCTTAAAATTTAGTAGTTTTCAAATCCATAACTTTCACTAATTTAGTAAGTGCAAGACTACTCAAAAGAAAAAAACCTTACCTTACTATCTGTTTCATAGGCCTTGATCTCATCACTTGTGCTCGGTCCATTTATAGGTATGTTATATATAGTATTTATTGCCTTAGTGACATCAAATATAAGGTATATCAAATAGCCTTCCATCTTCACTTTCCAGAATGCATAGTCCATGCCATCAAACATAGGGATCTCCTTCTTGCTTTTCATCCTAGATCTACCTCAAGCAATTAAGGTTTTCTTCAAGGAACCATGCTCTGATACCAATTGTTGAATGAACAAGACAATTGAGAATGGGGGGGTGAATCATTTGTACCAAATTAAAACATTAAAAGCCTCAATAGTAATCAAATCCACATGCATTCATAAAGCCCTTAATCTATTATAATGCTTGAAAATGAAAATTAGATAACAAAAACTGAAAACAACCAACACCATATACAAGAGAACTCCAAATTCACGTGGAAAAACCTAGAAGGGAAAAAACATGGTGAGGATTAGCTCATAATATAAGTAATTGCAAAACTAGTACAAAGAGGCTCACAACCAGAATAGGACACACTATCCAAAAAGGCTCACAATCTAGGCTCATTACTAGAATAGAAATAAGAAAAGAAGATAAGATGTTACACAAAGAACAAAAGCTCGATGCAACAAAAATTCCACCACAACAACTTCAACAACACTCACAACCTTCAAGAGATCAAAATATACCTTATCTCACTGCATTCAATGATCTTGTGTTATAGCTCACACTACATTTCACACTTCTGCACTTAATTTCACCTCACAATATTCAATTCTTTTCCACACTTCATCTCACATCAATTCACCTTGCATTTATACCTTCCACAACTTGAAAAAAATATTTAAGTCACCTTCACTTACCTTGCACTCTACAAATTCAAAATAGGTCAGCACTAAATATTCCCACAATGGATAGGAATGAAAAGTGGACCAAAAAAAAACTTAACTAGGACCTAAATCAACACTCACACACCATGCTACACCTTTGTTAATGCTTGAACATCTTCGAATGTAGTGTAAACACTAGGTCAACCATTACCTATGCAAACACCATTAAAATTTGAATTACACACTTTCTCAAATCAAGGACAACTTGTGAACCACATACCATGCTTCAAAATGATCTAGAATATTACTCTATCATCCTAAAATCCATGAAAATACTTTGCGACAATTCACACCTTTAGAATATACACAACTTGTGCATTCAGACTACACTACCAAAAATTGCAACTAAAAATCCAAATTCTAGAGCACCAAATCATGAATCATCTTTGTGTAGGAAATCAAAACCATTGACATACCTTCAAAATTGTAAGACCTAAAGAACAATTGCAGAGAAACGCGAAGCAAAAAAATTTCTCCCAAACACCTCTATAAGCAACATTGCAAAACTAGTTCACACATTGGTGAATATCTTCTTTTGATTGTCGATCCAGAAACCAAGATTTTGGATATAGAAACTTTGAACACCTCTAACCAACATATACAAACCACACAAGAAGATCTTCAACCTAGAAGAAATGTGAAGTAAAACCAAAACACCTCTACAAACTAGAATACCTCTGCAACACCCTGTTTCCTTATTTGATCAATTTTCTCAATATCCTCAACATCTAAACCATAAATATAAGCTTATCAAAGCAACACTTGAGGTTAACATCAACAATTTAATTGATGAGAATATAATGCAACTAAGCAAAGAAAAAATATCTCTCAAGAATTGCACAACTGTCACCAATGAGAACACAAGCTTGTTGACATCAATGAAAACACATTCATACTTACAAAAAAATGAAGGCTAGAGGGACGTGGATTCACATTATCATCTCATTAGGCTAAATTAAAGGTTGATGTAATGTGAAATTGCATAAGGGTGACATTTAGTGACATTACATGTACCTTATTGAATTTTAATGAGATGTTGAATTAAAAGACAATGTTGTGGTAAGTGTGGTGTTTTGGTGCACCACATTGTGGATGAGGATGTATTCATTGAACTAGCATGGTTTAGTATGTCTATTTTTTATGTATCATTGAGATAAAGTGGAATGTATTATGATATTTTCAATTATGAAGCTTTGGATACATTTTATTTATACCTTGGAAAGAGTAATCCTAGTGGATGATGAGTGTAAATTCTTGGAAATATTATGAGAATCATTGTTTAATTATGTGTAAAGAAGTGGTTTTATTGCATTTAAAGATGAATTTTGAAAGGAATTTATTTTTTATTCTCTTATGGATGTGAATACCTCATATTGGTGCTTATGTTGTGTATTGTGAACATATCATAGGTGATTTATATATTCACGAGATTGTGATATTGGGTACCCATCCACAAATGATGTGTTTGGATAAAAGTATAATGGAATCATGCTTTTCACTTTTTCTTGTTTGTCACCTTGTTAGGAGCTCACCCAAGGGTGGTTGATAAGTCAACATGTGTGGGGTTAAGTAGAATCATGGTACACATAGGAAGGCTATGGTAATATGTTGTGATAATGGAATGGAGTAATCATTCCACCCATGTCCTTTCTAAGTAGGATAATTCAACTACTTCCCCATTGTAATGGACCATTGAGTGGTTTATAGTGTTATCCTATTCCTCATTGTTCTTGATGGTGACATTGACAATGGTGTTAGTTATTTTTTTCACTTTGTGTGAGCTCTTGATTATGTAAGGTAGGGGTCTTAAAATCATGAATTTTCTTTGCATAAATTTTATGCTTGCCTAAAACCCTAACTCTAAATAAAATCCCCGTTCTTTTGTTCAAATCTCACATTGACCGGTTATTAGGGTCACCTAACACTTATGTCATAACCTAAGGGTGTCTCTCCCATTTTTTAGTTGACCCCTTGCATTAGAAAACCAAGTGATCCCCATTTCCATAAATACTTTATTGTATCACTCTAAGGTCTCAAGTCTTCCTAGGCCCCATGGAACACATGTCAACATATTGCATACCATCTTCAATTTGGGGAGACTCTTATTTTATAATTTTATCTCCTTATGAATCCTTGAAATGTTGACAAGTGTCACTTTCTTACTGTATTCCAAATTTCCATAAAATTATTATTACTAAAGGAAAAGGTAGTCTGCAGAGCTACAAAATGAGCCCATGTGTCATGTTTTCACCATTCCATGGGACATTACAAGGAAAACATAAATGAAGGACAAAAAACTATAGATTTTGGACATGTGGGATATTTTCACATGCTCTCTTCATTTTGTGGAGGATTTTTCCTTATTTCATCTTCCTCATGAAGGTGTGAATGCTTTCGACATGCCTAGAGTTGCTACTTTTTTATTGGCTATGAATACTTAAACTTATTAACTCTTGTTAATATTATTCAAACTGGGTCAAGAAAGCTTGATCGATGATTTTATTAGATCGACAGTCCACATTCAAACCTCCACAATAGATAACCACACTAGTTCATGGGAATTCCTATATTCATGGCCACACAACATCTTCAACTACTAGGATCAAATTTTATCTTTGTAGGGATTATCCTTCATAACTTTCCATGCCATATTCAATGCAAAAGTGACACCCATGCTTCTTTATGTGTTTCAAGGACATTGCTTCTATTGCAAGGTTAATTTCATATAGATTTTGTAGGAGTTCTCTACTCTGCACTCATAGAGCATTCATTGGAGAGGCATGGTGTACACATCAGGGTTTTCTAGCCTTATCTTCTACATGAGATTTAATGTCCAACTCCTCTACCCTAAATTTAATCAAATTTTTAATAATTACTAACCTTAGTAGGGTTAGGGTTTGGTTTGAAGTCATTTGAGTTATGCTTGAACTATAAAGACAAAAAAATGTATTCATTCTAAGGGTCTTCCTTTAGCTCCTCTAGGGTTTTTCTCTATCAAACACTACACTTTGCATTCTACCATTGCAAAGATTATGTTTATACTTTATGTTAATGAAATTTAACCTTTATCATTGCTATCTCTTATAGGTTTGTGTAGAACTTTATTAATGTCATGTCTGAATGAGTGTTTTAGTTGTTTTTATTAATATATGGTGCTATCCAAAGGAGGAAGAAACAATTTTATGACTTGGTGTATCACCTAATATTTCCCTTCTATGCATACTTTATATCCCTTTTCCCATGATGAACCATTAGAGTAGGGTAGTGGTAGGATTCCATGTGTTGGATTGGACCAACACATTTGCACTTAGAATAGAAGAGGAAGCCAAACTTTCTTTGGAGACTTGACCTCAATTTGCAATATCCTACACCTTTAGGTCATTTTCATCAAGTGTCATTAGAACGCTGAGCCTATGTTCATTAGGGTGTAGTTTTATGTGACAACAAGTTTTTGGCATACCCGGTGGGACCAATCTAAGTCCAATGATCAACTTCACTAGATTATATTGATAAAGTGGTGATATTCTCAACATTTTAGCCTTTGGAGGCATTCAAAGAAACTACCTAAAAAATGCATTTAAGGGAGGACTCTACAATCAAATTGGTGACTACTGTAACTCGATAAACTTGGTTCTTGATAAAAATTACAAATTTCATTCCAATGATTCAAAAAAAGATTCTTCTAGAGGTAATTTTCAATACACTAAACTATCATTTCTATATCTATAAGAAGAAATAAACACTCCTTATCACCTATAAGGATAAGTAAAAGTCCTAAAATTCCATCCCTTAGAGCTCAATCTACACCACTTTTGGGTAGATTATTTCTATCTAGAACACTACTATTTAGACAAATAGACCATTATTCCATATGAATGCTCCTAGAAATCAAGGTTTTGTATCCTTTAATGGTGGGATCTCCTTGATTTTGGCTCAAAGAGATGGAATACCAGTCAACGTGTTGAAAATTATTCCCCATTGCACAAGCGAGTCATCTACAACTCCAACAAAACACATCCTAGAAGTGGAAAATATATGTTGTGTGCATAATGTAATAGAAGATAATGTGGTTGTTAGACTCCTAACCAACTCCTTGAAAGGAAAGGCATTAAAATGGTACCGATGTCTACAACCTAACTCCATTCATAATCAAAATGAGCTAGTTAAAAAACTATGCAAACACTTTGAAGATAAGAGTGATCATTTGTCTTTAGTAGAGCAATTGACCACAATAAAGAGAGCACTCGATGAATTCATGGGAGAATTTAACTATAGATTTCAAAAGACTTGGGGTAGAATCCCTGTCTTAGTGAAACCTTCTTTGGAATATGCTTTCTTGTATTTCTTAAGGTCTCTTAACAGTGACATAGTTGTTATGATTTAGTTTATGGGTGGTTCCACTCTACCTCATTCTTATGACTATAAACACTAAAAATTGTCCTTCGCCTATGAACACCATTTTTCCTCATCAATCCCTTTCTTCCCTAATAATTAAATAATTTTAATTATTTGATTATTGTCTAAAGTCATATTTATTCTATTAATTAAATAATTTTAATTAATTATTTGATTAATTCATTTCTTTCTTTTTATTTCCTCTTTTCTGATTAGTTAAATAAATTATATTTATTTAATTACATCACTAATGTTCCCTTTCTTTCTATAATTATAATTATATATTTATTTTATTATTGTCATCTACTATAATTAAATGATTTTTTTAATTATTTAACCATTCATTATCCTTTTCTTCCACTTTTGAATTAAATCATTATTTAATTGAAAAAGTCAACTTTCCCTCCACTTCTATAGTTAAATAATTGTTTTAATTATTTAATTATTCACTTTCCCTCCTAAATTAAATAATTTTATAATTATTTAGTTTCCTCCAAAAACTTCTTTTTATGTGCCAACCTCTTTATCCATGCCATTCTTATCTCTTCACATCTGATTCAATTTCCACCCTTGATTACATTATTTTATAATTTAATCTGAACCGTCCATCCTTAACTAAGTCCTATCTTTTCCCTAATTTTTCCCTAATCCTATTTCATACTCCATCTTTCAATCTTGGCCATTGATTTTCATGTCTTATTGGCTTTTAATCATAGCCCTTCATTCACATTTGATTTTCTATAAAAGAGACCTATCATTGTCATTTCAACCCTACCTACACATTGAGTTCAAGCATTCAAGGAGATAGGTACAATCTTCAATATTTTGCTATCATTATCACTAAGCTTATTACATACCAAAAATTTGAGGGAAATCAAGCATATAAAGCAAGATGGAGAAGGACAATGGAGGTGAATCAACCATGGAATAGATATATTGGTAATATTGCTTCATGCTTTTATGTTTCAATGTTCATTTGTGCTTCATTGTTGGTTTAGGGGCTCCAGGGTTTGAATTTTATTGATTCATGCCTTTAATTTTACCCTATTCTACATTGGTGAACTCAATGTGAACAAATTAGATTTGAAAGAATTTTTGAGAATTTTTGAGTTTCAAGTCTGTGATGCAACTATGAGCTCGAATGATTCATTTGCAAGATCATGCACCACATTTACATTATGACATGACACATTCATCAAATCCTACAATACATATGCAAAAAGCTAGAGCACGAGGATATAGGGAAAATCATCTTTTTAGTCTATTTTTGGGATTCTCTATCATTTCTTAGCTTTCTGGTTTTTGTTTTCATATCTTGACATCATAATTGCATCATTTCTATTTAAGGATTTTCTAGATTTTTCCAAATTTGAGTGTTTTTGTAGCTTTCAGGCTTTTGCAATGCATCTATTTGGGGATTCACCATAATTTTTTTCAATTGTGCACTATAGTCGCTTGCTAGTTAACCATAGTCATTGATTTATGCACCACATTTGTTTCAAGATGGTGAGCCACATTTGTGATATTGTGAGCTGCATTTTACTATTATTTCTTATTAGGGCTTTAATTAGGGGTTTTTCATTTTATGAGCTTTTTCTATTCAATAGATTAGAGGTTTTAATGTTATTGATTTCTGGTTGGCAGCTTGTGGCTTACATTTGGAGGAGAAATTTTCATTTAGAATTACTAATCCATATTTTGCAGGGTTGTTTATTTTTTATTAAGATAGCAACATTTTGATTTTACAATATCCTTTAGACACACTCATTGGGTTAAAAAAAACTTGCATTTACACTCATTGGTTTAAAAAGAACACAACTTGCATTCTACACTCATTGGTCTAAAAAGAATAAAAACTTTTCATTTTTCACTCATTGGTTAAAAATGAACAAACAAATTGCATCAAGTGTCTTTGCAATTATCACGCTTTCAATTTGGGGAATAAAAAGAACCATTATTTGTCTTGTCTTGTGATCTTGTTCTTGTTTTAAGGTGTGGATGATCTTCCCACGCACTTTGTGTGATCTTGGGAATAAAAAACACTTCTTAACATTTACATTGTCACACCACACATTTGGTTTTCTAAAGGTTAATGAATTCTTGCTAGTGTGAGAAAGTACATGTGTATGCTCTTTCCTCACATCTTTGTATGACCTTGGAGATTAAAAAAATTGTACTTGTCTTACTTTTATTATACCCCTTTAGATAGGGCCTTCCCTTGAGACACATATGTACAGAGAACTCATTTGCAACCCAAAGCAGTTTTTCCCTCCAACTGCTATATAAAAGGGTAAGACTAAATTCAAGCCCAAATTTCCATTAGCCTTCACCATATTGTGCTAGTCCGAAAGAGCAAGTACCCACATTTACATGAGGTATTTTTAGTACCACTAGTAGGATTGGTTTAAGCCTTAAGTGGATTGTTGGATGTTTGCAAGGTGGTAAGTCCCTGAGCAGTGACTAAAAGACAAACTAGTTAGAGGCCTACACTTATTGATTGAGTTTTGGCATCATTCTTAGTGCAGGGGATGTGCATCATGTCTCAAATATTTTACACTCACCATATGGATCCCTTGAGATGAGATAGAAATCCATGATGCTGTATAAGTTACTTGTTTTACTTGTAGCTTTCCTAGGAGAGGGTGATTTGGGTTATCCTTCCATTCCAAGAAGCCACTATGTTTTTTCTTTCACAAGAAAAGAGTGCAAACACCCCCTAAAGGTGTCCTCCACTCGTGTGAAAGGATATTCCAAGTTGTGCACCTAAGAGTGCTGCCATTGGCCATTGACCTTGGGGTAGGATGTGTTTTATGTGTGTGAATTATCTTCAAATTGTGTTTAGAACTAGGGGAATTGGGGTGAATAACCCTAGAACATACACATTAAACTCAGAAATTTTGGACATTCAAATAGCCAATACTTTTCTTTAGATTGTTTACTGTGTTTTCCATCACATTTCATGAAAACAAAAATGAAAAATTAGACAAAAACATTCAAAATAGGTAAAAACACACTATTCACTACATCTGTAGACTATTAACCACAATTGCTTCACATAACACTGCATCTACTGAAAACTAGTGCACCACATTGGTATCTCAGAACAATGCATTTGACAGTCCATGCATGACATTTTCTAGTTGACAATTTTCTTAGGAAATTCTGGTGTGGTCTCATTTTTAATCAATTCTTGACTGTAATCATCTTGTCAGACCACAAACTTGCTCAACTCAGATCAATCATTTTTCATTTAGGTTTCCATTACATTAGTTACAATTTAGGTCAAACCCTAGGTTCACTCATTAGCTGCATACACTTTTGAAGACTTTAGAATAGGAAACTTATTAGACTTTTGATTAGATCATTGCTATAAACTCAAATTTTCTTGACCTTATCTTTCCATCAATCAAGTTTTTTTCATTTAAGTTGGTCCTTTAAACTCATAGTCTAGTTTGAGGCCACCTTTTCAATCATCATCACTTTGGTACTTTTCCTTTTAAGGTCTTGATAATTAGATTTATCACTTTGGACTATCTTAGTTTGGTTAGTAGCCCCTTCTTAAGTTAACCAAAAGTGTTTAGCTTTCATATTATAACTTTAATTCATTTAAAAAAATTCATTGCAACATTATTGCATACTTTAGTCTTAAGTCATAACATAGATTTTGGGATCATAAGTGGCATTATCACAATCTCAATTTTGCCTATTGTCACTTGGTACCTTATCTTGGTCTTAGTAGCATCATCATTTGACATTCCTATATATTGAAAAATCCAAAAACATAGCATAGTTGTATACCTTAGTCTTAGTCCTACCATTGCATTTTCATACTCCACTCATCACATTTGCAAGTCTTTTATGGTCCAAATTAGATTACAAAGGAAAAGAAAAGACATGGACTTCATCCAAGAAGAAGGTGAATTTTACAATCATACTAGCAACATGAATTTTGGTTCTTCTTCCAATGAAGCACCTAGGCCATAATAATCATTTCCCAATCCTTTTGAAAAATTCATGATAAAGGACAAACCGAGACCTATAACTAAAGAAGAGGTTGAGGAACCAACCCAAGACCTTGAAGTAGCATGGTTTGTGGATGAGATAGTATCACAAGACCCACAACGATTCCTAGAAAAAACTATTACAAAGTGGGGCTAAACTTCCTCATGAATTTAATGTTAACACACTTTAAGCAACACCAATCAATGAGATTACACAAAGCCAAGGACATGATACATCTACTCCTAAACAAACTATCCCTTAAATAAATGCTACTTTACCATTAGGAGGGACAACAAAATACTCTACCATAGTCCATACAAAAGGATCACAAGCCATGACACAATCCTTTGGAACTACATTTAATCCATTTGGTTCATCCTCTAATGCCATGGGTACATCATCATCCAATCCCTTTTCAATGGGTAGAAACAAAATGTGAAAGGTTCATATCCATGGACCCAAGCCACAAACGAACACCACACCAAACAAAAATTGGAATTAAAACTTCAACACATCACAAGGTCCTACTTCAAGAATTCCTCAACAAAGAAACACACAAGGGACTTTCCACCAATATAGCAAACACAACACACAACGTAAAACTAGTTCAAGTCTATTACAAACACAATTCAATATGAAAACTTCTCACACCCATCAAATTCCAACTAACACCTCACATATCCAAACCAAAATTCCAACTTTCACCTCACATATCCAAAGTCAAATTCCAACTTTCACTCCACACATCCAAACTCAAATTCCATCTTTTACTCAAAACATTCCAAACCAAAACATGACATATACATCTAGAATCAACACCAATTCATCGACCCAAAATATTGGATTGCAAAACAAAAACATGGACCCATATCATAATGTATTTTCCAATGTAGTGGACACATCCCTCACTCAAGTTGATGTCTTAGCAAACCAAATGCTCACCCTACAAAAAAAAGTGGATAACATGCAAATATTGACAAAAATATTTATTCAACATAAGAGTTATGTCCATACCCCTTTGACAAAAGCTTATACATGCCTCCATCTCCTTATAATTATGTCATTCCAAACTTTACCAAGTATAGAGGAAAGGGCAACATGCTTGAACATGTAAGGGAATTCCACATGACTTAGAAATCACATTAGAACAAACATATCTCATGAGGTCATGTTCAAGGAGTTTCACAAGGCAAGCCCTTGAGTGGTTTACCCACTTATCTATAGGAATAAGAACATGGGACAAATTAGCTGATAAATTTGTGACACACTTTTCCTATAACATCAAAGATGACATTGAAATAGCCACATTATGTCATACAAAACAAGAAGAAGGTGAGCTATTTATAGCATTCTTCTAAAGATAGAGGAGTCTAGCTAGTCGATGTCCTTACGAGATTCCTGAGAAGAAAAGAGTTGTCATGTTCATAGGAAACTTGATCAAAAAATTAAAATATCAATTGAAAGTCCTTTGTTGCACCACATTTTTTGACCTAGTGGAAAAGGGAACTACACTTGGGAAGACCCTTTTTGGAAAAGGGGAGCTTAAAACTTTCAACAAAAATGCCCAAAGTACCTCAAATGGCAAAAGTAAATATTGGGATCGCAATAAGAATGTTACAAATGAAAAAGTTGTCGACACAAAGGATATACATAAAAATAGTCCTACCATAACACTTAAAGGACCTAATGCACTAAACAACCCACCCTCCCCGAGAAAAAAACAAACTCCATTTAGAATTACCAAGAACCTAGACCTCAAAGGAATTTTCCAACGAGATGCAAATACACTCCCTTAGGGGAACCAATTGAATTCATCCTAAAAAAAATTTTGTAGTCAAAGTTCATTCAACTTTCAAAGGTAAAACATAATGATCCAAGGAAATTTAAACCTTCATGGTGTGATGACAATGCCTTTTGTGATTATCACCATATCAAGGGACACAAAACTTCATCATACAGACAAATCAAGAACATAATACAAGACCTAATTGAAAATGGTGTCATAAAAGTGGATAGCCAACAACAGACCTCCAATAATTACTATACAATCTTTAAGAATCCTTTGCATGACCATGAGATAGGGAAGTCCTCTAGTTTGGGTGCAAATACCAATAACCAAGCTAATTTCACTTGCATCTCCTATAACTATACCATACATCATATTCAAGCCTCAAATGAACATGTCAATACCATCACCATCAAGAAGCAACCAAAATGTACAATAAGCACATGAAAAACCAAGGTGACCCTACAAGGTGATCCCCCCAAACAACAACAAAAAGCATTATATAACCTATTAGACCATTTGGGGAAAACACCTGCTCAAATATTGATCCTTGAGTTACTTTATATATTACTTGAGCACAAGGCTATTCTGGACAAGGCTTTACAAGACACGTCAATACCAACTGACCTTGATGCCAATCAATTCTAGGAAATGGTGGGGTACTTAGCCAACACTTACCATGTCACTTGTTCTAAACAAGACTATTCATCTCAAAATTCCCATCATAATGACCCCTTGCACCTAGAAGTCTACATGCATAAACACAAAATTAGATAAGTCTTGGTAGATGGTGGAGTAGGATTAAACATTTGTACTCTAAAATTTGTTATGACGCTAGGTTTCTCTAAAGCTTGTGTGGACACAACAAAGAGCATTATTATAAAAGCCTATGATGATGAAGAGCTCTCCTCCAAGGGTGTTATAACATTACCAATTAGAGTTGGACTTGCAATATTGGATACCACGTTCCAAGTCTTGGACTTGGATCTCCTTTACAATCTTCTTCCTGGTTGACCATGGATTCACACTATGACAAATATTCCATCCACATACCATCAATGCTTGTAGTTACCCTACAACAACATTGAGATCACAATAGCTGGTGACCCTAACCATTTTTAGTAGCAATCTAAGAGGAACACTCGAATAACAAGTGCTAATAAATCAAGAAGCTTCATCATCCACTTCATCCCACTATATCGATCCTTCCATCTTATCCAAAGCATCCACTTCCAAAAATCCATCTTTCAATCCCAAGATCTAGGTCCAAGATAAAGGATGTGGAGAGTATCATATTAAGACATCCTAGGTATTGTGTCAATCAAATACTTGAATTGCCTAAGACTTATGGTAGGCCGTCAACAGTAAAAATGAAACCTAAGGTCCATTATCTAAGCATCTCCCATGACAATGTTCACAAAATGTGGGAGAACTAAGTAAGGAAGCCATTAATGAAGAGGAAGAAGAAGAAGAAGACATCTAGCCTAAGCAACTCCCAAATGAAAAATATGGAAAAGGCTTTGAAATCATGACACACAAATATTATGATGGACATAGTGGACTTGGTTTGCACAACAATGGGATGATATAACCTTTGCTACTATCTGTAAGACCAAAGAACTTAGGGCTAGGGTTCATACCATTAAAAGTGAAGGCTCCTAGTACTAATGTACTTTTGAATGAGGAAGTGAGTGCCTCAAAGGATATCAAGACATCTAAGGACTACCATACTGAGACTAACTACAACAAATGGGAGTGGGAATATTACACATCCAATGATTACAACCTAGCCAAGAAATTAAAAGAACTTGACCTATCTGATACCTTGACCAAAGACCCTAACAATACTTTCATTTTCGTCTTATCCACCCATTCATTGAACCTTGGAAATACTAATGATGGCATGCCCTTAGTGTACCTACAATTGATAGATTGGGACCAACAAGGACGTCCAACCTTAGACGTATTTGAAAATGATGAAGCAATCATCAAGTACATGGGATTACACAAGGGAATTCCTGGTCGAGATCATAAAGCTAGTTTTACCATGGAATTAGATAACATGACCTATTTTGGGGAGTTTGTCCACCCCTACAATCACAAAATTGAAAACAAGAAAACAAAAAAAGAAAGGTCTCTAGGTGAAAACTACAAGGCACCTCTAGACCATGAAAAAGTAAAAATAAAGGACACATCCAAGGGTGAAACCCTCTCAGAGGTTCCCAATGATGGAGGGTTGGACCTACTTCCCATAAACCAAGAGAAATAACCTATGCTCATTGAACAATCTATCAAAGTCAACATAGGTTTGGATGAAAATCCCAAAATTGTCCACTTTGTAGCATCATTGAAAGAGACAAAAAAGCCAGAGTCTCATGTATTTTTCATAAAAAGAAAAATAATTTTTTCTTGGTCTTATGCCGATATGCCTAGTATATATCTTGAGTTGGTTTTATACCATTTTCCATTGTTCCCAGATGCTAAACCAATCAAGCAAAAAATCAGGGAAATGTATCCACAAATTGCCCTATTGGTCAAGGCTAAGTTAAAGAAGTTATTAGATGTTGGCTTCATTTGAAACCTATCAATTATGCCAAGTGAATTTTTAATCTAGTATTAGTGACAAAGCTAATAGGAGGAATCTACATATGTATTGATTTCCAAGATTTGAACAAGGCATGTCCAAACAATGACTTCCACCTACCAAATATTGACATTATCATGGACTTAATGATAGGCTACGAGAAGCTATCCCTCATGGATGGTTTCTCAGGATACAATAAAATTAAGATAGCTCCTAGAGAACAACACAAGACAATCTTACATGCCCTTGGAGAACATATTGTTGGAATTTCATGCCTTTTGGATTGAAAAATGTTGGGGCTACATATCAATGTGCCATGACCATGATCTTTCATGACCTCGTGCACACTCTTATGAAAGAATACATGGATGACCTATTAGCCAAGTCATTAACAAGGAGTGATCATCTGTGAGTATTAGACAAAATTTTGAAGAGGCTAGAGGAATATAAGGTACAACTGAATCCTAAGAAATGAGTACTTGGGGTAACATTGGGAAATCTCCTATGATACATTACTTCCAGAAGAGACATTGAAGTCAACCCTACCAAATTAAAATATATCATAGACATGCCACCACCTACCAACATAATTCAACTAAAAATATTACAAGGAAAGCTCCAATCCATCTGAAGGTTCATTGCACAGCTCGCAGACAAATGTCAACTATTCCAACACTTTTTAAGAAAAGTTGTACCATTTATGTGGACAAAAAAATGTCAAGAATATTTTCACAAAAATAAAGGATTACCTGTTAACACCACCAGTCCTAATGCCATCTATCAATGGAATACCTCTTATACTCTACATATTAGCAACTACATCAGTCTGGGGGCATTGCTTGCATAGAATGATGATGAAGGTGGAGAAAGAGAAATTTACTATATCAGCCATACACTTCTGTGATATGAATTCAACTACATCCCTATTGAACGTTCCTACCTTGTGGTGATTTTTACCACTCAAAGAGTTAGGAATTATATTTTGAACCATTAGACAAAGCTCATTGCCAAAATAGATTCATTGAAGTATCTTCTCAGTAAAGAAAATTTGATAGGTTGGTTAGCTAAATGGGTGATGATACTAAACCAATATGACATTCAATATGTTGAACAAAAAGCCATAAAAGGATAAGTCATAGCCAACCAACTCATAGATTCACCTAAGAAAGTAGATCATCCATTGGTTTCCTATCTCCTAGATGAGTCTATATTCGCACTTCAAACTTTAGCCACATAGAAGTTATACTTTGATGGATCCCACACAAGTCACGGTTCAAGAGTAGGCATATTGTTTGTTACACCTAGAGGCAATAGCATACCTAATTCATTCAGGATTTATTTCTCTTACAACAAAAAAATAGCAGAGTATGAGGCTTTATGCATAGGACTTTACATGGCTATCAAATGGAAGATCACAAGCCTTCATGTGTATGGGGACTCACAACTAGTTATCCGACAAGTTAATGATGACTATAACACAAAGGATGAAAAGCTAACTCCTTATAAGTCAATGGTTGAAAGTTTCAAGAAGTAATTTGAAGACCTTATCTTTTGGTAGGTCCCTCAAATTCAAAACAAGGTAGTCAATGCAATGGCAATAATTGGTTCTCTCTTGGATATCCTAGAAAATGTGTCACAATATGAGTTCTTGGTAGAGAAGCTATTGATCGTTGCCTTCGATATTATCGAGTCTGAGATGGTATGTGAACTTGTTGGTCCTAACTCCCCTTGTACCAAGAAATTTATTACCACTTATATGACCAAGTTATTTCCCTTGACCTATCCCCCAATCATTGCAAGAATCTCATTTGCAATACTTCTAGATATGACATCATCGGTGACACTCTTTATCATCGAAGCCTAGACAACACCCTCCTATGATGCATCAATATTGATGAAGCACAAATGAACTTATGAGAAGTAAACGAAGGTATATGTGGAGCCCACTCTAGTGGTTTGAATCTAGCTAAGAGGATCATGCATGTTGGATACAACTGGCCCACGATGGAATGTGACACATACTATTTTTTCAAGAAATGTCAACAATTTCAAATTCATGGAGACCTAATACATACGCGAACTCAAGAACTTCAGTTGATCACATCACCATAGCTCTTCTCCCAATGGGGACACGACCTCATAGGTAAAATACACCCCACCTCATCTAGAGGCCATAAGTTCATTATCATAGTGACCAAGTACTTCACCAAATGGATTGAAGCTATTCCCATGACATACATTACCAACAAACTATTGGCCCCACGGTTATTGTTGCACCAAAAGATTGACCTATTAATGCCTGATACAATTGCCATAGTTAATAGATCCACAAGAGGCAGTTAAGCCATGTCATAAATATCAAGGGGAGTGCTGTCTGTCTGGCAACAATCTCCCCCTCAACATTACCCAAGGTTATTCAAACCTGACACCTTTGGCTCTGATACGACTTGTTGGCCCCACGGTTGCTATTGCACCAAAAGGTTGACCTGTTAATACCCAATACAACCTCCAGAGTTAATGGATTGATGGTATGTGGTTAAGCTATATCACGAATCTTGAAGGGAGCACTAAACATCTGCCAACACAAAAAAAATTCAAAATTTATTCTTAATTACATAATTTTCTAGTATGGTGTCCTGCAATCCATCATCATTGATAATGATCACCCTTTTAAGAACCAAGATGTCCATCAACTATGCTAGAAATTCCATATCCAGCATCACTTCCACCCCATATTACCCACAAGGTAATGGCCAAGCTGAGGCGTCTAACAAAACCATCATCAAAATCTTCAAAAAGATTGTCAGTGACGCTGGTCATGACTAGCACCTTCAACTTAATCCCACCTTATGGGCTTATTGCGCTAGTATCTTCACTCCCACAAGAGCCACACCATATTCCCTAATATTTGGTTTTGAGGCCATGTTACCTGTTAAGGTCGAGTTGCCTTCCTTGAGGGTATCCATGCAAGGGCTCATTCAGGATGAAGAATATCGTGTATCCAGACTGCATGACTAAGAATTGTTAAATGAGCAAAGACAAAACACATTGGTCCATTTACAAGCTTATCAAAATTATCCCCATCATTGCTACATCAAGAATATTTTGGTCCAACACTTTGAAATTGGTAACCTATTTTTAATGGAAAATCCTAAGAATCAAGCATAACAAGAAAATTTAGGAAAGTTTTAACCTAATTTGGTTGGGTCCCTATATCATCACAATAGTATATAGGTCTGAGGCATATCAACTTTCAACTCTTGAAGGTGAACCATTTTTAGAACCTATCAATATCTTGCACTTGTGAAAATTCTACACCTAGCTTCAGAGAACCATGTCAAAACCTAAAAAAAAATTGAAAAATGAGAAAAATTATCACCCTGATGAAAACCTACAAAATAGGCATCTTGGTGACACCAAAAAATCAAAAAATCAAGAAAATAGTAAAGAGAAATAATCCATCCAATAGTGAAAACCACTTTAGTGGCACTTTGAATAAGTACCATGGTGAAAACCTGACAAATAGGCGCCATGTGTAGTCAATCTTTGCTCCATCATCTAGCATCATTCTATCTAGTTGCACCCCTCACTCATAATAATTCACTTTCAAACTCTTGTGCATCATCCATAATAATTCTTTGTTGTCCTTCCCATAGCTTGGAACAATTGGCATTTCACATCTTTTTCCTTTCATATCCACTTGCAATAACATTTGTCCCATGCCATCCCTAATAAATTGGTCCTATACATGACTAAGGCCAAGTCCTTAACCAATTTCTTCAATAGATCCTATGACTTGTTTTTGGAGGAAATCAAAACATGTCAATAAGTAAAAGAAAATCACAATATGTCAAAAAGTCCAAAAAAATCCAAATAACCTTTCAAAAATCCCAAAACAGAGTAAGAGTCCGTCATGTCAGTACAAGTATAGTCGAACTACATTGTCTTTGCATGTATAACATAGGCAAGGCCATCAATCGATGAGTCCTTGAAACAATAGGTCAATCCTTTAGGGTTTCTTGAATAAAGTTGAAATCATGAGTCAGTCCATAATAAATAAAACAAGGTCAAGTCCAATAGAACTATGAGGTATCTGTGCATTGTTACATAGGAAAGGCCCTAGGTCGATCCTTTAGGGTTTGTCTAGTCAATTGCTATTAATCCCTAATAAATAAGAACATTGTCAAATCATACACATACATCCATCTAAACCTCATCCAAAATCATGAATCAATAGACAAACTATCCAACTAGTCTTCAAGTCAAATCAATCAATTTCCTAATCGGTCAAACATCAAATCAACATCAAAATAATAAACCATGTCATTTGTTTTATACAAGATGTGTCCTTCCTAAAACCAGACATTATCATTTATCAATTTTATCATTTTCCTTATATAGGTGGTCACATGATCGAAACCAGACTTAACATCTTATACGTGACATGTTTTCTCTCCTAAAACCAAGCATTGTCAATCAATCAACTCGTTAATCAATTAGTCAATCAAATATTGGCAAACAATCATTGGTAAATGATCTAAATGGATGTTGACTTTTTTAGTCTAATTTTTCTTATCTTTTTGATTTATCTTTTGGGTCATGTTACTAGCTACCTCATGGATGTCCCATGAAGGATTTAGAGGAGAAATGATGTCTCATGACTTGCTTTTTCTTTGATTGATGTTTGTGGATTATCATGGCAAAAAGACTGGGGAAACTTTACTCCTAGTATGTGTCAAGACATTCCTTATTTGATGACTATCTATTTTTGCAAGTGGATAACTTTGTACACCTTGGTCTTGGTCTATGTCATATCATGGTGTTTATTTTCCATTTGACATATTTTTAACACCCAATGATGATTATTTTCAAAGCCTAGCATCTATCAAGCAAAATATCAATCTTTCCTTGTCTCGATTAACTCCATGCTAACATTTTCCTCTCTCTAACATTTCTCTTCATCAATCCTTGCATTCTTCTGCTATCCAAATTGCTTATCAAAATAATTTTTAATTTTTTTGAAAATTGGCAATTTTTTTTGAGGGGGCATAGGTCTGCTCCGTTTTCCTATCAGCACATTGAGGCATATTTTGAACTAAATTTCTTTGACACAATGTGATAGAATACATTGTATCAAAGAGGGGAAAAATGTAGACACTAAAAAGTTGTCCTTCGCCTGCAAACACCGTTTTTCCTTGTCAATCTCCATTCTTCCCTAATAATTAAATAATTTTGATTAATTAATTAATTAATTTCTTTCCTTTTATTTCCTCTTTTCTAATTAATTAAATAAATTTTATTTATTTAATTACGTCGCTAATGTCCCCTTTCTTTCTATAATTAAATATTTTTTTTAATTATTTAATAATTCATTATCCTTTTCTTCCATGAATTAAATAATTTTTTTATATTTAATTACTTACTAATTTGTCCTTTTCTTCCACTTTTATATTAAGTCAATATTTAATTGAAAAATTCAACTTTCCCTTCTCTTCTATAGTTAAGTAATTGTTTTAGTTATTTAATTATTCACTTTCCATCCTAAATTAAATAATTTTATAATTATTTAATTTCCTCCAACAACCTCTTTTTTTGTGCTAGCCTCTTTATCTGTGTCATTCTTATCTCTTCAAATCTCATTCAATTTCCACCCTTGATTAAATTATTTTATAATTTAATTTCAACCATCTATCCTTAACTAAGTCCTATCTTTGCCCTAATTTTTCCCTAACCCTATTTCATACTTCATCTTTCAATCTTGGTGATTGATTTTCATGTCTTATTATCTTTTAATCCTATCCGTCCATTCACATTTGGTTTTCTATAAAAGAGACCTATCATTTTCATTTCAACCCTACCTACACATTGAGTTCAAGCATTCAAGGAGACAAGTACAATCTTCAATATTTTTCTATCATTATCACAAGGCTTATTATTGCATACTCAAAATTTGAGGGAAATCAAGCATATAAAGCAAGATGGAGAAGGAAAATGGAGGAAAATTAACCATGGATAGAGATATTGGTAATACTACTTCATGTTTTTATGTTTCTATGTTCATTTGTGCTTCATTGTTGATTTAGGGGCTCTAGGGTTTGAGTTTTATTGATTCATTACTTTAACCTTAACTTTACCCTATTCTACAATAACATTACCATAAGGGTAGAATTTTTTTTGATATAATTTGGGAAGATAGTTCCTAGGCTACCAATGCCTCTATTTCCAAATCTCCCTCTCATTAGCTCTAATTCTAGTGGATTCCACCCGCCAACCATCTATTTCTACTACACCTTTGAATGAATTACATGAGTCAAAGACAACTTTCCACAATCCATATAATTAATTGTAAAATATTTCTGGATTCAATTGTGTGTTAATTTTTGCATCAAAAATTGACAAAATAGGTAGCCATACCAAGGGAAAAACCAATGGAATTATGCTAAACCCTTGAATATCATAAATCCAAATGCTGCCAACACATCAAAGGCTCTTGTCCCAACTTATAACAATCTATCCCATGAGCATGAATGGTGTTACACATGTAAGCACCCCATAACCAAAATTATTTAAAAAGTGGAGAGTTTGTGAAAAATTTTGTGGTTTAGAATGAAACCTCCACCTTAGGGAAAAAATTTGATGCAAACCAAACAACTAGTAGTAGGCATGAAAATTTGTGTGAGGACTCTTCATTGGTCAACTAGGATAAAGAATATTTTTGTGGTATAAATCAAGTGTATACTAATGTAGTATCCCATAATACAAGGTCAAAGAAAAGAGCAATGGAGGGTAGTACATCTTCCATGTTTGGAAAAGCTTCAACTTCCCAATAATCTCAAAATACTTCAATTGTTGGAAATATAGGTGGAAATTTTTTCCTACAACCAAGTTAGCCTATTGATAAAGGAAAGAAAACAATGGAGCAAACTTAGATCACCCAAGCTACAAGGTTGGATCTTGTTGATCCAAAGGTTTCTCCTAAGGCCAACCATCTTCCTTTCAATATAGTTGACTAGATGAAGAAGGCTAACATAAATGCCACTATGTGTGAGGTTCTTTTCATTCCATCTTAGAAGGATCTATTACAACAATCTTTGGAGGAGCATAATCAACCAACAAAGGTATTAGAAAAGGAGAAAATCACTCCAATCAGCCTAGTGCAACCGAAAGGAGAAAGATATTAAACAAAAAATAAGTAAACCACCTCCCTTCAATTTATCTTTAATTATTGGGGATTATTAAGTACATAATTGCATGATTGATTTAGGAGCTAGAAGCTTTGTTATGCCAAAGAAGGTAGCTAATATCCTAGGCATTAAATATGAACCTATGGCTAGAAGAGTTTTATAGTTGGATGACACTACTATCAAAATAGTAGGAGTAATTAAAAATATAAAGTTGAATTTTCATCCATGCCCTGGTTGTGATGTGTTGTAAGACATTTTAGTCATAGACCTCCTTGCCCATTTTTCTATTTGTTCTTCAAAATATTTCACTGCCAAGATAAATGGGAACTTATCTTCTGATTGGTCCCACATGTTATTCAGAACTAGATATGGTACCAAAGTGACCATTAGATCTAAACCCATAGCAAAAGATCACCTTGAACCTTACACTTCTAGTCCCATTAACATGAACTACACATTAACATGAACTACACATTGCATGATGAAAAGGAAGAGTGCTCTGTTCATGAACCTATTACTCTTTTAGAGGGGGTTCCCAATTATCTAATAGATGAATGGGGCAATGCTTTACACTTTGATCAATTCACCATAGTAGAGGTAGATGGAACTTTTCTTGGTACCTATTTCATTTATGAAAAAAGTTCTCCTATCCCTAATCTCATAAAAACTCAAGGAGATTTGGAGGGATTGTGGCTGATTTTCTTTGATGGATCAAGAAATAGAAATGGTGCAAGCGCTGGTGTGATGTTGGTATCTCCAAGTGAGGATAAATACTAATTTTATTTTAGGCTCCAATTTAGCTACACTAACAATGTAGCAAAGTATGCAACCCTATTCTAAGGTCTTTATCTTGCATAAAAAAATAACATCAAATTTCTTAAGGTATTTGGTCATAGTGAATTAGTTGTTCATCATGCCAAAACTCAAAGCTCAACTAGGAATAATTTTCTCAAATCCAACAAACTTAGGGTTTGGGATTTGATTAGGGTTTCAAAGGTTTTAACATACAGACTATCCCTAGAAGCCAAAATAAGCATGTAGATAGGCTTGCAACAATTGGTGTGCAATTTGATATTTGGCTCACACCACAAACAAAGAGGAACATGTCAGATTGGTTGTAAGACGTCTTGTTCCAAAAAATCAAGACCATTAGTAGATCTTTGAAAGTGACCAAAAATTATAAATTTTCTAGTTAAAATCAATCCAACCTACAAAATCAATATTGTAATCAAATCATATAGTTAAGTAGCAACAAGTTACCTAAGGGTCTCATCACCCTTGAGGGTATCTTTAGTTTGGATGACTGGTTGAAGCAAAAGAAAAAAAACCTAGCTACAAAGAGGGGTGACTTCAAGTCGATTACTATTACAGAAGGGAGATCCTTAAACTTGGGAAAGGTATGCTATACTACTAAACATACGGTTTTCATTGATCTTTGCAATAGATATAGTGATATAGTTACATGGAATTATGAAGACCTAAATGGTTTTGACCCAAACCTTACCCAACATACTATTGAGTTGGCTCCAAATTCCAAGCCTATAAGGTAGAAACAAAGGCCTATAAATCCCAAGATTTATCCTTTGATGAGGAAGGAGTTGACCAAATTAATAAAGGCTAGGATAATATTTCTTATTAAAAATTCTTCATGGGTGGTAAACCTTGTCCTTGTTAGAATGAAGAATGGGAAAATAAGGATTTGTGTGGATTTTATAGACCTAAATAGGGCCTCTTTGAAGGATCATTATCCTCTTCCTTCAATGGATTAGATTCTATAGAAGGTCAGTGGTTCAAAAAGGTTTTCTTTCTTAGATGGTTATTTAGGATACAATTAGATTCTAGTTCAAGATTTTGATCAACACAATACAACCTTTACCACCAAACGGGGTACCTATGCTTATTATAAAATGTCTTTTGGTTTAACCAATGGAGGTGCCACTTTTCAAGTAGCCATGGATATGGTAGTTAAAGGTGTGTTCAGACAGTTTGTACTATTCTACTTGGATGATATAATAGTTTTTTCAAGAAATACAAGAGACCATTTCAACCACCTTGAATAGGTCTTTCAAAAATGCAAGGAATATGGTATTTCCTTAAATACAAAAAAATGTGTCTTTGGCACTGACCAGAGAATTTTTTTGGGAAACATTGTTTCACAGGATGACCTATTCATTGATCCTACAAGGGTGAAGTATATCCTAGATATCCCACACCCTAGTCACAAGAAAGGATTGTAGAGCTTCTTGGGAACAATTAATTTTGTGAGAAAATTCATCCCAAACCTTGTTTGCTTTGGTAAATGCCCTCACTTCTATGCTTAAGAAAAATATGGTTTTCAAATTGTCCAAGGAAGGCAAGGATAGCTTTGAGACCATCAAAAAAGAGGTTGATTAGGCCACTACCCTTGTCAATCCTAATTATGACAAGGATTTTACCCTTTACACCTTTGGAGGTGAATTGAGCATATTAGCCATCCTAACCCACCTAAACAATGAAAATCTAGAGCAAACAATTGATTTTTCAGTGAAGGACACAAATATTATGAAGTCAAGTACAACTATGTTGAAAAATAGGTTCTTGATGACATTGGGGCATTGAAGAAGTTTAGATACATTTGTCTAACAATAAGATCAAATTAACGGTCCCACATGCTAGTGTCAAATAATTTTTGTTAAGAAGAAATATTAGTGAGAAAAGAGTTAGATGGATTATGAAGGTGATGGAATATGATGTTGATATTAAGATCACCAAGCTTGTGAGAGGAAAAGGATTGTGTTAACAACTTGTATCATCTTTTGAAAAACCTCCAAATACTTCCCTTGTGTTATAGGAACCTCAAGCATCAAATTCAAACACTTAAAGTAGTTGGGTGAATGATATGTCCATCTTCTTGCAAGAAAGCATATATCCTCTAAGTTTGAACAAGATAAAAAGAAGGAATTTTATGTTGTAGTCCATCCCCTATGTCATAGTGAATGGTTCAATTTTTATAAGAGACTTAAATGGGGTCTTATAAATATGCATAGAGACAAATCAGGTTAGAAAACTATTAGAAGAATTCATGATGGTCCTTTGAATATTCATTTTTTTGCAAGGACTACTATTGCTAAGATTATGAGGGTTGGATACTATTGGCCAACCTTGTTTAAAGATGCTCACAAATGGATACAAAATTGTAAAAAATGTTATTTATCCTCTAGAAAGAAAAGGTTGGATTCTCTACCTCTCCATCCCATTCAAGTTGATCAACCATTCACATAATGGGGACTGTATTTTATTGGCATGATAAATCCCCCATCTAGTGCTTGGAATAAATGGATTTTGGTAGCCACAAAATAATTTACTAGGCGGATAGAGGCTATTTACTTAAAGGATGCCACTAATATTTTATTCATGAATTTCCTTGATGAAATTGTTACAAGGTTTTGTTGTCCTTCCACTATCATCTCTGATAATGCCAAGGTATTTTTTAGTGCTCAAATTATGGATTGGGAAATCAAGCATGAAATATATTTGAAAACCTCATCTAATTATTACCTTGAAGGTAATGGCCTAGGTGATTCTTCAAAAAAGAACCTCAACAAGATCGTAAAAATGACTACTGAAGATGATAAAAAATCCTAGCATAGAAAACTAAAGACAACCCTTTGGGCTAACTGATTTACTCCTACGAGAGAAATTGGTAACTCTCCTTTCATGTTGATTTATGGAAGAGAAGTAAGGTTACCATTATCATTAGATTTTCCTTCTCTTGATTTTGCACATTAGTTGGAGTTGGAAGAAAATGATGTTATGTTAGTAATGCTAATTGAACTAATGGAGTGAGAATTCTTGAGAGAGAAGGTCATGGAAAATTAAGTCAAGCTTGAGTATGTTCTGATAAAGGATCAAATTGCTGATATATTTACAAAGGCTCTTCCTAAAGATACTTTTGAGTATCTTTGGAGAATTTAGGTGTTATTTCCCCTCCTTTCATAAACTAAGATGCATTTGGAGAAGCATCATTCTGGTGGATTCATGGTTCTATCTATTTGGAAAGATGTTTTGGTGGCTACCTCCTAGGGGGAGTAGGTAGTTTAAAGTGTTGTCATTGTGAGTATTTTTCTTTCATGTCAAAGGAAGATTAAATGAATACATCTTTTTCCTTTTCCATTGATGTCAAAGGGGGAGAGAAAGCATGTGAAAAGGAAAGAAAACTAATGAGAGAAAGTAGGTAATGAGGTAGATGATCTTTTGAGGGGGAGAAGGAAAAAGAAAAATCTTGAGAAGTATATTCAAAGCTGGTATGGTGTCATTGATGGTTTTTCACATCATATGTTGCCATCAATGAAAAAGGGGGAGATTGTTGCAAGAATGGAAAAAGGAATGAAAATGTTGTCATTGATGTCAACTGCTCATCTGGTTATCTACGAGTTGTTGTTGGCTGTATATGTTGAGGTTATTGAGAAAATTGTATTAAAGAAAGATTACAGGTATTTAGTTGTTGCTCAGGATGATCCGGTACTTGTCCCTATGTTTGTGCGGTTCAGATATGTTGGTCATCATTGTTGAAGGTTGCTATATCCAAATTTTTTATTATTGGTTCATTGTGAAGTTTGAGTTGTGTTCACTAGTTGTGAACTATGTTTTTCTGTGATCTAGTTGAGGTTTGGGAGAAAAGTTGTTGGTTTGAATTTCTATTTACTTTTTGTTCTAGAGTTAAGATTTTTTGATTGCATTGAAGATATTTTTGGTTTCTGAAAGTCTCGAGCTTAATTGTTCTGTGTGTTTTACGCTGGTTTGGCCGACTGTGTGTTAAGCACTATCTTCAAATTTGATGAAGCGTGTTGGATCTATTTTGGGTCTTGGTGAAGTGTGTGTTTGGGTTTCCCTTATTCTAATTCCACCCTAGGATGTTTTGGCAATGACATAATTTGAATTTGAAGTTGGATGGCTGACTTTGTATCTTTTTTCAAGGTTGGAGATAGTATAAATAGAGGATGAGCTAGTAATGAAAAATATACAAAAGAAAAGAAGGAAGATAAGTAAAAGAACAGACATGACTTTGATTCTGTTCAAAAAGTGTGTTTGAGTTATGTGTGTGGTAGATTAGTGCAAATATTAATGCCAAGTTTCTGTATGCAGTGAGCAGAAGGCGAACTCTGTCATTCATTCAAGTTGATCAAGTGATTGTGGTGGAACCATTTATTGCATTGGGATTGTTGTCTCTTTGTAAAAAGTCTTCTTTTTCTTCTTTATATCTCTATAGTAGTGATCCCTCTGGGTTGTAGCCCTATTGGACAGTGAGTCCTTGTTCTGGATAGCGAGTCCTTATCTCAGGTAGTGAGCCTTGTTTCAGGTAGTGAGCCTTTTGTAATTAGTTTTGATATTCTCTATAGTGTGAGTTAATCCTCACCGTGGTTTTTCCCTCATTGGGTTTTCCACATAAATCTGGTGTTATTGTGTTTATGCATTGGATTTGAGTTTCTACATTGGCATTTGATGATTAATCATTTACGTAGTTTAAGTATTAGTTCTGGTAATTGAATTGAAGATTAAAATCTGTGACAATTGATTCACCCCTCCCAGTTTTCGTATTCAACAACTTCTATGCCACTTCTTAAAAAATTTCCACATCTTAGATATAAAATAAGAGTTCCAATTCCATACTAATGCTAAGTAGATTGGTTGGAAAACTACCTGCCTATCTCTCTTATTGCTATCAACAAAACTAATGCATTAAATCAACACATGCATAGTCCTTTTCATATTCTTCTTTTAACTCTATAACAGAGTCAACTTGCATCAAATTATTCACCTCTTTTTACTAAGTCAAAGCTTGGAAAATATAACAAAAAGCTGGTAATGTATTATCTATTCCTTTTTGTCTTCTTGTTGTTTCTTCTCAACTTGTATTACTTGCAAATGTTATGCCTAAAGATGGAGAAACTTATAAACAAAAATGGTAGTAATAACTTACAAGTATTAGAGTTATATTATTACTCTTTCTTATGTTCTTTTCATCACCACTTTGTGGCTACCTTATCGACCCATACGTGGCCTCTACTATGTTTGACTTACAATGCTATTTTCCGTGTAATCCACATAGAAACTATAATATTTGATAGCCATAACAAATTCATATATGTATATAAATATCAATTACATATAATTATTATAAATAATCATTAATATATATATTATATATATGTACATAAACATATTACCATCATTTTAATATATGACATATATATATACATATATAATTGTATATGTATATTTATATTAAATACATACATACATACATACATACATACATAAATACATACATACATATATATATATATATATATATGATGATGATTGATCCCACATACATTACATTTCCTCACATCGGTATACATAGGAATTTCTGACTATGTATACCCATACGTGCATATGCTTGTATGTGTGCGTCATTGACAACATATAAATACATGTATATTGAATATACATAGATACGTACCCACATATATATAGTCATTCAAATATCACAACTCATCAAAAAGGTATTTAATATTATGACTCAAATTTCCAAGACAATCACAAAGGAATCATAGGCAACAATCCCTAACTTACCATTGAACCCAAAAGGATAACAATGTGGTTCAACACATACTAACATTAAATCAACTAGGTTACCCTACCTAGTGCAGTATGTGTATACAAATACTTAGATGATCATGAAAATGGTTTCCCTACCAACCTCTTTTCCTAGATGATACTCTCCCCCCCCTAGAGGTTTCAAACCTATTCTACATCCAACTTAGTTCAACAAGAAAGAGGTTAACTAATAACATAAAATCATATTCATCATATATCATTTGCATCATAAAATTACTAAAGAGCAATCTCATCATTATACATATTCATATATTTCATTCATCTAGTGTCACTTCAACAAAATATAATAATTCATTAAAAACATATTTAAAGTCATAATATTACATTAAAAACATATTTACTCACACTCACAAAAGTTAAAGCAATTTGGTAACTCAAAGATGGGGTGTAACATACCCCCCCTTAAGAATCATTGTTCCTGATGATGTAAAACATCATAACATATAGATAATTTCAAGTAAATATTTTACTTTCAAACTTTCTAAATCATGTAAGGAATAGGTTAATTCCATTAATCTTAAAATAGTTCTTCTCTTGTAGCACAACCATCTGCAATCTTGCCCTTCTTGGACCTTGCACTGAGTAACCTTGCTAACGTATTGGAAGATCTTGTGTGGTTTAAGAAAATTTTCTCTCTTGAGAACTATATATCACAAGAATGTTAATAATGACTCATATATACATCATAAGTACAATAGTTTTTGACTCCTACATGACACATATACCACAGTGATTAGAAAAACATGTTCACATTGGCTAGTACACACATGCCTTTAGTGCAACACAATAGAAAAGGAATGTCAGTGCATTGTGCACTACACTGTGGGTCCCACCCTTTTACCTAGTATTTACACCATTGGACAACTCATTAACCAAGAATGACCATCACTAGTACTAATTTCCATCTTGAGCATGATACTACCCTTTGACACTTGTCAATATTGAGCATAATATTACTTCTTGACTCATTCTTCATATCAAAAAAGTTTCCTTGATCATTCTGGTCTACTTTTCCATTTTAGACAATAGTTTTGGTCTAAGGCTAATCCTATTTTCTATCTTATCCTAGCTTATAGGAATTCAAACCTACCTTCCATATAAATTTTCAAATGGATTAAATTTTATATTGAAATAAAAGTATTCTACAAATCCAACAGGATTTGGTTTACCTTTATGTCTGACTAGCTATCTCAAGGTGATAAGATAAACATATTAATTGTATTTACAATAAGGTGATTATGGTTTACTCTAAACCTTAATGTTACTTGTGTGTCCCTATCTAATATGACCTTCTCAGGAACATCATGCAATCAAACACTACTCTACACAAATTTTTAGTTATGATTGGTACCCCACCTATCGAATTTTTAATATGAAATTGGCTATCTAGGTGAGTCTTTCCACCTCTACCAATAAAATTATGCCAAATACATTGACATAGAAAGATAAAAATATACCAATAACCTACCACTTCCTTATGAAACATTAGGAGAGTATGAAAATCCTTCCAAGTGATGATATCCTATATTCACTCTTTAGCACTCTAGACTATTTGCTACAAAAATTGTAGGATCTTTCTCTGTTTCCTTCTAGAATTGTAGAGATTTACACATCAATCAATAGTTTTGTCATTTATTATTAAACCTTGAATTTTTTTTATCATACTTATTCCCTAACTCCTCTGATTCTAGTACTTAGGCTCTTCCTCTAATTCTTAGTAGTTCATTTATACTAGATAAAATATCTTCCTTAGACTTATGGCACATTTGATTCTTAAAAATACAGTGAATAAGTTGATGGAGCTTGCAAAATCCATGGTCATTTTGAATTGATGAGGTCTTTAAGGTTTTTAAATTCCTCAATTATATCAAAACTAGGGCTCTTTGTTGATAAGCTAGGGTTTAAAACCTTGCTAAAACACTAAATATTTTCATTCCTTTGTCATTTATTCTATTCACTCATGAACTTGATGTATCTGGTCCCTAGTCTATTAGTTATAACTTATGTCTTTCACTTTCTCATTTTGACCAATCCCTCTTTCCTTGTGTTACCCATTTTCCCCATTTCCTTGCAAAACCTTTTAAGTATCCCTTGTCCATATTATTCCATTTCATTGAAATATTTAATCAAATTTCTTAGTTATGCCTCAAATGTTCATTCACCTAGGCATGGAAGCCTTTTAAAACAACTTGTTGACCATGTGCTAATTATTTTGCTTATGTGTTTCATCCTCTACTCATCTTGCACCATGTGGTGATTTCTTACTACATTGCCTACTCTCTTCACATTATGTTTTACTCTCTCACCACTAGTTTCCTTTGTGTGATGTGTGATGTTCAATGATCAATGAATCAAGATAAAAGATGGACATCTAATGGTCATCACATAAGTTCAATGCATCAAATTTGTGTTTCATAAAGATTAAGGCTTGTATGTGATGTGCAATGGGTGGAGTATGATCTCAACATGGACAGGTGGCAACAACCTGCTGTCCTGTAGTGATATGGTGCCAGGTCCTCTACTTATCCCAACATTAGTGTAGGGAGGTGAAAGGTGTCTTGCTAGGAATAGGCACATGGTTTGTAAGGCATGTATTTTAATGGTTCAAATTCAAGGTAATGATCTAATGATCATCACATAGGTAATTTACATTGTAGTTGTGAATTACACCACTCTAGGGTAATATGTGATGGTATTATGTGGTTTGATGAGGGCTTCAATAGTTTATATGTGACGATGAAAATTACATAGCTATCACACTCTTTTGGTACATCATGGTTTCATATTATAAGCTGGTGATCAATGTGCGATGTGCAATGGGGATTATATTCCAACGAATTATTCTAGGGGTGGATATTGGTTTATCACATGGACTTAGTGCATCACAATTATGTGTCTTGATTGTTGAAAGAATGGAAATATTGAAGGTGTTATCAGTAATGTCAACTGATTAGCTAGTTATCAATTGGTTGTTGTTGGCTGTATATGTCGAGGATATTGAGAAAATTGTAATAAAGATATATTGAGTGGTTACTCTTGGTTTTTCTCTAGATTTTCTCCTATGTTTGTGTGGTTCAAATATGTTGATCATGGTTGTTGGAAGATGCTATGTCTATATTTTTAGAAAGTTATGTTCACCAATTGTGAACTGTGGTTTTCTGTATTTTTGGTTGAGGTTTGGGAGAAATGTTGTTTGTCCAAATTTCTCTTTGATGAAGTCTTATGAATTGTGTATCTAGAGTTGAGTTTCCTTGATTGTGTTGAAGATAATTTTAGTATCTAGAAGATTCGTTTTTAATGGTTCTATGTGTTTTACACTAGTTTTTCTGACCTTGTGTTGAACACTACTTTCAAAGTTGATGAAGTGTGTTGGATCTATTTGGGTCCTAATGAAGCATGTCTTTGGGTTTCCCTCATTCTAATTCCACGTTAGGATGTTTTGGTGTCGACCTAATTTGAATTTGAATTTGGATGGTTGACTTTGGATATTTTTCAAAGTTGAAGATAGTATAAATACAGGATGAGTTAGTGGTGAAAAATATGCAAGAGTGAAGAAGAGAGATAAGTGAAAAGAAAAAGAGAAGATAGATGTGACATTGATGTTTCCCAGTGAGTGTGTGTGATGCGAGTGTGGCAGATTGGTGTGAAGCCTAAATGATGAGTTTATGGATGTAGTGAGCAGAAGGTGAACTCTATTATTCATGCACATTTGTGAGTGATTATGGTGGAATCCTTTGTTGCATTAAGATCATCTTATCTCTATAACAAGTCTTCTTTTTCTTCTTTGTATATCTATGGCAGTGAGCCCTCTGGGTTGATAGCCCTATTGGATAGTGAGTCCTTGTTTTGGTAGTGAGCCTTGTTTCTCAAGCAATGAGCCTCTTGTAATCAGTTTTGATATTCTCTATAGTGTGAGTTAATCCTCACCATGGTTTTTCCCTTATTGGATTTTCCATGTAAATTTGGCGTTATTGTGTTTATGTGTTGGATTTAAGTTTCTCCTTTAGCATTTGTTGATTAATCATTTAAGTAGTTTTAATAATTAGTTCTAATGATTGAATTAAAAGATTAAATCTATGACAACTGATTCACCCCCTTCTCAATTGTCTTGTTCAACATTGATTGCTTGAAGAAAGGTGTGATGTATTAAGGTGACATAATAGATGTTGATCATGAATCTCATGGTGATCAATGGTCATGTTTTAAAGTTTCATTGCGGTCTATATCTAGCCATACATCTTCAATTTGATGGATAGAATTAAAATTCCAATATTCAATTGCTCTAGTTTGTAGGAAGAAGCCAAAATTAATGACCCAAAAACATCCTCATCTACTTGATCAAATTAGATCGATCCTAGATCAATTTTCTAAATCATTCTAATTTTGCATGCATTAGTGGATGGCACCATTACTCCCTGATATGTTGCAAAGGTTAAATTATCTTGTCAAGGTATGTTTTCCCAAATTTTGTTGTAGATTTTGTAGGTGCTCCATGCTTGCATTCATGAGGTCATCATCTTATGGTATGCTCGAGATGTCAGAGCCTTTATGGCTTGGTTGTTGCTCAATTTTGGGGGCAATTTGAATGTTTTGAAATCTGATTGGAGTTCATCATTTTGCAAACCCTGGTTGGGTTAGGGTTAGGATTTTGAATTCAATTTCTATTATTCCTTCACTATAAAGGAAAAATGTGTGGTTGTTATGTGGGTTCAGACTTCTACTCTCTAGCTTAAGGGGTTTGGAGTAGTGTTCTCCCTTCCAATATTCTGACTTCAATTTTTCTGTAAATATTTTATTGTGTTAATTTGAATAGGTTAGGTCTTTGAAATTTAGATAGGGAACGCTTTAAGTTTTTCTCTGTAATAACAATAGATGACTACAATACTATTGGGTGAATATTTTACAATTCCTTTACAAATTACAAAAAAAAGGGATTTTAGCCACAACTGTGATGAGAATGTTCTCTCCTCTCAGAAAGGGAAGGCTCCCTTTTTACTGCTTATTGGAACAAAGAGTAAACTACAATAAAATACAAGTATTTACACTAGCTTTGACCATAAGGGATGTGTTATATTTTTCATTTTCTCTTCTTTCAAAAAATATATTTATAATGCTCCATGGTAATATTTTGCAATGCTATACACCTCTAAATATCTACCTAGGCAATAATCACCAATATTCTTGATTAAACTTAACATTAATCAAAGAGCACCAATACAACTAAATTATAAGTAATCAGAAGACACAAAAAAGAACAAAGTCTTCTTGCAGCCTTCTATGATATTTTTGAAGTAACAAATGATGTACATTGTAGCATATATTCTATCAACCCACTTTACCAATAGATTCTCACACAAAATGAATAATTCCAAGCCCAAAGTCTTGATAATATTTCACCAAGAAATACTTACAACACACAATTTCAAGTAAGAAATATAACTCAAAGTTTATATACTTTATCTTGAAAGTCCTTCCAATCATAAGAAAGAATCACCACTTATCCAAATAACAAGAAGATAAATCAACAAGAATGACGTAAGAACATTCTCACACACACAAACTTGATTCAAAAAAAATGTTGAAATGAAATTTTTCCTCATTTTATTAACTGAACTTGAACTTGGAATTTGAAAACAAAGTTTCAAAGTTGAGTCACAATTTGGGTAGCACTTCATTGCATAAGATTAAAAGGTCCCTAATACAAAAGAACTCCCTCATGTATATAGAGGAGAGTTGAGAGTTAATATAGGAAAATAAATAATTACTTTGACTTATTCAAACAAGAGAGTCCAATTTGATTTGGGACTTCTCTATTTTTAAATGTAACTAAAATTTTGAAAAATACATGTAAATTGTTTGGAACTAATTACAAAAAGCGTGAAATGATAAAAACTAAAAAAAGGTTGAATCTGCCTTCTCCAACATCCTTCATTAGAAAATCATCATACTTCTTCATGATGGCATGAAATTCATCTTTATCCGGGCCTGAAGTACGTTTAGCAATGGTGAGGACTCTTAGGATTGAATCCTTTAGTGTATCACAAGATTCATCATTCCTTCCTAAAAATACTTTAAGTTGTCCAAGGTCAACTGAATATCTAGAAACTTATCCATCAAAGCCACTGAAAAGGCTTGATCTTCAAATTATTTTTGAATAATGATGGTAAATTCTTGGAAAAATATTTTTGAAGAGAGGACCTTATCATTATCATCGTGCTACTTACAAGGAATCCCTTCAAATCTATTGATAAGGTTCAAATAATTATCTTAGCCGACTTCCCTAGCACTTTGCAAGTCATCAATCAAATCTTTGATGACATTTACTTTATGTATCATAGTCTCTTTTACCTCTACATACATATCTTGATTAGGAATGATTCCAGCTTCCACCAAAATATACAATTTGAACTCCTCTATTTTGACCCAATCCTACAAACTGTTTTCCATATCTTCCTTTTCTTGAAAAAAGCATTAGCATTTTATGTAACTCTAATTTTATGGCTTCCATCCTTTTCATTTTCTTCACTAAAGATATCAATAGTTTAGTTCCTTGTGCAAACATCTGATCCAAGAATTCACCAACCACTTTGCCCCTTGTGTGCACCTTCTCACCTTATGGATCACATGATCTTCAATACTGATAGCCACTAGCTCAACAAACTCAAAAGTTTGGGTAATATTCTATAGTACAACTACCAATTTTTCTATTTTTGATTTATGTTGATATTTTACTTTCTTGACTGAATCAAAATTCTTGATAAGACTGTTTAATGTAGATTGGGCATCTTCTTTTTTAGTCTCATGAGTGATCTTCCCCAATTCAACTCTTATCACAAAGTACTAAGATATATCCACCTCTTCGTCTGTTTTATCTAGAGGAGGTTGTGCCACCTCCACATACTATTACCCTCTTTGTCAAATAACAACATTGAGAGAGTCTTTTCCTTCTTCTTGGTCCTTATTTTTGTAGATGTAAGTTGCATGAAATCAAACTCATTTGTGGAGATGAATTATTTTCTCCTCTTTGGTGTTTTTGATGAGAGCCAAGGTGGGAGTGGTGAGCTCTCTCCTAGATTTGTAGCCATTGTTTGAGATGTTGTAGCTGCACTCACAAATTAGTGGTTATGATAGGAGTTTTGTTTGTTAAAAAACACTAGGAATATCAACACTTGACACTTGAACAGACTTAGTCATGAATTGTTCTAAGTTAGAATGAGATATAATGTCAAAAGATGGAGAAGACAACCTTGAAAAAGACATTGGAGATCCTAATAGTTTATCCAAACCATGTTTGGGGCTTTCAAAAATAGACCTTGAGGTAGGGGATGAATATATGGTTTGGACTGATACTAAGGGGGAATATGAATAGTGACTGCAAGAGTGATTATGGCAGGAAGAATATTGGGAATAGGTGAAATCAAAAGAGGAGGAGTAGGAGCAACAATGACAATGGGGTAAGAGGAGACAAGTGCTTCCTCTAGAATGTCCTCATCAGGAGATATTTCTGATTCCTCATGTCATTCTTCCTCTGCTTTCCTTTCATCTTGCATAGATTCCTCAAGTTCCTCAATAGATGGCCCTTCTATAGTCATTTTTCATTTCTTACTACCACCCTTGACTAGAAACTTGATTTTGGGTTTAGATGACCTACTTGAACTTGGAGTATCGCTCTTTTTCTTTGTCCTCAATTTCAACTTCTTTCCTATATATTCTTAAGATTCTTCCTTTGACCCAATGAGATCATTTCAATTAGATTCCCTTTTCCTCTAACTAAACATTGGTGTTAGAAAGAAGAGGTTAAAATATTTCTTAGATCAAGGTTACCTCTTTCTGAGACCATTAGATGGGTGAGATAGGAGAACCTGTGATGTTCCTTTCATAGGTTGGATCTAATATGTCACTATCATCTTCCATGCCTTCAGGAATGTCAGCCAAGTCCAACTCTTCAATCTATTGTAATGTGAGCCTGCAATAATCCAACTTTTTGATCTCTTCCTCTGATCTAATGTCGGCCCATATGTCCTCAATTCGGTGCACATGTGTATAGGATTTCTTGATTCGATCCTTCATATCTTGGTAATCAAACTCAAACCTTTTCTTGAACATTTTTAATGTGACCCATTGTATTTCTAATTAAACAACCTTCACTTTAGGAGAAGTTTGAATAGAATACCTATTGATTGTTAATGGAAATTTGAAACCTGTCTGATGGGATTCCATCTACCTACTATGCACTACAATTATTTGTTGGCATAGTTCCATCAAAATAATCTTATCACTAGGGTACTATGGGAGCATTTATGGATACCTAGTAAAGTGACCAAATCTTAGATATGTGAAAGTAAGAAATTGAAGATACATATAGCCATATTTGTTTACAAATTTCCAAGCCTCATATGATACTCTTTTCCTTTCAAGATTTGGATCAAATGCACACATGAACAAACCAAAGAAAGCATCATTCACCCTTTAGAAATGGTGAATTCTTTTTTTTAGAGTTATTTGTGGAAAGTCGTTATACACCTAGGTCACCCTTCTATTTCCCTCTATTGTCAAACCTAGAAAATTCATTTTTGCTACAATGGCATATACCAAGTATGAAGTCATGTAGAATTTTTGTGTTTTGAGCACCTTGGTTCATTGTTCATGAATCAAATCATTTATTTTCTCACCCCAAAAGATCTACTATCTTCTCTTCAAAATAATCTTGATGTAGAGATACATCTAGTTTTCAAAATTGGATGAGGTAGGAAAACCTTGCACTCTACTGAGAAGAGTGATTAGATCATTCACCTCTTCAATGAAATTGTTGCAAGGGAAACTCTTGGGCCACCTAGAAACTCCTATCTAAGGTGTCTTCAACCATTTTTTGTTTATTTACCACTTAGTAGTGTCTGGGTCTTTATCATATTCCTCTTGTGTAGATTCTTTAGAGATCCCTACATACCTATCAATGCTTGGAAAAATAAAATCCTTTTCAAGGAATTTAGCATCCAACCTTACAATCACATTCCCATTTGTATCCTTGAAATATTTGGTATCCTTGTCATAGTGAGAAGCAACTTGTAAAAAAAACTCTAGGTTCTATGCTACAATAGGAAATGAGGAAATTAATTGGATATTGCTTTCAACAATAGACCTCATACCACTATCCAAGGGCTACTTCTTTGTCCTCTCCAAAAACTATGACATATCCACCTGCTTTATTTTTGTGTCCTTTATGTCATCAATGTTTGATGAAACCACTGCAGCTAGAAACACTTCTTGATACTTGTATTTATTTTCTTCAGCCTTAATAGGATACAAATTTGAAATTTGAAGAAAATTGTGTCTTTGAAGAAATGCAAACGTGAATATCTCAAAGTACATGCACAAAAAATGTAGGAAATTTTTTAGCATATTTGTAGCATTAGAGAAATTGCATATTAGAAATTGCAAAGGTGGGGAAATTTAGAGCGATTTCATGAACTTAAAGGCTTGAGAGTGATGGACACAAAAAATGAAGCATAGGCAGTCAAATTGGCAAAAATGAAAAATTTCCCCAATGTTAGGAAAATTTTACATTATGGTCTCCGATTGCTGAAATTCAGTGCCTCTACAGGTAGAAATGAGCATATGCATGTATTTGCACTAAAATTTAATGCTATTGTAATCTCAAAATGATGTTGCAAAAGTTTTGTAAAGTTGTTGAAATTTAACGACTATGCAAATGGTAGATAACTTGAGTCATCCAAAGTCGATAAAATTTGATGACTTTAAATATGGAAAGGTTTTACAAAGAGCAAGGTTGTTGAAAAATTTTGAGCTTGCATGTGGGTAGAACATTGCATAAGTTTGATGTCAGGTTGAGGTTTTTTACTGACCCAACATCTTGTATTTAGTTTTCATGTATTAGTGGTAAAAAACCCCACTGATACACCTGACTCGGGAAATTCTTGTATGATAATCAATGATTTTTCTGATGGTGCATATTTCATGTTTCAAGATTTACTTTTCTTGTGTAGTGAAAATCCTTATGGTTTCAAGGGAAAGAAAATAAAAATCATTGCAACATCGGTGAAAATCACCGATATTGCAATGAGTCCATGTAAGTTGGGAAAAACCTTTATTGCTCGATTAGTGAAATTCACTGATCAAATGATATAGTAGCGATTATGTCTTTAGAGAAGACCTTTCTCTACTCAAAGACATAAAGTGTTAAATTTTAGTGGAATCCATAATTTCCCAAATCCTATTCCGAATGGGATTAGGAAACACTTGCCAAAATTTTATGGAAAGAGATCTAAATCAGCAAACAAGCATCTACAAGAGTTTTTGAATCTAGTGGATGATTATGAGGTAGATGCTAAGGACCTTGTCATGAAGGTTTTGGTTCAATATCTAAACGAATATTCCAAAGAATGGCTTTCATATCTGTCAGCATGTTTTATTTCTTCCTAGAATGGGTTCATGACAACATTCATAAAACTATTTGGTGAGAGAGTTGATGCAAGATTAGTAAGACAAAACTTCATGGACATTCAAAAGGATTAAGAGGAGTTAGTCCCTACTTTCAATCTTAGATTTACAAAATCAATAAAAGGCATTCCTGTGGGTTTCATACCAAATGATACAGTGTGTCTATTTGTTTACAATGGAGCATTTGAGGAAAAAAATGAGTTACCTGTTAAGAGAAAAAGAGCCTACAACACTTCACTAGGCATATGAATTTGTTGCAAAGATAATTGTCATTGCACCAAAAGATTGACCTAGTAATGACTAATACAACTGCTAAAGTTAATGAATCCACAAGAGGTAGTTAAGCCATGTCACAAAATTGAGTGCCATGCTACACATCACAAGGAGACCAAGGGTGTACAGCTTGCAAAAATCCCCCAGTGCAAGTGAGGGGTTCAAACCCATGACCTGGGATTTGATACCAATTTTTATAAAGATGGTTGTCGTTGCACCAAAAGATTGACCTATTAATGCCTAGTACAGCTACCAAAGTTAATGAATCGATAGGAGGTGGTTAATCCATGCCACAAACCCAAGTACCATGTTGTACAACACAAGGAGACCAAGGCTGCACACATTGCAACAAAATTTTCCATGGATATTGAGAATAATATATAAGGTATCCAATGCCTAAGGGATATATGGTTGTAAGTGTTGGTTATCCTAGCATGTTTTTAGGAGGTGAAGTATTTGGATCAAAAAATAAAAATGATTTTCTAGTTAATGATATTTCTGCTATTACAAATATTTTATCATTACACCCCATAACTCAAGGTGAATTCTAGATAAATTGTGTAAGTACAATGCCTCAAAATGCTGACAACATTTTTCCCATTACTAGGTTTGATAAAAATAATGGTATGATGCATGAAGATGAAAGAAATGCAATGGAAATTGAAGGTTCATCTTATGCTGATAAAGGTGATCTTTATGTCCAGGATAATCTAGATGAAGTATATGAAGAAGTAAAAGAAATGTAGGGGTTCACACCTTGCCATGTTGTAGCTAGTCAAAATAATGAGGGTGTTGTTGACCCTGATTATTTTTTTGTTACTCATGATTGCATACATGATGTTGATATGGTTTCCTTCATTTCACCTAAAGAAAAAATTAATGTGCATATTGGTCAAAGCATGTGCTCAATCCCTAAGGAAGGAACTAAATGTTGTGATAGGCTACATGAATGTGACTTGGAATTGTTGGTGGGTGATGATGCAAGTGATGATGAAATCTCTTCTATTTGTTCTTTTGTTGATCTTGGTAATTCCACATGTGTTGAGGATGATGTTGCTGCTGGTCTTCATGGTTATGAGATATAATTCTTTGGATTCATGGAATACTAATGAGTTGGACATCCTACATGAAGGCCTTGACATGGAAGAGATACTACCTAGTTCAAATCTAATGCGTAGCAACAATATTTCTTATGTGTGTTTCAACTTTGATATGGAAATAGAGAGACAATCTAAAGAGTATAACTCTTTACATGAAGTGTCTCATAGTTTGAATGGATGTGCTAATGATGTTTGTATCAACATAGATGACCCCAAGGTATGCTGGTCATCCATAGCCCATTTTTTTGGGTGAAGTTAAATATGAAACATTCATTTCCGATGAAGAAATAGCTTCTCATGAAATGGATGTTGATATCCCTAATTTTGAGCACTTCACTTGGACTTGGCATGCAACTTGCAATAATTATGAGCAACAAAAAAGTGGTTTTTTTTGGCTGCTCATGTTTTTGATTAAGGAACGAACAAGTTTTGAAGGGAACCTGAAACCCTTAACAGTAAAAGAGTGATAGATACAACATTAAAAAAGTCCAAACGAAAAACAAAACGTTGCCCACAAAGAAGAAAACAATGGAACCCAAGGCAACACAACAAAAATCCAACAAAAAACCACCAAAAGTCTAGCCACTAGGTCAGATTCCTAAGGATCTCTGCCGCCTCATGCTCAAGCTTGTTCATATTAATAGCATAATTTTTGATTTCCTGGATGTTCATAAGAGCCTGTTCTACCTTCCTCTTCAGGTTCGCTCTAGTTCTATTGCTTGGCCCTCCACCTTCCAGCTGGCTTTCCTCTTTCTCCACATCCACGTACACAACCATCCTGACCTGATATGCATTTTCCAAATTCTCCACCATCGTGTTCATGGTCTTTTCTATAGATTTTAAAATTTTATGGCTCATTACTAGCACCTTGTGGAGGGAGCCTTTTATATTCCTTAGCTTTTCCTCCATCTCAAAAAACTTACCATCATGATTACTTTTGAAATGTTGTAAATCCTCAACAATTTTCTTAAGGAACTCCACCATGTATTTCTTTTCTTCCTCAGTCCATAAATCGCTAGCCTTAACTTTGTCTACTGTTATTATTGTCATCATCCTTCTAAAAATGTAGACCCATTATGGGAAATAGCAAGACTATCATCAACAAATTCATGTTCAACGTAATGAAGAATTACGCCTTGTAAGATCCATACCAGGGCTTCGAGTCCCTCTCTTCCATGGGTAGTAGGGTAACTAGAACCTTGCTTGATGTGAGAAGAAGGGGTCGACTACGAATCCTCCTCATTAACATCATAAAATGGGTCTTTCAAGACCTTTCTCTTTCCTTTCTTCTGGGGAGAGACACTAGATTTCGTTTTCCCCTTAACAAAGACCCTACCCTTAGAAGAAGGGGTCTCTTGGGATAGAGCCAACATGGCTTTAAAATGATCATGAATTAAAATAAGAAGGCCTTCATGGAGGATGGAATGCCTAATCGGATTCTGTCTATAGTTTTACAAATTTGCATTTAAAGAAGAAGCAAGATAGGAAGGGAAAGAAATCCTAACCTGATGCTTGAAATGGTTGAGGAGAACGAAGTGATACTTGAGAACACTAGTATAATGACCATCTAGTGTAATGTACTCCATTAGCACATTCAACACCTTTCTCTAGTGCGAGACAATCCTCACAGAATCATAATAACTTTTTGTCATCCTTTGTAGGTCCTCCTTCTCCTCCTTAGACTTCAAAAATTTCTGGACTACCTGGTCAGAGAGTTTCTTATCTCTGTAGAACTTAATACCCTCCATGGAAAGCCCTGTAACCTCTACAATTAGCTGCTCATTAATGACCACATTGATCCCAAACAAATTTATTTCACGATCATTCTAGCCCTTGGAAAAAAAACTTGGTAACGTTCGGATCCCAACCATGAAGTTTTTCAATTAAGATTGTAATCCCGCCCTTCTCCAACATCTCTTAGAGCTTATGATTGTTTCTTAATGCCTCACAGTCCATTGGCTCCACCCTGCGACTCTCACCACCCATGTTGGTAACCTTAAGGTTTGTTCAAAAATCTCTAGAAGTCCAAATAAAATGGCCTTCGAAATGCCCAGAAAGCATGCGAAGCTCAAATCATTCAAATGGGGAGTATTAAAGTTAAGCTTCAACCAGCAATGAATAATGATTAATCCAAATTCTCGAGATTAGATGACAAGACACTTAGACATCATTCATTAGTAGGGGGAGTTTGTAGCTTCCTGTGAGTTTGATCATACATGATTAAGGTTGTGACATTAGCCTCCAATTCATCACTCCTCTGCCAACTCATCTTTTCCTTCGCATGAACCCCCTTGTAGGCAAAAAAGTCTGCCACCACATTAATTTCCCTAAAAGCATGAGAAATATAGCATTTTTCAAAGTTACTAATAATCCTTTAGAAAGGGTAATCTAATTCTCTATAGACCAAGAGGGTTTTTGTAGGCCCTTTATGCATTGAATAATATTGTTCAAATCCCCTTCAATCCAAACATTTTCAAAATTCAACTGACTAGCCAGATTCAAAAATTGAAATGCCCCAATAGCTTCAGCCATGTGGTTGGTCTAAATACCCAAAGGGAGAGCCACCACAACAATGAAACAACCATTATAATCCCTAATCACACCCCCACACCCAACAGGCCCAAGGTTACCCTTGGTCGCCCTGTCAAAATTGATTTTGACCCAACCAGGAGGAGGGAGGCTCCAATAGATACCATCTCTAGGTCCTTTCATAGACTTGAGAAGATTAGACATATCAACATTAACCTTCCAAGCATCAACCACTCTAAGCTCATACTCTTGAAAGCTAACCTTTCCCTTAGCATTGAATTTGCTATTAAGCACATTGAAGTTCTCTCTCACAACCCTGATAATCTTGCCAAAAACAACTTCCTCTGAAAGAGCCATATCCCTAAAGATTCTATTATTACGCTCCTTTCAGATGCCCAAGGTGAGCTGAGGGAAGACATAGCTCCAAAGCATATTCAACACATGGTTGCTTGAAGGGGCCTTCCACTGATTGGTTGCTCATGTTTCTCATGTACCTGAGCTTCAAAGTTTCTAGTTTGACTTGTTTGAGGATGAGCTTCCCTCTATAAGTCAACATGATGAAGAGACATATTTTTCTTTGCCATGTCAATTAGAGGCATTTTCTTTTTTCCTTGATTCATCTAAGGAGGTCAACAAGTATGAATGTTCCATGATTTCATATGGCGTTGACTTGAGGTTTCAAGTTTTTCCACCGTCCACTACAAAAATGAAAAATTTGGTGCATAACATTGTGGTGGCCTATGTTATGTGGCTTCCCTGCAACAAAAATATCAAATATAGAGAAAGTATGCATTTTTTCAAGGATAACTATGTGTTTGTGTTTACAAGAAAGAAGTTACTTCTTCTACTTTGGTGTGACAGAGTAAATTTTGGGTTAAGGGAGTTCAAATCCTTTGATAGGTTAGGATTTGACAAGGGCAAGTGTTGACTTCTCTATTTCATTTGGTGGCTCAAGGCCATCAAATGAGGTTTGAGGGATGGGTTGAATCTATATCCCAAAGAATAAGGTTGGTATACTTCTAGAGAGATTTGAATTCTCGCTCTATTTCTACTAAACAAACATCCCCAACTAGATCCATTGATAGAGCTTGTAAAATTCATGGTCTTTTTGAATTGATGAGGTCTTTGAGGTTTTGAAATTCCTCAGTTGTATCAAAGCTACAATTCTTTGTATGTAAGCAAGGGTTTAAAACCCTAAATATTTTCATGCCTTGGTTGTTTGTTCTATTCATTTGTTGACCTAATGTATTGGCTCCCCAATCTATTAGTTATAACTTATTTCTTTCAGTGTCATGTTTTGACCGACCCCTCTTTCCTTGTGTTACCAATTTTCCCCATTGCTTTGCAAAACCTTCAAAGTATCCCTTGTCCAAATTAATCCATTTCATTGAAATATTTAATCAAATGTATTAGTTATCCTTGGTCACTATTATGTATCAAATTTTCATTCACCTAGGCATGGCCACCTTTTAAAACAACTTGTTGAGCATGTGCTAATCATTTTTCTTATATTCTGCATCCTCTGCTCAGCTTGCACCATGTGGTGGTTTCTTATTGCATCACCCACTATATTCACATCATGTTTTACTCTCTCACCATTGGTTCCCTTTGTGTGATGTGTAATGTTCAATGATCAATGACTTAGGATAAAAGATGGAGATATGACTGTCATCACATAGGTTGAATGCATTGCATTTTTGTTTCATAAAGACTAAGGATTGTATACGATGTGCAATTGGTGGAGTGTGATCTTAGCATTGATAGGTGGTAGTAGCCCACTATCCCACAATGATGTGGTTGGTCCTCTATTTATCCTAGTGGGAGTGTGGGGTGGTGATAGGTTTCTTGGTGGGACTGGGCACATCTTTTGTAAGGCATGGATTTTGAAAGCTCAGATTAAAGGGAATGATATAACAATCATCACGCAAGTAATTCACATTGCACTTTTGATTTATGCCACTCTAGGGAAATATGTAGTGGTCTTGTGTGGTGTGATGAGGGCTTCAATTTTTCAAATGTGAAGATGAAAACCAGATAGCTATTGCACTCTTTTGGTGAATCACAGTTTCATATTATGAAGTTGGTGATCAATGTGCAATGTGTGATAGGGAGTATATGTAAAGGGAATATTCTAGGGGTGAATACTGGTTCATCACATGGACTTAGTGCATCATGATTATGTTTCTTTATTTCTTAAAGGAAGGCATGATGTATTATGGTGACGTGATATCTATTTATCATAATTCTCATGGTGATCAACAATCACATTTTAAAGTTTCCTTGGGATCTGTATCTTGGCCATACATCTACAATATGATGGCCAACATTCAAACGCCAATGGTCAGCTATTCTAGTTCATGGGAAGAAGCTAGAAGTAATGGCTCAATGAAATCCTCAACTACTTAATCAAATTGGATCAATCCTGGATCATTTTTTTGCATTATTCCAATGTTGCATGCATTGTTGGATGGCACCATTACTCCTTGATGTATTGTAGAGGTTAAATTATCTTGTCAAGGTATGTTTGCGTGAATTTTGTTGCAGATTTTGTAGGTGCTCCATGCTTTCATTCATGAGGTCATCATCTTGTGGCATGCTTGAGATGTCAAAGCTTTTATGGCTTGGTTATTGCTTAGTTTTGGGGGCAATTTAGATTTTTTGAAATCTGATTGGAGTTCATCTTTTTGAAAACCCTAGTTGGGTTAGCATTAGGATTTTGAATTCATTTTTATTTATTCCTAAAATATAAAGGAAAATTTTGTGGCTATTGTGTGGGTTCAGACTTCTACTCCCTAGCCTAAGGGGTTTGGAGTAATTTTCTCCCTTCCAAGATTATGACTTCTAATTTTCTGTAAATCTTTTATTGTGTCAATTTGAATAGGTTAGGTCTTTGAAATTCAAATATGGAATGCTTTATTTTTTTCTCCATAATAACAAAAGATGACTACAATACACATTATATTTATCTCAAATTTAAATGTCAATCTATCATGCTCTCTAGCATTATACACTTTACCTTTTGAATCAATGTAATCAAGGGTTATTTGGATTCTTCAAACACATTTATTTTTTGAACTATTTTTGTGTTTGCCTATCATTCAAGGAGTGATGTAAATGCTTGCATAGAGGTATTGGAGATATTGTCATTGCCATATGGATCAATAAGGAGTGTGATAGTATTTACCTTTGCTTGGTTTCTCACTGTAAGGTAGTGAGGTTATTAGAAGCCATAGATGGTCTATTGTAGAATTTTATTTTATTCTTGACTTTGCATGGATTAGGCACTCGTCAAGGAGACTCAAAATTTTTGAAGCTAGGGTAGAATCAAATCTTCAAAAATCAAAATAAAAAACCTTTACTTTTTGTATTTTACTTTTCATGTCCATTCGCATACTACCAAGAATCATTAAGAATATAGAAGGTTTCATAGATGATTTAGCCCATCAAATTCCTTCCACCATAGTAGTATGATGATCTGTTATCAAAGGCATCATTTACATAGAGGTGTTATATGTGTATGATGTTATAGGGGTTCCCACCTTGGTTTTACAGAGCCTTAAGTGTAGAGGAGAATTTTCCAATCTATCTCTTGTTCATTGGCCACTGACCTAGGGTCTCTGAGTATAAGAAGTAGCTAGTGTTTAGGAGAATCTAGAAAATTAGTTGGAAACACCAACATAAGTGATTCCTTAATTTCCTACACATTATTCAACAAATGTAATGTACAACTCTTATATTTTTCATATACTACACTAAAAATTCCATCGCATTATTATATGTGTGGTATTTTCTACTCTTTAACCATTGAAAGTATTGTTCCTTATATTGGGCAGCTTACATAGATTTAATCAGGTAAATATCATTAACATCTATACCTTTTATGTGACATTCTTATCCTTCTCTATGTGTGATTTGTCTTTAAAAAACTCAGTTGCTATAGCTACCTCTTAACATGCATTTGATTCTCTTTTCTACTTATACTTCCCTTGCATTTTTTCTGGCTTCCATCATAGTCTAAATACCATGTATTCATTTTCTATAATGAATTTGTTTCAAATGCATTACTTAATTTTTGCAAACATGTTACTCTTAACTTCTAATGCCACCTTTATATAATTGATTTTAAAGTTGTAGTCCAATTTCAGCTCAATTTATCTCTTTTGATGATCGTTTAAATTGGATGAATAACATTTCTTTTTAGAGCATGCTAGTTTGCTATTAACTACAAAAAATTTCCAAACCATTAATGTATGCATAGTTACCAAACATGATCAATTTTTGATAGCAAGAATATATGGAGCATGGTTTTATACATAAATCTTCTATTTCCTACTTCATAGTCGATAATATTTCATTTCTTGAATAAGCATACTACCTAACCTTTTCTCAAGGTATCATTGATAATCACAAATTTATCTTCCAAAATAAGAACTTTTAGAATTGTGTTGAAGTTTCTTCTCTATTTATTTGGTCAAGGGATCCTAACTTGTTCTAACCATTCAAACCTTTTGCTAATAGCTTCTATAGCTTAGCCTTCAATTCCAACAACTTTGTTGTGGTCATAATAAAAATTTGTTATAAGGGTTTTGATCCAAGAACCATGTCTTAGGAGAAGTCAAAAAGTTTTCTTAGGCTCCGAATACATCATCGAATTTTGTTGAATAGGGTACTTATCTGTATCTTGATCTTTTCTTGATCCATATACTTTTCTTCTTTCCAAAGTTAGTGTTTCCAAAAACATCAAATCATCATAAAAGTTGAACTCTTGGTATTCATCTATTTCCTTGAAATTGATTGAATTGATTTAACATTCTTGTTAGCTTTCTATAGTTGAATGATTGTTACTTGTCTTTCTTACCCTCCCTAGGTATATCTTGCAAATACTTTTTGTTCCCATGCGATCTAATTATTCTTCTGATTTAGCAACATACTCTTCTTCCATATCCAGTTTACCTTTGGTACTTCTTCCAATGATAAAAAAAGGGACCAAAAAAGATTTACTTTCATGGACAATCTTGTAAGTTCAATTTGAACTTCAACCCAAACTATACTCTATCTGAGCTCTTGTTTGGATTTTTTTTTAATGTCCAAGTTTTTGGCCTTACAACCATCCTCTTTGAGAAATTTCCATCCAAAATTATTGGTGACTTCATTTTTCTCATAACCTTAGTCACTTCAAGGGTTGTTTGATTCCTTTTTACCATTTCTAAGTCTCAACTCTGAATTATCCATGCCCATCTTGGTTGGTGGTATCATGCCAATTTTCATCTTTACCTTTGATATTTTCTTCCTTTTTTGACCCATTATAGTCTCTGACCTTTATCCTAAGGTACCAACTCCCATTCTTGATTTCAATTATTATTGCTAGATCTTAATCTTATTTGAATTAGGTTTTTCGAAAGGTTATCCTACCTTTTGGATTTGCCATAGTTGATTCTAATTCATGAAATTGTCGACTTTTCAACTTCTTGAAGTTTTCATTTATGCTTTCAATTTGTTTCTCCAATTTAAAATTTGCATCAATAAGCATAAATCATATTTGTAGATTCATAGTATCCTTATTTAATCATAATCTTTGACTCTTTGCAACTACATGTTGCTATTATAAAGATGGATCACTTTGGTTCTTTCTCACCCTTGGAGTAATATATATAATTTTAAAGGGTGGACAAACTCATAGGTGATTATCCATAACATTCCTCCTAACCCCAGTTTCATATCTTCCCTAATCCAATCCCGAATCTCTATATGAGATTTTGATTTAGGAGTTTTACACTCTGGAGATGATTCTTCCTTGTCCCAAGGCTAGACAAGCTTTTTAGAAAATTGACTTTCTTACTTTTTCCCTTGTTCTTCTTTTCCTTTCCATCTTGGCATAAATTTTTTTCAATATCAACCATTGATAATGTCTATAGAAAACTCTTCATAATGATCTCATAGGTCCAAGTGTTAAACCTGGTAGGTCTGATAGCACATATAACATACCCCAAATTTACCTCACAATTTTTTTTCTGTTTTATCTTGGAAAAGTAAATAACCCAAATGCTCATTATCATGATCATAAAAAATTATCCTTTTCATTGTCATAAATTGTATCATTACATAATCTGCAATAAATGAAATTCATCTTTCAAATAAATTTCAAAAATTATTTAATATCATAAACATATACACATTATAACTCACCTAAGTTCAGTGGTCCAGTGGTTGAAGTGTCCACCTATGGATCACACTCCTTCCATTTTGAAAAAATAAAAAATTAACTGCAAGAGGGAGAGCATCATCCAAGTGCTTTTCCCCCAACCATGGAATTATTGTGGTCCCTCACACATCTACCTAACTGGTAAGATGGTCCTCCCCTTCAATGATGAGATTGGTATGTAAACCATAATAATGAATATCCAAGTATTTGGTGTTGTGTCGTACATATCTAGTATGAACATACAAAGGATTTCTTCCAACTAGCATGACACTACTGACTAGTATGCAATCTTGGATCACAGTGAACCGACAAGGTGTATGCACGACATTTACACCTACTCTAGCCAAAGATTCTATATATAAAATTCCACTTCTATGAGTGGATTTGTATGTTCACCCACCCTTACTTGACTTGGAAACCACAATGACCATTGAATCTCAAGGGTTACATCCACAATCAAGGTTTAACAAAAGTGATAACACACTAATAGTAACATCATAGACCTTAAAGGCTTGACACATCCAATAGATCACCCTTTTCTATAGTTTTAAGGTTTTCCCAAAGATTATCAACCACAAACAAGGTTTCATCCAAATTGATGACTCATAAATATTGAATTAATAGTCCAAATAAGTTTAACCACAATCACCTAAATACTTTGTTACATGCTTGTAACACTCTAGGTCAGACTTCTACCTCCTATTCAAGATCTATCATTTTAATTCTAGAAGTAGATACTCTCTTACTTAAATACATAATCAGCTAATACTAATGACTCCACACCATTGAATTAGACACATCTGGTCTTAATCTAAAACATAGTCAATATGTATAATAAATCAAAATTAAACTTGATTCAAGAGAATTAATTCTTTGTATTGATTTTTTGACTCTTGGTTGTCATACCTAATATGGTTACATCCCTCTGGGGCACCATAACCATTTTTTTTTATCCTTGATATTAAATAACCTATAATTTTTTGTAATAATATCCCATAATATGTTAGCATAATAAGCTATCAACTCCTAATTATTATTATAATAAACATTTGACTAATCTCTAATTCCCCCATGGCCCTTTATCCTTCACATAATTTGAACAAGGTTCCTATGTTTGTGAATAATTGAGCAGTCATATTTCATTTCTCTTATTATGACACACATATGTGCACATATATAAGTGTAGGACAAGTTTATATCTAACTTGGAGGACATTTTCAACTTGGGAGGAGTCAGTGCTCCTGCATCGTAAAGTCTCCTCGCATTACAAATTTGGATTACCAAGATGTATAGTCCTCTTCTTAAGACTCTGGTATAAATTATTCCTTGTTGTTCCCTATTGGAAAAACAATCTCAACACTGATAGCTTGAATTTCTAAGATGCCACCATAATGAAAAAGGAAACCCCCCTATGACCAATTACTATAAAAATCAAAACAAAAAAGCATTGTCCTATTATGGAGGAAGGTAGTCCCATCAACATATCTAATGGTCAAGGATATTTTTGGTTGTGGGCTCTTCTTTGGAGTCTAAAATTAAATAGGTTATTTCCTCCTTAGATTTGGAGGTTGATGATTTTGAGGATGGGGAGTTCATCCCTCATCTTGAGGAGTCTAAGGATGACATCCATACTAAGGACCAAGTGGAGTTTCTATAGACTAGGGCTATGAAAGAACAGTTTGAGGACACTAAGGTGGAGTCGGGCCATGGTGATGAGAAGGAGGAACTACATGTTGAAGTGGAGGGTGATGATGATAAGGAGGACCCAAAAGCTAATGATGAAGATATTGATTTTGAAGATGGTAATCAAGATGCAAATAAATATAACCAAGTGGATGAAGAAGAGTTTTTTGATGATCCTCTTGACAATGATGATAAGGAGGTTGACAAGGATGAAAAAGTTGATAAAATGGGTAGTGAGAAGGATTTTCCTTCTCATATTAAATCTCAAATGGAAAATTTACAACATACTATCAAGGATATGAAAATAAAGATTGATACTAGCAATGAAAAAATAAAAAGAATGGAAATGGCTATTTGCAGTCTCTCTTCAGTCACTGATAGAATTATGTTGAAAGTGATCATGGGGATTGTGTTAGGAAAATCTAAAATAAATAAGCAAAAAAAGAAACTCTGCAAAAATAAAGATCCTCAAGTGGCTAAATCCAATAAAAAAAGAAAGAAGGTCTAGACTAAAGAAGATTGGGAGGCATCATTGGATGCTCTACAAAATAATTGGGATCTAATTAGTTAAGTTTCCCTTGGGTCCTTAGTGTTGTTCTTTTTTGCTGGTGGCGTTACTATCTCATTTTCTTTTTTTCTTTTTTGTTATTTTGTCTCTTGCGGGCATGCATGTGTCTATTTTAATTTATGTTTGATGTTGTTTTAAATGATTAAGTCAGGGCCCTTTCCTTGGTTACTTTATCAAAAACATATAGAATATAAGGTATTGAAAAATTATTACTCCCTTTACATACTAGGATCTAGGAGTTTTTCTATTTAACCATACAAATATTTACCTAGTTTACACACATGTCTCTTTTCTTAGTCATTTAAAACCTTTGTATATATATATATATATCTTATTGAAGATCATTATTTAGGACTATATTTTTAACATCCATTTGGTGGATATCCTACATATTGTGGGCCACTAAGGAAATAATAATTATTTCAATAGTATTGTTTTTCCACTCAAGGAAAAGGTTTCAGCATAAATAAACCAATCATTAATCGAAGCCCCTCTTAACTAACCTTTCCTATATTTAACAATTTCACCATTGGATTTATTTTTAAACTTATATAGTGAATTAAAATCAACAAAATATCTATTTGAGGGTGGAGGTGAAAGATCCCAAATCCTATTTTTAATGAAAACTTCATAGTCTAATTAAATTGCATCCCTATACCTCCTGTATGTTAGCTTCTTCAAAATTTTGAGGTTTACTTCCATACAAAGTCATAAGACATGATATGTATGCTCACATTGACCATTTTAGATGAGGAATGATTCTCTATGTTATCTTATTGAATTAATTTTAGAATCCACTCATGTCTTTTATCCCTCCCTCTTAAATTAATCAAAGTGAGTTTGGTCATTCTCTTAATAAATAGAGTATTCTTCATAGGTTTCAATATGTTGCATTAATAATAAGGATTTTTTAAGTATATGATTTCTACTCAGTATATAATTCCATTTTTGAAAGGTCATATAGCCTTATTAATTTAATTATTCCTTCATATCCTACATAGATATGCTTTAAAGAATTTGAATTGAGTTTCTTTCTTTATTTTTAGGTATGAATAATGAAGTAGAACTACCAAGTATTTTTAGGTTGGAGAAAATAGTTTATTTTTATCCCACATATTCAAAGGTGTTGATATTTTAATTCCTTTAAATTAATCCTATAAATAATTTTAAAGGTTATATTCATTACATTATCCCATACAAACTTAAGTACATCCATAGAATGTATCATGAATTTAACTATTTTCATGATTGTTCTATTTTTCCTTTCTAATACACCATTTTATAAAGAATATGGATTTTTAATTTCTCTATAAATCACACAAGAGATATAAAATTCCTCAAAATCTCTATATACATGTACTTTATTTCATAGATGTTCTCAATTTTTTAGTTTAAGGATAGATTGATTTTCAACTAAGGCTCTAAATTATTTGAATTTAGAGAGAACTTGACATTTAAATCAAGATATTATTCCCATATCATTTAGGTGTAATCATAAAAAAAAATAAAAATTAGGACATATAGAGATCAACAAAGAGATGTAACTTGTAAAGTTTCCATTACTTCACTATGGACCAATTCTAATGTATTAGAGAAATAATTACTTTGACTTTTTCTAAAAGGTAAAATGTGTTGTTTACCTAATAGAAAACATTAATAAAAATCTATATTACTTTTAATTTTAGATACCTTAATCACAAGGTCATGACATAGCATATCATTGTTTTTTAATATTTAAATGTCCTAATATTTCATGTCAAAGTTGAGTATCATCTTTGGTTAAAGTATATAAGAAAGCTTTCTTGAGAAACCACTAAAAATTAAAAAAATCCATTCCTTTGAATGTCTTAGACAATTCTAAATTCATCGTATTTTTTTGATAAAGTAAGTATCTAAAAAAAAGAATTTTATAGTTTTATTTTGTTAGTTGAGAATAGAAAAGGATATTTTTCTTGATTAAAATATCTTATAATATTATTATATATGTTAGCTTTAGTTTTTCCTTGTCATTCTATAATGTAGGTATCTTCTAGATATAATTTCTCATTATAATGCAATATTTGATAGAATAACTTATGTATACATCATATTCATTGATGTATCACTGTCTATGATTCATTCATTATTAATAGAAAAAGAAAGGGTAGCAGAAGTAAATTGTTTGATTTTAATTTTGATCAATTATATTATTACTAATTATTAATATTAGTGTATTCTATTGTCTTGAGTTTCTCTCTAACTACAATAATACTATATTTATACTTTTGTATAATTTAAATCTCTATGAAAAATGCCAATTTTATATCTTCTCTTTACTTTTGATCAACTACTTTTTTTTTTTGAGAGATTGCTAGGGGATGGCTCCTTCAGCCTCAGACAAGGTTTGTTAGGGGCATCCGCACTCCTAGCTCGCTCTCTTCTCACCGGTCGCATTGCAAGGGTGGCCATCAGCTTGTTTGCAGTGGGGCGCGGCTTGTTGTTGTGATCTCAGTGTGTGGAATGGGCTTGGTGTTCTGGTTTCCTACTGCCCCTATTTCTCTTTCCTCAGGTGGTGGCATGCTGGTGTTGGGGAAAGTTGCTGTGGCATGCTGCATTTACGGGTGGAGTGTGGCTGGGGTGAAGGTGGCTTTGGTGTGGGGGACGTATGTGGTTTGTGTGGTTTTTAGTGTAACAGTTGGTGGTTTTAGTGTACCCTCACCAGAGGTGGTGTGGGCTTGCATGATTCTTTTTCCTTTGGGTGTTCTTTGTGTTCCTTTGGGGCTCCTGTGGGGTTGCATGATAGATTAGGGCTCTCCTTTTCCTTTATGTTGCACGGGGAATCTTCTGAGGTTGGCCCCAAAATGGATTGCCTCGACATTTGCCATTCTAATCCTCTGGGCTGTGGCTCAAAGGTCTTTGATAAATAATATTTTCTCAAGGGAACCTAGAAGGATTGAGACGGGATCAACAAGAGGGCCTTAGAATTCATAAGATTAATGGGTGCTTTGAACTAAGGTAAAGAGAGGCCTCTAATGTAGTCATTTCAATGGAGATGATGGTCAAGACATTGATTATTATTCTAGACATTCTCTTTATTGTAAAATTTGGTTTGGAAAATTTCTTTGCAATTTTTGGACATGTGGGCTCAAAAGACATGGATGCCTGAGGGTGAGATGGAGATCTGTCTCCTAGAAAATAACTATTTCATGGTTACTTTTGACTGTCTGGCTGATCGGAATAGGGTTTTTGAAGGGGGGTCGTACTTCTACAACTAGGTGGGCTTGTTTATTAAGCCATGGCATGTTGGTTTCAACCCGGTGGAGGAACTTTCGAATCGGGTTCCGGTTTGGGTTCATCTTCCAAGGCTCCTTGTGGAATGTTGGTGCGAGGATGTGTTGTACCTTTTAGCCTCGAAGCTGGGGAAACCTGTGGGTTCATCTCAGCAAACACAATTCAAAAAGGTAATGACTTTTGCTCGGTTCTATGTAGAAGTTGATTTAAGTAAGCCATTGCTAGACTCCTTAGAAGTGAGTGCAGGTGATTATTCATGGGTGCAACAGCTTGATTATTAAACGCTTCATTTTCGATGTCATTTCTATCATGAGTATGGCCATCTCCAGCGCAGGTGTCCAAAGGCCAAGCCCTTGGAGGCCCAACCTCCTTTGCCTTCAAACAATACGCCCAAAGTGGATAAGGGAAAAGATCCCATTTTGGGTTTCAATGGTAAGGAAGATGGTTTTATTCCCGTTAGAGGCCGAAATAAAAATAAAGGTCATAAAAGGACTTTGAAGGACAGACAGGAGGAGGACACCTTTAATAGGTTCGAAGTGTTGGAGGATCTTACTCAGCAGGAGGTGAACCCAGGTTTTTTAGATCTAGATCATGGGACTTAGGATATTGATCAGCATGACCCTTCGGTTGTGGCTATGCATGCTCCCCAACAGGAGGCAAGTTCGGATGTGCCTTGCCTAGAAGAGGTTGGGAAAGATCCTGGATAGGTAAAGCTCAATTCAGAGGTGATTATGACACCGCATGTTGATGGGACTTTGGTTCTAGAGACAGTTCAACAGGTGGGGGTACAGGATGTGTTGGGTCGTAGTGCTGAGGTAGTGAAAGATGTTGTGGATAAGGATCACCTCTTGTAGAAAGTGGGTTTAGAGGTGGGTAAGAAGAATAGTAAGACATCCTCTTAGTTGGGTGTTTTGTAAAAAGTTCTCAAGAAGGGGGGGCCAGAGAAAATTTCTAAGCTGGGAAGGAAGAAGAATGAGGAAAAGATTAAGATGATAGGGGAGACTTTGGTGGAATCGGGGTCAGTCAAGACTCTGAACTAGAATTTTTCATGCTCCTTGAAATGATAGTTCTCTCCTGGAATGTAAGGGGCTTGAACAGTGGCCCTAGACAAAAAGTTGTTCAGGATTTGATCAGGAGTCATTCGCCTGATGTTTTTTTTTTGTAGGAGACTAAGCTCTCTGTGGAGGGTATGATGGATTTAGTTCCTAAGCTATGGCGGAATGGTGATTGCCAATGCATTGGTGCTCAGGGGTCTTTGGAGGGGTGGCGTGCTTATGGAACCCGCAGAAGATCTACCCCCTTTGGTGGGTGTCTTTTAAGTCCTCCCTTTCCTTGGTGGCCTCTTGTTTTATGACAGGGGAAACAACTCTCTTCTCCAATGTGTATGCACCTGTGGAGTTGCAGGGTAAGCAACTCTTGTGGTCCAACATTCGTTTAGTTCGTAGCTTATTTCCTTATCATCCTTGGATTATTGGAGGTGATTTTAATGCTATCACGGAGCTTGCAAAGAAGCAGGGTGGTATTGCAAGGCTAGAGGCTTCTGCGATGCTGCTTCAAGACAATATCTCTGCTTTGAATCTTGTGGATATCAAGTCAGGCAATAGCCTTTTTACTTCGAATAATAGAAGAATTGGAGAGGATTCTATTTTGAAAAGACTTGATAGATTTCTGGTGTCTAGTTTTTGGTTGGGGGACAGATGGATGACTAGCTCTGAAATTCTGGATGGTCGAGGCTCTGACCATTGGCCTATTAAACTGGTGATTGATAAGCCTCAGCGGTGTGCTAGACAGAACTTTAAGTTCCAACTCATGTGGCCTCGGGATGAATCTCTTCATGATCTTCTCCCCGGCTGGTGGGATCAGGGGAAGCCAGCATATGGCACTGCGATGTACTCTTTCTCAAAGAGGCTTTAGTTTATTAAATACAGTTTGAAAAGATGGAATAGGTAGCATTTTGGTAATTTGTTTCAGGAAAAACAAAAGACACAAGATAATCTTGACCTTATTACCAGACAGATTCGAGATCAAGGCCTCTCAGAGGAGCTGAGCCTATTTGAGTGTGCTGCAACAAAAGAGCTTGAGGAATGGGAGTTAAGAGAGATCTTCTGGAACAGAAGTCCCGCATTGAATGGCTTCAGGCTAGGGATCGAAACACTTCTTTTTTCCATAACTCTGTTAAATATCGGAGACAAGGTAATGCTATATCTTCTATTTTGTTGCTTGATGGAGAAGCTTTGACCTCTTCTGCTTCTATTTCTGTGGAATGCATTCAGTATTTTTCTACCTTATTCTCTGAGGATTCACCTCCTACGGAGGAGGAGGAAGCAAGAATTTTAGATTGTATCCCGAAGTTGGTGAATAATGAAATGAATGATTCATTGCTTGCCCCTATTACCTTGTCGGAACTTGAGAATGTTGTGTTCTAGATGAAGAGAGGTAAAGCTTCTGGGCCTGATGGGTTCCCTGTTGAATTTTTTCAGGAGTTCTAGGAAGTGGTTAAATTGGACCTTTTAGAGGTTGTTCAGGAATCCTATATGAATAAACAAATGTTGAAGTCCCTAAATGCTACTTTTTTAGCTCTTATTCCTAAGAAGGAGGGAGCTAATTCCTTGGATCTATTTAGGCCTATTGCACTATGTAATGTTGTGTATAAAATTATTACTAAGTTGATTGTGGAAAGGCTGAAACCTTGGCTCGATGGTCTAATCTCTGAGGAACAGGGGGGTTTTGTTGCTGGCAGATAGATCATGGATGGGGTGGTTATTACTGCTGAGGTTATTCACTCTATGGAATCCTCAAAAGATAAATCTATGTTTATTAAGTTGGACATGGCTAAAGTGTATGATTGTGTTAAATGGAGCTTTCTGTTTAAAATCCTGGGAGCTTTTGGCTTTGCTGAGGGTTGGATTGAATGGGTTAGGAGTTGTCACTTCCTCTTCCTTTTTCTGTGCTTATCAATGGAGAACCCATTTGCTTTTTTGGTGCTTCTAGAGGCCTCAGACAGGGAGATCCCTTGTCCCCTTACTTGTTCATCCTTCTTGCGGAAGGCCTGGGACGGCTCATCCATGCTTAGGTTGCTAGCGGCGTGATTCAGGGATGGAGATAGGGAGAAGATATTCCCCCCCAGTCTCATCTTCAATTTCTTGATGATATGGCCTTGATGGGCAGGGCAAAGGTTGAGGAGGCTCTCAATTGGCGCAGTGTGTTGGATAGTTACTTAGCTGCTTCTGGACAGTGCATAAATGAGGGGAAATCCTTCATCTATTTCTTTCACACTCCTAAGAGTATTCAAAGGAGAATTGCTGGTATCCTTCGGTTTTAGATAGGCTCGCTCCTTTTTTCCTATCTTGGAATCCCTCTTGTTGTTCGTTCTCTCCCCAAAAGGTTTTGGCAAGAGACTCTTGACAAGTTTCAAAGATTGGTCAATCATTGGACTTGTAGGTGGCTGTCCTCAACTGGTCGCGTGACTCTTCTAAAGTCGGTGGTCCAGGCTCTCCCTCTTTATAGATGTTTTACTTTTTCTGCTCCTTCAAGCTTTATTAAAGATCTTGAGAAATTGTCTCGCCAGTTTATGTGGGTTGGCAATCTTCTTCATAGTAAATGGAGTTTGGTGAAGTGGGATGTTGTTTGTAGGCCAAAGCAGGAGGGGAGTCTTAGTGGTCTACGATGAACAGATTTGAATGGGTAGGCCTTGGCTGCTAAGTTGTATTGGCGTTGGTGCTCTCAACAAAACATGTGTTGGGCTAAAATTCTGACCTTCAAATATTTGGGGGCAGTGGAAAGTCAGGAGGTTGTTAGATTCAGTTTGGAGGGGAAAGGTTCTATGATCTAGAGTACCTTGAAATGAGGTGCCAAGCTAGTTAAACATGGCCTTTTTTGGATTTGTAATGAGGGTCGGGATGCTCTTTTCTGGCATGATTCTTGGGATGGACATCCTCCCATTGTGTCCTCGCATCCCCACCTTCACGATTTGTGTCTGATTTTCACGAAGGCGAGATGGAGTCATGTGGCTGATTTCAAATCTCAACATCTTTTGGGTCAGATTTATGTGTCCAGGTGGAAGGACCCCTTGGATTGGCCTCCTAGTGGTGCAGCGGAGGATCGTCAAGAGCTTGTTAAGATTTTATCAGGTCGTGTCTGTAATTCTCTTCACAGAAGCGATGTGCTTGCTTGGGGGCCTAATTTGAAAGGAAAATTTTTGGTTGCCTCTGGCTATCAGGTTTTGGATAAACATGTTTTTGGGAGCTCCCAGGTTTCTTGGTGGAAGCATGTTTGGAATAACTTTGCTTGGCCTAAATGTAATTTCTTCTCTTGGCTTGTGGCTCAAGGTGTCTTACTTGGGACAATCTTTGGAAGCGTGGGTTCTAGGGCCCCTCCATGTGCATTCTTTGTGGTCAACATGAGGAATGCTTATCACATCTCTTTTTTCAGTGTTCTTTTGTTAAGACTATTTGGAATTACTAGTGGAATCTTTGGAGCACACTGTGTTGTCATGCCTCTTCTTTGGAGGACTTCTGGAGGAGACAAAGCTCTCCTCCTACCACAACCTCTTTCCTAAAAATTGCTTGGAGCATTGGTACTAGTTTGATTGTTTGGAAAATTTGGTTGGAGCGTAACAAAAGAATCTTCCTGGATAAAAAATTGCTCATAGGGCAGCTTTGGAGGTGAATTCTTGGGGCTCTGCAGGAGACTTTGACTGCTAAGTGTGACTTGTCTATGCCAATTGATCCTAGAGACTTGGGTGTTGTAAATGCTTTGGGTCTTGCCACAGGGGACAAAAGTACTTGTAGCAAGGTGCATCATAGGCGTGGGTGGGAGAGGGTTGCTCGTGAGGGATTTTGGTGCCCGCCTGCTCTAGGTGAACTAAAAATTAATACAGATGGGTCGTCTAGGGGTAATCCTGGGAATGCAGGGGTTGGAGGTATATGTAGAGACAACCTTGGAGTGGTGGTTTTTTTCTTTTCTATGTATCAGGGTTTGCAAACTAATAATCTTATGGAGGCGAGTACTATTCTCTTAGTGATTGAGCATGTGGTTGCCCTTGGTTGGCGACAGATTGTTTGTGAAGCTGATTCTCAAGTTGTTATTGATATGTTGAATAAACATAATTTGGAAGATGCGAATTGGCAGCTAGTTGTGGTTGTCAAACAAATTGTTTCTCTGTGCTCTTCTTTGGAGTCCATTGTTTTCCACCATATTCTGCGGGAGTGGTATAGGGTGGCTGATGGGCTGGCTAGATGGGCATCAGAAAGGACTGATTCTTGGTGTGTGGATGATTGGGGCAATCTTCCTATTGATTTGGCCCCTGTTCTTGAGGAATGGGTTGCTGAGGATATGAGGTGTTTCTTGGGTGTGAATTAATTCCTGTTGTCTTTGGCCACTTGTGGCTTCTTTCTTTGGACTTTGTATTGCTGATTATGGTTCAATAAAGTTTTTACCCTCTTTTTATTAAAAACTACTTTTTTTTCATCTTGAAATTATTATTATAATTCTTATAAAATGACAACCAAAAAATTCATTACTAAGAATTCTACATCATTGAATTGTTGTATTTCAAATATTAAAAATGAATCTAATAATTTCATAAGCATGAATTATTATAAATTGCATTATATAGAATTTTTTTTAACAATACAAAGATATAAAATCCACATATGTATAATCAATTTTACAATTTGTCATGAAACATGGCTTTCCCAATGCATGCTACACTTTTTATAATTGAAATAAACTTGTAAACATCATAGGTAAATAAATTCCATGGAAATATAAAATAAATTTATAATAGAAAAAAATGCATTGAATAAATTTACTTCCTATGTTCCTATGTGTAAAATAAACAAGATTTTGAAGGGTGTTAATATATTTTAGGCCTATCATTTAAGAATGAAGAAAATTTACTATGTTAGATTCTTGTGATCCTACACATAAATATATTATGTTAAATGTTAAAATATATGTGTAGGTGGGGAAGTGGTAAGCTCAAAAGAAGATAGTTTTTTATCTTAGTTGTGTATACTAGATACTACTCATTATCTAATTTTTTTTTGTTTGGTTTATAAGAAGAGACTGGTAAATGGTTGTTCTTGACTATTTATTGTCTCTAAAAAGGGTCTATTAGTTTTTAACTAGAATGATATTGGTTTATTATAAGTATTCAATTTTGTACTATGTTGTAGTAGTTTGATACTTGAGTCTTATGATTATATAACACTCCAAAATTTCTTTGTAGCATAATTATGAGATGCAATGGCTTCCAACCCACCATATTTTTTAATACACCTTGGTCACCATTATACCCTTGATAAGAAATTTGAATTTTTTGTAGTTTTTTCATGATTCAAATTATTTTGCTTTTCCTACGTTATAAAAACACTCCTTACCACAAGTGTTACTTGTAAGATCATCATGATGACATCAAAGCTTCCATGACTAGTTTAACCACTACCCTATAGGTTTCCAATATTTCATCATGTTCTCATGACTATTGTGGTAGTTTTAAGACTAAAAGTTTATTGTGTAACTAGTGATTGCATCTAACATATTAGAAAATAAGAATTTGAAACATTTTATCTTCCTCTTTTAAATGATCACATTCTCCTATCTTTTAAATCTTTTAACTAATAATTATTTGACTCTTACCTCTTTTAAA
>VDFB02000003.1:205709551-205835876 GCA_007258455.2 Sequoia sempervirens | reverse complement strand
GGAATCTTACACATCCAATGATTACAACCTAGCCAAGACATTAAAAGAATTTGACCTATCTGATACCTTGACCAAAGTCCCTGACAATACTTTCATTTTTGTCTTATCCGCCCATTCATTGAACCTTGGAAATACTAATGATGGCATGCCCTTAGTGTATCTACAATTGATAGATTGGGACCAACAAGGACCTCCAACCTTAGATGTATTTGAAAATGATGAAGCAATCATCAAGTTCATGGGATTACACGAGGGAATTCCTAATCGAGATCATAAAGCTAGTTTTACCATGGAATTAGATAACATGACCTATTTTGGGGAGTTTGTCCACCCCTACAATCACAAAACTAAAAACAATAAAACAAAAAAAGAAAGGTCTCTAGGTGAAAACTGCAAGGAACCTCTAGACCATGAAATAGTAAAAATAAAGGACACATCCAAGGGTGAAAACATCTCAGAGGTTCCCAGGGATGGAGGGTTGGACCTACTTCCCATAAACCAAGAGAAATCACCTATGCTCATTGAAAAATCTATCAAAGTCAACACAGGTTTGGATGAAAATCCCAAAATTGTCCACTTTGTAGCATCATTGAAAGAGACAAAATAGCCAGAATCTCATGCCTTTTTCATAAAATGAAAAATAAAATTTTCTTTGTCTTATGCCGTTATGCCTGGTCTAGATCATGAGTTGGTTTTACATCATTTTCCATTGTTCCCTGATGCTAAACCAATCAAGCAAAAAATCAGGGAAATGTATCCACAAATTTCCCTATTGGTCAAGGCTGAGTTAAAGAAGTTATTGGATGTTGGCTTCATTCAACCTATCAATTATGCTAAGTGAATTTTTGATCTAATATTAGTGACAAAGCTAATAGGAGGAATCTGCATATGTATTGATTTCCAAGATTTGAACAAGGTGTGTCCAAAAGATGACTTCCACCTACCAAATATTGACATTATCATGGACTTAATGATAGGCTACGAGAAGCTATCCCTCATGGATGGTTTCTCAAGATACAATCAAATTAAGATAGCTCCTAGAGACCAACACAACACAACCTTCACATGCCCTTGGAGAACATACTATTGGAATGTCATGCCTTTTGGATTGAAAAATGTTGGGGCTACATATCAATGCACCATGATCATGATCTTTCATGACCTCATGCACACTATTATGAAAGAATACATGGATGAACTATTAGCCAAGTCATTAACATGGAGTGATCATCTGCGAGTATTATAAATTTTTTTGAAGAGGTTAGAAGAATACAAGGTACAATTGAATCCTAAGAAATGAGTACTTGGGGTAACATTGGGAAATCTCCTATGATACATTATTTCCAAAAGAGGTATTGAAGTCGACCCTACCAAATTAGAAGATATCATAGACATACCACCACCTACCAACATAATTCAACTATGAATATTACAAGGAAAGCTCCAATCCATCTGAAGGCTCATCACACAGCTCATAGACAAATGTCAACTATTCCAACACTTGTTAAGAAAAGTTGTACCATTTATGTGGACAAAAAAATGTCAAGAAGCTTTTCAAAAAATAAAGGATTACTTGTTAACACCACTAGTCCTAATTCCATCTTTCAATGGAAGACCTCTTATACTCTACATATTAGCAACTACATCAGCGCTGGGGGCATTGCTTGCATAGAATGATGATGAAGGTGGAGAAAGAGAAATTTACTATATCAGCCATACACTTCTGGGATATGAACTCAACTACATCCCTATCGAACATTCCAATCTTGTATTGGTTTTTACCACTCAAAGAATTAGGAATTATATTTTGAACCATTAGACAAAGCTCATAGCCAAAATAGATCCATTGAAGTATCTTCTCAGCAAAGCAACTTTGATAGGTTGGTTAGCTAAATGGGTGATGATACTAAACCAATATGACATTCAATATGTTGGACATAAAGCCATAAAAGGATAAGTCATAGCCAACCAACTCATAGATTCACCTAAGAAAGTAGATCATCCATTGGTTTCCTATTTCCTAGATGAGTCTATATTCACACTTCAAACTTTAGCCACATGGAAGTTATACTTTGAAGGATCCAACACAAGTCACAGTTCAAGAGCAGGCATATTTTTTGTCACACCCAAAGGAAATACCATACCCAATTCATTCAGGTTTTCTTTCTCTTACACCAAAAAAATAGCAGAGTATGAGGCTTTACACATAGGACTTCACGTGGCTATCAAATGGAAGATCACAAGCCTTCATGTGTATGAGGACTCACAACTAGTTATCCAACAAGTTAATGGTGACTATAACACAAAGGATGAAAAGCTAACTCCTTATAAGTGGATGGTTGAAAGTTTCAAGAAGTACTTTGAAGACCTTATCTTTTGGTAGGTCCCTCAAATTCAAAACAAGGTAGTCGATGCAATGGAAATAATTGGTTCTCTCTTGGATATCCCAAAAAATGTGTCGCAATATGAGTTCTTGGTAGAGAAGCTATTGATCCCTGCCTTTGATATTATTGAGTTTGAGATGGTATGTGAACTTGTTGGTCCTAACTCCCCTTGTACCAAGAAATTTATTACTACTTATATGACCAAGTTATTTCCCATGACCTATCCACCAATCAATGCAAGACTTTCATTTGCAATACTTCTAGATACGACATCATCGGTGACACTCTTTATCATCAAAGCCTAGACAACACCCTCCTATGATGAAGCACAAATGAACTTATGAGAAGTAAATGAAGGTATATGTGGAGCCTACTCTAGTGGTTTGAATCTAGCTAAGAGGATCATGCATGTTGGATACTACTAGCCCACAATGGAATGTGACACATACCATTTTTTCAAGAAATGTCAGCAATTTCAAATTCATGGAGACCTAAAATATATGCCAGCTCAAGAATTTTAGTTGATCACATCACCATAGACCTTCTTCCAATGGGGACTTGACCTCATAGGTAAAATCCACCCCACCTCATCTATAGGTCATAAGTTCATTATCACAGTGACCGAGTAATTCACCAAATGCATTGAAGCTATTCCCATGACATACATTACCGATAAACTATTGGCCCCCATAGTTGTCGTTGCACCAAAAGATTGACCTGTTAATGCATGATACAATTGCCAGAGTTAACGGATCCACAAGAGGCAGTTAATCCATGTCACAAATCTCAAGGGGAGTGCTGACCATCTGCCAACAATCTCCCCCTCAGCATTACCCAAGGTTATTCAAACCTGACACCTTTGGCTCTGATACAACTTGTTGGCCCCATGTTTGCTATTGCACCAAAAGGTCAACCTGTTAATTCCCAATACAACTGCCAGAGTTAATGGATCGATGGGATGTGGTTAAGCTATGTCACGAATCTTGAGGGGAGCACTAAACATCTGCCAACACAAAAAAAATTCAAAATTTATTCTTAATTACATCATTTTTTGGTATGGTGTCCTACAATCCATCATCATTGATAATGATCACCCTTTTAAGAACCAAGATGTCCATCAAATATGCTAGAAATTCCATATCCATCATAACTGCCACCCCATACTACCCACAAGGTAATGGCCAAGTTGAGGCATCTAACAAAACCATCATCAAAATCCTCAAAAAGATTGTCAGTCACGTTGGTTGTGACTAGTACCTTCAACTTAATCCCACCTTATGGGCTTATTGCACTAGTATCTGCACTCCCACAAGAGCCACACCATATTCCTAATATTTGGTTTTGAGGTCATGTTACCTATTGAGGTTGAGTTTCCTTCCTTGAGGGTATCCATGCAAGGGCTCATTGATGATGAAGAATATCATGTATCCAAACTACATGACTCAAAACTGTTAAATGAGCAGAGACAAAACAAATTGGTCCATTTACAAGCTTATCAAAATCATCGCCATCATTGCTACATCAATAAGATTTTGGTCCAACACTTTGAAATTGGTGACCTATTTTTAATGGAAAATCCTAAGAATCAAGCATAACAAGAAAAGATAGAAAAGTTTTAACCTAATTTGGCTGGGTCCCTCTATCATCACAATAGTATATAGGTCTGGGGCATATCAGCTTTCAACTCTTGAAGGTCAACCATTGTCAGAACCTATCAATATCTTGCACTTGCAAAAATTCTACACCTAGCTTCAGAGAGCCATGCCAAAACCTAAAAAAAAAATGAAAAATGAGAAAAATTATCACCCTGATGAAAACTTGGAAAATAGGCATCTTGGTTACACCAAAAAAATCATAAAATCAAGAAAATAGTAAAGATAAATAATCCATCCAATAGTGAAAACTACTTCAGTGGCACTTTGAATAAGTACCATGGTGAAAACCTAGCAAATAGGTGCGATGTGTAGTCGATCTTTGCTCCATCATCTAGCATCATTCTATCTAGTTCCCCCCCTCACTAATAATAATTCACTTTCACAATCTTGTGCATCATCCATAATAATGCTTTGTTGTCCTTCCCATAGCTTGGAACAATTGGCATTTCACATCTTTTTCCTTTCATATCCACTTGCAATAACATTTATCCCATGCCATCCCTAATAAATTGGTCATATACCTGACTAAGGGCAAGTCCTTAACTGATGTCTTCAATAGATCCTATAACTTGTTGTTGGAGGTCACCATATCAAAATCCAAAAAAATAAAAACATGTCAATAAGTAAAAAAAATCAAAATATGTCAAAAAGTCCAAAAAAATCCAAATAACCTTTCAAAAATCCCAAAACAGAGTAAGAGTCAGTCATGTCAGTACAAGTCCAGTCGAACTACATTGTCTTTGCATGTATAATGTAGGAAAGGCCATCAATTAATGAGTTCTCAACACAATAGGTCAATCCTTTAGGGTTTCTCGAATAAAGTCAATCATAAGTCAATCCATAATAAATAAAACAAGGTCAAGTCCAATAGAACTATGAGGTCTCTATGCATTGTTACATAAGAAAGGCACTAGGTCGATCCTTTAGGGTTTGTCGAGTCTATCACTATTAATCCCTAATAAATAAGACATTATCAAATCATACACATACATCCATCTAAACCTCATCCAAAATCATGAATCAATAGACAAACTATCCAACTCGTCTTCAAGTCAAATCAATCAATTTCCTAATTGGTAAAACATGAAATCAACATCAAAATAATAAACCATGTCATTTGTTTTATACAAGATGTGTCCTTCCTAAAACCAAACATTATCATTTATCAATTTTATCATTTTCCTTATACAGGTGGTCACATGATCGAAACCAGACTTAACATCTTATACGTGACATGTTTTCTCTCCTGAAACCAAACATTTTCAATCAATCAATCTGTTAATCAATTAGTCAATCAAATATTAGCAAACAATCATTGGTAAATGATCTGAATGGATGTTGACTTTGTTAGTCTAATTTTTCTTATCTTTTTGTTTTATCTTTTGGGTCATGTTACTAGCTACCTCATGGATGTCCCATGAAGGATTTAGAGGAGAAATGATGTCTCATGACTTGCTTTTTCTTTGATTGATGTTCATGGATTATCATGGCAAAAAGGCTGGGGAAACTTTACTCCTAGTATGAGTCAAGACATTCCTTGTTTGATGACTATCTATTTTTGCAAGTGGATAACTTTGCACATCTTGGTCTATGCCATATCATGGTGTTTATTGTCCATTTGACATATTTTTAACACCCAATGATGATTATTTGCAAAGCCTAGCATCTATCAAGAAAAATATCAATCTTTCCTTGTCTCGACTAACTCCATGCTAACATTTTCCTCTCTCTAACATTTCTCTTCATTAATTGTTGCATTCTTCTGCTATCCAAATTGCTTATCAAAATATTTTTTTAATTTTTTTGAAAATTGGCAAAATTTTTTGAGGGGGCGTAGGTCTACTCCATTTTCCTATTAGCACATTGAGGCATATTTTGAACTAAATTTCTTTGAAACAATGTGATAAACTACATTGTATCAAAGAGGGGCAAAATGTAGACACTAAAAAGTTGTCCTTCACCTGCAAACACCATTTTTCCTCCTCAATCCCCTTTCTTCCCTAATAATTAAATAATTTTAATTATTTAATTAATTAATTTCTTTCCTTTTATTTTCTCTTTTCTGATTAATTAAATAAATTTAATTTTATTTAATTACCTCACTAATGTCCCCTTTATTTCTATAATTAAATAAATATTTATTTATTTAATTATTGTCATCTTCTACTATAATTAAATATTTGTTTTAATTATTTAATAATTCATTATCCTTTTCTTCCATGAATTAAATAATTTTTTTAATTTAATTACTTACTAATTTGTCCTTTTCTTCCACTTTTATATTAAGTCAGTATTTAATTGATAAATTCAACTTTCCCTCCTCTTCTATAGTTAAGTAATTGTTTTAGTTATTTAATTATTCACTTTCCATCCTAAATTAAATAATTTTATAATTATTTAATTTCCTCCAACAACCTCTTTTTATGTACCAGCATGTTTATCTATGTCATTCTTATCTCTTTAGATCTAATTCAATTTCTGCCCTTGATTAAATTATTTTATAATTTAATTTCAACCATCTATCCTTAACTAAGTCCTATCTTTGCCCTAATTTTTCCCTATCCCTATTCCATACTTCATCTTTCAATCTTGGCCATTGATTTTCATGTCTTATTATCTTTTAATCCTATCCCTTCATTCACATTTGGTTTTCTATAAAAGAGACCTATCATTTTCATTTCAACCCTACCTACACATTGAGTTCAAGCATTCAAGGAGACAAGTACAATCTTCAATATATTTCTATCATTATCACAAGGCTTATTATTGCATACTCAAAATTTGAGGGAAATCAAGCATATAAAGCAAGATGGAGAAGGACAATGGAGGTGAATTAACCATGGATAGAGATATTGGTAATATTACTTCATGTTTTTATGTTTCTATGTTCATTTGTGCTTCATTGTTGGTTTAGGGGCTCTAGGGTTTGAGTTTTATTGATTCATTACTTTAACCATAATTTTACCCTATTCTACAATAACATTACCATAAGGGTAGAATTTTTTTTGATATAATTTGGGAAGATAGTTCCTAGGCTACCAATGCCTCTATTTCCAAAGCTCCCTCTTCAACAACCCACATTGGCTCTAATTCCAATGGATTCCACCCGTTGACCATCTATTTCTACTACACCTTTGAATGAATTACATGAGTTAAAGATAACAAGTTTCCACAATCCATATAGTTAATTTTAAAATATTTCTAGATTCGATTGTGTGTTAATTTTTGCATCAAAAATTAACAAAATAGGTAGCCATACCAAGGGAAAAACCAATGGAAATATGCTAAACCCTTGAATATCATAAATCAAAATGCTGCCAACACATCAAAGGATCTTGTCCCAACTTAGAACAATCTATCCCATGAGCATGAATGGTGTTACACATGTGAGCAACCCCATAACCAAAACTATTGAAAAAGTGGAGAGTTTGTGAAAACTTTGGTGGTTCAGAATGAAACCTCCATCTTAGGGAAAAAAATTGATGCAAACAAAACAACTAGTAGTAGGCATGAAAATTTGTGTGAGGACTCTTCATTGGTCAACTAGGATGAAGAATATTTTTGTGGTATACATCAAGTGGATACTAATGTACTATCCCATAATACAAGGTCAAAGAAAAGAGAAATGGAGGGTAGTACATCTTCCATGTTTGGAAAAGCTTCAACTTACCAATAATCTCAAAAAACTTCAATTGTTGGAAATATAGGTGGAACAATTTTCCTACAACAAAGTTAGCCTACTAATGAAGGAAAGAAAACAATGGAGCAACCTTAGATCACCCAAGCTACAAGGTTGGATCTTGCTGATCCAAAGGTTTCTCCTAAAGCTAGTCATCTTGCTTTCAATATAGTTGATTAGATGAAGAAGGCTAACCTAAATGTCACTATGTGTGAGGTTCTATCCATTCCATCTTAGAAGGATCTATTACAACAATATTTGGAGGAGCATAATCAACCAAAAAAGGTATTAGAAAAGAAGAAAATCACTCCAATCAGCCTAGTGCAACCCAAATGAGAAAGATATTAAACAAAAAATAAGTAAACCACCTCCCTTCAATTTATCTTTAATTATTGGGGATAATTAAGTGCATAATTGCATGATTGATTCAGGAGCTAGAAGCTTTGTTATGCCAAAGAAGGTAGGTAATATCCTAGGCATTAAATATGAACCTATGGCTAGAGGAGTTTTACAGTTGGATGACACTACTATCAAAATAGTGGGAATAATTAAAAATATAAAATTGAATTTTCATCCATGCCCTGGTTGCGATGTGTTGTAAGAAAATTTAGTTATAGACCTCCTCGCCCATTTTTCTATTTGTTTTTCAAAATATTTCACTGCCAAGATAAATGGGAACTTATCTTCTAATTGGTCCCACATGTTATTTAGAAGTAGATATGGTACCAAAGTGACCATCAGATCTAAACCCATAGCAAAAGATCACCTTGAACCTTACACTCCTAGTCCCATTAACATGAACTACACATTGCATGATGAAAAGGAAGAGTGCTCTATTCATGAACCTATTACTCTTTTAGAGGAGGTTCCCAATTATCTGATAGATGAATGGGGAAATGCTTTACACTTTGATCAATTCACCCTAGTAGAGGTAGATGAAACTTTTCTTGGTACCTATTTCATTTATGAAAAAATTTCTCCTATCCCTAATCTCATAAAAACTCAAGGATATTTGGAGGGACTGTGGCTGATTCTCTTTGATGGCTCAAGAAATAGAAATGGTGCAAGTGCTAGTGTGATGTTGGTGTCTCCAAGTGAGGATAAATACTAATTTTCTTTTAGGATCCAATTTAGCTACACTAACAATGTAGGTAAGTATGAAACCCTATTCCAAGGTCTTTATCTTGCATAAAAAAATAACATCAAGTTTCTTAAGGTATTTGGTCATAGTGAATTAGTTGTTCATCATGTCAAAACTCAAAGCTCAAATAGGAGTAATTTTCTCAAATCCTACAAAATTAGGGTTTGGGATTTGATTGAGGGTTTCAAAGGTTTTAACATACATACTATCCCTAGAAACCAAAATAATCATGTAGATAGGCTTGCAACAATTGGTGTGCAATTTGATATTTGTCTCACACCACAAAAAAAAGGAACATGTTAGATTGGTTGTAAGACCTATTGTTCCAAAAAATCAAGACCATTAGTAGGTCTTTGAAAGTGACCAAAAATTATAAATTTTCTATTAAAAATCAATCCAACCTACAAAATCAATATGGTAATCAAATCATATAGTTAAGTAGCAACAAGTTACCTAAGGGTATCATCACCCTTGAGGGTATCTTTAGTTTGGATGACTGGTTGAAGCAAAAGAAAATGAACCTGGCTGCAAAGAGGGGTGACTTCAAGTTGATTACTATTATAGAAGGGAGATCCTTAAACTTGGGAAAGGTATGCTATACTACTAAACATAAGGTTTTCATTGATCTTTGTAATAGATATAGTGATATAGTTACATGGAATTATGAAGACCTGAATGGTTTCAACCCAAACCTTGCCCAACATACTATTGAGTTGGCTCCAAATTCCAAGCCTGTAAGGTAGAAACAAAGGCCTATAAATCCCAAGATTGATCCTTTGATGAGGAAGGAGTTGACCAAATTAATAAAGGCTAGGATAATATTTCTTATTAAAAATTCTTCATGGGTGGTAAACCTTGTCCTTGTTAGAATGAACAATGGGAAAATAAGGATTTGTGTGGATTTTATAGACCTAAATAGGGCCTCTTTGAAGGATCATTATCCTCTTCCTTCAATGGATTAGATTCTACAGAAGGTCAGTGGTTCAGAAAAGTTTTCTTTCTTAGATGGTTATTTAGGATACAATTAGATTCTAGTTCAAGAATTTGATCAACACAATACAAACTTTACCACCAAATGGGGTACCTATGCTTATTATAAAATGTCTTTTGGTTTAACCAATGGAGGTGCCACTTTTCAAGTACCCATGGATATGGAAGTTAAAGGTGTGTTCAGACAGTTTGTACTATTCTACTTGGACGATATAATAGTTTTTTTAAGACATACAAGAGACCATTTCAATCACCTTGAATAGGTCTTTCAAAAATGCAAGGAATATGGTATTTCCTTAAATACAAGAAAATGTGTCATTGCCACTGACCAGAGAAATTTTTTGGGACACATTGTTTCACAGGATGACCTATTCATTGATCCTACAAGGGTGAAGTTTATCCTAGATATCAAACTCCCTAGTCACAAGAAATGATTGTAGAGCTTCTTGGGAACAATTAATTTTGTGAGAAAAGTCATCCCAAACCTTGTTGGTTTGGGAAATGCCCTCACTTCTATGCTTAAGAAAAATATGGTTTTCAAATGGTCCAAGGAAGGAAAGGATAGATTTGAGACCATTAAACAAGAGGTTGATTAGGCCACTACCCTTGTCAATCCTAATTATGACAAGGATTTTATCCTTTACACCTTTGGAGGTGAATTGAGCATATTAGCCATCCTACCCCACCTAAACAATGAAAATCTAGAGCAAACAATTGATTTTTCAGTGAAGGACTCAAAGATTATGAACTCAAGTACAACTATGTTGAAAAATAGGTTCTAGATGGAATTAGGGCATTGAAGAAGTTTAGATACATTTGTCTAACAATAAGATCAAATTAACGGTCCCTCATGCTAGTGTCAAATAATTTTTGTTAAGAAGAAATATTAGTGAGAAAAAAGTTAGATGGATTGTGAAGGTAATGGAATATGATGTTGATATTAATATCACCAAGCTTGTGAGAGGAAAAGGATTGTGTTAACAACTTGTATCATCTTTTGAAAAACCTCCAAATACTTCCCTTGTGTTATAGGAACCTCAAGCATCAAATTCAAACACATAAGGTTGTTGGGTGAATGATATGTCCATCTTCTTGCAAGAAGGCACATATCCTCTAAGTTTGAATGGGATAAAAAGAAGGAATTTTATGTTGTAGTCCATCCCTATGTCATAGTGAATGGTTCACTTTTCAAAAAAGACTTAAATGGGGTCTTATAAAGATGCATAGAGACAAATCAGGTTAGAAAGCTATTAGAAGAATTTCATGATGGTCCTTCGGGTGGCCATTTTTCTGCAAGGACTACTATTGCTAAGATTATGAGGGTTGGATACTATTGGCCAACCCTATTTAATGATGCTCACAAATGGATAAGAAATTGTAAAAAAATGTGATTTATCGTATAGAAAGCAAAGGTTGGCTTCTCTACCCCTCCATCCCATTCAAGTTGATCAACCATTCACACAATGGGGACTGTATTTTATTGGCATGATAAATCCCCCATCTAGTGCTTTGAATAAATGGATTGTGGTAGCCAAAAAATACTTTACTAGGTGGATAGAGGCTATTTACTTAAAGGATGCCACTAATATTTTATTCATGAATTTCCTTGATGAAATTGTTACAAGGTTTTGTTCTCCTTCCACCATCATCTCTGATAATGGCAAGGTATTTTTTAGTGCTCAAATTAGGGATTGGGCAATCAAGCATGGAATATATCTTAAAACCTCATCTAATTATTACCTTGAAGGTAATGGCCTAGGTGAGTCCTCAAATAAGAACCTCAACAAGATCTTCAAAATGACTACTAAAGATGATAAAAAATCCTAGCATAGAAAACTAAAGACAACCCTTTGGGCTAACTGAATTACTCCTAAGAGAGAAATTTGTAACTCTCCTTTCATGTTGATTTATGGAAGAGAAGTAAGGATACAATTATCATTAGATTTTCCTTCTCTTGATTTGGCACATTAGTTGGAGTTGGAAGAAAATGATGTTATGTTAGTAATGCTGACTGAACTAATGGAGTGAGAATTCTTGAGAAAGAAGGTCATGGAAAATGAAGCCAAGCTTGAGTATGCTCCAACAAAGGATCAAATTGCTGATATATTTACAAAGGATCTTCCTAAAGATAATTTTGAGTATCTCTAGGAGAAGTTAGGTGTTATTTCCCCTCCTTTCATAAACTAAGATGCATTTGGAGATGCATCATTCTGGTGGATTCATGGTTCTATCTGTTTGGACTGATGTTTTGGTGGCTACCTCTTAGGGGGAGTAGGTAGTTTAAAGTGTTGTTATTGTGAGTATTTTGTTTTCATGTCAAAGGAAGATTCAATGAATACATCTTTTTCCTTTGCCATTGATGTCAAAGGGGGAGAGAAAGCATGTGAAAAGGAGAGAAAACTAATGAGAGAAAGTAGGTAATGAGGTAGATGATTTTTTGAGGGGGAGAAGGAAAAAGAAAAATATTGAGAAGTATATTCGGAACTGGTATGGTGTCTTTGATGGTTTTTCACATCATGTGTTGCCATCAATGACAAAGGGGGAGATTGTTGTAAGAATGGAAAAAGGAATGAAAATGTTGTCATTGATGTCAACTGCTCATTTGGTTATCTACTAGTTGTTGTAGGCTGTATATGTTGAGGATATTGAGAAAATTGTATTAAAGAAAGATTACAGGTATTCAGTTATTGCTTAGGATGATCCGGTACTTGTCCCTATGTTTGTATGGTTCAGATATGTTGGTCATGGTTGTTGAAGGTTGCTATATCCAAATTTTTGGCTATTGGTTCATTGCAAAGTTTGAGTTGTGTTCACTAGTTGTGAACTATGTTTGTTTGTGATCTGGCTAAGGTTTGGGAGAAAAGTTATTGGTTTGAATTTCTGTTTACTTGTTCTAGAGTTAATATTTTTTGATTTCATTGAAGATATTTTTGGTTTCTAAAAGTCTCGAGCTTAATTGTTCTATGTGTTTTACACTAGTTTGGCTGACTGTGTGATAAGAACTATCTTCAAAGTTGATGAAGTGTGTTGGATCTATTTTGGGTCTTGGTGAAGCGTGTGTTTTGGCTTTCCTTATTCTAATTCCACCCTAGGATTTTTTGTCAATGACCTAATTTGAATTTGAAGTTGGATGGCTGACTTTGTATCTTTTTTTAAGGTTAGAGATAGTATAAATAGAGGATGATCTAGTAATTAAAAATATACAAAATAAAAGAAGGAAGATAAGTGAAAGAACATACATGACTTTGATGCTATTCAAAAAGTGTGTGTGAGTTATGTGTGTGGTAGATCAGTGAAAATATTAATGCCAAGTTTCTGTATGTAGTGAGCAGAAGGCGAACTCTATCATTCATGCAAGTTGATCAAGTGATTGTGGTGGAACCATTTATTGCATTGGGATTGTTGTCTCTTTATAAAAAGTCTTCTTTGTCTTCTTTGTATCTCTATGGCAGTTGATCCCTCCAGGTTGTAGTCCTATTGGATAGCAAGTCCTTGTTCTAGATAGGGAGTCCTTATCTCAGGTAGTGAGCCTTGTTTCAGGTAGTGAGCCTTTTTTAATAAGTTTTGATATTCTCTATAGTGTGAGTTAATCCTCACCGTGGTTTTTCCCTCATTGGGTTTTCCACATAAATCTGGTGTTATTGTGTTTATGCATTGGATTTGAGTTTCTGCATTGGCATTTGATGATTAATCATTTACGTAGTTTAAGTATTAGTTCTAGTAATTGAATTAAGATTAAAATCTATGACAATTGATTCACCCCCTCTCAATTGTCCTATTCAACAAATTCTATGCCACTTCTTAAAATTTTTCCACATCTTAGATATAAAATAAGAGTTCCAATTCTATACTAATGCTAAGTAGATTGGTTGGAAAACTGCCTGCCTATCTCTCTTATTGCTGTTAGCAAAACTAATGCATTAAATCAACACATGCATAGTCCTTTTCATATTCTTCTTTTAACTCTATAATAGAGTCAACTTGCATCAAATTATTCACCTCTTTTACTAAGTCGAAAATATAACAAAAAGCTAGTAATGTATTACCTATTCTTTTTTGTCTTCTTGTTGTTTCTTCTCAACTTGTATTACTTGCAAATGATATACCTAAAGATGGAGAAAATTATCAAACAACAATGGTAGTAATAACTTACAAGTATTAGAGTTATATTATTACTCTTTCTTATGTGCTTTGCATCACCACCTTGTGGCTTCCTTATCGAACCATATGTGGCGTCTACTATGTTTAACTTACAATGTTATTTTCCATGTAATCCACATAGAAACTATAATATTTGATAGCCATAACAAATTCATATATGTATATAAATATCAATTACATATACTTATTATAAATAGTCATTAATATATATTATATATATGTACATAAACATATTACCATCATTTTAATATATGACATATATATATATATATATATATATATATATATATATATATATATATATATCGATGTATATGTATGTTATATTAAATATATACATACATACATACATACCTACATACATATACATACATACCTTACTTTGTATACATACATACATACGCATATATATATATACATATATATATATACATATACATATATGCATACATGTATATATATACATACATATATATATATATACATACATATATATATATACATACATATATATATATATATATATATATATATATATATATATATATATATATATATATATATATATATATATATATATGAATGATGATGATGATGATCGATCACACATATATTACATTTCTGCACAATGGTATATGTAGGCATTTCTGACTATGTATACCCATACGTGCATATGCTTGTATGTGTGTGTCGTTGACAACATATAAATACATGTATATTGAATATACATAGATACGTACCCACATATATAAGTATCCATTTATAGTCATTCAAATATCACAACTCGTCAAAAAGGTATTTCATATCATGACTCAAATTTCCAAGACAATCACAAAAGAATCATAAGCAGCAATCCCTAACATATCATTCAACCCAAAAGGATAACAATGTGGTTCAATACATACTAACATTAAATCAACTAGGTTACCCTACCTAGTGCATTATGTGCATACAAATACTTAGATGATCATGACAATGGTTTCCCTACCAACCTCTTTTCCTAGATGATACTCTCCCCCACCTCTAGAGGTTTCAAACCTGTTCTACATCCAACTTAGTGCAATAAGAAAGAGGTTAACTAATAACATAAAATCATATTCATCATATATCATTTGCATCATAAAATTACTAAAGAGAAATCTCATCATTATGCATATTCATATATTTCATTCATCTAGTGTCACTTCAAAAAAATATAATCATTCATTAAAAACATATTTAAAGTCATAATATTACATTAAAAACATATTTACTCACACTCACAAAAGTTAAAGTAATTTGGTAACTCAAAGATGAGGTTTAACATACCCCCCCTTAAGAATCATTGTCCCCGATGATGTAAAACATCATAACATATAGATAATTTCAAATAAATATTTTACTTTAAAACTTTCTAAATCATGTAAGGAATAGGTAAATTCCATTAATCTTAAAATAGTTCTTCTCTTGTAGCACAACCATCTACAATCTGGCCCTTCTTGGACCTTGCACTGAGTGACCTTTCTAACGTATTGGAAGATCTTGTGTGGTTTAAGAAAACTTTCTCTCTTGAGAATTATATATCATAAGAATGTTAATAATGACTCATATATAAATCATAAGTATAATAGGGTTTGACTCCTACATGACACATATACCACAGTGATTGGAAAAACATGTTCACATTGGCTAGCACACACATGCCTTTAGTGCAACACAATAGAAAAGGAATTTCAGTGCATTGTGCACTACACCGTGGGTCCCAACCTTTTACCTAGTATTTACACCATTGGAAAAATCATTAACCAAGAATGACCATCACTAGTACTAATGTCCATCTTGAGCATGATACTACCCTTTGACACTTGCCAATATTGAGCATAATATTACTTCTCGACTCATTCTTTGTATCAAAAAAGTTTTCCTTGACCATTCTAGTCTACTTTTCCATTTTCGACAACATTTTTGGTCTAAGGCTAATCCTATTTTCTATCTTATCCTAGCTTATAGGAATTCAAACCTTCCTTCCATATAAATTTTCAAATGGATTAAATTTTATATTGAAATAAAAGTATTCTACAAATCCAACAGGACTTGGTTTACGTTTCTGTCTGATTAGCTATCTCAAGGTGATAAGATAAACATATTAATTGTACTTCCAATAAGGCGATTATGGTTTACTCTAAATCTTAATGTTACTTGTGTGTCCCTATCTAATATGACCTTCTCAGGAACATCATGCAATCAAACACTATTTTACACAAATTTTTAGTTATGATTGGGACCCCACCTATGGAATTTTTAATATGAAATTGGCTATCTAGATGAGTCTTTCCACCTCTACCAATAAAACTATGCCAAATCCATTGACATAGAAAGATAAAAATATACCAAATCCATTGACATAGAAAGATAAAAATATACCAATAACCTACCACTTCCTTATGAAACTTCAAGAGAGTATGAAGATCCTTCCAAGTGATGATATCCTATATTCACTCTTTGGCACTCTAGACTATTTGCTACAAAAATTGCAGGATCTTTCTTTGTTTCCTTCTAGAATTGTAGAGATTTACACATCAATCAATAGTTTTGTCATTTCTTATTACCTTGAATTTTTTTATCATACTTATTCCCTAACTCCTCTAATTCTAGTACTTAGGCTCTTCCTCTAATTCTTAGTAGTTCATTTATACTAGATGAAATATCTTCCTTAGACTTATGCCACATTTGATTCTTGAAAATAGAGTGAATAAGTTGATGGAGCTTGCAAAATCCATGGTCATTTTGAATTGATGAGGTCTTTAAGGTGTTGAAATTTCTCAATTATATCAAAACTAGGGCTCTTTGTTGATAAGTTAGGGTTTAAAACCTTGCTAAAACACTAAATATTTTCATTCCTTTGTAATTTATTCTATTCACTCATGAAATTGATGTATCTGGTCCCTAGTCTATTAGTTATAACTTATGTCTTTCAGTTTCACATTTTGGCCAATGCCTCTTTCCTTGTGTTACCCATTTTCCCCATTGCCTTGCAAAACCTTTGAGGTATCCCTTGTCCAGATTATTCCATTTCATTGAAATATTTAATCAGATTTCTTAGTTATGCCTCAAATGTTCATTCACCTAGGCATGGAAGCCTTTTAAAACAAATTTTTGACCATGTGATAATTATTTTGCTTATGTGTCTCATCCTCTACTCATCTTGCACCATGTGGTGATTTCTTACTACAATGCCTACTCTCTTCACATTATGTTTTACTCTCTCACTACCAGTTTCCTTTGTGTGATGTGTGATGTTCAATGATCAATGACTCAAGATAAAATATGGACATCTAATGGTCATCACATAAGTTCAATGCATCACATTTGTGTTTCATAAAGATTAAGGCTTGTATGTGATGTGCAATGGGTGGAGTATGATCTCAGCATGGACAGGTGGCAATAACCTGCTATCATGCGGTGATATGGTGGGTCCTCTACTTATCCCAATGATAGTGTAGGGAGGTGAAAGGTATCTTGCTAGGACTAGGCACATGGTTTGTAAGGCATGGATTTTAATGGATCAAATTCAAGGTAATGATCTAATGATCATCACACAGGTAATTCACATTGTAGTTGTGAATTACACCACTCTAGGGTAATATGTGATGGTATTATGTGGTGTGATGAGGGCTTCAATAGTTTAGATGTGAAGATGGAAATTACATAGCTATCACACTCTTTTGGTACAACATGGTTTCATATTATGAAGCTAGCGATCAATGTGCGATGTGCAATGGGGAGTATATTCCAATGAAATATTCTAGGGGTGGATATTGGTTTATCACATGGACTTAGTGCATCACAATTATGTGTCTTGATTGTTGCAAGAATGAAAATATTGAAGGTGTTGTCATTAATGTCAAATGATCAACTAGTTATCAACTAGTTGCTGTTGGCTATATATGTCGAGGATATTGAGAAAATTGTAATAAAGATATATTGAGTGGTTACTCTTGGTTTTTCTCTAGATTTTCTCTTATGTTTGTGTGGTTTAAATATGTTGATCATGGTTGTTGGAAGATGCTATGTATATATTTTTAGAAAGTTATGTTCACCAGTTGTGAACTATGGTTTTCTATGTTTTTGGTTGAGGTTTGGGAGAAATGTTGTTGGTCCATATTTCTCTTTGATGAAGTCTTATGACTTGTGTATCTAGAGTTGAGTTGCCTTGATTGTGTTGAAGATAATTTTGGTACCTGGAAGGTTCATTCTTAATGGTTCTATGTGTTTTACATTGGTTTTTCTGACCTTGTGTTGAACACTACTTTCAAAGTTGATGAAGCGTGTTGGATCTATTTGGGTCCTAATGAAGCATGTGTTTGGGTTTACCTCATTCTAATTCCACCCTAGGATGTTTTGGTGTCAACCTAATTTGAATTTGAATTTGGATGGCCAATTTTGGATATGTTTCAAAGTTGAAGATAGTATAAATACATGATGAGTTAGTGGTGAAAAATATACAAGAGTGAAGAAGAGAGATAAGTGAAAAGAAAAGAGGAATGGTCTTGACATTGATGTTTCCCGATTGAAATTAGTATTATTGATAAAGTGTGGCAGGGTGGTGTAGCCTAAATGATGAGTTTATGGATGTAGTGGCGAGAAGGTGAACTCTGTATTCATGCACATTTGTGAGTGATTGGTGAATCCTTTTGTTTGCATTCAGATAGTGTATCTCTATAACAAGTCTTATTTTTTCTTCTTTGTATATCTATGGTGACTCTGGGTTATTAGCCCTATTGGATGGTAGAACCCTTGTTTTGTTAGCGAGCCTTGTTTCTCAAGCAATGAGCCTCTTATGTCAGTTTGATATTCTCTATAGGTGTGATTAATGAAATCCTCGCCATGGTTTTTCACATAGTTTTTCCATGTAAATTTAGGCGTTATTATTGTTTATGTGGTGTTGGTTGAGGTTTCTCCTTTAGCATTTTGTTGATTAATCCATTTAAGTAGTTTTGTAGAGTGGTTCTAATGAAGTTGAATTAAAAGATTAAATCTATGACAACTGATTCACCCCTTCTCCATTGTCTTGTTGACATTGATTTCTTGAAGAAAGGTGTGATGTATTAAGGTGACATAATAGACGTTGATCATTAATCTCATGGTGATCAATGGTCATGTTTTAAAGTTTCATTGGGGTCTATATCTTGGCCATACATCTTCAATTTGATGACTAGAATTAAAATGCCAATAGTCAACTGCTCTAGTTTGTAGGAAGAAGCCAAAATTAATGACCCAAAAACATCCTCATCTACTTGATCAAATCATATTGATCCTAGATCAATTTTCTACATCATTCTAATGTTGCATGCATTAGTGGATGGCACCATTACTCCATTATGTTGCAAAGGTTAAATTATCCTCTTGTCAAGGTATGTTTCCCATTTTGTTTGTGATTTTGTAGGTGCTCCATGCTTGCATTCCTTGAGAGGTCATCATCTTATGGTATGCTGAGATAGCCGAGCCTTTATGGCTTGGTTGTTGCTCAATTTTGGGGGAATTTGAATGTTTGAAATCTGATTGGAGTTCATCTTTCTGCAAACCCTGGTTGGGTTAGGGTTAGGATTTTGAATTCAATTTCTAGTTATGCCTTCACTATAAAGGAAAATTGTGTGGTTGTTATGTGGGTTCAGACTTCTACTCTCTAGCTTAAGGGGTTTGGAGTAGTGTTCTCCCTTCCAATATTCTACTTCAATTTTTCTGTAAATATTTTATTGTGTTAATTTGAATAGGTTAGGTCTTTGAAATTTAGATAGGGAACTTTTAAGTTTTCTCTGTAATAACAATAGATGACTACAATACTATTGGGTGAATATTTTACAATTCCTTTACAAATTACAAAATAGGATTATAGCCACAAGCCTGATGAGAATGTTCTCTCCTCTCTCTAGAAGGGAAGGCTCCCTTTACTTTATATTATTGGAACAAAGAGTAAACTACAATAAAATACAAGTATTTACACTAGCTTGACCATAAGGGATGTGTTATATTTTTCATTTTCTCTTCTTCAAAAATATATTTATAATGCTCCATGGTAATATTTTGCAATGCTATACACCTCTAAATATCTGCTACCTAAGCAATAATCACCAATATTCTTGATTAAACTTAACATTAACAAAGAGCACCAATACAACTAAATTATAAAATCCCGGAAGACACAAAAGAACAAAGTCTTCTTGCAGCCTTCTATGATATTTTGAAGTAACAAATGATGTACATTAGCATATATTCTATCAACCCACTTTACCAATAGATTCTCACACAAAATGAATAATTCCAAGCCCAAAGTCTTGATAATATTTCACCAAGAAATACTTACAACACACAATTTCAAGTAAGAAATATAACTCAAAGTTTATATACTTTATCTTGAAAGTTCTTCCAATCATAAGAATGAATCACCACTTATCCAATTAATAATAAGAGAAGTCAACAAGAAAGACATAAGAACATTATCACTAATACAAAATTGATTCAAAACAAAGGTTGAAATCAAAATTTTCCTCCTTTTATTAACTGAATTTGATCTTATAATTTGAACACAAAGTTTCAAAGTTGAGTCACAATTTGGGCAGCACTTCATTGCATAAGATTAAAAAGTCCCTAATACAAAAGAACTCCCTCATGTATATAGAGGAGAGTTGATATTTAATATAGGAAAACAAATAATTACTTTGACTTATTCAAACAAGAGAGTCCAATTTGATTTGGGACTTCTCTATTTTTAAATGTAACTAAAATTTTGAAAAATACATGTAAATTGTTTGGAACTAATTACAAAAAGCATGAAATGATAAAAACTAAAAAAAGGCTGAATCTTCCTTCTCCAACATCCTTCATTATAAAACCATCATACTTCTTCATGATGGCATGAACTTCATCTTTATCCGAGCCTGAAGTATGTTTAGCAATAGTGAAGACTCTTAGGATTGAATCCTTTAGTGTATCACAAGATTCATCATGCCTTCCTAAAAATACTTTAAGTTGTCCAAGGTCAACTGAATATCTAGAAATGCATCCATCAAAGCCACTGAAAAGGCTTGATCTTCAAATTATTTTTGAATCATGTTGGTAGATTCTTGGACAAATATTTTTGAAGAGAGGACCTTATTATTATCATCATGCTACTTATAAGAAATCCCTTCAAATCTATTAATAAGGTTCAAATTATTGTCTTGGCTGACTTCCCTAGCACTTTGCAAGTCATCAATCAAATCTTTGATGAAAGTTACTTTATGTATCATAGTCTCTTTTACCTCTACATACATATCTTGATTAGGAATGATTCCAACTTCCACCAACATATCAAATTTGAGCTCCTCTATTTTGACCCAATCCTACAAACTGTTTTCCATATCTTCCTTTTCTTGAAAAAAAGCATTAGCATTTTTATCTAACTCTAATTTTATGGCTTCCATCCTTTTTCATTTTCTTCACAAAAGATATCAATAGTTTAGTTCCTTGTGCAAATATCTGATCTAGGAATTCACCAACCACTCTACCCCTTGTGTGCACCTTCTCCACCTTATGGATCATAGGATCTTCAATACTAATAGCCACTAGCTCAACAAACTCAAAAGTTTGGGTAATCTTTCATAGTACAACTACTAGTTTTTCTATTTTTTCTTTATGTTGATCCTTTACTTTCTTGACTGCATCAAAATTCTCGATAAGAGTGTTTAATGTAGATTGGGCATCTTCTTTTTTAGTCTCATGAGTGATCTTCCCCAATTCAACTCTTGTCACAGAGTACTCAGATATATCCACCTCTTTGTGTGCTTTATCTGGAGGAGGTTGTGCCACCTCCAGATACTATTACCCTCTTTGTCAAATAACAACATTGAGAGAGTCTTTTCCTTCTTCTTGGTCCTTATTTTTGTAGATGTAAGTTGCATGAAATTGAACTCATATGTGGAGATGGATTATTTTCTCCTCTTTGGTGTTTTTGATGAGAGCCAAGGTGGGAGTGGTGAGCTCCCTCCTATATTTAATTGTTTGAGATATTGTAGCTATACTCAAAAAAGTAGTGGTTATGATAGGAGTTTTGTTTGTTAAAAAACACTACGAATATCAACACTTGACACTTGAACAGACTCGGTCATGAATTGTTCTAAGTCAGAATGAGATATAATGTCAAAAGATGGAGAAGACAACCTTGAAAAAGACATTGGAGATCCTAACAGTTTATCTAAACCATGTTTGGGGATTTCAAAAATAGACCTTGAGGTAGGGGATGAATGTATGGTTTGGACTGATACTAAGGGAGAATATGAATAGTGTCTGTAGGAGTGACTATGGTAGGAAGAATATTGGGAATAGGTGAAGTCAAAAGAGGAGTAGGAGAAAAAATGACAATGGGGTAAGAGGAGATAGGTGGTTCCTCTGGAATGTCCTCATCAGGAGATATTTATGATTCCTCATGTCATTCTTCCTCTGCTTGCCTTTCATCTTGCATATATTACTCAATTTCCTCAATAGATGGCCCTTCTATAGTCATTTTTCTTTACTTACTACCACCGTTGACCATAAACTTGATTTTGGGTTTAGATGAGTTGCTTGAACTTGGAGTATCACTCTTGTTCTTTGTCCTCAATTTCAACTTCTTTCCTATATATTCTTATGATTCTTCCTTTGACCCAGTGAGATCATTTCAACTAGATTCCCTTTTCCTCTAACTAAACATTGGTGTTAGAAAGAAGAGGTTAAAATATTTCTCAGATCGAGGTTACCTCTTTCCGAGACCATTATATGGGTGAGATAGGAGATCCTATGATGTTCCTTTCATAGGCTGGATCTAATATGTCACTATCATCTTCCATGCCTTCAGGAATGTCAGCCAAGTCCATCTCTTCAATCTATTGCAATATGAGCCTACAATAATCCAAATTTTTGATCTCTTCCTCTGATCTAATGTTGGCCCATATGTCCTCAATTTGGTGCACATGTGTAGAGTCTTTCTTGATTCGATCCTTCATACCTCGGTAATCAAACTCAAACCTTCTCTTGAACATTTTTAATGTGACCCATTGCATTTCTAATTCAACAACCTTCACTTTAGGAGAAGTTTGAATAGAATACCGATTGATTGTTAATGGAAATTTGAAACCTGTATGATGTGATTCCATCTAATTACTATGCACTACAATTATTTGTTGGCATAGTTCCATCAAAACAATCTTATCATTGGGGTACTATGGGAGCATGTATGGATACCTAGTAAAGCAACCAAACCTTAGATATGTGAAAGTAGGAAATTGAAGATACACATAGCCATATTTGTTCACAACTTTCCAAGCCTCATCTGATACTCTTTTCCTTTCAAGCTTTGGATCAAATGCACACATGAACAAACCAAAGAAATCATCATTCACCCTTCAGAAATGGTGAATTCTTTTGTTTAGAGTTATTTGTGGAAAGTAGTTATACACCTAGGTCACCCTTCTATTTCCCTCTATTTTCAAACCTAGAGAATTCATTGTTTCTACAATGGTTTATACCAAGTATGAAGTCATGTAGAATTTTTGTGTTTTGAGCACCTTGGTAAACTGTTCATGAATGAAATCATTTATTTTCTCACCCCAAAAGATCTACTATCTTCTCTTCAAAATAATATTGATGTAGAGATACATCTAGTTTTCAAAATTGGATGAGATAGGAAAACCTTGCACTCTACAGAGAAGAGTGATTAGATCATTCACCTCTTCAATGAAATTGTTGCAAGGGAAACTCTTGGGCCACCTAGAAACTCCTATCTGAGGTGTCTTCAACCATTTTTTGTTGATTTACCACTTAGTAGTGTCTGGGTCTTTATCATATTCCTCTTGTGTATATTCTTTAGAGATCCCTACATACCTATCAATACTTGGAAAAATAAATTTTTTTTCAAGGAATTTAGCATCCAACCTTATAATCACATTCCCATTTGTATCCTTCAAATTTCTGGTATCCTTGTCATAGTGAGAAGCAACTTGTAAAAAAAACTCTAGGTTCTATGCTACAATAGGAAATGAGGAAACCAATTGGATATTGCTTTCAACAACATACCTCATACCACTATCCAAGGGCTACTTCTTTGTCCTCTCCAAAAACTATGACATATCCACATGCTTGATTTTTGTGTCCTTTATGTCATCAATGTTTGATGAGACCACAGTGGCTAGAAACACTCCTTGATACTTGTATTTATTTTCTTTGGCCTTACTAGGATATAGATTTGAAATTTGAAGAAAATTGTGTCTTTGAAGAAATGCAAATGTGAATATCTCGAAGTGCGTGCACAGAAAAAGGTATGGAATTTTTTAGCATATTTGTAGCATTAGAGAAATTTAATATTAGAAACTACAAAGGTCGGGAAATTCAGACTAATTTCATGAACTTATAGGCTTCAGAGTGATGGACACAAAAAATGGAGCGTAGGCAGTCAAATTGGCAAAAAGGAAAAATTTCCCCAATGTTAGGGAAATTTTACATTATGGTCTTTGATTGCTGAATTTTAGTGCCTCTACAGGTAGAAATGAGCATATGCATGTATTTGCACTAAAATTTAATGCTATTGTAATCTCAAAATGATGTTTGCATAAGTTTTTTAAAGTTGTTGAAATTTAACAACTATGCAAATGGTAGATCACTTGAGTCATCCAAATTCGATAAAATTTGATGACTTTAAATATGGGAAGGTTTTACAAAGAGAAATGTTGTCAAAAAGGTTTGACCTTGCATGTGGGTAGAACATTTCATAAGTTTGATGTCGGGTTGAGGTTTTTTACTGACCCAACATCTTGTATTTAGTTTTCATGTATCAGTGGTAAAATCCCCCATTGATAAACCTGACTCGGGAAATTCTTGTATGATAATCAATGATTTTTTTGATGGTGCATATTTCATGGTTCAAGATTTACTTTGCTTGTGCAGTGAAAAGCCTTATGGTTTCAAGGGAAAGAACATAAAAATCATTGCAACATCGGTGAAAATCACTGATATTGCAATGAGTCCATATAAGTTGGGAAAAACCTTTATTGCTCGGTCAGTGAAATTCACTGATCAAATGCACAAAGTAGTGATTATGTCTTTAGAGAAGACCTTTCTCTACTCAAAGACATAGAGTGTTAAATTTTAGTGCAATCCATAATTTCCCAAATCCTATTCCTAATGGGATTAGGAAACACTTGCCAAAATTTTATGGAAAGAGATCTAAATCAGCAAACAAGCATCTACAAGAGTTTTTGAATCTAGTGGATGATTATGAGGTAGATGCTAAGGACTTTGTCATGAAGGCTTTGGTTCAATATCTAAATGAATATTCCAAAGAGTGGTTTTCATATCTGTTAGCATGCTTTATTTCTTCCTGGAATGGGTTCATGACAACATTCATAAAACTATTTGGTGAGAGATTTGATGCAAGTTTAGTAAGAAAAAACTTCATGGACATTCAAAAGGATGAAGAGGAGTTAGTCCCTACTTTCAATCTTAGATTTAAAAAATCAATAAAAGGAATTCCTGTGGGTTTCATACCAAATGATACAGTGTGTCTATTTGTTTACCTTGGAGCATTTGATGAAAAAATGAGTTACCTGGTAAGAGAAAAAGAGCCTACAACACTTCACTAGGAATATGAATTTGTTGCAAATACAGTTGTCATTGCAACAAAATATTGACTTGCTAATGACTAATACAACCACTAAAGTTAATGAATCCACAAGAGGTAGTTAAGCCATGTCACAAATTTGAGCACCATGCTACACATCACAAGGAGACCAAGGGTGTACAACTTGCAAAAATCCCTCAATGCAAGCAAGGGGTTCAAACCCATGACTTGGGATTTGATACCAATTTTTATAAAGATAGTTGTCATTGCACCAAAAGATTGACCTATTAATTCCCAATACAACTACCAAAGTTAATGAATCCACGGGAGGTGGTTAATCCATGTCACAAACCCAGTACCATGTTGTACATCACAAGGAGACCAAGGGTGCACACCTTGCAACAAAAATTTCCATGGATATTGAGAATAATAAATAAGGTATCCAATGCCTAAGGGATATATGGTTGCAAGTGTTGGTTATCCTAGCATGTTTTTAGGAGGTGAAGTATTTGGATCAAAAAATAAAAAATGATTTTCTAGAACTTTAATGATAATTCTGCTATTACAAATATTTAATCATTACACCCCATAACTCAAGGTGAATTCTAGATAAATTGTGTAATTACAATGCCTCAGAATGCTGACAACATTTGTCCCATTACTAAGTTTCATAAAAATAATGGTATGATGCATGAGGATGAAAAAAATGCAATGGAAATTGAAGGTTCATCTTATGTTGATAAAGGTGATCTTTATGGCTAGGATAATCTAGATAAAGTATGTGAAGAAGTAAAAGAAATGAAGGGGTTCACACCTTGCCATGTTTCAGCTAGTCAAAATAATGAGGGTGTTGTTGACCTTGATTATTTTTTTTGTTACTCATGATTGCATACATGATGTTGACATGGTTTCCTTAATTTCACTTGAAGAACAAATTAATGTGCATATTGGTCAAAGCATGTGCTCAGTCCCTAAGGAAGGAACTAAATGTTGTGATAGGCTACATGAATGTGAGTTGGAATTGTTTGTGGGTGATGATGCAAGTGATAATGAAATCTCTTCTATTTTTTCTTTTGTTGATCTTGGTAATTCCACATGTGTTGAGGATGATGTTGTTGCTGGTCTTCATGGTTATGAGATATAATTCTTTGGATTCATGGAATACTAATGAGTTGGACAGCCTACATGAAGGCTTTGACATGGAAGAGATACTACCTAGTTCAAATCTAATGCGTAGCAACAATATTTCTTATGTGTGTTTCAACTTTGATATGGAAATAGAGAGAAAATCTAAAAAGTATAACTCTTTACATGAAGTGTCTCATAGTTTGAATGGATGTGCTAATGTTGTTTGTATCAACATAGATGGCCCCAAGGTATGTTGGCCATCCATAGCCCCTTTTTTTGGGTGAAGTTAAATATGAAACATTCATTTATGATGAAGAAATAGCTTCTCATGAAATGGATGTTGATATCCCTAAGCTTGAGCACTTCGCTTGGACTTGACATGCAACTTGTAATAATTATGAGCAACAAAAAAGTGGTTATTTTTTGGATGCTCATGTTTTTGATTAAGGAACAAACAGGTTTTTAAGGGAACCCGAAACCCTTAACAGTAAAAGAGTGATAGATACAGCATTAAAAAAGTCCAAACGAAAAACAAAATGTTTCCCACAAGGGAGAAAACAATGGAACCCAAGGCAACACAACAAAAAGCCAACAAAAAACCACCAAAAGTCCAACCACTAGGCCAGATTCTTGAGGATCTTCACCACCTCATTCTCAAGCTTGTTCATATTAATAGTATAATTTTTGAGTTCTTGGATGTTCACAAGAGCCTGGTCTACCTTCCTCTTCAGGTTCACTATGGTTCTATTGCTCGACCCTCCACCTTCCAGCTGGCTTTCCTCTTTCTCCACATCCACGTACACAACCGTGCTGACCTGATATGCATTTTCCAAATTCTCCACGATCATGTTCATGGTATTTTCTATAGATTTTAAAATTTTATGGCTCATTAATAGCACCTTGTGGAGGGAGTCTTTTATATTCCTCAGCTTTTCCTCCATCTCAGATAGCTTACCATCATGATTACTTTTGAAAAGCTGTAAATCCTTAACAATTTTCTTAAGGCACTCCACCATGTATTTCTTTTATTCCTCAGTCCATAAATCAGTTCCCTTAACTCTGTCTCTGTTATTATTGTCATCAACCTTCTCCGTTTTACTATTCATATCATTTTGATTTAGCTTAATTTCCTTAATCTTGAAAAACACCCATCTAATTAACCTGAAAAAATGCATAGACCCATTATGAGAAATAACAAAGAATATCATCAGGGAATTCACATTCAACTTTAAAATAATGGTCCTCCACCTTAAGATCCCTGGGAAAACGGGGCTTCTCCTCTTTGTTAGTGTTGTGCAGTTTTTTGCAAACACGCCCCGCTGAAAGTAGGGACCCTCTTTCGCTTTGGTTTTTGGTGTCTTTCCCTTTCACTTTGAGGTTTTATCTTGCTTTGGCATGTGCTTAAATGTTCATTTTTATTGTTTAAGTGATTCCCCTAAGTTATTCATTGAAAATCCTAAGTTTTGGGTGAATTTCAGGTTTTTACCCTGGTTCAGGACTTTCCACCCCAGTCCGATTTTCCCGGATCTTGCTCGGACTTTGGATGAGCACTTTGGTTTGGAGATTTTTAGTCTTCATGGAATTCCATGTGGGTCGGATTTTTCTGAATTCGATCCTATCGTCGGGTTCCTGGATTTTCTTGGCTGTCTTATTGGCGACATTAATGTTTTCGTACGAGCTTTGAACGATGTATTTAACCGATCCCTGATGACTTTTGCACCATTATGCTTATTTTTTTCCATCGATTGAGCTGAGGAGTGTATTCTTGGAGGTATTCAATTTGATTTAGGGTGATGAGTTGGTGAATTGTTCAATTTGATTGGTGATTTCTTGAGCATTGCTATTATTGTCTTCGCTGGGAGCCTTTAAATTGGTATTTGTTGCCTCATTCAAATTTCTACTGTGTCAAATGGTATGTATTCGATTGCCTTGCTTTTAATTGATGATTGTGGAAAATGATTTGATGACTTATTGGGGTCCAAATTCTTGAATTTTTGGTCGTTTCATGGCTAGGGTTGCATAATATTGTTTGATTTATAGTCTTCCAAGTGATTTCTGAGCTTGTTTGTTTCTTTGCATTATGAGGAGTCTTGCTTGAGGAGTCATGAGTAGACCCTAGCAAAGAAATAGAAGTTGAAATACCTGAATCCTGAGCTTGCTTGCACGTTAATGGTGGATTTGTGGGGTTTGACTTAGGGCATCACCGTTTAACTTTAGTTTGCTTCCCAATTGGCCAAGAATTCTAATAAAATCTATGAAGGACCCATACCAAACTTGTCTCAGGCTTAGGTTCTTGAAAATTTATAATCGATCCATCAATCTAGGTGAAATCATGATTTAGTATCGCAGTTTGGGTTTCGTCCTTAGTCTGGGATTATTCGTCTCCGATGAATTTTTCATCTCTGGCAGATTTTCCCGATCTCCTTTGATTTTCCAGAATCTGCATACTTTTAGAGTTTTACCTTATCCATGGATTTCCTTTGGCTCTAGATTTTCCCTAAATGCTTGGTTCCCTATTTTTCCTAAAATTTTCCAAGTGTCTCCTTCGCGGAAATCTGTCTTTGGCGGATTTTTCCAGAATTTGATGAAATATGAAGGAATATTAAATAGCATGATTTGTTAATAGGTGATGGTGCATTTTATTATTTATTTATGCTATTTTGAGATCTCACATGTTGTTAGTTGATTAATAATGATCGGATTGAATTGCTAATAGGCGTTTTCATGATTATTCCATTGGAATCTGTCTGGCCCAGAATTCTCCGAAATTCCTCGGCCTGGATTCTGCAGATGGTCCTAAAACCCAAAGTTAGCATGATCATTCTATATGAGGTTTAATTTGATTTAATGATGATCTTGACTGATTAACCTTTGTTGGTATGATCTTTATTATGTTTCCTTTGTTAAGTGCAAGTTGAATCTAGCAAGGTAGCAACTGGAAAGGCTAAGGGTGACATGGAGGGATCTTTAGTGTTTGAAGCAGAAATACTAAAGATGGACATCAAGAGTAAAATACAAGAGAGTAAGATCACTTCCATCTAGTCAGAAGTAATAGATACCAATGTTGGATTATGGGACTATGAGGAGTTCAAAGGAAGAATGGCAGCACAAGATCTTCCTCTGGTGGCTAAGAGGATGTTAGAATCAGGATTGCCACATGTAGCTGGTTTCCCTTCCATGGTGCATTGTTATGAGCGGTTCCTTGAGTGTGCCAGGCACTATGACAGTGATACATAGAGAATTATTGGTTCTTAAGGGAGGATTGTGGAAAACCTGAACCCTATCTCCATTGCTCAGACCTTTGATATGCTAGATAGATCTCATGTGGTGGCATTCAACATGGAAGCAACCAAGGAGTACTATGAAGAACATATTTTAAAATCTCAACAACTCATCAATTCTTGGCTAGAGAACCCCAAGTCTCATTATTCGAAGCTACATAAATAGCTATTCAGGGAAAAATTCAAGGAGTATTATGATGCCATCACTCTTCTCAGTAGGGTGGTTGGATTAAAAAATGCTGGCATGTTTGAGAATTGGATGTGCCATGTGATTGTGAGAATGGAATAGGAGAAGACCGACTATCATTGGGCAGGTGTCATAAACAGAGTGATTCATGAACAATTTTCCAATGTGCTACAAAAAAAGACCTTCACAATGACCTCATACTTGGTCTATGCTCTTGCAAGATTTCATCCATATAAGGGATTGAGTACCAGGGCCACCTTTGGACAAGATATTATTTATGAAGTGTACCCTTAGTTACATTTGGGAAGTTCAAGCTACAGGAGGGTGAATAATGCATTCACCATGCATATCACTAGATTACTTCAGGGGGCAGAGCATGTGAGGATTTCAGACCAAGCTAAGGAGCTAATTAAGAAATATGGTGCTTGGTTCATTCAATTCCCAACCTTCTCATACATTTGGGTTGATGGCTATCAAAGGGCTCCATACAGGCTTCCAAGGTATCCCACTAATCATATCATACTTTTGGAGGTCACTCGACAGATATGTGACTTTGATGCCATCATCAAAAGAGAAAAACATAAGACTGGTTTTGGTGGAGACTTCCCCTTGAGGATAGGTACTGGGGAACCATGCCCTTCCATTATTTCTTCCTAGGCTTTAGAAGAAGAAATGAGTACTCTTGGCTTATCTTTCCATTACAAGAGGTTCAAATTTGATATAACAAGTGAAGCTCAAAAGAAGGCCAGTAGAGAGTATAGCGATAAGGTTGATTTGGAGGACTACTAGGCCAATTGCAGTGATGAATATGAGGTTAGAAAGAAAATGTTTTCTCGGCTTCCAGTTGAATTAGTCTGGTTATATAATGTGAAGGTAGTTCCTAATTAGCTCGAAGATGATGGAGACCTAATTCAAGGTCATGCTTATGAGGTAGTAAAGGATAGGCCAATTGGTGATGTGGATTGGTTGGAAGAAGAAAAGACATAATTAAAATAGTTAATGGATCTGGTCACAAAGTTTACTAGAATGTGGCTAAACCATAAAATGTGGGAGTTAGAAAATGAAGTTGTACAATGCACCTATGAGCTGATGGGAGATTTGGACCCTCAATTCACTTCTGAGGAATCAACTGAGTAAGATCCTAAAGGTAAAGGTAAGCTGGATTCTCCTTTCAAAATCAAGATTGAGGGTGTTCAAGGTGAGGAATCTCATGAAATAGGAAAATAGAGAAAGCCAATTGCTAAGAAAAGGTCAAGGACTAAGAAGTCCAGTAAGGAGGAAACTGAAAAGCACGTTCCTGAGGTCAATGTTCCTATGCCCAAAAGAAGGAGAATTGTGAAAATATCACAAAAGGTAGGTTCCAAGGATGGAGTTGAAGTGGGTCCACTTGTGGTAGATGTAGAGAGTTCAGGGGAAAAGACACAGGTATACACAAGGAGGTCTAGGACTCCTTCCCCTAAGGATAGTGTGCCCAAGGAAAATCCTCCTCCAGTTACTTCTCATGAGGAGTAGCATGATGATGTTCCTTCTTCCCATGAAGCTCAAAGAAAACTGAGTGAATTTGAGAAAGCTAAAGATCATCCAAACATTGAGGGAGAGGAATTTCATGAGGGTGAGCTTTACCATGCTGAAGCTGAAGTAGAAAAGATAATGTAGTCTCCCTTGGTTGCATATGCAGAGTCACCTATTGGAACTAAAAAGGTCAAATCGCCTCTAAGAGAGGAAGAAGTTGAAAAGATTCCATCACCTGAGTACAAGGAGGAACATGCTGAAGAAAAGGAGAGCAAGACAGATGAGACTCCTGAGAAGTAGGGTTTGAGTGAAGAAGCACCTAAGGGTCAACAAGAGGAAGTGAGACAGAGCGAAGTGCAGTTAGAGTCCACTGTCCTAGATTGGTTGGACAAAGAAATAAAGAGAACGCAGGTTGTTGTGGAGGACACTCCACTTAACTGGGATCAGTTACTAGCCAAGATTGGAAAGGATAAGGGTAAAAAGAAGGCTAGGCTTATCTCAAAGATTGAAAGAGATGAGGCAAGTAATAAGGTGGTTCATATTGCAACTCCTGCTCCAGATAAGAATAGGGATGAGGTAACTACAAAGGATTACAATGTGCAGACTTTCAATTTAGGGCCTACTTCCGTTGAGCAATAAATTAAAGATTATCAAGGTTCTAGCACAGTTATCCTGGGGAGATTAAGGAAGGAAGTTCAAACTAAGCAGGAGCTGAAAAGGGAAAATGAAAAACTCAGGAAATTCTTGGAGGATTTGATGAAACCCTTGCAATCTATTAACCCCTTGGCTTCTGCTGCAAAACCCTTACCCCAAGAGACTATCACTGAGCTTGAAAGAATGAATGCTTCCACTCTTGCCACTCCAAATTGGCTGCTAGGGGCATGAACCAAAGAAAACAAGGCTATTAATGATATTCTATCAATGGGGAAATATGCTATGAGGGAAACTGATTGGTTAAAGGAGGTGTTAGCTTAGGATAGAGAAGATACAGATCTCCTACTGCATAAGACTAAAACCATCATGGAGTATACCAAGGATATGCTAGTAAATGATAAAATTCTCCCTTCCTCCAAAGATGTTGAACCTTGGGAATGGTTTGAAGCATTGCAGATCAAGAAAAAGGTTCTAAAGAAGATTTACAAGCAGAGGAGGAAAATTGATGATACCCTAGCTGGTGCCTACAATGGCTGCATTACTTTCTTTGAGATAATGACAGGGATAAGGAAGATTTCCCCTATGTATTTGAGTTTGGAACAGTTGAGAAAGTGGTGGCATGATGTTTATGTTCCATTCAGTGATGATTCTATTTTTGAACACTAGTTAGATGATGCGGCCACCTACATTACTTTTATTGATAAATACCTAACATATAAGGTTGAGTGGGATAAGTCGGTGAAGCAATCAAGGGAGGAAGTTGCATCAATTGAGAGGCGACTTAAGGTTTTTCCTTTACCACCTATGGCCGACTTGGATAGGGTGCTTTTGAAGGTGCATGAAATGCTAGATCAAAATAAAGACAAAGGGGAAGGTAGTTAATAATGGGCTACATCGAGATTTGTGCTTCCCTATTATTTTGGCTTGCATTGGTCTGAGCTGCATTGGAAATCCCAGGCCGACCTGGATGAATTTCATGCATTTAATGCATATTTTTATCTCATTTTGAATTTCTCTTGGTCGACTTGTTGTGCCTAATTATTATTGTTATAAAACCCTATTTAGGCCGACATGTTTTGGGGGTTCTATAAATATGGCATTTTGCCTCAATTGTAAGGGCTAGACATAAGTGTAGATATAGACAAATAGAGAGATAGTTAGAGTGAATTAAGTTGAGAAAGAGTTAGCAAGTAGTTTTTCTGAAGAAAATATTGTAACAGAAAGCTGGAATTGTTGCTACAGTGGATAATTTGATGCAAGTAATGACATTGTGATTTGGTGCCATACTTGTGTTTTTTCTTATCTTGCATGGTTCTTGTTATTCTATCTTTAGAATTTCTTTGAGGATAATCGATATTTAGAGTTAGATTTGATTCAATAATGTTTATGGTTTGATATTTGAAGTGTTGCAGGAATCCCTGGTCCATAATTTTTGCAACCAAATGATTGTTAGTTGCTTTGCAAAGTTAGCCTGGACCTTTATATTGATTGTGCTTAGTTGAATTGTTAGGATTTATTCATTTCAATTGCAATAGGGTTGTTTGAATGAATGTTCATGATTTTAAAATCTTAACACCTTAGAAGATTTCACTGTTTCTAGAAGATTGCAAATCTTTCTGGGTCAAGTAGAAATCAGTTTTGGGGGATTGGTCCATTCCAAATATTTCATCATTTGAATTGTTAATCTTAGGTTTAGTGTTAGATCTAGAAGTATCTTTGAAACCCTTATATCTTTTGCTATTTCTTATATTATTGGGTTAGATATAGGATTGGAGTATCATCATATTGCTAGATCTGATAAATTGAGATTCAATATTTTGCTTGTACTAAGGTCCCATTGTGATTACCAACATTTTCACATTTATCACTGAGTTGTTTATGCATTGTCAAGACCTAACATTAGATACCTTGGGGTTATCTCTTGAGGCTTTCTGATATAGATTTACCTTTCAAGAGAGATAGGATTTCATATTTTTTCTGAGTTGTTGCTGTGCAGAAAACATGATCAACAAATTGGTGCTAGAAGGAGGGCCTGAATAAGCAAGCTGGGTCAATTTTTGAATGCTATCTCTCCTGAAAGATTTAGAAGAAGAACCAGATCTGCTCCAAGAGAGGAGGAATTTAAAGAATTACTAGACCCTACTAGGTCTAGAAGGACCAACAGAAGGGGAGAATCATCATCATCCCATCCACCTCCATCATCTCCATCATCCCCTTCTTCATCAGGTTCATCTGAGTCTGAGTCTGAGGGCATTCCCATTCCACAACCTCAACTAGTCATAAATCAACCATTATGACCCCTACCTCCACCAATGTATTTCCTAGAAAACAACCCATCTCCATTGAGTTTTTCAAACTACAATGTCATGCCCAAAAACCCTGAACACTTTTGTTCAGAATTCCATGTCAATGATCCCAATAGAACTGTTGAGGAACACATTAGGATCTTTCAGACTAGCCTTAAGGATAGAGGGATAAACCATGAGGATGTAGCATGCAAACTATTTCCTTATTCATTGGGGGAGGATGCATTCTATTGGTACAATCATTTACTTGCTGGGTCTATCCAACATTGGACTGAGCTAGAGACTGCATTCTTGCAGAAGTTTCAGATTCCCATAAGCCCTAATGAGCTCTATCTCCAGTTGACTAATGTTAAGAGAGAGGTTAATGAGCCTATAACATCCTTCAACAATAGTTTTCATCGTGCCTATACCACATTGCAGGCCCCTTATGTTGTTGATGAGCCTACTGCTTTAGAAGTTTATTATGAAGGACTTGATAGTCTGACAGCTACCTTTATGAAGTGGAGTAATAACCATCCTGCTAATCTACTTGATGCATATGCAGAGGCTGTGAAGGTTAGCACTACTTTAAGGCAACATTTTTCTAGGCTTTTACCCTCATTAGGACCCGTTGCTCACCCTAGACAAGTTCCAGCTCTCAACCAGGCTCTTGCCAACCATACTCCTATTATGAATTTGGTACCTCAGTTGCCTTTGGTCCCTCACCCAGGACCGCCTGTGAGACAAGTTTCACCCACAATTAGTTACCCTTAGCAAAATTTGAATCAACCTCTACATATACAACCTCAGGCTAGCTATCCCCCATACCTGCATAATTCTAAAGTTTTGAACCAATCACTGAATGCCAATGTAGCAGTAGGGTATTCCTAGAATAATGTGAATCAACCTCCATACAATAATAATGACAAGGAGAGACTGGATGAATTGTCTAAAAAAGTGAAGAAACTGAATATGGAGGTGACTTACTTGAGGAACTAGAATAGTCAGTTGCAAGCTGCTCAGAGAAATATGCAGTCCAATTAGAACAAAGAAAATCCACAAGGATAACACTTTGATAGAGGGCAGCATCATGAAAGGGGATATAACCTGAACAGAGGATACAACAATAAAAGAGGATACAACAACAACAGGGGATACAATAATGATAGAGGGTATAATAATGACAAAAGATAGAACTATGGTAAAGGAAAATCTGCAGCCAAAACTTTGACAGAGGGCAAGGTGGTGGACAAGGGTTCGATAGGAGGTAGCCACCAACATAGAACATGACTTGGAACACAAGGCCTAACAATGGAGGAGTCCCCACCCCATTGGATCAACCAGTTAATCATCCTGTCAATCAACCAGTTAATCAAGAGAAGCCTCCTAATAGTGTAAATATAGTTGAGGCTGCTTTATCAAGATGGTGTAGGCTCTGTTAAATGAGCCAACATTCTGAGTTAGATTCTTAAGAGTTCCAAACAACAGCCTCAATCTTTCAGTACGAAGTGGAGAATAATGCAGGTAGTTAGGAAATGGTACCATCTATTCCCTATGATTCATCAGTGTTGGTACTGAATCATGCTCATTTTTCACAAAGTAAAGAGAATGTGCCTGAAGAGGAATCTGATTAGTTGAAGGAAGAGGTAGACCGTGTATGTAATGGGGATGAAATTACATAGTTATTCGATGAGAATCTAGAAAATGACAATGGTCCCAGAGATGAAGAAGAGGCTTATGTTGAAGAAGTGCGGACCTTCCAGAGACTTGTCAAGAAGTATGACTTGAGTGAATTGCCACATAGACATGCACATGTTGGAGGCCCCTTTACTACCTCCATTCCACCGAACAATTTCAACACTCCTCTAGATCCTAATGCTAGCAATAATCCATCACTGACTTAGGTGTCCAGGGTATATTTATCTCAAGATCAAGGGCATATTGATGTGCCAAAAGGGAGAGGTGTTGATACAAACAAGGATAAAGTGATGGAATACCCAAAGGAGACCCCTGCTGATCTGAGTGAGGAACAATTGGCCCTGTATGCTACTAAAGAACTTAGAAAATTAAAGATAAGTCTATCTACATTTGAGTTATTAAGAGTTCCAACCATTAGGAATACAATTCTAGGAGCTTATAATGCAAATTCCATGTCACAAGATAAATCAGTTAGTGAAAGTGTCAATAGAGCATCTAGTTGTCAATCAGTAGGAAGGAAAAATTAGACTCATAATTAGGTCCACGTGCCTCCTGGGGATAAGGGAAAATAGAAGGACAAGACACAAGTTGCTCTAGTGGATACTCCCTTAACTCTGTTTCAAGGGAAGGCATACACACCTCCATTCCTGATTTCTATTTGAGTATTCGGTAAGAATTTGCATAATTGTTTGCTGGATTTTGGTGCTTCCACCAATGTTATGCCTTTTGGTGTTTGTAGAGCTATGGGTATTACTCTTGATGACTCACAAAAGAAATTCACACAATTGGATAGGACTGAAGTCAATGTTGTAGGAGAGTTAAATATGATTCATATGCAGATTGCTTCTGATCCTAGAATTCAGTAGGTCATTAATATATAGGTAGCCGACATACCTGATGCTTATGGCCTAATATTGGGAAGAGACTTTACCAAGGCTTTGAATGGATATGTCTCGACTGATCACTCTCATGTGTGGCTTCCCTGGAAAGGAATTCCAAACCAGATTAGAATTGAAAGAGAACCCAAAATGAAATACATGATCACAGAATATCAGAATACCTCCACTGAAATTTTGATATTAGAAGTAAGTATGGGTAACTATGTGCTCGTAGCCTCTCTTGAGGAGTCAGATGTTGAGGAAGTTCTTATGTTCCACACAACACCTGCTGACCTTACAACATAATCCAGTGGTACTGAGGCCTTAGTCGAACTAGTTGAAAATGATGATGATCTAGAATATAGTCAGCTGAATTTGCTAGATAATTTTCAATAATTCATTCAGAAGTGCATCGAAGATCAGGTTCAGTTGGGAAAATGAATGAACTTTGGAGAACTACTCTTGCCCAATTGGTGCAAGGTGCATAATGTCTCCCATTTAGAATTGGACTGTTGCCTGTGCTAGGCTACGGTAGAAGGGCTATAGAAATGTATTGATCCCACTCCAGCAGTCAAAATTGATATCAAAAATGTCCAAGAGTATCCTAAATGAAAAAGATGTTGGAGTTAAAATGACACTGAGAGGTGGGGGGTGAATCAGTGTCTTAACAGATTTGACCAATTTTCAAAAAAATTCAAAACATAGCTCAGATTTGATCTCAATATACTCTAATTAAAACATTCATGAGTTGAATGTAATAATTCATAAACAGAATTGAGAAAAGTAATAACCAAACAGTGAACTGAAATAACAACACAGTAAAGCAGTGAGAACTCAGAGGAACAAAGAGACACAAGAATTTTTTGAGTGGAAAAGCCTCCTGGGGTATAAAAACCACTACCGAAATGCCTTCCAGGCTTAATCTTTTGAACAAATGTTCACAATGCCTTATAGGCTGATTTTTGAGCACCCACTCAAGGAGCACCAACCCCTCATTTAGAGATATCTATCTCAAGGAGTACCAACCCCTCAAATTATATTTCTGAACAATAAAATTATCTTAGAGGATCTTTCTATTTTCAGTTAAGCACATATTTCTCTGTTTTCTTGTCTACAGAATACCCTAAGGATTCAATAATTGAATCCTTAAAATACTATATAGATAAGACATTTACAATTTGCTCTGCCTTTTGTTATTCAGATTTTATTGTAGAGTTTATCCATTCATTTTCATACAGCCAAAGAATGATAACCTCAGAATTACAACAGTAGAGCTTCTACACTATTTTCAACACTGGTTTTTATATACATTTCAAGTATGTCTGTCATTAATAAATCTTCAAAATGCATTTTTCACAAGAATATGAAACTCTCTTGCTAATTTTAGAATCTGAAGCAGAATAATGATAATTTGTAGATGATGGTAAAAATCAAGAGTAACGCCTGTCCAGAAGCTTTAATTTCTGCCTTGAATCAAGAGATTTCAAATTGTAACTGATAGATTTTCATCAAAACCACGACTGCCCACCAGCTAAGAACCATAACCTCTCAATTCTCAGAGAATATTCAGCCATGTAATTGCACTAAGATTCGATGCCAACCAATGATGTCGGCCTACAACTATACAAAGAATTTCACATGTCGGCCTCAGTGATAGAGTTTGTTAATCATTCACTGAGACATCCAGATAGTCCTGCCGAAGGAAATTAAATCGCCAGGCATTCCTCTTAGTTATCACTTGCCATAACCCATCAGAGTCATGGAGAAGACATAACGAATACATTATGTCACACTGAGAGCTCATATGTTATGTTCTTTCCAATCGCTGAGACATAAGCAAGTTTCTCATCGAGATGCCCTTTTCATTTCTTATGAGTCACTGTGACATTCTACTATCGGGGAGATGTTTTGTAGATAATGATTTGTTTTACCAAAAGTAATCCTTTCATTCGATGTCGATGAGACAATTTATAATCAGGGAGACGTTTTGTAGATTTCATTGTGTTTCACCAAAAGACTTAAACCTTATCCATTCTAAGTCGCTATGACATATTGCTCTCGGGGAGACCTCTCAGAGAGCACACAATGTCATACCGAAACAATTATGTCGTCAGTCGCTCCTTTGTCTTATTCACCTTCACTGTGACTTTCCACTGTTGGAGAAATATTATATCGATCTCAATATGTTTCACCAAGAGCCCTTAATGTTTTCCTAGTCACCAAGAAGTTTCTCACCGAACTACACTTTTCATTTCACCCACTTCGCTATAGCTTTAAGATATGGGGGAGACCTTATGTAGATCGCTTTATGTTTCCCCGAGATTACTTCATACTCCCTGAGTCACTGAGATAAGAGAAAACTCTCGCCGAGAAGCATCTCCCATTCGCTTTTGCCAAGGCATTTCAAAATTGGGGAGAGGTCCCAAAGAGATCATTGAGTCACACCGAAAGCCCTTTATTCATCTGGTGTGTCGCTATGACAAATCAATCTTCATGCCGACAAAGTGCTTCATTTTTTTCCATCGGCAAGACCCATAGGGTTCACTATGACATTATATCGATGCCACAACTCTTGCCGATGTGTTCCCATTCAACCTCCGATCGATGAGACATAACAATCTCGCTATGACTTCATACCAATGGTATGACTTATGCCGATATGATCCTTTTCTATCGCCAAAACAAAAGAGAAGTCATGCCAAAAGCTTCCTGTGAAACTCCATGTGTAATGTCGACGAGACCAAAGGTCACATGCCGAAAACCCTAACTCTTACCGATGTATCTTCCCGCCACCAATCAGTGTGACAAAGTGCAATCGCTATGACTTCACACCGAAAGTAACATGTCTGGTCGAGGCGAATCTTTAATGTGCCAGTCGGTCAATGTAACAAGTCAAACTCGCCAAGACAAAATGCTGATGAAGGATCACTTATGCCGATGAACCTCCTTATGTATTAGTCGGTGAGACCCGACTCATTCGTTAAGACCTCTCAGCGGTGAGAAATACTAATGCCAATAGACCTTTCCACTATCGCCAAGACCATGTGAAAGCCATGCCGATAGATACCCAAAGGTGAATTTCGTCATCAAGGACAAACCAATCAGAACACAATAGAGAAGCAACAAAAGAGTGATGCTGTTTGAAGAACTATCCAACAACAACGGTGCAAGTGATAAAGCAAGGAAGTTTGTAGTTGTTGGTTGTTGGACTTTAAGATTCGATGGATCCAAATCAAAGCGAGGAGCTGGGGAAGGTTTTGAGCTAATTAGTCCAAGAGGTAAGACATTTTTTGCTCCTCATAGACTTCAATTTCATTGTACGAATAATGTAGTAGAATATGAGGCTTTAGTCAACAGGTTGTTAATGGCATTAAGGAAAAAGGTTAAGATCTTGCAAGTTTTTGGGGATTTTGAGTTGGTAGTCAAGCAAGTTAGGAGGCAATATTCTTGTCATGATAGAAGAATGACTAACTATAGACATAGAGTATGTGATCTTATTGAAGGATTTGATTCCTTTAATATTCAGTTGATCCCACGATGTAAAATCAAACAGTTGACTCTTTTGCCCAGGCAACTAATACATTACAACTTCTGTCTCTTTCTAAACTAAAGAAGTTTACTGTGGAACTGACCCCAGTACCCTTAGTACCTGACAATGTCACCAACTTCTAGGTATTTGAAGATGACAAGCATATCTTAGATTTTATCACTAGTACATATGTCTAAATTGCTTCTCAAATCATTGATAAAATTGAACTCCAAGAAGCAGAGATGGACTTGGAAGGAGTAATTAATTTGAAGACCAACACTATTCCTAGAGGAATGGTGCAATTAGAAAGGATCTTTGATTTGGACAGGGTCAGGGATCAAGAACAAGATTCCAAAAAGGAGTCCATTAGTGGACAGTGTGACAAATATAATATGGGATCTCAGGATGATGTCAAAAATATCTTTATTGGAAAAGTGTGCACTCCAGAGGAAAGGAAAGGAATAATCGATGCACTACATAGATATCCAGATGTGATAGCCTGGAGTTATGAAGAATTAAAGACTTATGATACATCAATCATAACCAATACTATCCCCCTCAATCCAGGTGTAAAACCTTTTAGATAGAGGAAAAGGCCCATCAATGCCTTATTAGAACCCATAATACAAAAGGAAGTGCAAAAACTACTGTCTGCAAGAATCATATTTCCAGTAAGACATTCTACTTGGGTTGCAAACCTGATTCTAGTGCAAAAGAAAAATGGTGAAATCAGGCTATGTGTATATTTCAGGAACTTAAACAACGCATCAGAAAAATATAATTATCCAGTACCCTCACTGGATGAAGTACTCCAGATTGTCAATGGATCTCAGATGATGTCTTTCTTGGATGGTTATTCAGGATACAACCAGGTCATGGCGCAGTATGAAGAAAAGCACAAGACTGCTTTCACCACCAAGTGGGGCACTTTCGCATACAGGAGGATGCCCTTTGGCTTGATCAATGCAGGAGCCACATTTCAAAGAGCCATGGACATTGCCTTTAAAGACATAATTGGTAAGTGCATAATCATTTATATGGATGATCTGATAGTCTTCTCCAAGAAGAGAGGTGATCATATCTCATATTTGTGCAAGGTTTTTTTTAAATGGAGAGAGTTTGGAATATCTCTCAATCCAAAGAAATGCATCTTTGGAGTAACATAAGGAAAGTTCTTAAGACATGTTATCTCTGAAAAAGGTATTTCCATTGATCCAGGATGAATAGAAGCTATACTCAAGATCCTGCCACCTGCTAGCAAAAAAGAAATGAAATCATTCTTTGGCAAGATCAACTTCATGAGGAAGTTCATCACTGGATTCACAAATATATTCAAGCCCCTGAATGCAATGTTGAAGTAGGAGACCAAAGTTGAATGGAATGAAAAATCAAAGGAAGCATTTGCAGAGATAAAAAGGGCTATTGCTGAAGCTCCAGTTTTAGTGAGTCTGGATTATGGTAAACCATTCTATATATATTCGTTTGCTTTTGATCACTCTTGTGTTGCCATGTTAACTCAAAAATCTGACCAAGGCAATGAACATCCCATTGCATTTATGAGTGCACCACTACAGGATGCAGAGCTAAGATACCCAAGAGTGGAAAAGCAGGCTTATGCCTTAGTCAGGGCTGTAAAGAAGTTTAGATATTATATCCTCAGAAATAATGTCTTTGCTATAGTTCTTGATCCTGCAGTTAAGCTGTTGTTAATGCAGAATGAGCTAGGAGAGCGTAGGGCTAAGTGGGTAACTATGTTACAGGATTATGACATTGAAATTCAACCCATGAAGTTGGTAAGAGGGTAAGGAATTACATAGACAATGGTAGAGGTAGGCCCTGATCTTGTGGCCCAACATTACAATCTAGAGGATGTTTCCCCTGGCGAATGGTATGATGACATCGTTCATTATCTCTTGACTTAGAAAAGGCCCTGATAATCTTAATGTAGTACAAAGAAGGGAACTATGCTTAAAAAGTGATAGTTTCATGCTGAAGGGAGTTGTTTTATATAAGAAAAATCATGAGGGTGTTTACTTAAGGTGCCTAGGAAAGGCAGAGTTTGAAAGAGTGATGTTGGAATTTCACGACAGATATGGTACAGGCCATGGGCCAGCACCTTCTACAACAAACCAGATTCTGAGAGTTGGTTGCTATTGGCCTACATTATTCAAGGACACACACAACAATGTCAGAACTTGTCATGTGTGTCAGACTGCAGCGGCTAGAGAGAAGTATGCAACACTCCCACTCGAACTAGTCTTTGAGGTAAAACCTTTTGCTCAGTGGGGGATGGAATTCATAGGTCCAATAAATCCACCTTCCTCTGTAGGTCACAGGTATATCCTTACTGTCACTGATTATTTTACAAGATGGACTGAGGCCCTTGCTTGCAAGCAATGTACCTCTAAGATGGTAATTAATTTCGTCGAATCAGGTATCATTAACCATTTTGGATGTCCTATGTCTTTAGTTTGTGATAATGGTCCTACATTTTAATTGTTGAATTTTTCTAATTGGGATTTTAATCACGATATTATTATTAAGTTTGCATCCAACAATTACCCTCAGGGTAATGGTTTGGTTGAATCTTCCAACAAAAATCTCCTTACTATTATCCACAAACTGTTAGAATGAAATCCTAAGGATTGGCACACCCAACTCAGATTTTCTCTCTGGACAGATCATACAAGACATAAGACTTCCATAGGAATGCCACCTTACCACCTGGTTTATGGGTTAGAGCCTGTGTTTCCTATTCAGTTGAAAATCCCTACCTTATAGTTCATCAATGACTATTATGATGAGGGAGATAGACATGAGGCTAGACTTGTTGAATTGTTACACCTTGAGGAAAAAAGAGACGAAGCCTTGAAAAACTTTGCCAAACATTAGGGGTAGTCAAGAGATGGTTTGATAAAAGAGCTAAGGTAAAGGCTTTTAGGATTTCTGACTTGGTTCTTTACTAGGATAAAGCCCATGACCATAAGGGGGAGCATGGAAAATTTGATAAACTTTGGCTCAGACCTTACCGGATTTCAGAAATTCTGGGAGATAATGCCTTCCATTTGAAAAATCTCACTGGAGAGGACATCCTACTGCTTGTCAATGGGTAGTATTTGAAGCATTATTTCCATTCTTGAGCTGTTTTAAGCTCTTTTCCTGTATATAGTTAGATTAGGTTTCCTTTCTATTTTGTTTGCTTTTGTTTGCTTTGGTTAGTGTAGGTTTGCTTTTGGTTTGTTTTTTTTTTCTCTACTCTTGCTTTGGAGATTTTCCTGTTTTCTTCTGGATGTGTTGCACCTACGCGGAAAATATATCATTATCTGAGACTGTTCTAAGTATTTTATTGGTGGAATTTAGTCTTGTATCTTGAAAGGATGGTTGAAGTCTTTGCTATTTCTAATAGTCTAAATGTTTGATTTATAGAAGATGGGTCACAGGTTTTGATTTGAATTTGAAGTATTATGAAATCTTATATATTTCATACATCTTAAAGAATCTTGATGTTGTCGTAGGATCCTTCTAAAGTTTTGTCAGGTGAAAAATCCTATTTCTGCTTCAGTGCCACTATGGTTCTAAGCTCTGAGTGTGAGCTTCATTGTTCATAGGCTGAAATGAAAAGTGATACAACAAAGAATATCAATATAAATAAAAGTGAAATATTGAAAATCAAAAGAATGAATTCAACTTATCAGGAGTATCCGAATATCTCTATCTGGGCTATAGATGCCTGACTTGCAGTGAGGCCCTATCTAGGTTACTTTTGAAGTTAGAATCTTTACATAGCCTGTCTTGACTAAACTTGATTTCTGCAGTGGCTCAAGGAGCTAAATGAACTTATATGCACACACTTGGATTTTTAGTTTATGGAAGGTTCGATCTATCCTTTGGTTCTGATTCTTTGATCTTTGCATTGTGATCTATTTTTTGATAGTGAGACTGAAACCAGAGATTCTGGGTTCTTGATTCCTATTCATCATTGAATGCTCTAGAGCATTTCCCCAACAGAGTCACCATTTGTTGTGCATTTTTTCGTACACACGCCCCGTTGAAAGCAGGGACCCTCTTTCGCTTTGGTTTTTGGTGTCTTGCCCTTTCATTTTGATGTTTTATCTTGCTTTGGCATGTGCGTAAATGTTCATTTTGATTGTCTAAGTGATTCCCCTAAGTTATTAATTGAAAATCCAAAGTTTTGGGTGAATTTTAGGTTTTTACCCTTATTCAGGACTTTGCACCCCAGCTAGATTTTCCCGGATCCTGCTCGAACTCTGGCTGAGCACTCTGGTTCGAAGATTTTTAGTCTTCATGAAATTCTGCGTGGGCTAGATTTTTCCAAATTCCATCCTGTCATTGGGTTCTCAGATTTTCTTGGCTGTCTTGTCGGCGACATTAATGTTTTTGTACGAGCTTTGAACGATGTATCTAACCAATCCCTAATGACTTTTACACCATTATGCTTATTGTCTTCCATCGATTGAGCTGAGGAGTGTATTCTTGGAGGTATTCAATTTGATTTAGGGTGTTGAGTTGGTGAATTGTTCAATTTGAGTGGTGATTTCTTGAGCATTGTTGTTATTGTCTTCGCTGGGCACCTTTAAACTGGTATTTGTTGCCTCATTTGAATTTCTGCTACATCAAATGGTATGTATTCAATTTCCTTGCTTTTAATTGATGATTGTGGATAATGCTTTTATGTTATAGAGTTTATTAGGGTCTGAATTCTTGAATGTTTGATCGTTTCATGGCTAGGGTTGCATAATATTGTTTGATTTATAGTCGTCCAAGTGATTTCCGAGCTTGTTTGTTTCTTTGCATTATGAGGAGTCTTGCTTGAGGAGTCGTGAGTAAACCCTAGTAAAGAAATAGCAATTGAAATATCTGAATCCTGAGCTTTCCTGTGTGTTAATGGTGGATTTGTGGGGTTTGACATAGGGCATCACCATTTAACTTTAGTTTGCTTCCCAATTGGCCTAGAATTCTAAGAAAATCTATGAAGGACCCATACCAAACTTGTCTCAGGCTTAGGTTCTTGAAAATTTATAATTGATCCATCAATCTAGGCGAAATTGTGATTTAGTGTTGCAGTTTGGGTTTCGTCCTCAGTCTAGGATTTTTCGTCTTCGGTAGGTTTTCCCGATCTCCTTCGATTTCCTGGAATCCGCATACTTTTGGAGTTTTACCTTATCCACGAATTTTCCCAAAATCCTTGGTTCCCTATTTTTCCCAAAATTTTTGAAGTGTCTCCTTCGTGGAAATCTGTCTCTGGCGGATTTTCCCAGAATTTGATGAAATGTGAAGGAATATGAAAGGGCATGATTTGTTAATAGGTGATGGTGCGTTTTATGATTTATTTATGCTATTTTGAGATCTCACATGCTGTTAGTTGATTAATAATGATCTGATTGAATTGCTAATATTTGTTTTCATGATTATTCTGCTAGAATCCGTCTGGCCCATAATTCTCTGAAATTCCTCCTTGGCCTAGATTCCATGGATGGTCCCGAAACCTGAAGTTAACATGATCATTCTATATGAGGTTTAATTTTATATAATGATGATATTGATTAATTAACCTTTGTTGGTATGATCTTTATTATGTTTCCTTTGTTAAGTATAGGCTAAATGTAGGAAGGTAACAGCTGGAAAGGCTAAGGGTGACATGGATGGATCTTCAGTGTCTGAAGCAGAAAGAATAAAGATGGACACCAAGAGTAAAATCCCAAAGAGTAAGATCACTTCCATCTGGTCAGAGGTAACAAATACCAATGTTGGATTATGGGACTATGAGGAGTTCAAAGGCAGAATGGCAGCACAAGATCTTCCTCTGGTGGCTAAGAGGATGTTAGAATCAAGATTGCCACATGTAGCTGGTTTCCCTTCCATGGTGTAGTGTTATGAGATGGTCCTTGAGTGTGCTAGGCACTATGATAGTGATACATAGAGAATTATTGGTCCTCAAGGGAGGATTGTGGAAAACCTGAATCCTGTCTCCATTGCTCAGACCTTTGATATTCCAAATAGATCTCATGTGGTGGCATTCAACATGGAAGCAGCCAAGGATTACTATGAAGAACAAACCATCAAATCTCAACAGCTCGTCAATTCCTGACTAGAGAAGCCCAAGTCTCATTATTCCAAGCTGCCTAAACAACTATTTAGGGAAAAATTCAAGGAGTATTATGATGCCATCACTCTTCTCAGCAGGGTGTGTAACACTCAAAAAATTGATGTTCATTTAGCCAAACAATTTACCAAACTTAATACATTCCAAGGATAATAAAAGTAAAAGATACACTTTCCATAATTGCTCAAAAGGAAAATTCAGAATATATTTCCATTCCATGTATGCAAATCAAATAAATTTAATTAACAATAAGGATCATTGCAATGATACATTTATGATTTCCATTCGCATATCAATAAGATTCCATAAATTTGCTCAAGTTTTTAATTACATCACTAACTTTTAGTCAGTACATCTACTCCAATGTTACATCAAATATTTCTTTTCAATACATCTATTTGAATGTTACATTACTAAATTACAAATAAAATTACATTTGCAAGTGGGCTTTTCAAGCTATTCCAAATAATACATGATTACATTTATAACATATAAATCTCTGAACCTCAACCTCCGTGACACCACTAGTCTTCTTGCAAGTTGGGCCAAGAGTGTGATTAAGGTGTCTTTTCCACCCAACCACGAAGTACAATACTCCCTCGGGTTTCTTCCTAACTCGAACAAATCCCCAACCTTGCATGAGGAGCCTAGCAACCTAAAACAACAATGTAGGAGGGAACTCTCGATGCAAGCCCGATGCCTATATACCTTCCTAACATGAGAATCACATATTTCTTGCAAACAGGAGGTGGAAGAGACCTATATACATTTAGTTCTAGGCTTTTAATTCCATCTATTTCAATGGTGCATGTGCTTGGCCAAGCATAAATAAAATAAATGATAGTTTTAGAAAAGGTAAAACTATCATCTCTGTGGTTCCACCTTCGGCATCTTGTCCCAAAAGTTTCTCAAAATATAGTAAAGAATACATTTTTCCATCTATTTTCCGTCTAGTTTCACATTCGGTTTTTACTCATTTCTAATTTCAAAGAAAATTTCATCATTTTCCAAGGTTTTCACAAAGTTTGTCAAAATATCTTTCTTGCATGCATTCAATAAAATAAAGTTTTCTTGTGCAATTTCAAGTGAGTTTACAATGCAAAATAAATTCAGTTTCAATTCTATTTTCTAAATTAATTTTTCTCACAATAAATTTAATAGTTTTAGCAAAAAGAAAATCACTCTTTTCAGAAAATTTTCTAATTATGACTGTGTTTCCAATAGTCTACAAGTTTCATCTTCATCTCTTATCATTGCCTTATGTGTATTTCACTAAGTTCAGAAAGGATGTATAATGGTTCTTACAATGCATCGAAGTTCAGAAATATAACAGCTTTAGGAAAGAAAAACAAAGTAATTTTCCAGATTTGCACCAAAAACACAAGTTTTCTAGTGTCCATAGTTATTGATGTGAATTTAATTTGTTTCATTTCTAGTTTCCATCCTATAGATATTGTAATTCTTCGTACACATTTGTATATAAAATTTACAATATAACCCCATATACACAAATACTAGGTAGACTTATAGCTAATTGTATATATACTAAGCTGTGTTTCTTTCTGTTTAAAAACCAATGACTGCAAGAAACGTTAATGATTGAAAAATAGTGATATCTATATCAACATATGTATATATATGAGTGTTAATTCTTAAATATCAAAAGAATTCAAACTGATTATACGAAGTGCATATACTATAATGCTGTAATCATTTTCCCAATCCTTGGATTTCTATATATTCTCAATGACAGGGAGTGATGTTTTCTGAATTAAGCAGAAATATATATTTATGTCTATAAGTGTATATATATATATTTATTGTAGCTTATATATTCATACATATATATATAAATATATATATAGTATTGTATATATTTATCATACTGTGAATAGCATATTCCAATCGAAGAATTCACAGGTGAGTTACAATTTCGAGTGTATAGCATTTAGTTTTCGCTTAAAATAAATACATAAATTTTTGTATATATGGAGGCTTCCGCCCCCCCATATGGGGAGGCGCTGCCTGTGGAAGGCAGCACTTCCTCCATAGGCCACGACCTATGGAGGGAGTGCTGTCTCCCACAACGCCGCCCTCCCTTATGGGAAGGGTGCGGCTGGGGAAAACCCTAACCCGCTCCTCTCTTCACTAAAAAGGAACACATCTTCAAAAGAAAATGAAATAGAAAAATTCGACTTGCTAAAAACAAATCCTGTTCAAAAACTTCAAATTCGAAGTGATACACAGTTTATAAACAAAGGTATGTATATCTATAAGATTTATATATATATACATATATATATGTACACATAGGGAAATTATGTGTGCGTATATATATATATATATTTACATTTTCAGTCTTACTGTAGAAAGAATGAGCAATCTGGAACAAAATTTAACCCATAGTTTAAAGAGAAAAAAATACCAATCTGGAAATGGAGAAAAATATGTAATTTCTCTTAAAACACACAAAAGATCATAAGTTCTTTCTCAATCTTTCACAGTAATGCATACCATTCAAACTGACATTCAATTTTCTCAGTAGTATCTACTCATTTCAATCAAGATTTGTAGGAAGAGAATAGAAAACCTAGAAATTACGCTTCCAACTAGAATTGGAGATGCTCTTCAGCCAGCTTCTTCTTTTTCCTCTTTTCAATCTGATTTCCTAGAGACAACCTCTTCTTTTTCCTTCTCTCCAATTGCTTTTCTAGCTCTCTATCCTTCCACTATTTACCCAAGATTAATTTTGAACATACTATTCTAAAAGATTCAAGATTTGCTTGGCAGCCATTAGAGCAAAATTGCAAAGCTTGTTTTCAAGTTTATTTTCAAGAACCATTACCTTCACAGGAACTCGCTTCCCTATTTAAAATTGCTTTTCCATTCACAATTTCCTAACCTAATCTTGAAATCTATTTTAAAATTAATAATAATTTTGAATTCAATTGCATGTAAATCTCCTTTTTAAAATATTTACTCAATAATAAAAAGGAATAAATATCTTATAACTAATGGTTAACTTATTAACACAAAGAGTAACACAAAATACAAGAAGAGTAGAATGCATGAGTATTTTAATCAAAAATCTATAATTAACTATATTTAAACTTAATCCTTTATTTTATCATGCTTTATTCTATTTAATTTACTAATTATTATTTAATTTGCAAATACTTCAAAACAAACACACAAAAGTTAGACATTCCTAAATGCAGTCTATATGAAACTAAGTGTGTGTGTGTGATCGAGAGGTCTTCCTGCTTTGTCCTGTCAAGATGATAATCACCTCTCCTTAATCACACCCTTGGTCTTTGACTTCCTGCAACTCAAGTGCACTCAGGCACACAACAATAATTGAATTAGTATCACGTCAATATATAAATAAAGCAATGCATTACATTAATAAAAATGTTTCTACTCTATTTTTCTTCATTTTCAAAATAAAACGCATTCAATACTTTTCAAATTTTCATAATTTAAATAAACACTTTCATTTATCTCCACACCAAAATATCATCATATTAATCATTACTCTATCAGACACAACAAAACATGTAACAAATCCACACAAATCCAAAAAAATAACCTGCATTAGGATTGAGACGTGACATCCTTCCCCACTAGGAAGAGACATCGTCTTGATGTCTTATTACAAACCACACAACAAAATCTGAAGCATCAGTGTATCATAAGTCTCTAAAAACAAGAAAATAAAAACATGCTAAGATCTCAAATGAGGAAAAGCTCTATCAATGTCCTCAGCATTCTCCCAAGTGGCATTATCCTTTGAGTATTGGTCCCATTGGACCCTATACTGCATAATGTCCCTATTCTGCAACTTAACGTTGCGCTCTTCCAGTATACTAATGGGCTCCACCTGCATCACTCCTGTGTCCTGTACCTGCAATGCATGCCAGTCAAGAATATGAGCTACATCTAGATGGTAGGGCTTAAGCACCAAAACATGAAAAACATTATGGATCCGAGATAGAGCTTGTGGTAGAACTAGCCTGTAAGCAACCAGATTAATCACCTCCAAGACAAAAAAAGGCCCAACAAACCTAGGGGAAAGCTTTGAGTTCTTTCCAAAAGAGATTGAAATCTTATGCGATCGAACTCTCAAAAAGATCTTATCTCCTGCAGAGAATTGTTTGAAAGTTCTATTCTTATCTACAAGACTCTTCTGTCGATCTTAAGCTTGCTTAATCTTTTTTATGATAAGCTTCATTTGGTCTTCCATTTCCCTCAACATTTTGGGACCAATAACAATCCTGTCCTCAACCGTATCCCAACTGATGGGTGTTCGGAATTTCCATCCATAGAGAGCCTCGAATGGTACCATACCCAAAGAGGTGTGGTGGGAATTGTTGTAAACAAAATCCACCAAAGGAAAATAATCCTCCCATCTGTGTTGCTGCTCCATACAATACATTTGGAGGATATCCTCCACAATCTGATTCACCCTCTTAGTCTGACCATCAGTCTGAGGATGATATGTTGAACTAAAATTCAATTTAGTTCCTAGGGAAGAATTCAGAGTAGTCCAAAATCTGGAAGTCATCTGAGTGTCATGATCTGAAATGATCACCTCTGGCACTCCATGCAGCTAAAAAATTTCCTGTACAAATTTCCTCGCCAAAACCATTGAACCATCCTTGAGGTTCCCAAGAATGAAATGGGCTACCTTAGTCAATTTATCCACCATGACTAGGATGGTATCATGTCAATTCCTAGACATCGACAATCCCTGAATAAAGTCCATAGTTATCACCTGCCACTTATACTCTAGCACCCTATGAGGATATAAAAGTCCTGCCGAATGGACATGCTCAACCTTAACTCACTAGCATTCCAAACATCAAATTATAAATGCAATAACATATCTTTTGAGTCTTGGCTAGAAATATAGAGGCTTGAGTCCCTCAACCATTTTAGTCACACCAAGGTGTCTTGAGTAAGGCGCATTATGAAATTCCTCCAGCACCAACTCTCTTAACCCTGCAGAGTTAGGAATATACGTGTCCGTAAAACCTCAAGAGTCCATTGCACTCAAATACATATCCTACAAACCTGTCATCAAAAGGATCCTACTCTAGGGCTTGTTTCACCCTTTCATACTGCTCATCCCTAGGTAAAGCCTGAACCACCTGTTCTCTGAAACTAGATTTTATGGTAACCATGGCTGCTAAATGTATCCTCCTACTTAAGGCATCTACTACCCTATTTTCCTTCCCTTTAATGTACTCAATGCCAAAGTCATATTCACTCAGAAATTCCAACCATCGCCTCTGACGAGCATTTAGGTTGGGTTGAGTAAAGATGTACTGTAATTCAACATGATCAGTTTTTAATTCAAAAGTCTTACCCAAGAGATAGCGTCTCCACATCTAAAGGGCATGAACTATGGCTGCCAACTCTAAATCATGTGGTGTGTAATTTAACTCATGTTGCTTCAACTTTCTTGATTCATATGCCACCACTTGTCCTTCTTGCATGAGAATGGCTCCAACCCCTTCTCCTGATGCATCAGTAATGACTATAAAATGACCATTCGGGTCAGGCACAACTAGAATAGGTGCAGAGGTAAGCTTCTCTTTTAGAAATTGAAAAGCTTTCTCACACCTTTCACTCCACTCAAATTTCTTTCCCTTCTTCTGGAGTGCGGTAATGGGTGCTACTATTGTCGAGAACCCTTGCACAAATCTCCTGTAATACCCTACAAGTCCCATAAAGCTTAAAATTTCTAAAACATTCTACGGTGATGGCCAATCTAAGATTGCCTTAATCTTATTTGGGTCCACAAATATCCCTTCTGCTAAAATAATGTGTCCCAAATAACGCACCTCAGATTGGAAAAAGGTACATTTGGACATTTTCCCATATAACTTATGTTCCCTCAACTGCTGCAATACTATCCTCAAATGCTTCTCATGCTCTTCCTCTGACTTGGAATATATCAAGATATCGTCAAGGAAGATTAAAACAAAATTATCTAAGAAATCCTGAAAAAAACTATTCATCAAATTCATGAAGGCTGCAGGGGCATTGGTTAGCCCAAACGGTAGCACTATGAATTCGTAATGCCCGTACCTTGTCTTGAATGCAGTCTTGTGAATATCTTCATCCTTTAACCTCAACTGATGATACTCGGATCTCAAATCTATTTTAGCGAATACCTTGGCATCTTTTAACCAGTCAAACAAATCATCAATACGGGGAAGCATGTATTTATTCTTGATAGCAACCTTGTTAAGCATCCTGTAATCAATGCATAACCTCAAGGTCCCATCCTTCTTCTTCACAAATATTACAGGAGCTCCCCAAGGTGACACACTTGGTCTAATGAAACCTTGTTTCAACAATTCCTCCAATTGGGATTTTAGCTCATATAACTCCGTTGTGTTCATCCTGTAGGGGGCTTTGGATTGAGGTTCCACACCTGGTATCAAATCAATTGAGAAATCAAATACACGCTTAGGCGGTAGCTCAATCAGCTCTTCAGGAAAAACATCCTCAAATTCTTTTAGAATGGGATGATCATTAACTAAGGATTCTATCTCATCAAGGTCCTTTACCTTAATTTCATAAATAGTGCATCCCCTTCAGCTTGCCTTCTTTAATTGCATGGCTGAAACTTGCCTAAGCTCCAAAGGAATTTGTATACCACTAATCTCCACATGATTACCTTGATCATCGAGACACCTTATTGTTTTATCTTCACAATCCACAAGGGCCTTATGTTTAGAAAGCCAATTTATCCCTAAAATCACATCATAAGATCCCAATGGTGCTACATACAAATTAACTTGCATTTTGAGACTAGGGAGTTCAAGTTCACTACAAAATAGGCATTGCTCTACCTTCTTCTCTACTCGGTTCCCATACTGAACTTTCCATGAATTTTCCATATAGCCCAGTCTAACCGATAATTTAGATATAACACGAGGATCCACAAAAGTATCAGTGGCACCAATATCAATCAAAATAGAAACAGGAGCTCCAAAAAGTTTACTCGATAGTTGAATAGGAGTGGATTGATAATCTGCTTGGCGATTGTCAACCACCGCATGGATATGATGCCGATTCCTGTTATTCTGCCTGTTAACCCTCTGAGGACACACACTGGCGTAATGCTCACCACCACAAGTATAACAACCTCCATGAGGTGCTTTAGGCTTGTCAGAAAAATCCCTCCTATTATTGTCATTCTCCTTATTGAAATTAGCCCTCTTATTGTTATTCTAGTTTCCATCATTACTAAGGACTACCACCCCTTTTCAAATTTATGATCTGCCTATTATTATTCCCCCGGCTGCCTTGATTACTCTGATTTCCCTGGTTATTGTTTCCTTGGTGATTTCCTTGGAACTTCTTATTGCCATACTTGGATTCCCTTCTTTTCTTATAGTTTGCAACCTGTTGCATTTTATGTTCATGCAAAAGTGCCAACTCAAACGTTTCATCCATGGTAGCCGGTCTATGCATATCCAGCTCATTTCCAATTTGAGGCCTAAGCCCAAGAATGAATTTCTAAATACGAAACCTCTCATCATGCTCGTATTGAGGTACGTACTTCAACAATTGAGAAAATTTCTCCCAATATTGTATCACTGTCATTCCTCCATGAATGAGCACCTGGAATTCTGTCATTTTCTTATCAAAATAAGACCGTGGAAGCCACCTCTTCTTGAAAATCTACAAAAATTGTTCCCATGTTACCTTGCTAGGTAAAAATTGTTTATCAGCCCTTTGATTCTCATATATTTGGGTTGATGGCTGTCAAAGGGCTCCATACAGGCTTCCAAGGTATCCCACTGATCATATCATACTTTTGGAGGTCACTCGATAGATATGTGACTTTGATGCCATTGTCAAAAGAGACAAACATAAGACTGGTTTTGGTGGAGACTTCCCCTTGAGGATAGGTACTGGGGAAGCATGCCCTTCCATTATTTCTGCCCAGTCTTCAGAAGAAGAAATGAGTACTCTTGGCTTATCTTTCCATTACAAGAGGTTCAAATTTGATATAACAGGTGAAGATCAAAAGAAGGCTAGTAGAGAGTATAGCCATAAGGTTGATTTGGAGGACTACTGGGCCAATTGCAGTGATGAATATGAGGTCAAAAAGAAGAAGTTTTCTCAACTTCCAGTTGAATCAGTCCGGTTATATAATGTGAAGGCAGTTCCTGATCAGCTCAAAGATGATGGAGACCTAATTCAAGGTCATGCTTATGAGGCAGTAAAGGATAGGACAATTGGTGATGTGGATTGGTTGGAAGAAGAAAAGATAGAATTAAAACAGTTAATGGACGCAGTCACAAAGTTTACCAAAATGTGGCTAAAGCATAAAATGTGGGAGTTAGAAAATGAAGGTGTAAAATGCACCTATGAGCTGATGGGAGATTTGGACCCTCACTCCACTTTTAAGGAATCAACTAAGCAAGATCCTAAAGGTAAAGGTAAGCTGGATTCTCCTTTCAAAATCATGATTAAGGGTGTTCAAGGTGAGGAATCTCAAGAAACAAGAAAATAGAAAAAGCCAATTGCTAAGAAAAGGTCAAGGACTAAGAAGTCCAGTAAGGAGGAAACTGAAAAGTAGGTTCCTGAGGTCGATGTTCCCATGCCCAAAAGAAGGAGAATTGTGAGAATATCACAAAAGGCAGGTTCCAAGGATGGATTCAAAGTGGGTCCACCTGTGGTAGATGTAAATTTTAGGGGAAAAGACATAGGTATACACAATGAGGTCTAGGACTCCTTCCCCTAAGGATAGTGTACCCAAGGTAGATCCTCCTCTAGTTACTTCTTATGAGGAGTAGCATGATGATGTTCCTTCTTCCAATGAAGCTCAAAGCGAACCAGGTGAATCTGAGAAAGATGAAGATCATTGAGACACTGAGGGAGAGGAATTTCATGAGGGTGAGCTTTACCATGCTGAAGCTGAAGTAGAAAAGGTAATGCAATCTCCATTGGTTGCATATGCAAAGTCACCTGTTGGAACTAAAGATGTCAAATTTCCTCCAAGAGAGGAAGAAGCTGAAAAGATTCCATCACCTAAGCACAAGGAGGAATAGGCTGAAGAAAAGGAGAGCAAGACAGATGAGACTCCGGAGAAGTAGGGTTTGAGTGAAGAAGCACCTAAGGGTCAACAAGAGGAAGTGCGATAGAGTGAAGTGCAGTTAGAGTCCACTATCCCAGATTGGTTGGAAAAAGAAATAAAGAGAAAACAGGTTGTTGTGGAGGACACTCCACCTAACTGGGATGAGTTACTGGCCAAGATTGGAAAGGATAAGGGTGAAAAGAAGGCCAGGGTTATCTCAAATATTGAAAGAGATGAGGCAAGTAATAAGGTGGTTCATATTGCAACTCCTTCTCCAGATAAGAATAGGGATGAGGTAACTACAAAGGATTATAATGTGCAGACTTTAAATTTAGGGCCTACTTCCATCATGCAAGACATTGAGGATTATCAAGATTCTAGCACAGTTATCTTGGGGAGATTCAGGAAGGAAGTTCAAACTAAGCAGGAGCTGAAAAGGGAAAATGAAAAACTCAGGAAATGCTTGGAGGATTTGATGAAACCATTGCAATCTATTAACCCTTTGGCTTTTGCTACAAAACCCTTACCCTATGAAACTATCACTGAGCTTGAAAGAATGAAGGCTTCCACTCTTGCCACTGCAAATTGGCTGCAAGGGGTACAAACCAAAGGAAAATGGTTATTAAGGATATTCTATCAATGGGGAAAGATGCTATGAGGGTAACTGATTGGTTAAAGGAGGTGTTAGCTAAAAACAAAGAAGATACAAATCTCTTACTGCAGAAGACTAAAACCATCACAGAGTATACCAAGGATAAGCTAGTACATGATAAAATTATCCCTTCCTCCAAATATGCTGAACCTTGGGAATGGTTTGAAGTGTTGCAGATCAGACAAAAGGTTCTGAAGAAGATTTACAAGCAGAGGAGGCAAATTGATGATACCCTAGCTGGTGTCTACAATGGTTGCGTTTCTTTCTTTGAGATAATGATAGGGAGATGGAAGATTTCCCCTAAGTATTTGAGTTTGGAATAGTTGAGAAAGTGGTGGCATGATGTTTATGCTCCAGTATGTGATGATTCTATTTCTGAACACCAGTTAGATGATGCGGCACCCTACATTACTGTTATTGATAAATACCTAACATATAAGGTTGAGTGGGATAAGTCAGAGAAGCAATCAAGGGAGGAAGTTGCATCAATTGAGAGGTGACTTAAGGTTTTTCCTTTACTACCAGTGGCCGACTTGGATAGGGTGCTTTTGAAGTTGCATGAAATGCTAGATCAAAATAAAGACAAAGGGGAAGGTAGTTAATAATGGGCTACATAGATATTTGTGCTTCCCTATTATTTTGGCATGCATTGGTCTGAGTTGCATTGGAAATCCAAGGCGGACTTGGATGAAGTTCATGCATTTAATACATATTTTATCTCATTTTGAATTTCTCTTGGCTGACTTGTTGTGCCTAATTATTATTGTTGTAAAACCCTATTTAGGCCAACATGTTTTGTGGGTTCTATAAATATGGAATTTTTCCTCAATTGTAAGGGCTAGAAATAAGTGTAGATATAGAAAAATAAAGAGATAGTTAGAGCGAATTAAGTAGAGAAAGAGTTAGCAAGTAGTTTTTCTGAAGAAAATATTGTAACAGAAAGCTGGAATTGTTGCTATAGTGGATAATTTGATGCAAGTAACAACATTTTGATTTGGTGTCATACTTGTGTTTCTTCTTATCTTGCATGGTTATTGTTATTCTATCTTTAGAATTGCTTTGAGGAAAATTGATATTTAGAGTTAGACTTGATTCAATAGTTTTATGGTTTGATATTTGAAGTGTTGCAGCAATCCCTAGTCCATACTTTTCGCAACCAACTGATTGTTAGTTGCTTTGCAAAGTTATCCTGGACCTTTATATTCATTGTGCTTAGTTCAATTGTGAGGGTTTATTCATTTCAATTACAATAGGGTTGTTTGAATGAATGTTCATGATTTGAAAATCTTAACAGCTTAGAATATTGCACTATTTCTAGAAGATTGCAGATCCATCTGGGTCAAGTAGAAATTAGTTTTGGGGGATTGGTCCATTCCAAATATTTCATCATTTGCATTGTTAATCTTAGGTTTAGTGTTAGATCTAGAAGTCTCTTTGAAACCCTTATATATTTTTCTATTTCTTTGATTATTGGGTTAGATATAGGATTGGAGTATCATCATATTGCTAGATCTGATAAATTGAGATTTAGTATTTTGCTTGTAGTAAGGTCCCATTGTGATTACCAACATTTTCACATTTATCACTGAGTTGTTTATGCATTATCACGGCCTGACATTAGAGACCTTGGGGTTATCTCTTGAGGCTTGCTAATAGAGATTTACCTTTTAAGAGAAATAAGATTTCATATTTTTTTTGAGTTGTTGTGCATAAAACATCATCAACAGTTAGTAGCAGGGTAATTAGAATATTCAGAAGAAGGGGTCGACTACGAATCCTCCTCATTAACATCATAAAATGGGTCTTTCAAGACCTTTCTCTTTCCTTTCTTCTGGGGAGAGACACTAGATTTCGTTTTCCCCTTAACAAAGACCCTACCCTTAGAAGAAGGGGTCTCTTGGGATAGAGCCAACATGGCTTTAAAATGATCATGAATTAAAATAAGAAGGCCTTCATGGAGGATGGAATGCCTAATCGGATTCTGTCTATAGTTTTACAAATTTGCATTTAAAGAAGAAGCAAGATAGGAAGGGAAAGAAATCCTAACCTGATGCTTGAAATGGTTGAGGAGAACGAAGTGATACTTGAGAACACTAGTATAATGACCATCTAGTGTAATGTACTCCATTAGCACATTCAACACCTTTCTCTAGTGCGAGACAATCCTCACAGAATCATAATAACTTTTTGTCATCCTTTGTAGGTCCTCCTTCTCCTCCTTAGACTTCAAAAATTTCTGGACTACCTGGTCAGAGAGTTTCTTATCTCTGTAGAACTTAATACCCTCCATGGAAAGCCCTGTAACCTCTACAATTAGCTGCTCATTAATGACCACATTGATCCCAAACAAATTTATTTCACGATCATTCTAGCCCTTGGAAAAAAAACTTGGTAACGTTCGGATCCCAACCATGAAGTTTTTCAATTAAGATTGTAATCCCGCCCTTCTCCAACATCTCTTAGAGCTTATGATTGTTTCTTAATGCCTCACAGTCCATTGGCTCCACCCTGCGACTCTCACCACCCATGTTGGTAACCTTAAGGTTTGTTCAAAAATCTCTAGAAGTCCAAATAAAATGGCCTTCGAAATGCCCAGAAAGCATGCGAAGCTCAAATCATTCAAATGGGGAGTATTAAAGTTAAGCTTCAACCAGCAATGAATAATGATTAATCCAAATTCTCGAGATTAGATGACAAGACACTTAGACATCATTCATTAGTAGGGGGAGTTTGTAGCTTCCTGTGAGTTTGATCATACATGATTAAGGTTGTGACATTAGCCTCCAATTCATCACTCCTCTGCCAACTCATCTTTTCCTTCGCATGAACCCCCTTGTAGGCAAAAAAGTCTGCCACCACATTAATTTCCCTAAAAGCATGAGAAATATAGCATTTTTCAAAGTTACTAATAATCCTTTAGAAAGGGTAATCTAATTCTCTATAGACCAAGAGGGTTTTTGTAGGCCCTTTATGCATTGAATAATATTGTTCAAATCCCCTTCAATCCAAACATTTTCAAAATTCAACTGACTAGCCAGATTCAAAAATTGAAATGCCCCAATAGCTTCAGCCATGTGGTTGGTCTAAATACCCAAAGGGAGAGCCACCACAACAATGAAACAACCATTATAATCCCTAATCACACCCCCACACCCAACAGGCCCAAGGTTACCCTTGGTCGCCCTGTCAAAATTGATTTTGACCCAACCAGGAGGAGGGAGGCTCCAATAGATACCATCTCTAGGTCCTTTCATAGACTTGAGAAGATTAGACATATCAACATTAACCTTCCAAGCATCAACCACTCTAAGCTCATACTCTTGAAAGCTAACCTTTCCCTTAGCATTGAATTTGCTATTAAGCACATTGAAGTTCTCTCTCACAACCCTGATAATCTTGCCAAAAACAACTTCCTCTGAAAGAGCCATATCCCTAAAGATTCTATTATTACGCTCCTTTCAGATGCCCAAGGTGAGCTGAGGGAAGACATAGCTCCAAAGCATATTCAACACATGGTTGCTTGAAGGGGCCTTCCACTGATTGGTTGCTCATGTTTCTCATGTACCTGAGCTTCAAAGTTTCTAGTTTGACTTGTTTGAGGATGAGCTTCCCTCTATAAGTCAACATGATGAAGAGACATATTTTTCTTTGCCATGTCAATTAGAGGCATTTTCTTTTTTCCTTGATTCATCTAAGGAGGTCAACAAGTATGAATGTTCCATGATTTCATATGGCGTTGACTTGAGGTTTCAAGTTTTTCCACCGTCCACTACAAAAATGAAAAATTTGGTGCATAACATTGTGGTGGCCTATGTTATGTGGCTTCCCTGCAACAAAAATATCAAATATAGAGAAAGTATGCATTTTTTCAAGGATAACTATGTGTTTGTGTTTACAAGAAAGAAGTTACTTCTTCTACTTTGGTGTGACAGAGTAAATTTTGGGTTAAGGGAGTTCAAATCCTTTGATAGGTTAGGATTTGACAAGGGCAAGTGTTGACTTCTCTATTTCATTTGGTGGCTCAAGGCCATCAAATGAGGTTTGAGGGATGGGTTGAATCTATATCCCAAAGAATAAGGTTGGTATACTTCTAGAGAGATTTGAATTCTCGCTCTATTTCTACTAAACAAACATCCCCAACTAGATCCATTGATAGAGCTTGTAAAATTCATGGTCTTTTTGAATTGATGAGGTCTTTGAGGTTTTGAAATTCCTCAGTTGTATCAAAGCTACAATTCTTTGTATGTAAGCAAGGGTTTAAAACCCTAAATATTTTCATGCCTTGGTTGTTTGTTCTATTCATTTGTTGACCTAATGTATTGGCTCCCCAATCTATTAGTTATAACTTATTTCTTTCAGTGTCATGTTTTGACCGACCCCTCTTTCCTTGTGTTACCAATTTTCCCCATTGCTTTGCAAAACCTTCAAAGTATCCCTTGTCCAAATTAATCCATTTCATTGAAATATTTAATCAAATGTATTAGTTATCCTTGGTCACTATTATGTATCAAATTTTCATTCACCTAGGCATGGCCACCTTTTAAAACAACTTGTTGAGCATGTGCTAATCATTTTTCTTATATTCTGCATCCTCTGCTCAGCTTGCACCATGTGGTGGTTTCTTATTGCATCACCCACTATATTCACATCATGTTTTACTCTCTCACCATTGGTTCCCTTTGTGTGATGTGTAATGTTCAATGATCAATGACTTAGGATAAAAGATGGAGATATGACTGTCATCACATAGGTTGAATGCATTGCATTTTTGTTTCATAAAGACTAAGGATTGTATACGATGTGCAATTGGTGGAGTGTGATCTTAGCATTGATAGGTGGTAGTAGCCCACTATCCCACAATGATGTGGTTGGTCCTCTATTTATCCTAGTGGGAGTGTGGGGTGGTGATAGGTTTCTTGGTGGGACTGGGCACATCTTTTGTAAGGCATGGATTTTGAAAGCTCAGATTAAAGGGAATGATATAACAATCATCACGCAAGTAATTCACATTGCACTTTTGATTTATGCCACTCTAGGGAAATATGTAGTGGTCTTGTGTGGTGTGATGAGGGCTTCAATTTTTCAAATGTGAAGATGAAAACCAGATAGCTATTGCACTCTTTTGGTGAATCACAGTTTCATATTATGAAGTTGGTGATCAATGTGCAATGTGTGATAGGGAGTATATGTAAAGGGAATATTCTAGGGGTGAATACTGGTTCATCACATGGACTTAGTGCATCATGATTATGTTTCTTTATTTCTTAAAGGAAGGCATGATGTATTATGGTGACGTGATATCTATTTATCATAATTCTCATGGTGATCAACAATCACATTTTAAAGTTTCCTTGGGATCTGTATCTTGGCCATACATCTACAATATGATGGCCAACATTCAAACGCCAATGGTCAGCTATTCTAGTTCATGGGAAGAAGCTAGAAGTAATGGCTCAATGAAATCCTCAACTACTTAATCAAATTGGATCAATCCTGGATCATTTTTTTGCATTATTCCAATGTTGCATGCATTGTTGGATGGCACCATTACTCCTTGATGTATTGTAGAGGTTAAATTATCTTGTCAAGGTATGTTTGCGTGAATTTTGTTGCAGATTTTGTAGGTGCTCCATGCTTTCATTCATGAGGTCATCATCTTGTGGCATGCTTGAGATGTCAAAGCTTTTATGGCTTGGTTATTGCTTAGTTTTGGGGGCAATTTAGATTTTTTGAAATCTGATTGGAGTTCATCTTTTTGAAAACCCTAGTTGGGTTAGCATTAGGATTTTGAATTCATTTTTATTTATTCCTAAAATATAAAGGAAAATTTTGTGGCTATTGTGTGGGTTCAGACTTCTACTCCCTAGCCTAAGGGGTTTGGAGTAATTTTCTCCCTTCCAAGATTATGACTTCTAATTTTCTGTAAATCTTTTATTGTGTCAATTTGAATAGGTTAGGTCTTTGAAATTCAAATATGGAATGCTTTATTTTTTTCTCCATAATAACAAAAGATGACTACAATACACATTATATTTATCTCAAATTTAAATGTCAATCTATCATGCTCTCTAGCATTATACACTTTACCTTTTGAATCAATGTAATCAAGGGTTATTTGGATTCTTCAAACACATTTATTTTTTGAACTATTTTTGTGTTTGCCTATCATTCAAGGAGTGATGTAAATGCTTGCATAGAGGTATTGGAGATATTGTCATTGCCATATGGATCAATAAGGAGTGTGATAGTATTTACCTTTGCTTGGTTTCTCACTGTAAGGTAGTGAGGTTATTAGAAGCCATAGATGGTCTATTGTAGAATTTTATTTTATTCTTGACTTTGCATGGATTAGGCACTCGTCAAGGAGACTCAAAATTTTTGAAGCTAGGGTAGAATCAAATCTTCAAAAATCAAAATAAAAAACCTTTACTTTTTGTATTTTACTTTTCATGTCCATTCGCATACTACCAAGAATCATTAAGAATATAGAAGGTTTCATAGATGATTTAGCCCATCAAATTCCTTCCACCATAGTAGTATGATGATCTGTTATCAAAGGCATCATTTACATAGAGGTGTTATATGTGTATGATGTTATAGGGGTTCCCACCTTGGTTTTACAGAGCCTTAAGTGTAGAGGAGAATTTTCCAATCTATCTCTTGTTCATTGGCCACTGACCTAGGGTCTCTGAGTATAAGAAGTAGCTAGTGTTTAGGAGAATCTAGAAAATTAGTTGGAAACACCAACATAAGTGATTCCTTAATTTCCTACACATTATTCAACAAATGTAATGTACAACTCTTATATTTTTCATATACTACACTAAAAATTCCATCGCATTATTATATGTGTGGTATTTTCTACTCTTTAACCATTGAAAGTATTGTTCCTTATATTGGGCAGCTTACATAGATTTAATCAGGTAAATATCATTAACATCTATACCTTTTATGTGACATTCTTATCCTTCTCTATGTGTGATTTGTCTTTAAAAAACTCAGTTGCTATAGCTACCTCTTAACATGCATTTGATTCTCTTTTCTACTTATACTTCCCTTGCATTTTTTCTGGCTTCCATCATAGTCTAAATACCATGTATTCATTTTCTATAATGAATTTGTTTCAAATGCATTACTTAATTTTTGCAAACATGTTACTCTTAACTTCTAATGCCACCTTTATATAATTGATTTTAAAGTTGTAGTCCAATTTCAGCTCAATTTATCTCTTTTGATGATCGTTTAAATTGGATGAATAACATTTCTTTTTAGAGCATGCTAGTTTGCTATTAACTACAAAAAATTTCCAAACCATTAATGTATGCATAGTTACCAAACATGATCAATTTTTGATAGCAAGAATATATGGAGCATGGTTTTATACATAAATCTTCTATTTCCTACTTCATAGTCGATAATATTTCATTTCTTGAATAAGCATACTACCTAACCTTTTCTCAAGGTATCATTGATAATCACAAATTTATCTTCCAAAATAAGAACTTTTAGAATTGTGTTGAAGTTTCTTCTCTATTTATTTGGTCAAGGGATCCTAACTTGTTCTAACCATTCAAACCTTTTGCTAATAGCTTCTATAGCTTAGCCTTCAATTCCAACAACTTTGTTGTGGTCATAATAAAAATTTGTTATAAGGGTTTTGATCCAAGAACCATGTCTTAGGAGAAGTCAAAAAGTTTTCTTAGGCTCCGAATACATCATCGAATTTTGTTGAATAGGGTACTTATCTGTATCTTGATCTTTTCTTGATCCATATACTTTTCTTCTTTCCAAAGTTAGTGTTTCCAAAAACATCAAATCATCATAAAAGTTGAACTCTTGGTATTCATCTATTTCCTTGAAATTGATTGAATTGATTTAACATTCTTGTTAGCTTTCTATAGTTGAATGATTGTTACTTGTCTTTCTTACCCTCCCTAGGTATATCTTGCAAATACTTTTTGTTCCCATGCGATCTAATTATTCTTCTGATTTAGCAACATACTCTTCTTCCATATCCAGTTTACCTTTGGTACTTCTTCCAATGATAAAAAAAGGGACCAAAAAAGATTTACTTTCATGGACAATCTTGTAAGTTCAATTTGAACTTCAACCCAAACTATACTCTATCTGAGCTCTTGTTTGGATTTTTTTTTAATGTCCAAGTTTTTGGCCTTACAACCATCCTCTTTGAGAAATTTCCATCCAAAATTATTGGTGACTTCATTTTTCTCATAACCTTAGTCACTTCAAGGGTTGTTTGATTCCTTTTTACCATTTCTAAGTCTCAACTCTGAATTATCCATGCCCATCTTGGTTGGTGGTATCATGCCAATTTTCATCTTTACCTTTGATATTTTCTTCCTTTTTTGACCCATTATAGTCTCTGACCTTTATCCTAAGGTACCAACTCCCATTCTTGATTTCAATTATTATTGCTAGATCTTAATCTTATTTGAATTAGGTTTTTCGAAAGGTTATCCTACCTTTTGGATTTGCCATAGTTGATTCTAATTCATGAAATTGTCGACTTTTCAACTTCTTGAAGTTTTCATTTATGCTTTCAATTTGTTTCTCCAATTTAAAATTTGCATCAATAAGCATAAATCATATTTGTAGATTCATAGTATCCTTATTTAATCATAATCTTTGACTCTTTGCAACTACATGTTGCTATTATAAAGATGGATCACTTTGGTTCTTTCTCACCCTTGGAGTAATATATATAATTTTAAAGGGTGGACAAACTCATAGGTGATTATCCATAACATTCCTCCTAACCCCAGTTTCATATCTTCCCTAATCCAATCCCGAATCTCTATATGAGATTTTGATTTAGGAGTTTTACACTCTGGAGATGATTCTTCCTTGTCCCAAGGCTAGACAAGCTTTTTAGAAAATTGACTTTCTTACTTTTTCCCTTGTTCTTCTTTTCCTTTCCATCTTGGCATAAATTTTTTTCAATATCAACCATTGATAATGTCTATAGAAAACTCTTCATAATGATCTCATAGGTCCAAGTGTTAAACCTGGTAGGTCTGATAGCACATATAACATACCCCAAATTTACCTCACAATTTTTTTTCTGTTTTATCTTGGAAAAGTAAATAACCCAAATGCTCATTATCATGATCATAAAAAATTATCCTTTTCATTGTCATAAATTGTATCATTACATAATCTGCAATAAATGAAATTCATCTTTCAAATAAATTTCAAAAATTATTTAATATCATAAACATATACACATTATAACTCACCTAAGTTCAGTGGTCCAGTGGTTGAAGTGTCCACCTATGGATCACACTCCTTCCATTTTGAAAAAATAAAAAATTAACTGCAAGAGGGAGAGCATCATCCAAGTGCTTTTCCCCCAACCATGGAATTATTGTGGTCCCTCACACATCTACCTAACTGGTAAGATGGTCCTCCCCTTCAATGATGAGATTGGTATGTAAACCATAATAATGAATATCCAAGTATTTGGTGTTGTGTCGTACATATCTAGTATGAACATACAAAGGATTTCTTCCAACTAGCATGACACTACTGACTAGTATGCAATCTTGGATCACAGTGAACCGACAAGGTGTATGCACGACATTTACACCTACTCTAGCCAAAGATTCTATATATAAAATTCCACTTCTATGAGTGGATTTGTATGTTCACCCACCCTTACTTGACTTGGAAACCACAATGACCATTGAATCTCAAGGGTTACATCCACAATCAAGGTTTAACAAAAGTGATAACACACTAATAGTAACATCATAGACCTTAAAGGCTTGACACATCCAATAGATCACCCTTTTCTATAGTTTTAAGGTTTTCCCAAAGATTATCAACCACAAACAAGGTTTCATCCAAATTGATGACTCATAAATATTGAATTAATAGTCCAAATAAGTTTAACCACAATCACCTAAATACTTTGTTACATGCTTGTAACACTCTAGGTCAGACTTCTACCTCCTATTCAAGATCTATCATTTTAATTCTAGAAGTAGATACTCTCTTACTTAAATACATAATCAGCTAATACTAATGACTCCACACCATTGAATTAGACACATCTGGTCTTAATCTAAAACATAGTCAATATGTATAATAAATCAAAATTAAACTTGATTCAAGAGAATTAATTCTTTGTATTGATTTTTTGACTCTTGGTTGTCATACCTAATATGGTTACATCCCTCTGGGGCACCATAACCATTTTTTTTTATCCTTGATATTAAATAACCTATAATTTTTTGTAATAATATCCCATAATATGTTAGCATAATAAGCTATCAACTCCTAATTATTATTATAATAAACATTTGACTAATCTCTAATTCCCCCATGGCCCTTTATCCTTCACATAATTTGAACAAGGTTCCTATGTTTGTGAATAATTGAGCAGTCATATTTCATTTCTCTTATTATGACACACATATGTGCACATATATAAGTGTAGGACAAGTTTATATCTAACTTGGAGGACATTTTCAACTTGGGAGGAGTCAGTGCTCCTGCATCGTAAAGTCTCCTCGCATTACAAATTTGGATTACCAAGATGTATAGTCCTCTTCTTAAGACTCTGGTATAAATTATTCCTTGTTGTTCCCTATTGGAAAAACAATCTCAACACTGATAGCTTGAATTTCTAAGATGCCACCATAATGAAAAAGGAAACCCCCCTATGACCAATTACTATAAAAATCAAAACAAAAAAGCATTGTCCTATTATGGAGGAAGGTAGTCCCATCAACATATCTAATGGTCAAGGATATTTTTGGTTGTGGGCTCTTCTTTGGAGTCTAAAATTAAATAGGTTATTTCCTCCTTAGATTTGGAGGTTGATGATTTTGAGGATGGGGAGTTCATCCCTCATCTTGAGGAGTCTAAGGATGACATCCATACTAAGGACCAAGTGGAGTTTCTATAGACTAGGGCTATGAAAGAACAGTTTGAGGACACTAAGGTGGAGTCGGGCCATGGTGATGAGAAGGAGGAACTACATGTTGAAGTGGAGGGTGATGATGATAAGGAGGACCCAAAAGCTAATGATGAAGATATTGATTTTGAAGATGGTAATCAAGATGCAAATAAATATAACCAAGTGGATGAAGAAGAGTTTTTTGATGATCCTCTTGACAATGATGATAAGGAGGTTGACAAGGATGAAAAAGTTGATAAAATGGGTAGTGAGAAGGATTTTCCTTCTCATATTAAATCTCAAATGGAAAATTTACAACATACTATCAAGGATATGAAAATAAAGATTGATACTAGCAATGAAAAAATAAAAAGAATGGAAATGGCTATTTGCAGTCTCTCTTCAGTCACTGATAGAATTATGTTGAAAGTGATCATGGGGATTGTGTTAGGAAAATCTAAAATAAATAAGCAAAAAAAGAAACTCTGCAAAAATAAAGATCCTCAAGTGGCTAAATCCAATAAAAAAAGAAAGAAGGTCTAGACTAAAGAAGATTGGGAGGCATCATTGGATGCTCTACAAAATAATTGGGATCTAATTAGTTAAGTTTCCCTTGGGTCCTTAGTGTTGTTCTTTTTTGCTGGTGGCGTTACTATCTCATTTTCTTTTTTTCTTTTTTGTTATTTTGTCTCTTGCGGGCATGCATGTGTCTATTTTAATTTATGTTTGATGTTGTTTTAAATGATTAAGTCAGGGCCCTTTCCTTGGTTACTTTATCAAAAACATATAGAATATAAGGTATTGAAAAATTATTACTCCCTTTACATACTAGGATCTAGGAGTTTTTCTATTTAACCATACAAATATTTACCTAGTTTACACACATGTCTCTTTTCTTAGTCATTTAAAACCTTTGTATATATATATATATATCTTATTGAAGATCATTATTTAGGACTATATTTTTAACATCCATTTGGTGGATATCCTACATATTGTGGGCCACTAAGGAAATAATAATTATTTCAATAGTATTGTTTTTCCACTCAAGGAAAAGGTTTCAGCATAAATAAACCAATCATTAATCGAAGCCCCTCTTAACTAACCTTTCCTATATTTAACAATTTCACCATTGGATTTATTTTTAAACTTATATAGTGAATTAAAATCAACAAAATATCTATTTGAGGGTGGAGGTGAAAGATCCCAAATCCTATTTTTAATGAAAACTTCATAGTCTAATTAAATTGCATCCCTATACCTCCTGTATGTTAGCTTCTTCAAAATTTTGAGGTTTACTTCCATACAAAGTCATAAGACATGATATGTATGCTCACATTGACCATTTTAGATGAGGAATGATTCTCTATGTTATCTTATTGAATTAATTTTAGAATCCACTCATGTCTTTTATCCCTCCCTCTTAAATTAATCAAAGTGAGTTTGGTCATTCTCTTAATAAATAGAGTATTCTTCATAGGTTTCAATATGTTGCATTAATAATAAGGATTTTTTAAGTATATGATTTCTACTCAGTATATAATTCCATTTTTGAAAGGTCATATAGCCTTATTAATTTAATTATTCCTTCATATTGTTGGTTTAATTAATTATTTAATTACACTTTAGCATAAGTTTACTTAGGAATTTTTTATTTTCTAGGTTAATTATAATCCTTATCTAGTTGAGTTGTCTTTTTGCTCAAGATAAGATTAGGGTTGTGAATGTCTTTCTTTTTTGCATGATTGCCTTTTTGAAGGCTTTTGTATTATTTGTAAAACAATTACTTTCAATAATCATTAATTCTAGTTTTTTCTTACACATATTTGCTTTGAGGGTTTACAAAACATCTCTTCTTTTTGTTCTGAATATCTATTGCATGTGATTCTTGGGGACTGTGAAATTGGTTTTTCAACTTATGCATGGTATTAGAACTCCAGACCTGTGGCTTCTTGTTCATGATTTGAAAATATTCTCTTACAACATTTTCTTCTGTGCAAGGGTTTCAAGCTAGGCTGATTTTTTGTAGATCTGGGGGTAGCCCATTTTTCTGTGCATTTTTGGGTGAAATGGACATCGCCATTGCGATCAGAGTGCCCAAAAACCATAGAAACACTTTTTGTATCATCGATTTCAAAGAAAGTTGAAAAAAAGAAAACAAAATTTAGCTCCAAAGCTGTACAGCCCTAGGGCACGAACTCCGAGGCAAATTTAAAAAAAAAAAAAAAACTAGAGGAAAATTTCATGGCCAGTGTAAAAGCCAGCACCACGAGAACGCCGCCTGGCAGCCACCAGCTACCAACCCACCACCGGTGGAATCCTCCAACTTTCCACCTATTTGATTCAACTCCCGCGGGCTTTGAAGCTTCTCTTGTGGTCCTATCAAGGAACACCAACTAGTGTAAGCACTTGAGGGCTCCTTCGCCCGCTCATGGTCACGTGGGGACCAGGAGCTATCCCTAGTCCCTATCAAAAAATTTAGCACCCGCCCTGCTCACGTGGGCGACCAAGGGCTTTGTTGTAGTCCCTTCCAGCCCCTAAGTGCTAGCAGACGGTCATGTGCAAGACCGAGGGCCAGAGCCAGGGGGCTGACTTTTTGCACCTATTTAGCATTAAAAGTGCCTTTTATAGGCCTTTTTTTCATTTGCTAATAACTTTTGCAAACAAAGGCATTTTTTCATAAACAAGATATCGTCGGAAAGCTGGTTTGACACTCTTTCTAGTGGTGGAGGTTTTATTTTTGATTTTTTAGTTTTAATGCCTTTTTCTCTTGTGAAAGTCCGAAGTTTCCATTTTCACTCCAGGAGGTGTAACTTTTGTGTCTTGACTCTGTTTTGTGAAAACAAATAGTCACTGGAAAGATGGTTTAGTGCTCTACATAGATCTCAAACCTATTTTTTCATATTTTTTCTACCAGGTATCTGATATTCTTGTTTGATCTCAGCCTTTACCTTTTTAGTTATTTTCTTGGGAAGCGTGCAATCATGCTATTTTTTGAGATCAACAAGCATTTTTTTTTCTTTGAGAGTATATTTTGATGTTTTATATCATGGATACACATAATATTGCATCCCTTACTCCATTCAACTATTTTGGTTGGAAAAAACAAATGAAGATTCATTTGAAACACAAAAGGTTGAACAAGGTAACCATGGGTACAAAAATTGAACCTACAGGTGCTACTGAAAAAGAGAAAGTGGTTTAATAGATGTGATGAAGCTTATGGTACATTATGTATGTCTCTTTCATCTGACCTTCTTTTTCATATTGAGTCTTTCCCTACACCAAATGAGATCTGGACTACTTTAGAGTCTGTTTGGGAAGTAGAATACTATGAGAGGGTTTCAGTTAGAGAATGAGATTATTGGCTCAAATCCTAGGGGTTTTGATAGCATCCAGGATTTTTTCACCAAAATCAAGTCTCTTAGATTGCATTTGTCACAGTGTGGTGTTTAGAAGGAAGACTCTCAATTGATATTGCCCATTCTTTCAAAGCTTGGACCAGATTATTTAGTTTTTGTATCTACCTTTTATGCCACTAGGGATGCACTTGGTATGGGATTCACTATTCCATCTCTTGATGACTTTGCTTCATCTCTCACTCAAGAGAAAGCTAATTTAGCTAGCATGGGCATGGGAAACCTTCTTCATCATAGGCACTTATTGCATCACAGGAGCCCAGAGATCAAAATGCTTCTATAGGAAAAGGAAAGAAACATAAACAAAAGTATTCTAAACCTCATGAGTAGCAAAATGAGTCCTCAGTTCATCCTCCTCTTCTAAGGGGAAAACATCTAAGAAGGAGAAGACTACATGTGCATATTGCAAGAGGGAAGGACATGCAAAACATAATTGCTACAAGGACATTGATGAGCTGAAGCATCTTCTTCAGAAAAATTAGATTGATTTTCCTTCTAGGATGTCTACATCATCTTCTTCTCCTCATTCTTCTTCTTCAGAGCAACATGATAGGGGCACAACTGGTTTACATACTTCATGAGATATGAAGGGACATGCTCTTTATGGTTCTTTAGGTATTGAATCAGGGAGATGGCTTCTAGATTTAGGAGCTTCTCATCATATGGAATCTTCACAGTCTATGTTCACTTCCTTTGAGCCTTGTAGTATGCCTCCCATTTTGATGGGAAATAACACTTACATGAGTGTTACAGGGAATGGGTCTATTAGTTTTGGGGAAAAATCCTTTTAGGATGTCTTGTGTGTCGCTCACTTGACAAACAACCTTATTTCCATCTATCAAATCACACATGGAGGCACTGGGAGATCTGTGGAGTTCACACTTGATTTGGTTATCATCAAAGACTTGGAGAGTAGAGCAGTTATTACTACTGGGATAGTGGATCAGTCATCTTGGTTGTATTCCTTTACCGATTTTTCTATTGATGGTGCTTCTGTTCCTACAACTGTTCCTCACACTTCTAGTGTGCATCATCATTCAAAGGAGAGATTTGGATTCTTGAACATTGGTTTTCTCACTTCAGATTTTGTTCTCGATCCTTCCATTCCATTTCCTCCACCTCCTATTGCTATTGTTGTGGCTACCGATGTGGCTTCTTCAGTTTCAGTGCAACAGGATCCTGTTGATCATCCATTTCTGGAGGCTACTCTTGAGTCTTCACATACTTTGAATTCTTCATTGGTTGAGGTTACACCCATTTCTGTGGAGACATCTTGGGCTACACCTACTTCACCTTCAGAGATTGCTTTCATTCAACCTCTTCCCTCCCACTTCTTTCAGGAGATGCAGTTTCTTCAGTTCTTTTGGAGCTACTTCATTCTGCTGGGGATTTGTGGTCTCTTCTTTTGTCTCTTCTAGAGGGGTTCTTTTATGTATCTTTGTGATGGATGGTGTCCTTGGGGAATCTTATGGAACATGGATTTTCCAATGCATGCGACACTTTTTATAATCTAAATAAACTTGCAAACATCACAAGTAAATAAATTCCATGGAAATATAAAATAAATTTATAACAGAAACAAATGCATGAAATAAATTTACTTCCTATGTTCCTATGTGTAAAATAAACAAGATTTTGAAGGGTGTTAATATATTTTAGGCCTATCACTTAAGAATGAAGAAAATTTACTATGTTAGATTCCTGTGATCCTACACATAAATATATTATGTTAAATGTTAAAATATATTTGTAGGTGGGGAAGTAGTAAGCTCAAAAGAAGATAGTTTTTTACCTTAGTCGTGTATACTAGATACTACTCATTATCTAAATTTTTTTTGTTTGGTTTATAAGAAGGGATTGGTAAGTGGTTGTTCTTGACTATTTATTGTCTCTAAAAAGGGTCTCTTAGTTTATAACTAGAATGATATTGGTTTATTATAAGTATTCAATTTTATACTATGTTGTAGTAGTTTGATACTTGAGTCTTATGATTATATAACACTCCAAAAGTTCTTTTTAGCATAATTATGAGATGAAATGGTTTCCAACCCACCATATTTTTTAATACACCTTGGTCACCATTATACCCTTTATAATAAATTTGACTTTTTTGTTGTTTTTTCATGCTTCAAATTATTTCGCTTTTCCTACATTATAAAAACACTACTTACCACAAGTGATACTTGTAAGATCATCATGATGACATCAAAGCTACCATGAATGGTTTTACAACTACCCTATAGGTTTCTAATATTTCATCATGTTCTCATGACTATTGTGGTAGTTTTAAGACTAACAGTTTATTGCATAACTAGTGATTGCATCTAACATATTAGAAAATAAGAATTTGAAACATTTTATCTCCCCCTTTTAAATTATCACATTCTCCTATCTTTTAAATCTTTTAACTAATAATTATTTGACTCTTACCTCTTTTAAAGCTATTTTTATTTAATTTGAAGGACCTTCAACTAAAATTATCATCTTAATATACCTGATTCTCACCATTTCTAACTTTTGAAATAATGTTAGAGCTTGTATCCATTCCTTGATATCATTAAATTATTTTTATCAAACCATTTATATCCCTTTATAGGACCTAACAGTACTCAAACCAAAGAAATAAAGTTTGTTGCAAGTAAATAACAACTCTTGGAGTGCTTATTCACCTGTATTTTTATTAATTTATTATAATTTTATAAAAAATAATATTATACAAGTTGGTTTTTTTTATCATGTTTTTATTATTTAATATCTTATAGTCCTTCTTTATTAGTAGAGTCTTTTTTTATTGTATTAAAATTAGTATGTAGTGAATCTTTTTATTTTGTCTTATGTGTTTCTTATTTTATTTGTATTATTTACAATTTGATCTAGAGATCTTAAAATATCCTTTGATACCATTACATATCCTTTAAGTGTTTTCACTCTAAAGAAATTTTATTTCTTTATTTTCATAGATTCTATGATTTATAGCCTCACCTTTATCAATTGAGAGTTTAAGGATCTCTAAAAATATTTTACATTATCATCTCACACTTATGGTAGTTTGTAAACACCAATAGATTCATTCATGAACATTATGGAACCTTGATAAAAACTAAGAAATTATTTTTTCATTAGAAACATATATTTATAAGACTTATAAATCAATATATTTACATTTTGGTAGGCCTAGAAACTCAAAACTTACTCAAATAAATATGCATAGCCATTTAAGTGACTATAATTCATCTTAGTATTAGTTTTCATCCTTCTAAGCTCTATTAATTTATACCCACATGAAATTACAACCTTGTAAAGGTCTCTTTACCACTATTTGCATACTTTTCTACCATTGCTAAAACCATAAATTGTTAAAAAATGGTAAAAAATATTTTTTTTCCTCTCATTTATCAATATAGAAAAAAATTTATATTTTAATAATTCATAGCCTTTTTAAATAAGTGTAATATTGTTTCTTTCTATCAACATTATTACACTTATTTAAATAAGACTATGAATTATTAAAATTTAGGAAAATTTCCAAACATCGTTGATATTGGGCATAGTACAATAAACTATTATACTTTTTGTTTTAAATTCTGAATATTTTTAGGCAATTAGAAATTAATATATTTTTTTGCAAATTTGCATAATAAGAACTTAGGATTACATTCTATGACTATTTTTCATCTTAATAATATCAAGCATAATAAAATATTAGAGAATTTCGTTATTTCCATATCCTCTTATTATATTAAATTATGATTTCTCTATTAGTTATTTGATTGTATTCTTTCATTGAAAATATATACACTTATATAATGCATTCCTAAACAAAATATAGGAAATTTATGTTTAGATAGTATCATTTCATATCTAAACTAGTGTAATAATAACATTAGTTCAATTATTATAGACATACTTAAACATTGGAAAACATAGAAAACTAAAATATCAACAAACTTTGTCAATGTATCCTTGTATATGCATGTGCCTTGGGATCTAATTTAACATCATAAATGAATTGTGTCGTGACCTCCTCCTTAGCATTATTTTACATTACTTTGCATGAATTTTATTTGAAAATGATTAATTAATAAAAAATAATTAATTTAAATTAATTAAATAAATAAATAAGCAATAAATATTAACACATACATAAATAATAATAAAACCTATTATATAATATTAACTTCAATCTTACTTACCATTCCATAGTCACGATAGTTAAGTTAGAGAAAAATCAAGAAGCAACTAAAATGTCAAACAGTACACCAAAGTCTACTCCCATGTCACATAGTTAATCTACACCTTAGTCATCCTTTTGGGATTAACATAAGGGATTACACACCTAAAATATTATGGATAAATAAAATGATTCATCCATTACTCTACATGTTAAATATTCAATTGGAGTTGATGCAAGAGAATTCGGGGGTACTAACAATTAACATCACCAAAAATATTATTTTGGCTTTATTTAATTTTTAATAAGGGATAATATCGGCTAATGTGTGGGAAAATAATTGTTTTAATTTCCAAAAAATGTAATTTACCCTATGATTATTTATAATTTTAATTTTGGAGGAAAATCAAATTTAGTAAGAGTTACAAAAGCATCTCAGAGGAATATTCTAGCCTAGGCATCCTTTTCAAGATGGGGACAACTTTACCATTCATACATTATTGCATGTTGGGTACCAAAGCTTGCATGTTGGTGCATGTTATTTCATGGAGTCATTAGAGCCATCAGAGATTAAGGAAAAATCTAGTTTGACCAAATTTGATTGGTTGAAGTTTACGTGCGCATGTGAAGGCCATGTGATAATTTAGAATATTTTATTATTTTATAATTTTTCTCTAAATTGGGACATGATTTTTCTAAGGTGGTAATTTCATGTTGTTTGGGAAAAGCAAAGTGGTTTTCTTATCCACAAAATTTTATATATTAAGGCCCTTTTCATTTGAGAAGTCAGGTTGGTGTGAGATGCTCCAGGGTTTGCTTGCACCAACCTACTAGAAGACTTCTCTTTGTCTTCACCCAAGAACCTGACAACTTATAGGCTCTAATTAGACTTAGGTCATTAACTAAGCCTTGCTTCAACTCTGTTACAAGAGTCCCACTCCTTGTGCTTCACCTTGGAGGACTTAACACCATTTGAATTTGTAGACTATCTCCTACACTTAGAAGGATCTAAGTGCCAACTTAATTATCAAACTTGAACTGTTTGCAGGGGTGTTAGAGACACTGATTTCTTGCATTTCACATTCAATTGAATACATCTAGGAGGGTCTTCAGTCTTCACTCCTACCGATCTCAAGATTTTGCCTTGAAGAGGCCTAATTCTTGTAGCCCTTACCAGTCACCTTTTTGCTTTTCCTGTCCAAACTCTCCAAACAACCTAGCAAATAAATTGCACTTTTGGACACCCTTTTTAGTCCTTTAAAACATTCATAGGGTTTCAGACCCCTGTCTCCTCTGTACAGTAGATTCCTACAATCAAGGGTAAAAAGGGTTATTAGGCCTAATTCTTAGGGTTTCAATGATCTCCTGCTAATTTCTCACACACATGGATTGATCAAGTCTCAATCCTTCTGGAATCCTTGTGTTTGGTCATGTCCCACCTGGAACTATACTTTTTTCATACAGTACTTCCTTCCCCTTCCTAAGTTCTTCAAATTTTCACTCTCAAACCTCTAACCGGACTGTCCTAGCTCACCTAGGGTTTGAGTTTATCAATCCTTGCTCCATTCCCTATACTTCCTACTGCTAAATATGTACAAGTGATTGGATCCCCTATCATTTCAATCCAATCTCAGGGAGATCCCGTGGTTAGATTTTATGGGGGAGACATTCAAAGACTGATTGCTCAAAAACAACTACAACCCTCTAGACTCTAAGCTGTGAATTCAAAACAAAAAATCAACTCTAAGAAACTTGATTACAAAATGAAAGGTACTCAAAACTATGCTATGAACTCAAATACAGTGCTAAATCAGTATATACAGTGCCTTTGATATCTCTGTTTCTCAAGATACTCGGGAAAACACAGAATTCTACAATCCTTTCTTCTATTCCACATAACAAAACTTGATTACAACAATCTAACTACTTGTCTACGAGCCATTACCTTACATAGATGCCTTTTCCTTATTTCAATGGATGTTGAATGATCCCATACCCCTAATTTTTAGGGAATCCAGGACAACTAAGTTGCATGCAACCTAACAAATGTTGTCGTGCAACTTTTCCATCATCCTACATCTTAGGACCTCAATCTCCCTGATTTCGAGCCATCAACTCCCTTAACTGCCTCTTGGAATCTTCTAACAATGACCATGTGTTTAGAACACATTAAAGGCTCAACACTCAAATTAACCTACTAATCTAATTAAAGCAAAAGATGCTTAACAAAGACTAAGCTATGGTGACCATACTCCTAGTGACTAATTCACTTATTCCACACCCAAGCAAGACCTTCTAAGGTCCAAAATAAACACACTATCACCCTGACTTGGCTAAGGTCAGGTACAACCCAAAATTGATAACCAAGAAAATGGAGGTTAGCCTAGGTGCTCCTGCACCATCCTCCCCAAAACAAAAGATTTCAATCCACCCTTGGATTGAGCAAGTTGAGATCAATGCCCAACCTTTTAAACTCTGACTCCTTGATGCACACTACATCAACATCAGGTTGACCATGCCTTTGAATCAGATGTTCTTTGTATTCTTTGGTCCTAGTCTTCCTATAGACCCTAGTGTCCAATATCATGTCAGCTTGTTTGACTGTAATAGAAGGAAATTGAAGTTCTTCCACATCTTGAATAATTTCATGGAGGTTCTGATCCATGTCTGGTGGTGGTCCTTTGTAATGAACCAGATCTGCAACATTGAAAATAGGGGACAGTCCACTGTCATCCGGTAGCTGCACCTTGAAAGCATTATTTCCATATTTTGCTAGGATTGGATAGGGACCTATCCTCTTCATTTGCAACTTATGAAGGACTCCCTTCTATAGTCTAGACTTGTTTAAATGCACCATCACCAAATCTCCAACATGGAACTGCACTTCTCTTCTATGCTCATTCACCTTGGTCTTATGCTTCATGGTATTTTCTGCCAATGTCTTTCTGACTGTATCATGAATCTCTTGCATTGCATAGGAAAAATCATCATCATACCCACTTCCCTTGAATCCATCCTTCAACTCTCTCAGCTCATAAATTCCTCTAGGATGTAGTCCATAGACAATTTCAAAGGGACTCTTCCCTGCTAATCTCTTTATAGTGTGTCATTGTAGGCATATTCAACTTGCCCAATCAACTGATCCAATTGTTGACCATACTCTTTGGTCAAGCACCTTAAGAGATTTCCAAGAGTTCTATTAACCACTTCGGTTTGACCATCAGTTTGGGGATGGTATGCAGATCCAAAGGATAAATTAGTGCCCAATCTTTGCCAAAGAGTCTTCCAAAAATGACTCATGAACTTAATGTCTCTATCTGATACAATGCTGATTGGTAATCCATGAATTATTGCTATCTATTTGAAGAAAAGAGAGGCTATTTGACTGGAATCATTGGTTGTTTTACATGGCACAAAGTGAGCCATTTTGTTGAATCTATCCACAACCACATAAACACTATCCATGCCTTGTCTTGTCTTGGGTAACCCAACTACAAAGTCCATACTCAAGCATTCCCGTGGCCTAGTAGGAATAGGCAGTGGCTGGTATAGGCCTACATTTGAAGAAGTACCCTTGGCCTTTTGACACACCATATAACTCTCCACATACCTCCTAACATCTAGGTTCATCCTTGGCCAATAGTAAAATCTTTGGAAAAGTTTTTGAGTCTTGGTGATCCCAAAATGACCACTCAATGCACCATTATGCTTTTCTTGTATCAAGTTCTCTCTAATAGAACCTCTAGGAACACATAGCTGATTCCATTTAAACAAAACATCACTTTGCAAAGTATATTCAACATATTTACTATGAAAGTGATTCTTGTATTCAGAAAATACCTTATAGATGTCTGCAAAATCTTCATCATCTGCATATAGATCCTTGAAATGATCTATCCCCATGCTCTTCAACTAAATTTCCTAAATTGTGAGGACTCTTCTACTCAAGGCATCTGCCACCTTGTTGAGAGCTCCTTTCTTGTGCTTGATATTGAAGGTGTAAGCTTGCAAGTATGCCACCCATTTCATGTGTCTATGAATCAACTTCTCTTGTGAATTCAAGAAACTGAGTGCTTGGTTGTCTGAATACACTATGAATTTCTTGGGAAGCAAGTAGTGCCTCCATTTCCTTAGAGCTTGGACCAATGAATACATCTCAAGGTCATAAGAAGAATACTTCTTCTTGGCTTCACTTAACTTCTCTGAATGAAAAGCCACCGGTCTGCCCTCTTGACTGAGAACAGCTCCAATAGCCACATTGCTTGCATCACACTCTATAGTGAATAGCTTCTCAAAGCTTGGTAACACCAAAATAGGTTGTGTAGCTATCTTTTCTTTTAACAACTCAAAACTTTTGTTAGCTTGCTCATTCCATACAAACTTGGTCTTCATTCCTCCTTTAATAGTATCCAACATAGGAGCACAAATAGCACTAAACTGTCTTATGAACTTCCTATAGTATTGAGCAAGACCATGGAAGCTTCTTACCTCTGTTGTTGTCTTTGGAGTAGGCCAATTGAGGATGGCTTCCACTTTGCTGCTATCTGTCTTCAAGTTGCCATGTGATAGCACAAATCCAATGTACACTAGCTCTATTTTGATGAACTCACACTTTTCCAAATTGATCTTCAACTTCTCCCCCTACAGCCTCTTGAAAATCAACTCTATCTGTTGGAGTTGCTCTTCTCTTTTTTTTCTATAGATCAGTATATCATCAATATACACTACTACAAATTTGCCAATGTAGTCTTTGAGGATTTCATTCATGAGTCTCATGAATGTGGAGGGGGCATTAGACAATCCAAATGGCATAACTAGCCACTCATAGAGACCCTCATTGGTTTTGAAAGATGTTTTCCACTCATCTCCCTCATGTATCCTAATTTGGTGATAACCACTATTTAAATCTATCTTGGTATAGTACCTAGCTTCACCTAGACAATCCATGAGATCTTCAATCCTAGGGATAGGGAACCTATACCTGATGGTTATCTTATTTATGGCCCTGGAATCAGTGCAAAGCCTCCATTCTCCTCCCTTTTTAGGTGCTAAGACAGTGGGTACTGCACATGGGCTAATGCTCTTTCTAAGAAGACCTTGGTTTAGGAGTTCTTGAATCTTCCTAGCTATTTCCTCATTTTGTTGAGGAGTCATCTTATAGGCTGCTTTGTTTGGTAGGGTAGCCCCTGGTATCAAGTCTATCCTATGACTTATGGCTCTCTTAGGGGGTAATGTTGTTGGTTGACCACTACTTACAATGCCTTCATAGGTCTGCAACAATTTATGTATCTCCTTAGGTAACTCTGGTTTTTCAGCTGCTTTCTCTTTGCTTACCTCTCTTGGCTTTATCATCACTGCATAACCAACTCCTTCTCCTTCTTCCAAGGCTTCTAGGAACTCTTTTTCACCAACCATGAGCAGTTTAGGACCTGCTGTCTGCACCTCTGTATCTTCTAGCAAAGACTGAATTTTGAAGGTTACCTTATCTTTCTTGAAAGTATAGGAGTTCTTTGCTCCATCATGCACAGCTTGGCGTCAAATTTCCATGGTCTACCTAGGAGCAAGTGACATGCATCCATAGGTAACACATCACACAAAACTTTGTCCTTGTACCTACCAATTGAGAACTCCACCCATGCTTGTTCATTCACCAAGACATGTTGACCTTTATTGAGCCATGTGACCTTGTAAGGATTGTTGTGGGGTATCCTTGTCAACTTTAGCTTGCTGACTGTCTCCTTTGACACAATATTATTAGTGGACCCTGAGTCAATGATGACTCTACACACTTTCCCCATCATCTTACACTTTATCCTAAACAGGGACCTCCTTTGGCTTGGTTCTTCTTTCACCGACTCATTGATCAAAGTTCTCCTCATCATGAGGTTCTCACCTTCCTCTGAGTTCAATGGTACTTCAGGATGTTTATCTTCTGCAACTGTCTCATCATGAACTAGGTTAGTTCTTTTGTCACTTCCATGAGAAGTACTACCTTTCTCTGGACATCTATAGGCCGGGTGTCCCAATTGATTACAGTGGTAACATTTCATGTTGGTGAAGCAGTTACCTCTTCCTTGTCCAGCACTTCTTCCTCTGGAGCTGGAGCCTCTTCCTCTACCACCTCTACTAGAGATTCCTTCTTGCTACTCAGAGTATCTGACTTCTCCTTGGGCCCTTGGTTCTAAACTCCTTCCACCATAACCACCCCTTTGTCCTCTGTTGTCTTTCCCTTTACATCTACTTTTGGGGTTTTTCTCTTTCTTCTTTTTGCCTTTCTCCTCTATCTCTAAGGCCATCTGATAGCATTGGCGGATGGTTTTGAAGTTCACTAGGCTCATGTCTTCTTGGATAGACCACTTAAGCCCATTCAAATACCTTGCTAGCTTGATGCTTTCATCTTCAACCACCTTTGACCTGAGGCACAATTTTTGAAACTCCTCGGTGTATGTTTGGACATCCATATCTTTTTGCCAAAGATTGTGTCTTCTCCTATGCAACTGAACTTCGTAGTCATTAGGTAGATAGGTCTGCCTTATTTTAGTTACCATTCCTCTCCATGTAACTATGGGACCCTTGCCTTCTTTCTCTCTTTCAGCTTGTACAAATTTCCACCATGTGAGAGCTGCTCCTCTCAACACTTGGCCACCTTTACTTTTTGGGCCTCTATTATACCATCACATTCAAAGTGATTTTCAATACTCTCAATCCAGTCCACAACTGAATCAGGGTCCATTTGTCCACTGAATAGTGGCACTCCTTCGAAAGCTTTGCCACTTAAGGTTTGCAGTGCCTTCAAGAAGGGTTCTTCAATAAGGACAGGGTCAGATTTTGGATCTTCCTCCTCCAAGTCCTCTTCTTTTTCCTTTGCTTCCTGTTCTTCCTTCAATTCTATCTTATCCTTCACTTTGTCTGCTGTTTCTTGGACTTCATCCAAGAGCTTCTCCATTTGAGATAACCTTTCTCTTAGCAGCCAGTTATCCTCCTCTTTCTCTTCTACCTTTTTAGCCAACTCAGCATTGGTCACCATGGTTCTTTCCTCTAGTGTGTTCTCTCCTACTGACTCAGTGGGTTGCAACATCAATCACAATCCTTGATCAAATGTTGCTCTAATACTAATATGGTGTGAGATGCTCCAGGGTTTGCTCGCACCAACCTACTAGAAGAATTCTCTCTGTCTTCACCCAAGAACCTGATAACTTCTAGGCTCTGATTAGACTTAGGTCATTAACTAATCATTGCTTCAACTCTGTTACAAGAGTCTCACTCCTTGTGCTTCACCTTGGAGGACTTAACACCATTTGAATTTGTAGACTATCTCCTACACTTAGAAGGATCTAAGTGCCAACTTCATTATAAAACTTGAACTATTTGCAGGGGTGTTAGAGACACTGATTTCTTACATTTCACATTCAACTGAGTACATCTAGGAGGGTCTTCAGTCTTCACTCCTACCGATCTCAAGATTTTTCCTTGAAGAGGCCTAATTCTTGTAGCCCTTACTAGTCACCTTTTTGCTTTTCCTATCCAAACTATCCAAATAGCCTAGCAAATAAATTGCACTTTTGGACACCCTTTTTAGTCCTTTAAAACATTCATACGGTTTCAGACCCCTTTCTCCTCTGTACAGTAGATTCCTACAATCATGGGTAAAAAGGGCTATTAGGCCTAATTCTTAGGGTTTCAATGATCTCCTGCTAATTTCTCACACATGGATTGATCAAGTCTCAATCCTTCTAGCATCCTTGTGTTTGGTCATGTACCACCTGGAACTGTACTTTTTCTATACTGTACTTCCTTCCCCTGCCTAAGTTCTTCAAATTTTCACTCTCAAACCTCTAACCGGACTGTCCTAGCTCGCTTAGGGTTTGAGTTTAGTAATCCTTGCTCCATTCCCTATACTTCCTACTGCTAAATATGTACAAGTGATTGGCTCCCCTATCATTTCAATCCAATCTCAGGGAGATCCCATGGTTAGATTTTACGGGGGAGCCATTCAAAGACTGACTGCTCAAAAACAACAACTACAACCCTCTAGACTCTAAACTGTGAATTCAAAACAACAAATCAACTCTAAGCAACTTGATTAAAAAATGAAAGGTACTCAAAACTATGCTATGAACTCAAATACAGTGCCTTTGATATCTCTATTTCTCAAGATACTTGGGAAAACACAGAATTCTACAATCCTTTCTTCTATTCCACACAACAAAACTTGATTACAACAATCTAACTTCTTGTCTATGAGCCATTACCTTACATAGATGCCTTTGCCTTGTTTCAAGGGATGTTGAATGATCCCATACTCCTAATTTTTAGGGAATCCAAGACAACTAAGTTGCATGCAACCTAACAAATGTTGTCATGCAACTTTGCAACATTCTTGCAACTTTGCCATCATCCTACATCTTAGGACCTCAATCTCCTTGATTTCGAGCCATGAACTCCCTTAACTGCCTCTTGGGATCTTCTAACAATGATGATGTGTTTAGAACACATTAAAGGCTCAACACTCAAATTAACCTACTAATCTAATTAAAGAAAAATATGCTTAACAAAGACTAAGCTATGGTGACCATACTCCTAGTGACTAATTCACTTATTCCACACCCAAGCAAGACCTTCTAAGGTCCAAAATAAACACACTATCACCCTGACTTGGCTAAGGTTAGGTACAAGCCAAAATTGATAACCAAGAAAATGGAGGTTAGCCTAGGTGCTCCTGCACCACAGGTTATTGGAGAATGGGAGTTTAGCATAACATGATGTTGCTGGATTGGATTGAGGATTGTTGAATCCAAAGTTGCGGATTTATGTGAGGAGACTGTGACTCCATATTGTTGATTTATGTAACTAGGAAGCTCATGTTGTAAAATGGGATCTTGTGAGCTTCTACATATTGTAATCCCAATTAATATTTATTGCAATAAAATATATTATTTTTCTTTCATGCATATGTTTTGCAAATTTGAGTTGTGTTATGAGTTTTCAAATTTGAAAGGGGAGTTCCCTTCAGTGGTATCAGAGCTAGTGTTCTTGAGTGTGCAGGCAAAAGCACCAATTGGAGGTAGTTTGCACTAGGACCTATGGTGTTGTGTGTTTTATTTGTGTGTAAACAAATCACCAAACGTGAGGTAGTTTACATGTGAAGAGGTTGAGGATTGGATCATTTGTGTTGAGGTTTTGTGAGGCCTTGAAAATGACAAAGAAAAAAGGAAAGAATTTTGTCATAGTTATGTATGTAGGTGAACAAGAAGGAAAAAATATTGCAGAAGTATTCTTTGAGGATAACATGAAGGAAGATGGTGAGATTGTAGCAGAGGATGAGAAGAAAAAATAAGTTGCAAAAAGCCAAGAGGAAAATGAAGAAGTGGGCAGTGAAGAGAAGATAAAAGTAGAGGATGAGGATGTAGTTGAGGTTGTAATGATGAAGTTTGAAGATGTTGCAACTGATGATAATGTAGGAGATGTCATAGTGAAGGATGATGTTGCAATTGTGGAGAAGAAAGAGGTAAATGTAGATTTTGATTTGTTTGCAAATATGAAAGTAAAAGATGTAATTATAGAATGGTGCATGGATAATGCATATTTGCATATAAAACCTATAAAGGATGCTATAGGTAGCTATTGGCAGAGGTGGTCAATTAGTGGTGGGATGGATCCCCCGAATGAGGAGAAAAGAGGAAATAGTATTTGGAGGAGGAGGATGGTATATAGTGGATGTGAGTCCATGAGAGGAAAGAGGAATAGGGTGCACACTTGGTGGAGGTAGTAATTTTCTCAGCTAAGTGTTGGAAGAGGCAAATGAAGAAATTATTCTATATATATCAGTGATGGAGTTTGCTACAAGTTGTCTAATACATGAGCATCTGGGGGTACTAGTAATCAACATCACCAAAAATATTATTTTTTCTTTATTTAATTTTAAATAAGGGATAATATGGGCTAATGTGTGGGAAAATAATTGCTTTAATTTCCAAAATATGTATTTCCCCTATGATGACTTATAATTGTAATTTTGGAGGCAAATCAACTTATTAAAAGTTACAAAAACATCTCGAAGGAATATTCCAACTTAGGCATCCTTTTCAAGGTGGGGACCACTTTACCATGCATGTTCTTGCATGTTGGTTTTTATAATTTGCATGCCCTTGCATGTTGGGCATGCAAGCTTGCACGTTGGTGCATGTTCTTGCATGGAGTTATTGGAGCCATCAAAGATTAAGGAAAAATCTAGTTTGACCAAATTTGATTGGTTGAAGTTTAGGTGCCCATGTGAGGGCTATGTGAACATTTAGAATATTTTATTATTTTATGATTTTTCCTCAATTTGGGAAATGATTTTTCCAAGGTGGTAATTGCATGTTGTTTTGGGAAAACCAAAGTGGTTTTCTCATTCATAAAATTTTATATATTGAGTCCTTTTTCATTTGAGAAGTTGGATTTTTGGAGAATGGGAGTTTAGCATAATAGGATGCTGCTAGATTGGATAGAGGATTGGAAAATCCAATTTTTTTAGATTTTTGTGAGGAGATTGTGACTCTATATTGCTGATTTATATAATCATCCTCATAATTCTCTAGTGTAACTTGAAATAATGGACTATGTTATTTATGCATTGTATCTTCATAAGAATTGTTTTTTTCTCCAAGGGGTTGCAACATCCATAATTCAAGAAAGTTGAAGTTAGTTGACACTAATTCTTGAGTTGTAGGAGTCCTTGTCGAAACCAAAACTATTATGCTATTCATGATACATAACCTCCATGATCAAAGACACCAACTCTCTATTGTTAGGGTATCAGCCTAGAAAATCCTCCAACTTATGAATTTTAATAGTTTTACAAATTATTCTCCTCCACATAATTCTCTAAATATACATAAATATAAGAACTAATGCCCAAATCTTGATTTCATCAACATAAATTCCATTTTCCTTTAAAGAAAAAAATTCCATGCCTACACTCTTTATATTTTCCTCAAGAAACATTTTCCATCATCTACTAATCATGAATGTGACTAATTTTTGTTGTATTGCACATTTGACATAATCATAGTCATATATTGAATTTACAACACACCAAAAAAGATTTACATAAAGGGAATAAGAATATAAATGATATAATATAAGATGAAAGTATATAAAATGGATAAGAGCATAAATGCTCAAATAGGAACTACAATATTTCAAAAATATAAGTAACAATATGTCATAGTTGTAAGTATGGACTGGTATATTATCAAATAATTAATCAAATTTAAAAATTAGGAGTGCATTTTATTACAAACATGTCCCCACCATACCATATTGTGGGGTTCTACAAAATTTGACATGTTTATTGGTTCTCCTACATATAACCTAGTTACTATGTCACAAAACTATAGTTATAATTTCATAGTATAAATAAACATTTGGAAATTATAAAGGATGAAAACTATAGAATGGATATGAATCCCCAAATTATATTTTTTACATCTAGCCTTAAATATTTTTTGACTTGAAACTTGGATATAGATAAGTTTTTGGGTTTGTACATACAAGTGAGGATTCACATAAAATTGCACCCTAATGAACATATGCTCAGTGTTCTAATGAAACAATGGAAATGACCTTGAGGTGTGGGACCTTGAAAATTGAGGTCAAATATCTGAAGAAGGTTGGCTTCCTCTTCTGATCCAAGTGAAAATGTGTTGGTTCAACCCAACACATGGAATCCTACCACTACCCTACTTTAATAGTTCATCATTGGAAAGGGATAGAAGGTATGTATATAAGTGAAATGGGAAGTGATACCAAAAAGATAGAATGTGTTTCTTCTTTTAATGGCACGAATTTTCACCCTTGGAAAATTCCCCATTTATTTTTTCCTTTACTTTAGAAAATATAAGTTGGATAATGCAAACCCATCGCCATCAGCTTATTCCTTTCGTGTGGCCTTGTCTTTTTGTGTTGGTGGAGTAATTTCTATCAGGGATGCACAGACACTGCATGGACGTTCACATTTCATGCTAACATCCTGAAAAGATTCCTATCCCTAGAATCTACAGAGGCATTAAATTTTTGGTTGGCTGTGAAAATAACATCTTCTAGCCTTCCTTGATTGGAAAAAAATGACCTCTTGCCTCCATTTTCAAGCATTCAAAGTCACATTCTCTCACATCTTCACTCTTGGCTTGCAATTCGCTCATTCTCTCCTTCATTCTTGCAACTTATTTCTCATTATCTCACTCTCTGAAGCTCATTCTTTCTCTCTACTTGGCTTCTAAAATGTTCTTATTGCAACTCCACCTTTCTTACAAGTTGATGAAGCTCTATTCTCTCAAGGTGGTATCATCTTCTCCTCTAGACCTTGAGTGCTAGCAAGAAGAGGAGGTGATATTTCTCTTGTTATTTTATTTGCAACATTGTCTTATAGTGTAGAATTTAGTGTGTCTTTGTGTTCTATTTGGCATACTTTATACTTCTCTTCTTTATCAATTTCTATCTCATTGCATATATGGTTGTCCATGGAGGTGGGAACACCAAAGTGGGGGTTTGATTGAGGTAGACCTCAAAATTTAGATCAAATTTTTTCTCATTTCCATGTGTGGAAGCACTAGATCATCCTTTTGGAGTTAGTGTTGAGAATTGAAGTGTGGGTGGAGTGGTACCTTTTTCTTAATTTTCTTTGTCTTTTCCGCATTATAGTAGTTTCTAGTATTCTTGTTGTTGTACTTTTTGTTTCCCAAATTTTCCCTATCAAACTATAAAATTGTGCTAGTCGGGTTGTTAGTAGGCCCTTCATTCTTTCTTCTTGATTTCTAAAAATTTGTCCATACTGGACGTCATCATATCTCTAAGATGTTACCACACTGTACTAGAGTCTGGTTCCTACACTATCATCCTCAAAAAATGAGCTATATGGTCAATAGTCTAAATCCTTCGAGGCTAGCTCACTTGATTTCAAAAACACCTGTCAAATAACCTAAGGTAGTTTAGGGAAGTTCATTCCCTGGGAATCTCCTGTGACTTTGAGCCTTGAGAGTGACGAATCCACCTTCTCTATATTTTTGGTGAAGTTGACGTGAACTTATTTTTTTTTCTTGGTATTAGAGAATCTTTCTCTTGTTTCCTAGGTGTGTTTTAGATTTGTGTGTTGAGAAGTGTGCATCTTTGTGACCCATTCTATGACCCCTAGATACATAGATATGATTTGAAAATGGAATCTAGGTAGGTCATTATCATTAGTACAATCTTCTAAATCATCAAAAATTTCCATTTGATTACATGAACATGGTTTCATTCACACATAACCGTCCTATAAAAAATTGGAGTGTTACACTTGATATAACATTTACTTCGCATGATGAGAATCTTAATAAACATCTCTCCCATTTATACATCCCCACTTGGATCAATGGAAAATTCATAACTGGAATGTTAGCTGATCCATTGAGTCGGGTCAATGTGATAACAGAGGAATCTTTGTTCATGAAAAATTGGCATAGGTAGTGGTACAAAGAGTTAGAGACCACCCTCCATATGCATGATGAATTTTATGTTGTCCCTTTGGGCTCTATTTTTCTATCAGTCTTGATAGGAACCAAGGCTATTGATGCTTCTTTTATTGTCATTTTGGAGTTTTATCTATTTCGAGTTAGGTTGGGAATCCCTTGGATTGCCTCTGTGAATGGTGTTGCCTTTGTCATTCATTAATGTTTAAAATTCCCTCATGAAGGTTTTGTGCATGTAGTGCATGACAACAGTTATAAACCATTGGTGTCATGTGGGGACTTCACAATTGATTACTTCAATCCCACCCCAATGGAACCTATCCCCCTAAGGGAGATTTATTGTATAAGGCTTATATTAAATATAAGACCTAGGGCTCAACATCAAAGGCTAGTTATCTAGTGTCCCCATATACAATCTCTATGAAGGTTTTCATGATTATGCAACAAAAATATTCTTCTTCTACCAAGCAAAAGGGGAAGGGTGAGCTTCCTCACACTCAAGGCCCTTCTCCTTCTGAATCGTTTTCCCTTTCTTCTATTTTTTTTCTTTTTGTGGCACCTTTGGCTCCTACTCTCATGCCTTGCATGGGAAGTCTACTGATACCCACATGGAGAAAAGAAAAGTGGTAGGTCTTTGAGCTTCAAATTTTTCCCACAATTCCTAATCTTGTTGTCTATAGCAAGGGGAAAGGTCCTCATGGGCCTACTCCTCTATCTCAATCTCTGTATCCTCCTACTTCTTCTCTACCTACCCTTAAGGTAGAGAATGAGAAGAGGTCAGTCGCTAGGGTGCCGATTTTTGTTTCTCTTCCCACAATTGCTTTTTCCCCTGCACTTCCTCCTCCTAATCCTACCTAGGAGCCTACCCTTCCACTGACCATGATTATGAAGGATACTCCTATGGTTGAGTAGTATCCTCTAGCCTCTTCTCATGCCATGTCTTCTAGCACTTATAGTTGATGTAATTAGCTTTTGTGTGAGCACAAGCATAGGGTGAAAGGCTCTCATTGCTAAACATGCAGCCTCACAAAAGGCAAAGGGGGAGCTAGTGGCCCCCATTTCTATATCTTCTTCTGCTATTTTATCTTCTTCTATTGTGCCTGCTTCAGTTCCAATTTCCTTTTTTCTACTTTTATCTCCTCCAATAGGGTTTGATGATCCTCACCCCAAAAAGGTGCAAGTTTTCATCGCCACTCTCTTGATTTCCCTCCTAGACATCTCTCCCTTTTATCAACCCATAGACATGCTGAATACCACGGTAGTGTCTATTGTGGCTTTGTCCTCTTTCTCCCTTCCTTTTGTTTCTCCTGTGGGGATTTTGCACCCTCTACTAAAGTGTAAGTTAGAGGATGGCCTTGGTTCAAGTGGAGGTCAGAAGAAGGGGTCACCTTCTTCAGAAGTGGATTTCATCTTGGTCATTTTCCTCATGATGGAGGTAACCCCTACATCCCTTGAGTTTATCACTGCCCCTCTCGAAGAGGTTGGTAGTGGATCTCAAGTGCCTCCTTCCTCTCCCACCTGCTTGACACATGGCACTCTAGTGAATTCCATGCTTAATTTGATGGATGATATCTCAACTTTGTCCTCAATCTTTGAAATATCGATGAATTTCACCTAACATGAGCTTGATGAAGAAGACCTTGAGGGGCCTTCTTCCTTGGCCCTTGTTGTAGGTGAATCAAAAGGTACTACCCTTGCTATCCCACCCTTGTAGTCCCATCTTCCCTCCCCATATAATGATCTAGATTGGGAGTAGGATGACCTATTGGTCGATGAGGACTAGAGTGGTACCTCTTCTTTATCTATAGATTAGATTTTTTTTTTGTGTTTTTGTTCCCGCATGTTTGTCTTTTTGTGCTTTTTATCCTACTTGGGGGAACCTTGCTAACCTTTTAGGTGGCTAGATACAAGCCTAGAAAATTTTTCATGAACTTCTATACGTAATCATCATTCTTTTATGTGTTGTAAATTTTCTTTTCGACAATGGGGATGATGCAAACCATTGGGAGCATTTAGGCCCTCTTCCATGTTGACCTAATTTTTATTTTTATTTTTTCTTCATGTGTTGTTCTTCCTGATCTGAGTACTTTGGGGATTGATGAGAATTCGTCATACAACATATTCTATCTATTTCTATTTATGAATAGTTCTGACCCCAAACTCCCAGATTCCCCTACCTCTTGATTTTTTTCATCTTTGTCTACTTCTTGATGTTGTGGTTCTTATGTGTTGTCGCTCATGTGTGTGTGACAATATACCATGAAATACATCTCATCATGTGTTACATGCCACAACATCTTTTCCTATCTTTTCTCTCCTTAAGATGGCATTATCTCCTTTGTGTAGCACACACCATCCTAATGGGGGGCTACCATGATGTTGTAATTTTCAAATTGGAGAATTATTTCAAAAGATTCCTTAGTGTCAAATTTTACATTAAAATGAATTCCTTGATGAAAGAATCCCTTATTAAAACCTGCCATTTTCTAAAATGTTGTATTCTCTCAAGGATTTTGGATGAATTTTTTTTGAAAAGAATCTTGTATGCAAAAGGATCTAAAAACATTCCTTTAAAAAGGAGTACTTTTTTTAAAATAAAGAGTCTAAACACTTTCCTTTGAGAAGGAGCATTCCTTCCAATGGATTCCTTAATGGAAGGATCTTTCAGAAGGATTCCTTGATGACAAAATAACTTGCAAAAAATGTGGTTTCTTTTAATCAAAGCATTCCTTTGAATGGGTCCCTTGGTGTCTTGAAGGGTTCCCCCCTTTGAAAAATTCTCCTTTAATTGAATTATTTGGTGTCTTTCAATTGAATTTCTTTTAACTAATATTTGATGCCATTGTGTCTTGGTTTTAGAAATAATATATCCTTACGTCTAGCTTGGAGGAAGCTCGAATAGACTTGTCTTTTCTATGACTATCCTGTAACAGAGTTTGTAGTAGTTGCATACTTACCTAGTTAGTGTATCTGACTAGGCTATGTCTTATCATGCTAGCTTGTGTGTCTTATAATTTTTTTTCCTAACATGTTTATAGTAAGATCGTAACTTTCTTTGTAGGATCAAAAACTTATGGAGGCTTCCCCTCTCTTTCCTATCTTTGCGAGACCGAGAACTTGTAGAGCCTTCTCTCTCTTCATGTCTAGGTGTGGTGAATTGAATCTTTCTTGACGCTATTGGTTGTTCTATTCAATATTTTTCTACTTTATCTCACATTCACACTGACATGTATACTTGCTAAAGTGGAGAAAAAATATATTAGCACAAATTTGCACCTTAATAAAATTCCCATTTATTTTTACCTTTACTTTAGAAAATATAAGCTAGATAATGCAAACTCGCCATTGTCACCTTATTCCTTCCACATGGCCTTATCTTTTTGCATCAATGGAGGAATTTTTGTTAGGGACATGCGCATGTCACACACACATCCACACACTATGCTAATGTTCTGAGAAGATTTCTACCCATAGAATGTGCAAAGGTGTTACATTTCTAGTTGGCTAAAAAACTAACATTTTTTTCCCTTCCTTGATTGACAAAAAATAACCTCTTGCCTGCATTTTAAAGCACTCAACTCACATTATCTCACTTCTTCACTCTTGTCTTGTATTCTCTCACTCTCTCAAACTTGTTCTTTCTCTCTACTTGGATTCTACAACATTCTTCTTGCTATTGTCAATTAGGATTGCACCCTAGCTAAGCATGACACTTAGCCATCCCATGAAACATGGAAATGACCTCAAGGTGTGGAATCTTATGCAATGAGGTCAAATATCTAGAGAAGGCCAACTTCCTCTAATGAATCACTTAAAGCTACCAAACTCAAGGAAAAGGGGAGAATGATATATGAAAGGGAAAATCCTTAAATTAAAGAGGTGATTTATAAAAATCCCCGTGTTTTCACAACCTCATCTTACACATGCAATACATAAATAATTTATATGAAGGATTAGATTCAAATATTTTTTGAAGGAAAACAAATTTTTCTCACAACTACAACCTATTGAAACCATTTACAAAACATATAACCTGCATTAACACGAAACCCTCACTCTATCATTGCATAAATAAGACACAAAATATGATTCAAAGCATGAAATCATAATTAAACATTAGATCATTCATGCAAAGAGACAAAAATGTTGAAGAAGGAATATTTCAATCTCTATTAATTCTAAAAGGATCTTTTTTTTTATGTAAGGAGAAGCTAGAACCATCATAATGATCCAAAAAATATACAAGTATTTCCTTTATAGTTTAGGAATAACTCAAAAAATGTGCATAGGAATATAGCTTACCCACTCAACACCCAAACCATAGAAATGAATTTATGTCGTGCTTGTGTGTGAAAAGATAGAGGGGTCCCATGAAAATTGTGTTCTGGGTATGGATGTATCAAAAAAGGATAATAAATGGGCATGGGAACCAATGAAATCCACTTGTAACAATCATGGAGATCAATAAACATTTTCCTTGAGATCCAAAATTTGAATAAGTAGGTGATAAGGTCACTCTAGAATTAATGTTGTTGACCCTAAAAAATGCCAAATCTACAAAAAAATTGGGGTTTGAGGGTCATAGATACCTCGTAACGCTTATTGACAGAGTGAAGAAGGTCAAAGTAGTGAACCATGAAGACAAGAACTTATTGAAGGCTGGGATTTGAGCCTACCTCATACTTCATGCTTGCTATCATTGGACTATTGTGGATCAAACCTCAGGAAATCACCATACCACATGCTTAGGAGAGGCAAAAAGGAGGAAAGAAGGAGTGAACCGTTAAGTCTTAAAAGGTCACCCTTTTTGGGCTTTGAAGGTTGGGGGATCAACTTACCACTTACCACGAAGTGGTAAGAGGTAAGACTGAATAGTGAATCCCAAAAGTAAAAAAATTAAGGACTTATTTTAAATTTGAAGAATGGAAAGGACCTCAAGGGGATTCCCAAGGTTTTAGGGAAGATAAGGAAAATCTTAAGGTGGAAGACAAATGAAGAAGGCATTTTGGGAGTCAGGCATCAGGAGGATGCCTTATCAACTATGAAGAAAGGGAGGAAGAGGGTAAAGGGGAGGCTCTATCATGGATGCCCAAAAGGTGATCACTTAGCCATCTTTCAAAGAGTGCATTGGGAATCGAGGGTTGGAGGGGAGGCTTACCACTTACTTCAATGAAGGTAAGAGGTAAAAGGAAAGGTCAAAGCCCGACCCATGAAAAATCAACACTTAATTTTTTAGAAGGGAGGGGTGATGATAGAGGGAAAGGGTAAGGGTTAATCCTGATAGGTGAAACCCAAAAAGCCAAGGAAAGAATGGAATAAAGAGGAGAAGGGGTGGGAGTGATGAAGAAAGCATGCAAGCATGAAGGGAAGCGAAAACTTGAAATCTTGAAAATACCTGAAACTTAGCCAATTTAGACCCTTCAAGGAGAATTCATGCAAGATGGCCCATATAATATCTCTCAGATTGGTTATTAGTTATGGGTCATCTAAGGGTGGCATGAAATGATAATATTTATGGTGACTTCTACGTGATTGTTTCCTATTAATCATGGGATCTAGAGGCCTTGCATATCCATTGGGAACAGAGTCATGAAGGAGACTTGTAAAATTGGGCCTCCCAAGGGAAAAAAAAATCATGTGTAGGCTTGCACTTGGAGAAAAGAAAAGAACTAAAACATGCAGTCCATTAAGGAGAATGCAAGGTGTGCAAAGGTACTCCATTGAAAGGAAAATATGTACAATATATACATGAACTAATAGAAAGAAAGGAAAGTAAAATTTCCTCTGTCAAAGATGAACCTTTTGAAGGAGTTGATCTCCCTTAGACCATTATTGTAGACCTTCCCTAGCTACAACCACTAAAAACCATTGCCAACATGCAAGTAACTACATAAAATTCCTGTGAGGTGAAGGATCACTTCATTGTAAATTTTTCCATTTCAGGGAAACCATATGATGCAAGTGTCAAACTCATCTAACACTAGTGCCTCCAATGAACATAAATCAATAGAGATGAACCTCTTTGAAGATAGGTCAGTATTCAAGAGTGTTGCTTTGAATAATTGTCTTTTACCTAGTTATTTCACTTACTAGGTAATTAGTGGACATATTCACATGTTAAGTTTACTTAGGTTGTAAGATTCTTTCTTGAAGGTGTTAGTTGTCATTAGTTGTTATCTTATCTTTTGAAAACTAACACATGCGACCTAGGTAGTTGTGTCAAGTTTTCTCATGTCATAAGATTAAGACACTTGTCATAATCTTATGACATCTTGCATCTCACCTTGGCTATATAACCAAGGGGTCTCTACTACATTTGTACATTGAATCTTTTTGCATTCATTGATAGGAATATATTTTATTCTTGTTATATTGATCTTCTGAGTATTTGGTGCATTCCATAGGCCTTTAGATCTTGGGTGGCTATCTCCATAGCCAAATATTATAGAGAGAAAATCATCTATAGAGGGAAAATAACTCACCTCAAAAAAGGATAGGCCATTACCATCATCGTTCACCTCCTCATTGCATGGAATGAAACCAAAAGATAAGGTTTCAAGCTCACATGGTGATATAAAATATGCCAAAGCTATTTTTTGACCTACATAAGGAATCTCTTCTTCATGCACCTTGAATAAAAAAAACCTTGAAGTTCAATCATACTATCAAATTGAGCAGTAGGATCATCACTCTCCAGGAAGTTGTGTGGCTACTCAATGGCTACTGAAATACTTGTATTGATGCAAAATTTCATCACTCTCCAAGAAGTTGTGTGGCTGCTCAATGGCTACTGAAATACTTGTATTGATGCAAAATTTATAAACACAAACCTCAGATTGTTGAGACACTTCAAGTGAAGATTTGAATTATTCAGATTATCTCTTTGTTTTAACTTCTTCTTGGCAATAGGCTACAAAAAAATCAAACTCTTCGCTCATAATTTCTAACACATCCTTTGTTGTTTCCTTACTCTTATGCTGCTACCCACCTTGATCCTCTTTTTTTGGGGGGGGGAGGATTGGCATCCAAGCTTGAAAAAAAATCCTCTAAATCATCCCAAAAAAGGTCCTCCACCTTATAACTGTAAGCCTCAATAGATTGGGGATTTTTATCCACAATAGTAGGGGATAAATAGGTTTGTTGTTGTTGTTCCAAAACCATGGAGTTGTTTTCATCTACCAAGCTGGGAGCAAGCTGGTCAAAGGATTTAGCTGATATAGGTATATGTTATCTATGCTCATCATCCTCAACAAAAAAAGAAAACACATCAAAAGAGAGGATTGATTCCTCTACTATATCAAATTTTCTACCTTTTTAATGCCTTGCTGCTACAATTTATTATCTTCAATTATTTCTTGCAACAAACCAAGACACTCATTTTCCAAAACACATGAGGGCTCCTCAAAAACAACAACCTCTTCACTTCACCTAAGAATTTTCCTTCTTTTGTTCTTCTAACTAGTTAGGATCCCATACCACAAGTCCACCCTAAAAGAGTGAAATAGGAAAAGATGGAGAAAAATGGTCAAAAGAGCATTGAAACTCTTATGAAGCTTAGGAAGGGGCTACTCAATAGGAGTAAGAAGTTGAACCTCCTCAAGGATGGGTTCTTGTGAGGAATGGAGGCTCACAAAACTCAGGATCTACAAGATAGAAGATTTTCTTTATGGTATAGGAGGTTGTATTGGAATCTCAAGAGGTTGATTAGGAGTCTTAAAACTTACAAAATTATGCTTTCTTACCTCCTCCTTAGCAGGTTGTTCTAGAACTGGTGGAGGTGTTTGTCTAAAACTAGGAACACAAGGGGTTACCTAACTCTTGGGAATTTGAGCTAGAGCAAGGGAAAGTTTGAGTTTATCTTATCTAGTAACTACAGAGAAGGCCCAATACCTCAAGGTGTAGGACCTTACGCATGAGTTCAAATCTCCAGAGAAGGCCGACTTCCTCTAAGGAATCACCTAAAGCTACTAAACTAAAGGAAAAGGGGAGAAGGATACATGAAAAGGAAAATCCTAAAACTAAAGAGGTGGTGCACCATGAATCTAGGTTTACTCATTGCTCCAACTCTAAATCAACATCAATAAAATACCCTCTATTTTCACAAACTTAGCTTACACATGCAATACATGAGTAATTTATATGAAAGCTTGGATTAAAAATCTTGTTTGAAGGAAAACAAAAGTTTCTCACAACTACAACCTATTGAAACCATTTACACAACATATAACCTTCATTAACATGAAAAAATTGCTCTATCATTACATAAATGAGACAAAAAAATAGGATTTAAAGCATGAAATCACAATTAAACATCAAATCATTCATGCTAAGAGAGACAAAAATGTTGAAGAAGGAATATTGCAATCTTTATTAATTTTGAAAGGAGCTTTTTCCTATGCAAAGAGGAGCCAAAACCATCATAATGATCCAAAAAGTATACAAGTATTGCCTTTATAGTTCAAGCATAACTCAAAAAATGTGCCCAAGAAGATAGTTGACCCACTCAACACCCAAAACCTAGCAATGAGTGCTTATTGTGCTTGTGCGTGAAAGGATGGAGGGGTCCCATGAAAATCAGGATCTAGGTATGGATCTGTTAGAAAAGGACAATAAATGGGCATGTGCATTGATGAAATCCACTTGCAGCAGTCATGGAGAGCAATAAATGCTATCCTTGAGCTCTAAAATTTGAATGAGTAGGTGAGAAGGTCACTCAAGAATTAATGTCACCGAACCCAAAAAACATGCCAAATCTAGTAAAAATTGAGGGTCAAGGGTTGGACATAGCTTGTACTCCTTGCTAAAGGAGCAAAGAAAGAAAGATGAAGTAGCGAACCATGAAGAAAGGAACCTGTCAAAGGTCAAGCTTCAAGGATACCTCATACTTCATGCTTGCTATCATTGGACCATCGAGTATCAAACCTCGGTAAATCACCATACCACATGCTTAAAAGAAGAAAGAATGAGGAAAGAAGAAGGAGAAAACCATTAAGTTTGAAAAGGTCACCCTTTTCGGGCTTCAAAGGTCAGGGGATTAGCTTACTGCTTAATGCAAAGTCGTAATAGGTAAGACTGAACAAAAAATCTGAAAAGTTGGAAGGTTAAGGACTTAGTTGAAATTTGAAGAATGGAAAGGGACCTCGGAGGGAATCCCAAGGTTTTAGAGAAGAAAAGGAAAATCTTAAGGAATAAGATGAATGAAGAAGGAATTTTGAGAGTCAGGCATTGAGAGGATTCCTTATCGACTGCAAAAAAAGGGAGGAAGAGTGTAAAGGGTATGCTTGAACAGAAATGCCTGAAAGTAAAAAATTTAGCCATCTTTCAAAGAGTGCATCAAGAATTGGGGGTCGGGGGAGAGGCTTATTGCTTATTGCAACAAAGGAAAGATATAAAAGGAAACGCTGAAGCCTGACCCATGAAAAATCAACACTTAGTTAATTTTTTAGAAGAGAGGGGTGGAGGAAGAGGGAAAGGGTAAGGGTTAAGCTCAATGGGAGAAAACATGAAAATACAAGGAAATAATGGAAGAAAGAGGAGAAGGGGTAGGAGTAATGTAGAAAGCATGCAAGCATGAAGAGAAGTGGAAACTCAAAATCTTAAAAACATGTACGACTTACCTAATTTAGACCCTTCAAGGAGAATTCATGCAAGATGGCCCATACAAGATTTCTCAAATTAGTGATTAGTGATGGGTCATCTAAGGGTGGCATGAAATGGCAACAAATGTAACTCCACCTTTCTTGCAAATTGACGAACCTCATTTCTCTCAGCATGGTGTCATCTTCTCCTCTCAAACTTGAGTGCTATCAAGAAGAGGAGGTGATATTTCTCTTGTTCTTTCATTTGCATCATTTTGTCTTATAGTGTAGCATTTAGTGTGTCTTTGTGATCTATTTAGTGTACTTTTTACTTCTCTTATTTATTTATTCTTTTGTATCATTGCATATTTGGTTATTTATGGATGTGGGAACACCAAAGCAGAGGTCTAACTAAGGAAAAACTTGAAACGCAACCCAAAATTTTTCTCGTTTTCGTGTGTGCAAGCATTGTATCATCCGTTTTGAGTTGGAGTTGAATAATTGAAGCATGGATGGAGTGTTACCTTTCCCTTATCTTTCTTTGTCATTTTTGCTTTAGAGTATTTTCTATTATTCTTCTTGTTGTACATTTTACTTCCCATATTTTCCCTTTCAAACTGTAAAACTATGCTAGTCGGGTCATTAGTAGGCTCTTCATGCTTTCTACCTATTTCAAAACCTATTTACATATAGGACACCAACGCATCCCTGAGATGCTAGCATGTTGTGTTGGATTTAGGATCCCACATTTCCATCCTCAGATAGTGAGCTATCTAGTCAATAGCTTGAAACTTTTGAGGCCAACTCACCCTATTTCTAAAATACCCATCAAATAATCTGAGGTAGTTTAGGGCAGTTTGTTCCCTTATGCTATCCCATGACATGTAGCCTTGGGGCTGATGAATCCCCCTTCTCTACAATTCTTACTTTAGAAAACACCATATATCAGGGTGATCCCACAATACTAGTTTACAATTTTTGGCCAAACTAGACATTGAACTGCTATTTTCTAGCTAAATCTTCACTTTTAGACACCTATAGCGGCTAAACCGTGAGGAATTTGAAGATGATGAAAACTAGTGATTTGTCACATTTCATTTCTAGATTATAAATATATTTTTTTCAAAATTTTTGGAATCAGATTGCACTTCTTTTTCCATCTCCTTCAAAAACTAGTTTTTTTAGTAAACACCATTTTGAAGGAGTGACGCTCACCATATAACACAACTTTTTTCCATGAAGGAAAAAATTCTATTTTTTTGAATTTATATTTGTAAATATGATATCTAGTGCTTCCAATTGGTTTCATAGTGTTTTATCAAATATTTTTTCCTTAATTAAGTTTCAAAGTCAAACCAATTAAAATTCAGACATAGGTAGACTGTATAACATATATTTTTTTTTTATATGTATGAAAATTCAATTTATTTATTTTTGTTAGATCAAGGACTTCAATATCTAGTGCACTCATATTTTTCAATTTTTTTTGTTGATAATCTTCTATTTTTCCACATGTGTGGAACATAGAGCTTGATTTTCAAAGAAAAACCTACATTCACAAGAAATAAAAAATAAATATAATAATAAAATTAAATTTAATTAAAATTATACTTTTTTGGAAGCTTATAATAAGGACTACATACTTACAAAAAAAAATTTTTAAATGAATTCATTAGATCCCCCAGAAGGTAAATCAAAAGTGTTTTTTCATCAGCATTTTGATAGGTGTAAAGGAGACTCCATTATAGGTATGGTTTAAAATTAGCAGGGTTCTATCCAATGGGGCTTGGTCTAAGGTGGTTTGATCAAACCGTCTTCAATTGGAATCCTTTAAATGGAAAATTTCAAGGATTAAATCATTATATTTTCTAAAAATATGCAATTTCAACAAAAATCAAGATCTCCCAGAAAGTGTAAACCACTATTGTGGCAACACCCATCAATAAGAACAACCAAAACACTCATTCAAACATGAAATCAATGAAATTCTACAAAAACATGCAAGAGATAGTGGTGATAATGGTGATAATGGTTAAATTTTATTAACATAAAGCATATAAGTAATCTTTATAGTGGTAGAATACAAAGTGAAGTGTTAGATAGAGAAAAACCCTAGAGGATCTAGAGGAAGACCCTTAGAATGAATAAAATTATTTCCTTTATCCTTTATAGGTCAGGGATAACTCAGATGAATTTTAACCAAACCCTAACCTTTACAAGGTTAGTAATTAGCAAAAATACGATCAAATCGATGACAGAGGAGTTAGCCATCAAATCCTATGAAAAAGATAATCCTAGATAGCCTTGATGTGCATACCATACCTTTGTAATGAATTCTTTATGAGTGCAAACCAATAAAATATGCATGAAATCAGGCCTACAATGGAAGGAATTTCCTTGAAACAATAAAGAAGAATGGGTGACACTTTTACATTGAATATGACATAGAAAGCTATGAAGGATAAGCCTTGAAGTGAGAAAGTCTAATCTTGGTAGCTGAAGATGTTGCTTAGCCATGAATTCACATGTTCCCATGAATAAGTGTGGTTATCTATTGTAGAGGTTTGAATGTGGACCATCAATATGAAGAAATTAACAATCAGGCTTCCTTGACCAAGTTTGAATAATATTGACAAGTCAATAAGCTTTGAATATTTTTTACCAATAAACAAGTGGCAACTTTGGACATATGGAAATAATTTGTAGCTTCGTGGGGAAGATGAAACAAGACAAAAAGCCTCCACAAATTGAAGAGAGCATGCAAAAAGATGCCACATGTTCAAAATCCATAGTTCAACGACCTTCATTTAGGCTTTTGTAGTAATGTCCCACAGAATGGTGGAAACATGACACATGGCCTCATTCTACAACTCCACAAACTACCTTTGGCTTTAGTAATAAACCTTTCATGGAAATGTGGAATACAGTAAGAAAGTGGTACCTTTCAACATTTCAGGGATTCAGAAGGAGAGAAAATGATAAAATAAGAGCCTCCGTGAATTGAAGACGGTATGTGATATGTTGATGCATGTCCCATGGGGCCTAGGAAGAGTTGAGACCTTAAAGCAATACAATACAATATTTAGGGAAAAGGGGATCAATTAGTTGCCTAATGCAAGGGGCCAATTGAAAAATGGGAGACACCCTCAAGTTATGACTTAAGTGGTAGGTGACCCCAATACTCGGTCAATGCAAGATTCAAACAAAAGTGCAAGGGTTTTAGGTAGACCAAATACATGATTTTAACACCCCTACCCTACCCAATCAAGGGATAGCATGAAGTCACAAAATTTGGTGATTTCTGTAGGATGATTTTCTGTTAATCATGAAATCCAAAGGCCTTATTATTCCATTGGGATTAGATTCAAGGGATTTCTTCAAAAATAGGGCCCTCCAAAGAAAAAAATACATGTACAAGCTACACTCAAAGGAAAGCAAGAAAACCATAACATGCATTCCCTTAAGGAGAATTTAGGGTGTGCAAGGGTACTTCTTAGAAAGTATGAAAAACTAAACTAATATGTACATGAATTATCAAAACCTAACAAAAGTAAGGTTTGAGATGAATTCCATTAACTAGAATTGGAACATCTTCACCATCCAACCTAGAGAGATTAAAAGGATTTTCATACTTATAGTGATGATATAGGGGATTTGGTATATCTTCCAACCTTAGCTCTGTTTGCATCCCATTTTAGTACCAAATCTCCCTCTTGGAACACTTTGTGGATCTTTTCAAAATTTATTTTGACATGTGCTTAATGAGTCTCTAAGACCTACATGACTTTGTTAAATAAATTAGCCAATTAAACAATTAATTAAAATCATTTAATTGTTCAAGTGGATGAGATTAGAGGATTTAATTAAACAATCTTGAATTATTTAACAAAGTATGATTATGACAATTAAATAATTGGAATTATTTAATCAATTAAGTAAAATTGATTTATTTAATTAATAGACGAAAAAAGGTAAATTTAACTAAATAATTAACATTATTTAATTAAATGGAAAAATTAAGTGAAATAGACTAGGAATAATGTTAGTATGAGAAATCAAGTATGTGATATAGTTGGGACAATTTTAAGTGTCTACAGATGCCTTCCAACTTTGTCTAGATCTCTTCAGAAAACCTCAGACTTATCATCTTTCCAAGTTCAGAATTATTAGAAAGACCACTTAGGATTGCATTCCTTGCTTTTCCATTGTTTTCATAAACTTTGATCTCATCATCACTTGTTGGACCATTTGTAGGCATAGTATGACCCTTTTCAACAAACTACTAAACTCCAAGTCTAAGAGAAACCATAAAGGACTCCATTCTAGCTTTCTAGTAGGTAAAATTTGTTCCATCAAACAAAGGAGCTTTGAAATATTTCATGTGCACCATCTAGATCTACCTCAAGCAGTTAAGCTTCTTCCTAGAAACCATAGCTCTGATACCAATTGTTAGATGCATAAGATAGTTGAGAGAGGGGTTGAATCAATTGTATACATTAAAACATGTCAAAATTCCTCAACAACAAATTTAGATCTACATTGATCCTTAAACCCTTAACAACCATTAAACCCTTAACATGCATTAAAAAAATGCAAACATGTAAACAAGTAATGAAAATACATCAAACACATAAGAACACCAAATTTATGTGGATAACCCAAGAATGGAAAAACAACGGTGAGGATTAGCTCACTAATATATGAATTGCAACATCAAATATAATAAGGCTCGTTGCCAAAGTCTCATTTCTCAAAAAGATAAAGAAAGACTCATTGCCAAAGGACTCACTATCCAAAAGAAAGAAGAATAGAATAAGGGGTTCATCACCTCACTACCAATTTGAACTACTAACAATGCATCTCTCATATGTCGAAGGTATAGTTGCACTGAAGCATACACAACTCATCAAACTGACTAAAATGTAGACACCTTGTGCTCATTGCATTAGGAAGTCATTGGAATTAAGGCTTGTACTCAGATCAACACACTTGATAACTTTATCATCTTTCACATCACACACTCTTCTCTTGACCCACATAACAATTTTCCTTGCATTTATACCCTCTGCGACCTAAAACAATCTCAATTAGGTCAGCTTTAAGGAAACATATCCATCTCAACCGTGCAACATCAAATAGATAAGAACCAAACACTTACACCATATAAAGAAATAAATCCAAACCATGCCACTACTTAAATAGGACCCAAAATCTACACCAACATGCTTCTCAACACTTCCTCAAGCAATAATTATCCTCCACAATTAGTGCTTGCACACTAGGTCAGCCAAACCTACACTAACACTAACAAGAAAATCAAAACACACTTCTCAAGGTTTGAAACCATCACACAAACCACACAAAAATATTCCAAAATATCCAAACATCTCAGAATATTCCACATCATTAGAATATTTGCCACAACTATTGCAACCACCTGAAACTCAAGAACACCTTAATTTTGTGCAACTAGACATACTAACACAGACATCCAACACACTAGACAACTTTGTGGAATAACTCAACACCTAAAACTTGAAGGGAGGATTGATACAAAGTGATATAAAAACATTCCTAGATTCACAACACCAAAACCTTCACCGTGGAGAAATGCAGAGCAATCTCATTTCTCCTAGACACCTTATTTCACCAAAAAAACATATTGTCAAACACATCTTCCACTGCAGTACCATTGAAAACCTAAAACTTTGGATATGACACCTTTGAACACCTATGATCATCATGTGCAAATCACATGAAAATATCTTCAATCATACAGAAATGCAAAGAAAAACACTAAAAACCACTCTGTCACATTGAACTCTCTTTTATTCAAATTTTCTCAAAAACACTTGGAAACTAAGTGAACCAATTTCATCAACAACATTACTAACATCTCTACAATACATCTACAACATCTAGAATATGCAACACTCTCCAACTACAACAATCTCCCCAAACACAAGTCAGGCCATCAACCTCTGCAATTATATTGAAGTAGGACATCAATGACAACACTGGCATGTGTTGATATTAATACCAACCATTCCAACATTTTATTTATACAAGGGGTTGACATCAATGACAACAACCAATAAAATCACAAAAAACTCAAGCTTCAAACATCTCCAAACTTCTAATAGGTTCCCTTCGAATCCCCAACAAAGGCTAAGAACTTCGGGTTCCCAATTGGGTCAAAACCTTTGATAAGGACCACAACAAACCAAATTTCAAAAGACACTAAGGAGGTAGGAACCCCAAAACAAGGGAATAGTATTGGGTTCCTAATGGGAGTAAGATCCACGATTAAAGATAGAAATTTGACTCACAAAGTTCCTAAGGAGGTAGGAACCTCTGCTTAGGGGTGTTTAGTTTCTAGTTCCCATAGACGTAGAAATCACCAACAAGAAAGAATATAAAAGATACACAAACCTATAGAAAAAATAAAATGAATGATCTAAATTCATGGTTGGTCTATCATCTGAAACAGTTGAATTTATATGTACAAGAAGTTTAAAAGGTAAAAACCAATTTTATTTTCAAGGAGAGAGTCCGAGGAAAGGAAGATTGACATAGAAAGAACATCACATGCAATAGAAGATTGTGTACTCTTGTAACAAAGGTTGTCAAATAGAAAGAATTTACATTATTTTCTTGTTGTGTTAAATTCTTTTTTTGCTAATTTTTGTATTGGTTGCATGGTTGGGTTTCCTAATAAGGTACTCTAACCATGGCTGCACCATTATAGGTCATATTAGATATTTTTTAATGTGTTTGATCTTTTTTCCTAGCCATTAAATTGTTCCATCTAGGGGATTGACAAGGGAGAATCCTCCTACCTAGCAAACTCCTCAAAGGTTTCCTTAAGAACCACCAACTACATTATTGCAAGTATAGACACCTAGGGTTTTTTCGTTGTCGGTACAAAGATTCACAAGGATCAAGTTCAAACTCATTTCTCAAACTTCACTTTCACAGACATGGTTCATATATGCACATGAAATTCTAATCTAATTCAACTTTGCACTCACAAACCTAACCTAATGAAAATTCAAATATGATCTAGTTCACATTTCATACTGTGTTCCAATACATCCAAAAATAAGTGATTCCAACTTACGATTCAAAATTTACGATAAAAATAGTGGACACCTATTTACTAACCACCTATATAAAAAAAGTGCTTTATTTCTTTTAATTTCGAAATTTCTAATAACTCTAGACAAGCTAATTGAATCAAACTACTTCCCATAATCCTTGAACCTAACTTTATATAAATAATTTTGTTTCATTTCTTTAAAATACCATACCTTCAATTATATTTATTCAATTAAAATTATTTAAATATTTTCATTAATAACTTATTTATGTAATTGTATAACTTATACAAAAGACTCTACATAACTTTGAAAAAATGAATTTTTTCTCAAATTCCATTTTAATATTGATGAGAATTTCAATACAATTATATTACAATAAATGATAATATATTTATTAAAAAACAGAAATGACTTTAATACACATTGACAACTTCTGTGATGGTTGTCATTTTTTGAGGCTTCTTTGACAAAAAAGCAAAAAAAAGTTGCAGCCTCCATGATTATTCAAAGATATAAAAGGAGCTCTGTTGGTGATTATGTTCCCAAATGACGTGCCTAAAACCATTCAACAAGATGATGTTATATTCTGGCCTTGCCAATTACATTAGTAAGTAAATATTATTGGGGCTCTAATCACTTGTACATATCCATTAGTTAATGGAGAAAAAAAAACAAGCTTATCATTTGTTAAATGAGTAACTGTTGGGGTTCAAGCTAGAGATGTCCTCTGGTCTCAAATGATTAATTCTTTTATCATATCTAGACTTTTAATATACCTTTTGACTAAAAACATTTGAGGGTCCTGAACTGACCTGTAAGTAAAATGATTGTTATGTATGAAATGCTCAATGAATTCTAGGATTTCTCAATCACCATTATTATGATGACCTGTCACTATGGAGTGCATATCTCTGCCTTCAACTTGTAAAAATCCAATTGGGTTATCTTGAAATGCATTGATTTTTTCCCCAATTTGGAGTCCATTGGAAAATTATGGTTTGATGGGTCCTCTGTTGAATTCTATCCACCTATATCTGCCAAACCTCTTAAGATTCCCATAAAAGGAGGCAGTGGTTGGTATCCATTGGACCCTCCCTTTGGACCCTCCCTTAAACAAAATATGAGAAAATCCAATGAGGGGACCCATCAAAAGGCTGCTTTCTTCCTCTTAATCATTCACAACCAAAGTTAAGAGCTGAATTTCTTAAAAGCAATACAAGGGCAAAAGGCCATTGTCTATTCTCCTGCTTTCATGCATCGTCAGAGAAGAGACTAGTGCAAAAGAATATGATATTAAAGCAAAGTACAAGCTATGGTATCTATCAATAACAAAGAAATCATGTAGAGAGAAAAATGGGATATAAGTGATGTTTGCTGGACCCATTTATGGCAAAACTTTATCCCACTTGAAAGGAACGAGGAGAGAAGAGACCATCCATCATATAGGGTCTGTGTCCCTATGAGTATTATATTGTACTGAACTCTTATTGATTTTGGACTTTTTGGCCATGGGGTGCTATTGTGTTTTGTGCCATTCAATTTCATACTCAGTAATCCCAACTGTATTTCTGCTTCTTATGTCACTTCCCAATGTTTGACCGTTTACCCATTCAAAATGTCTTTTGGCCATTTAAAAAAAAATCCAACCTCTGAGAAAAGCATATAAAATGCAATCGATACCTTTTCCTAGATGTTGAAGGAATTATTTTTTCTGCCTTGGTGACTGAAAACTCAGGCAAGACAAAGAAAAGACTAATGATAATTTGACTGTTCACTGTCTAAAGTTTTAATAAAAAGCAGCAATACCAACATTCCCAAATTTGGCATGTTAGTACCTCATCTTCCTAATCATGCCACCCACTTGAATCTTAGTATACATTGCAAGCCAATGCCCTTCACATGCTAAACTATTTGGACTATACTAAATATGGTTTTGTAAATAAGCTGGTTTCCAATGTGCAAACCATTTGTGAAAATTATCATATCTTCTGCCAAACTCAAGCTATAAATAAGGAACATAAAGTTTCATAAGCTAAAATATGCCTCATAGTCTTTGTTTCCCATGCTAAGGTTTCCTGCCGTTTAGTTAGGGAAAATGATTTAAAAATACAAATGTTTAAACAAACACAATTACATAGCTTCAATACATCCCTGTAATAGGCCTTGGCACTCGGCTTTGATGTCTAACAAAATGCTAAATAACTATGTGAGTGTGCCCCAACATTATGATTTCAAACTTCTATATAATATTGTTTGTTATTTTTAATTTAGTTTTGTGTTCTTTTAGGGGAGTGTTTAGATTATATAATTTGATAAATATTACAATTTTATGTAAAGTTGAGATGATTATTCTACTTTTTTATTCATAGATATTTGTCTTCATCTAATTTTTACATACACATAAGTTTCTATACATTTGTCTTATCTATCTATTTATCATATTCGTTTATGCATGTGCCTCCATTTATCTACTAACCATATGGATTTGACCATTTATGCCCGTCAGGACATTAGTGCAATTGTAGGGGCAACCTCATGGTTGCAAACTTGCCTCCTCTCTTTCTAAAAGTTCAAATTCATCTGGATTTCGGTCAATTGGCCTCATTCACCTTCCTACCTTCAAGAAGCTAAACACACATTTAGCACAATTTGATGTTATGCACAACTATTTAGAGAAAATCAATTCATTCATTCTAATGCCTCTGTGCAATTAAGAAAATGATCCGTCCTAGCATTGAAAGTAATTAATAGTGACAAATTTCTATATAGTGCAATAACAGTAGTAACAATCTACACATTAGGGCCCTTATCTATATTTTAAAACCTTTTTACATGTTTCAAATGGGTTCTCCTAGGAGAACTTGTCTCCTCACATTGTAATGGTAATCCTTTGAAGGTATTTACAAATACCACTAGACCTATTGATATCAAAAAAAGTAGAGGACATAGATACACATCAAGTAAGAAGAAAAACATAATTACATAGTGTGCAAGGGAAAATCAAAACTCAAAAGGACTTGTCCATAATCATGAATCTATCCTAGACCTAAGAACTTGTCCTTTGATAAAGCACAAATATGACATAGATCTTGGGACAATTCATTAACTAAGATATATTATTTTCTAAACATATACTTGACAATATTCAAAGTCTTTCTTGAAGGGACTCAATTTTTTGCTAGCAAGCTAAGTGCTATTGTTTATATTTATATTCCCACATTTAATTGTTATATATAGTTAAAATATTAGTTACAACTCATTATTAATTAATATAGGTTGATTGTGCTTAAATGTGTATGCATTTTAATTGATTACCCTAGGTTAAACCTAAGGAAAGTTTATTTTCCTTTACAAATTTGTAGGAATTAATTATCTTTATCAAAATTTATGTTCATTCACTTTTCATTGAACTATAAACATATTCATCTATTATAAACATATTACTAATTTTCATTAAATTATTTCTTAAATTATTTCTTGAATAATTGATTATAATGGTGAATTATATAACTTGCACTTTTTCCCTTCATTTTTGGCTCACTTTGACCTAGTTGTTCCTTATATGCAATGACAAGTGTATGATTATTGTGTTTTTTTTTTTAAAATTGACATATAAACTAAACACTACTTGTTTCTAATTTTATTATTTTCAAGGACCAATCCTAATCCTACGCAGCTTTAGAGCAATGATTATTGTAATGAAATGTGATTTGTAGAAATGAATAAAGTAAAAATAAAAAAAATCAAGTTTGGACTAGCTTCATACCTCCAAATTAATGCATACTTTTGTAAAATATCAATCCTCCTAATTTGACATAAAATGTTGTTGTCTAGGCAAATACTTACTATAAGATCTTTTTGAAAGTACATCTCTCGACAAACTTCATTTCGCATATCCCATTCTCGTTTCAAGGCACCTCACTTAATATAGCCTACAAGGGATTCAATAATTGAAGGTACTTAATTTTATTAATTTCTCTCTATATTTATGGAAAGTTTTAAAGAATTTATATGCTCCTGATTTCCTAGCTCTCATAATTTTTTGCATTCTCTTTACTAGATATTAAGATGAAGTAATTAGTGAAAAATAAAAGTCTCTACTTCCCGAGTAGAAGTGGGATCCTCTAGAATGGGAAACTAATGATGTGGTAAAGTTATCTCATTTTTTTCTTTCTCTTGTCTTAGAATTGAGTCTACTCTTTAGATGGTTATGGAGGAATATTTGTTGTACGAGTTCCCAAGGCTAGGTGGTCTCTATTTTTTTCTAATGTTATGGATATTATTCACTATTCTAGTTTTCTAGAAGTTCTTAGCTACAAGTATGTTCATTACTATATTGTCACGTCTCCTTTCTAGTCAAACTAAGTCTATACATATTAGGCTTGTACTTGCATCTTCCCTATTTTTGGTTGTGTTTTCTTTTCTTAATTATGAATTCCCCTCCAAATATTCTTTACCTTTCTAATTGTTGGAGTTTCAAAATTCTCCATCTTGTCATTCCTTTCACCTTTTTCATGCCTCACCATTGTATTTATTGGTCTTCTCCATCCTATCATGTATATTTCTCAACCTATGATGTGACACCCTTTAATTGATTCTTTGTAGCATCATAAATTATCACCCTTGACAATTTCACACTAGGTTTAGCTACCCGCTATGTGCCTAGAACTATTTGTGCTCTTAAATTGCTCGTTTTATGATCATATTCAAAAAATCAAATTTAAATTGAGAATTATCAATTAATATTTAACGACACTTAAATACCTAAAATAGGTCTAGACTAGGGCACTAGTGCCCTATCCAACATATTTTGGCTTCAATTTAAATATTTCATTGTCAACATTTTAAAATTTAGAAATTTGAATTCACTTGTTAGCTATCAGTAATTAATCTTACGAGAAATTAGAGAAATGCATATAAATACAAGTATTTTTAACCATTTGAAATCCTAAGCAATCCTAAGGAAATTGAGATCATAATTGTGCATCCTAAAAATCAGTCAAGAGAAAAATTAGTAGGATTATTGCAACATTATTTTAGTCAAGTATCATGTTAGCAATGCATCAAGTTTTTATGTGAGTTGATTTGTGTTTCATGTCGATTTGTTTTGTGAGAACCAACACTTGCAAGACTTCAAATCAAACATCTAATTCTCCTTGAAGGTGATGAGTACAATGAATTTAGTTCAACAAGGAATATAGATCTAAGTGATAAGTTGTAACACTTGTCAATTTATCATTCTTTTATCCATTTTCCTCTGCCTGACCTAGGGTAAGCACTAATTTTATATCATCATAGTTTTTGTGGAGGTGGAAACTATTGAACACCCAAAATATTGAGAGGGGGGTCAATCAATATTCTTTGGAACCACTTAAACATTTAAACATTCATTCCACACATCATATTCAGTTTGTAGTAAGGAAAGAAACCATCAAAGCATATAACACATGAACACTAGATTTTTACACGAAAAACCTAAAAAGGGAAAAACCATGGTGAGGATTAGCTCACAATATATTCTAACCAGTTATAAGATATTACAAAAAGGATCACTTCTAAGTGGACTCACTATTTGTTGGACTCATTATACAAACGATAAGAGAAATAGAAGAGAGGGGTGGCTCATTGACAAGATTTGAACTGCTACAAATGCATCTACAATATGCTAGAAATTTACAGTTCCACCAAATCTCAAAACACTAAATCAACACACTTCATATTACTCTGCTCTAACACTCTGCTCTGCTATGCATTCATATCACATTCACATTCTCTTCTTAGGAATATATTCTACAGTACCTCTCACATCTCATATCATGATCACAACACTGAAAATGATCTTACATTTATACCCATTACATTTAGAATTATCTACAACTTCAATTAGGTTTGCCTAATTAGATGTACCATGCATAATATGACTTGTAGGCCCAAAACTGTTGGATATTGCTGATATGTGGTTGGCATTGATGTCAACACTATTGGCATTAATTTCTTTAAGGATGTATATGTCAAGGATATTGAGAAAATTGTAATAAAATAAGTTGCAGGTTGTCGGTGATGTAGTGAAGTTCAGTATTGCCACCATACTAATGTCTAGCTCAGTATATTGATGATAAGAGGTTGTGGATTAAAGGGTTTGTTATCAGGTACATCTAGTTTATCCACATGACGTTTTAGAGGTTTGCATGAAGATTTGATTGAGTTATAAGTATTTTTGTTCTGACAGTTGTTGTGTTGCTTCAATTGGTGTTCTTGAAAGAAGATAATGTGATTCTAGTAATTTGAGTTGTTGTGGATGCTTCTGTAGTGATTCATAATTCTTGTGGATGTTTCTAGATTGTGCTCTATTTGTGTTGTTGATCTGCATTGATCGTTGTGCCCATGATTGATGATTTTCTTCTATGTGTTCATGATCATGGCTGACAGGGTGATTGTAGCATGTTGTGGATATTTGAGGCATAATTGTTTAAGGTGTTTCATGTTTGAGGATGTTGTTTTGGGTCCTTACTATGTTTTTTCTGACATTGTTTGGTGCGCATTAATAATTGTTTATTGATTTGGGCTTACAGTTTGTACTCATTTAATATTTTGTTGAGCTGACATGTAGTTGTTCTAATCTCTAGTTGTGGATATATATGATTGATTGTTTATACCATTTGAAGCAAGTGGTGTGTGAGGTGTGTGAGTGTTGTGTGTGAATAATGTTCTAATCATTTGAAGGAAAAAGTAAAGCGTGAAGAAGAGTGAACAGGTGTTTATGTGCTTAACCAGAACTATAATCAGGCATTAGTAGATGCTATTTTCTCAGTTCAAAATCTTCCGAATGTAATCTAAACTTTTTTGTGAGATAGTGAGTCTTCCTTTGGGAAAAAATCCTTTTGTATTTGAGCAGTGAGCTCTAGGAAGTGTGCTTGAATGCATGTGCATTCCCCATTTACAATTCCTTTATACTTTTAATAGAGTATAATCTTGTGGATTAACCTCCAATGTGGTTTTTCCCCTAATAGGGTTTCCACATAAAAAATCTTGGTGTTATGTGTGCTTCTAATGTGGTGATGGTTTATGCTTTCATGTTTATTTATTAGATCTAAGAATAAGTTTAATAAGTATAATTTATGTGGCAACTGATTCACCCCCCCTCTCAATTGTCTTCCCTTATGTTGCCAAAAATTGGTATTAGAGAAAGTTCCTCAGAAAAAGTTTAATAGCTTGAGGTGATTCAGGATGGTGACATATAAGAAGAATAGTCTAAGATTTTATGGAACTAATTATTATCCGTGGAAGACTTGAATGGAGTGTCATCTAAGATGCATCAGTGAAACTTATTGGACAATTACAAAGAATAGGTATATCATCCCACAGAATGGTCCTTCTACTACATGTGGGATTAAGGAAGCCGAGTACAATATCAAGGCCAAGGAAGCATTGTTGAGTGCTCTGACTAATTTCGAGATGAAAAATTTAATGGAGCTAAAGACTACTTATGAGATTTTGAAAAAGTTGGAAACTTTGTATGAAGGTGATGCCCATGTGAAGATTGCTAAGCTACAAAGCCTAAAAGGAAAATATGAAATGCTGAGAATGGGTGAAGATGAGAACATCACTTCTTTTATGTAGAGAGTGAATGAACTTGTGTGTAGTATTAGATGTGTTGGTGGAACATTGGAAGAATCAAAGATTGTTTCTAAAGTGCTTAGATCCTTGCTTGCTGCATACAAATCCAAAGCTATTGCTATTGAGGAGATCCAGATTGTGAAAAATGTAACCAGAGACATGTTGATTGGTAAGCTTAATGCTTTTGAGTTAAGTGATTTTGGTGATTCTCTTCCTCAAAAAAATTCTGCATTCAAAGCTACTATCTCTAGAAAAGATAGCAAAGATATAATTTGGGCGAATGTTCTTCTAGAAAAATGTCCAAGTATGAGCAAGAAATCAGAGATATTGAAGAAGAAGAGAGAAAACTAGATGAGATTGAAGCACTTATGGTCAAGAGAGAAGCGAGAGGAGAAGGTAAGTATAAAGGGAAATTTCCTATTAAATGTTTTTCTTGTAAAAAGGTCATTTTGCCTCAAGGTGTCCAAAAAGAGTTCCTAAGCCAAGACCTAACAAGCCTAGATTCCAAAGAAAGTGTTATTTTGATACTGATGAAGGTGTTAAAAATGATGAATTTGATAAAGGGAATGCAAGTGAGGACGAATGGGTATTTATTGCTATCAAGTAAAATGATTGAGTACCTACTAAATCTGCTAGTTGCACAAATGTGGAGAAAGCCCTAGCTACCAGAGTTGAAGAAAAAGATGAATGGGTGATTGAAAGTGGATGATCCCATCAAATGACAGGTGATAAAAGTAAATTTGTGAGCTTGGAAAAGTATGATGGTGGTGTTGTAAGATTTGGTGATGCCAAAGCTGGTGTAATCCATGGTAGAGGATCCATTTCTCTTGATGGTAAGCATAATACTGATGATGTTCTATATGTGGAAGGTTTGAAGCATAATCTCTTAAGTGTTGGATAGATGGTTGACAAGGGATACAATCTTCAATTCAAGGATGGAAAGTGTAGAATATTGGGTAGTTCCAGAAATGTGATTGCATTTGGTACAAAAAAAAGGTAATATCTTTCACTTGAGTGCTGCTAGTAAAAGTTGTTTGATTGATGAAGTTGATGAAAGTTGGTTGTGGCATAGGAGAATGTGTCATGTAAAATTTGATAATATTATCAAGATAAGTTCTACTCAGGAAGTGAGAGATCTTTCTAAGTTGATAAAACATACCAATACTATATGTAAGGAATGTCAGTTAGGGAAGCAAACTAGAGTTTCATTCTAGGGAAAACAAAATTGTTCAAATGAAGTGTTGGAGCTTGTGCATACTGATTTGTGTGGTCCTTCTAGAGTCAGAAGTTTACAAGGATACATGTATTTCATGTTACTTATTGATGATTATTCTAGAATGATGTGGGTCACTTTCTTAAGGGAAAAATCTAAAGATCTAGAGAAATTCAATATTTTTAAGGCTATGGTTGAGACAAAGATAGGTCTAAAGATTAAATGTTTGAGATCAGATAGAGGTGGTGAATTCACTTTTGGTGAGTTTAATTATTTTTGTGAAGAGAATGGGATAAAGAGACAATTATTTTCCCCACGGACCCCTCAACAAAATGGAGTTGTGGAAAGGAAGAACATGACAATTCAAGAAGCTTCTAGGACTATTATGCTAGAAGGAAATGTTCTGCATATCTACTGGAGAGAAGCTATGAGTACTGCTATTTACACTCTCAACTGGGTACAAATCAAAGGTGATACCAGTAAGACTCCTTATGAGCTATGGTATGGTCAAAAGCCTACTATTAGATACTTCAAAATATTTGGGAGTAAATGCTATATCAAAAGAGATGAAGATATAGGAAAGTTTGATGCTAGAAGTGATGAAGGAATCTTTCTTGGTTATTCTACTAAAAGTAAAGCCTACTAGTGCTACAATAAGAGATTGAGGAAAGTAATTGAGAGTGCTAATGTCAAGGTTGATGAAGACACCGTTAAACTATCCAAAACTTGCTGATATGATTCAGAGTATTAGAATGATAGTTCAGATAAAGGAAAGAAAGTTCAGACTACAGATCAAGTTTTGATCTTTCTGCTGAATCAAGAAAACCAAGAGGAAGGAACTAGTGAAAGTGCATAAGTGAGATCACAAGAGCCTGAAGTTCAAGAATATCCTAAGACTCCAAGTTATGTAAGACTAAATCATTTAGAAGATCAAATTATTGGTGATAAGAACAAAGGTGTTCAAACTAGGAGAAGAATTGTAGAAGAATATTGTTTGATCTTGAAGACTGAGCCTAATAGTGTCAATGAAGCATGCAAAGATGAACATTGGGTGGAAGAAATGAAAGAAGAACTACTGTAAATTGAGAAGAATGATACATGGATTCTTTTTCCTAGACCTAAGGACAAAAATGTAATTGGAACTAAATGGGTCTTTTAGAACAAAATGAATGAGCAAGGTGAACTTGTTAGAAACAAAGCAAGAATGGTGTGTAAAGGATATTCTTAGATCGAAGGAATTGAATTTGAAGAAAATTTTGCTCTTGTTGCTAGGATTGAAGCTGTGAGACTATTCTTGCTTATGTTGCTTACAAAAACTTCAAGGTTTATTAGATGGATGTCAATTCAACATTTCTAAATGGAAAACTCAAAGAAGTGTATATTGAGCAACTTGATGGATTTCAACTGAACTGATTAGGGAGATATGGTTTCCCAGTTGAAGAAAGCATTGTATGGAATCAAGCAAGACCCAAGAGCATGGTATGCCAAATTGGACAAGTATTTTTTGAAGCTTGGATTTAATAAAGGTACTACTAACAGTAATTTGTACTTTAAGATTGATCATGATAAATATTTGATTGTTGAAGTCTTTGTTGATGATATCATTTTTGGAGGAGATGATAGTTTGTGCATGAAGTTTGTTGATGAGATGTAGAATGAGTTTGAGATGTCTATGATTGGAGAAATGAAATTATTTTTGGGATTGCAAATTACGTAGCTAGATAGAAGGATCTTTATATCTCAATCCAAGTATGTGAAATAATTGCTAAAGAAGTTTGGTAAGGAAGATTCAAAGCCAGTTGGTAAACCTATGATGATCGGATGTAAGTTGACACAAGATGATGATTCTCCTAAAACAAATCAAACTAGATACAATTCCATGATTAGTGGATTGCTCTATTTGACTCAAACTAGCCCTGATATCATGAATGCCATATGCATTGTTGCAAGATTTCAAGCTGATCCTAAGGAATCTTATGTGATAGTTGATTTTGGCCTATGGTATCCTAGAGAAGATGACCTTACTTTGAGTGCTTATACTGACGCTGATTGGGAAGGAGATGTGAATGATAGAAAGAGTACCAGTGGTGGTGCATTTTTCTTGGGAAAGAAGTTGATTTCATGGTTAAGTAAGAAGCAAAATGCCATTTCTTTATCTACTGCAAAGGCAAAATGCATTGCTGCTACTAACAATTGTACTCAAGTATTGTGGATGAAGCATATGTTGAAAGATATTAGAGTTGTGTATGATGAACCTATTGCTATATTATGTGATAATTCAAGTGCAATTAACATTTCTAAGAATCTGGTGCTACATTCAAAAACCAAGCATATATAGATATCAAGTTTCACTTTTTGAGAGAGAAGGTGAGTGAAAAGGAAGTCAGATTGGAGTATGTGCCCACTAAGGAATAGATTGTAGATATCTTTACCAAGCCCTTTCCTAAGGATAATTTTGAGTATCTCAGAGGGAAGCTAGGGGTGATTACCCCTCCAAATAAAAACTAAGATGCATTGACTTGCATCAGTTTGTGCATTTCATAGTCATATCTTATGATCTGGATTGATGTTGTGGTGGTTGCTACTCAGGGGGAGTAGTCAGATGTTCAAAAATGTGGTTCAGAGCTTGTGTGGAGAAGGATAATGTGTATCTTTTTCATTGATGTCAAAGAGGGAGAAGAGTCATGTGAAAAATTGTGAAAGAGTTAAGGAGAGAAGAGTCAAAATTTAAGGGGGAGAAAGTGCTAAGAGAAAATTGTGTTGATGGTGTTTCTCACATCATGTGTTTCCATCAATGCCAAAGGGGGAGATTGCTGGATATTGTTGATATGTGGTTGTCATTGATGTCAACACTATTGGCATTAATGTCTTTAAGGTTGTATATGTCGAGGATATTGAGAAAATTGTAATAAAATAAGTTGTAGATTGTTAGTGATGCAGTAAAGTTTAGTATTTCCACCATACTGATGGCTAGCTCAATATATTGATGATGAGAGGTTGTGGATTAAAGGGTTCGTTTTCAGGTACATCTAGTTTATCCACATGAAGTTTCAGAGGTTCACATAAAGATTTGATTGAGTTATGAGTATTTGTGTTCTGATAGTTGTGTTGTTGCTTCAGTTGGTGTTCCTGAAAGAAGATAATGTGATTGTAGTAATTTGAGTTGTTGTGGATGCTTCTATAATGATTCACGATTCTTTTCAATGTTTCTAGATTGTCCTCTATATGTGTTGTTGATCTTTATTGGTCGTTGTGCTCACGATTGGTGATTTTATTTTGTGTGTTCATGATCATGGGCAATAGGTTGATTGTAGTGTCTTGCAGATCTTTGAGGAATAATTGTTTAAGGTGTTGCATGTCTGAGGATGTTGTTTTGGGTCCTTACTATGTTTTGGCTGACATTGTTTGATCCGCACTAATAATTGTTTATTGATTTGGGTTGATAGTTTGTACTCATTTTATATTTTATTGATTTGAGATGTAGTTGTTCTAATCTCTAGTTGTGGATATATATGATCAATTGTTTATACCATTTGAAGCAAGTGGTGTGCAAGGTGTGCGAGTGTTGTGTGTGATTAATTTTCCAATCATTCAAAGGTAGAAGTAAAGTGTGAAGAAGAGTGAGCAGGTGTTTATGTGCTTAATTGAAACTATAATTAGGCATTAGAAAATGCTATTTTCTCAGTTAAAAATCTTTTGGATGTAATCTGAGTGTTTTTGTAAGATAGTGAGTCTTCCTTTGGGTAGTAAGCCTTTTGTATTTGAGCAGTGAGCTCTAGGCAGTGTGCCTGAATGTATGTGCATTCCCCATTTACAATTCCTTTATATTTTTAACAGAGTATAATATTGTGGATTAACCTCCACCGTGGTTTTTCCCCAAATAGGGTTTCCATGTAAAAAATCTTGGTGTTATGTGTGTTTCTAATGTGGTGATGGTTTATGCTTTCATGTTTATTTATCAGATATGAGAATAAGTTTAATAAGTATAATTTCTATGACAACTTATTCACCCCCCCTCTCAATTGTCTACCATTGTGTTGCCAAAAAAAATATGCTTCATGCCACAACTCAAAACTTATAATGCATCAAATAGGTTGGGGTGGACCTTTAATAACTCCTACATAACTGATCAACACTTATCTAAACTCCACATAACTCAAAACATATTAGGTTGACATTGTTGGTGACCTAACATGAAAATTCACCAATTGAGCATCCTCAAATTGACACGCAAACCTCCAAACATCACGCCACATGGAACTTAGATGAAAATAACACCTATAAACACTTTCACAAATTTTCAAGACCAAATATTCTTCTACTATGAAGTGCAGACTTATCAAAACATACACTTTGCACTAGAAACATTGTCACTGGCAGACTCGATACTTTGTTACTCATAACTTCTACACCAGAGGGAAAAATAATATTAAATTTTGGATTTAGACTCCTTTGACCTCAAATTTTTTTTTAGAACTGTAGAGAAATAGTCTTCAATGCGGACCAATGCAGACCAAAAAATTGAATGCAGTGTACATAGAAAACTATGTTATGACACTTAGGCAATTCTACAACTCATCTGTTTACACCAAATCAAAACTTCTTGCATCTATGCACATGACTATCATATTCATGCATACTCATGTTTCATAAATTGTTCTAACATCAATATTCATACCAAGCCACAATATTGAAATCAATTACAACATTGTATCCACACACTATGTATCTCATGCTCATGTTTCCAACAAGCATATCAATGAAAAGCTTCTTAAAATTTCAATAATCTCCCCCTTTTTCATTGATGGAAACATGTGAAATTATTCTCAATCCACCTCCAAACTACTCTCCCCCTTTGACATCAAGGGAAAAGGGTGCAAAACATATCGGTCACATATTGTTATATTTTCTTCCCCCCTTTACAAATATTTTGCATTATCAACCAACTCTTCACTAGATTACACATATACTCCCCTTGTCAGATATATATGTATGGAAGAGAGTAAAAACTTGACCAATTCCCCCTAACAGTGTTATCCATAAAATTGGATCAAAATTTTCACTAGAAAACTATCTTCTAACTTCCACATATGTACAAAGAAATATGAATTACGTAAAAGAAATATAAATAAATACAAATTAGTTGGTGGAGGGTACATAGCTACTATTTGACACCTAAAATTTTGTAAGGTTTTCCTCCCAATCCTTCTCAACTATGTCAAGCAAGCGGCTCTAGGTCTCAAACTCTATGAGAAGTTCTTCTACATCATTTGGAATTTTAGGTATTAGATTCATCTTTACAACCTTCTTTGCATTTGATAGAGCATTGGATACAAATGTATACTTTGCACTTACCACCTCTATAAAATTTCCAAATTGTGCTATTATTTTTTTCCTTTTGTTCCTCAAGCTCGAAGAATTGTTCATGAAAGTTTTCAGTTACTAGCCATGTTGATCCATCTGCATCATGTACCAGGTTGTAAGCACCAGATTCCATGTCAATATTGGACTCAATGGATTACATATGATCATTTGTACTCTTTGTGGACCTCGACCATTTTAGGAAAAACTAAAGCAAGTCTGTGGCCTCTTCTACATAATCCTGCACATTCTTGAGATTTTTCTAAAATTTATTATGTGGAGTGGCACATTTATCCACCATTTTTTCCAAATTCCTATCATCCACTTTCTTGGTGATCTCCTTCTTCAATTTCTGCTCTAGTCCACTTGAATATTCTTCAAAAGAATCAAGTAAAAGCTTTAAATTTTGTACACTAGATAGAGAATTATCGATGCTTACTCTAGGTACACTCTCTTGTAGTGCCTTTACTACTTCATCTATTAGCTTAGAACTCTTTTGATGAGTCTACAAGATTTATTTCCTTGTGGAGGTGTGAAATGCATCTCCTAGTTGTAACTTGTGTAGTGAGGACATCTTATCCATATCCACCTGACCTTTTTGCATTGGTATTTGTAATAGTTGAGAGGAGACAAGTGGTTGAAACTACAACTACATGCTCAGAAAACTCTTGAAGGAGTCTCTAGAGGTTCTAGAAGACTCTCCAACCAATTTCTCATCATCATATTTCTTTTCCAAAGCCTTTTCCTTGTCACCAATGCTATCCTCTGCTTTTTAATTCTTCTCAATATTGTAAGGCTCTTCCTCATTCTTCTTCTCATCATCAACATATGTTTCATTTTTATCTAGAGGAGGCATATGTTATATGTTTCATGCCTAACTAGTCTTCAGCTTGTCTTGTACAACCTTTGTATTCTTCTCTACAGTCTTTTCTAATTCTGAAGGAGGGGAGTTATGTTTTGTATGAGTGTCATCCTTCTGTGACTCTTTAATATTCCCTTATGTAATAGTATTTTCTCATACCAGAGGAGTCACACCAGTAACACCTTGTTTTGCATTACTCTTCCACATCTAGAATGGTATTATTTTGCACATTCTCTTCTTTTACTCCATGATCAGGTTGAGCATCATCATGTTTTGTAGATTTTGGCATATTGAATTTTAGAGTAGGCATATCATCATGTATGTTCTCTTCAAGGTCTAAGATCATGCCTAACTCTTTCCAAACTAGCAACCTTTTCCACACTTTCATTTTGAAGCCTCTCAAAGTCATTCTTATCTCCGCTCATAAGGTTAGTTACCCTTTTTTTGGTTCTAAACTCCTTGCTATATACCTGAGCCAATCTAGCTCTATCTTCATCTGAGACGGTAGCACTAACTTTATCCAAGGAAAATGATCTCAAATTTTCATCTTCATTCATTGCCTCTTCCCTTCTTGCATATAACACACTTTTCAACCCCTCAAGCAATTGGACTTCAATATTATTCATATTAACCTCAAAAGTAACAATATATTTGACTATTGCTTCCTCTATGGTAGCCTTATCAATAGATCATCCACAATATTATACAAGGCGGTAATTTTTTCCAACATCTCATATTCTACAATTCCATTAAACAAAGCATCTAACCTCATGGGACTATGTTTACTTGTTGGAGTTTTCTTCTTTTTCTTTTTCTTGACTTCAAACTCTATTTTTTTCTCCGTCATCTATATTATGTAGCCTTCCTTTTCTTTTTCCACTTATGCTTCACTATTTGTGTCCACAATATCAACTCTTTGTTTCTTTCCACTAGACCCTTCTTTAGATTCACTAGACCTTATCTTCTAGATTAGAGGATTTTCTTCTTCTTCTTTCTCTTCCCTTTCCCCATCAACATTAACACTAACAAACTTGTCTCTTTTTACTTTTCACATGGCCTATTTGTTGTTTTTCCAAAGTGGTCTTTTCTTTTATAGGAACCTTTTTCCACTTTTTCAGAGTACTTTTCTCTTTGATAGGGGCACTTACAAATTCTTTTCTATTCTCACCTATGATAGGCTTAGTCTCGAAGGACTTGGGGGCCACTAGAGAGGTGGTAGTTGTCCTACCAGATCTCCTAATATTGGATGAACCTTCTAGAGAGCCAGATAAGCCTTTAGCATTCTCCACTTGTTCCTTCTTAAGACCCATAACCTCTATAACTTGTGTAGTTAGTCTCTCAATAGTCCTTTTTATTTGTTTCTACCTTTGATCCATGTGCACTTTTATTGAATTCTCTTCATATGTGCCATATCTCTCCTTAGAAGTGTCTTTAGGTTTGCTCAACATGAACTCTACTAAACTGTTAACCTCTTCCCCTATTATCTCATATCCCATCTCTAGGATCCAAATAGTCCTAGGATCAATAGCGTATATAATGAAACCAAGAAAATAATATCATTTTTGTGTTTTTCCACCATGCTCTGGGGAATCCTTTCTTTAGCCTACATGTTCTTCTAATTTTTTTTAAAGAATCCCCAACCTCCTTAGGTGATCTCTAATCTGATGTGCCACTAGTATGTCCTTCAACCATAATAAATTCTTAATTTTGGGAATCTCCTTGAGGAAGTAAATCAATAGGAAAATTATTAAAGTACCAAATTTGAAGGTTTAATTTGAGTCATTAGTCTTCTGCAAGTTTTCAATCAATTTTTCTCTCAAAAACTCACACAAATCATATTCTTCACCCTTTACAACCATCTCACTTAAGCCGTATTAATAATAGTAGTTGTTGACACCAAAGTTTCTCTGTTAATGAAAAATATTTTATAGTTGATCATCATGGAAGCATACTTGACTACCAGATTCTCAATATCCTTTATTTTTAGAGCCCTCTTGTCATACTTAGCTCCTATCAACTTCATCATCACTTCATTCTTAACTGATTTAAGCACATAAAATTATCCAAATGAATATAAATCAATAAAAACCCTAATCACGTCCCTAGTGATCATGTGAGGCATATAAAACTAGAAAAATCTATGATGGATTCTACTCAAGGTGTACCTTACCCACACATCATCGTGGAAAAATTTAGGGAAATAGTTCCACACATTGAGCTTTATCTCCACGAAGCTCTTGAATTTTTGTTTTAACTCAAATTCATCTTTGATGAGTTCCTTAACCCACACATCACCTAATTTAGAGTGATCATATTCTTTCAACTTTGCATGTATGTATATCCTTACATCTTTAGTGTGAAGCACACCATATGGGATCTTTGAGAATGCATTGTTCAAGTCGGTCTCCATTTATTTATTAGGGTGTTTCTTGAATTAGGATGGGGTTGGTCTATAATCTCAATAATATGTGGGCTAGCTATTTTCCAATACCTTAACTAGCTTCTAAAAACTTAGGGTAAGATAGAAACTATAAATACCTTTTGATTTCTTTTTGGTTAGGGTTTCATATGCAAGAAATTTTGAAATGCTTCACCTTGATCTTTCATTTCTCTTCTCTCCTCAAATTCTGGTTTGGAAATTCCTTAGATTGAATATGAAATCACTTATAAACCTTTTTGAACTAACCTAATTCACATTGAATGCCTATTAAATGATAAATCTATCAAACCCTAACTGTAATACATAGTCACCTCCAATAGCTCCAAAAACTTCCACATCATGATGTTTTCCACCAATGTCTTCACCAATAGGTCAAAAATATTGAAATACACCTCATATCTATGTGTTGAAGGCATCAACACCATATATTTTGTAGAGGTTTAATGATTGTCTTGAAAACTCCCCTTGAGATAAAGCTCTTAACTTAGTTTATGGAGGAAAGATTTACACCAAAAGCTGACACAAACTCAATCTTAACTTCACTCTCTTCCTTCTTTCTCTAGATCTTATCCACATATCTCTTCATATCTACTAGATTATCCCTTTTCATCAGACCATTCTTCTTTATCAGATTATTCTTCTTCACATTCTTGCTTCTATAAAATTTAGCTATATGTCTAGGTTTATTACAATTGTAACAAGTGACAATATTTTGAACAAGTTTACTTCTAACCATTCTGGATTTGCATTGATTAGATTTGTGCATAAAATCCATTTAATGTATAATAGTAGTCATTGAATGATTGAAACATCATACCATTTTTATAACCATTCATCATTTGATTTATGCATTCACTAGCTCTATGACCAAATCTAATGCATGTAAAGCACTAACTAGGAAATGATTGAATATTTTGATTCATTATACTTCTACATTCCATGACCTTATGTCCAAACTTATTGTAGGAATAAAAATAACCATTAAAATATGGGTACCTTTGTGCATTTGGCTGTCTGATAGGTTTTCTTTTGAAGTCTTTCCATTGATTCTAACCCTCCTTGCCATTGTTCTTCCTATCCTCAATCTTCTTTTGAGCACTTGGTGTCTAATTTTCCTTTTAGATTTATCCTTTTTCAAACCCTAATCCACATTTTCCTTTATAATTATTTTGATTTGCAATCATTTCATCTACAAGAATTGTAGAGATCATCTTGAATTTGTCTTCTTGAATCTTTGTTTTCTCTATATCTGATCTCATTGTTACTTCTAGTTATAGCTTTGAGCATTCTTCATATTTTTATTTTAGCATAGCATTTAGAAATTCTTCAACTCTTTTACTTTCTTCAATCTACAATTTCAAACTAGGAATGGTCTCATTTGATTGCTTAATATCTTTTATCTTAATTATAGCTTTCTTGAGTTTCTCTCTCAATATCTTAACGCATTCATTTACATCACTAAGATCCATTTTTAGATCTTTGTTCTCATATTCTACTTTATCCAAATCATCCAAGGAAAATTTGAGTTCTCCTTCCATATAAACAATGCAGTATTCTTTAGTAAATCCTACCATAGGAATTTATTGTAGAGGAGTAGGATACTTCCTTGTAGCTATGTGTTGAATTCCAAGATCTACCTCAATGATTGAGCCAAATGAAGGAACCAAGCTCTAATACCAATTTTTGAACACCCAAAATACTAAGAAGGGGGGTGAATCAATATTATATGAAACCACTTAAACATTTAAACATTCATTCCATACATCATATTCAGTTTGTAGTAAGGAAAGGAACCATCAAAGTAACTATCAAAGCATATAAAACAAGAACACTAGATTTTTACATGGAAAATCCAAAGAAAGGAAAATCTACGATGAGGATTAGCTCACAGTATATTATAACCAGTTATAAGATATTACAAAAAGGATCACTAATAGGTGGGCTCACTATCTAGAGAATAAGATAAATAGAAGAGAGGTGGGGCTCACTACTAAGATTTAAAATACTACAAATGCATCTACAATATTTAGGAAATTTACAATTCCACTAAAGCTCAAAACACTAAATCAACACACTTCATATTACTTTTCTCTAACACTCTGCTTTTATTTTCTTAGGAATATAATTTATAGTACCTCTCATATCTCATATCATCATCACAATAGTGAAAATTATCTTACATTTATATCCATTACATTCATAATCATCTACAAAATCAATTAGGCCGGCCTAAGTAGTTGTACCGTGTATAATATGACTTTTCAGCCCAAAAAATGCTTCACGCCACAACTTAAAACTTATAATCCATCAAATCGGTCAAGGTGGACCTATAATAGCTCCTACAAAACTAATAAACACTTATCTAGAAAATCTGCATAACTCAAAAAATATTAAGTCGGCACCACTAGTGACCTAACATCAAAATTTACCAACTAATCATCCTCAAATCGACACACAAACCTCCAAACATCATGCTACTTGGAACTTAGATGCAATTGGCATGCATAAACACTTTAAAAAATCTAAAATACTAGGTATTCTTCCATGGTGAAGTGTAGACTTATTAAAACATACAATCTACATTGGAATACTGTACTACTCATAACTTCTGTACCAAAGGGAAAAATAATATGAAATTTTGGACTTATACTCCTATGACCTCCTCAAAAATTTCATTAGAATTGAAAAGAAAGATTCTTCAATGATGACCAAAAAATTGATTTTACTGTACATAGAAAACTATGTTTTAGCACTTATCCAATTCTACAACTCAATTATCTACACCAGATCAAAACTTGCATTTGTGCACAAGATTATCATCTTCATGCACACTCATGTTTCATCAATCAGTATGAAATCAATCTTCATACCAATCCACAATGTTGACATTAGTGACATCATTTCATCTGCACACTTTGTATCTCATGCTCATGTTTCCAACAAACATATCAATGACAAGCTCCTTAAACTTTCAATAGAAACACCAAAATGGGGTTTGACTTAGGAAAGCCCCTATATGACACAACCATTTATTTCCTCTCTTGTGTGTAGGTGACATATCTAAAGAGAATTTGGGAGATGAATGAAGACCTACTTGCTCAATCAATAATTCATGCCTCGCATGTCAACAAATTGGGGAAATTGGGATTAATCAGCAACAAATGAAGTTCTGACATTGAGTATATAAAGGAAGAGCCTGCAAGAAAAGACCAAATGAGATCCGAATTTTGATTATGGAGGTTTTCATTTCTGAGTATAGGACACCAACACCCCTGTCTATCCAATTTGAGCTCATATTTATATGCCAGGTTTCTATGTCTCTACACTTTACACTTCTACAACTGTTTTCTAGGTTTCTATTCTATACTTCTTTGAAATCATGACAATTCAATTTAGTTGCATAGTTAACCTAGGTACATATTTATATATTCAAATTCAACCAATTATCAATCCATCAGTCAACCCCCAAAGAAAGAACCAAAACCTTCATCCACCATTCTAGCTCTT